>OZ023252.1:5025561-5625561 GCA_964006365.1 Trididemnum miniatum
CTCTGTGCAGTTTAATTCTACCAACATATCGGTATTGATAAATAATTACAGCCCATATTTTGCATCTTGCAGAGCAGCCATAGTTGTAGTATACCTAAACACAAAACAAGTTCTTCTGATGTTAGCTGCATAATGCAATCACTTGGAAAATAAACTGATAAACTGAATTAAAAATTTAGATGCGGTCAGTACTGTAACGACCACCCCAGTAGTCGAACTATTATTTTTGTTTTTGAGTTATCTGTGTTAATGCATTACGTTTATTTTGAGACCAGGCAATGTTTCGTTCCAATTATCATTTCTTATTCCGTTTTCAATAATCAACGTTAATGTCGCTAATCAACTGAGATTCTTCGTCGTTTACTGCACTTCCTATAATTTCATTGCCGTTGGTCAATCACGTGATTATGTTTATTTCACAATGTGGTTTTTGTTGCTGAGGTCTTATCCTTTTCATTCGGTTTCGGATTCTGAACGGTCAAAGAAAGGTGATCGATCAAAAAAGTTGGAAAACAAACTGCGTGGGAAGATGAAGTAATAGTGAGACCAGGGCCACGACTGAGAAGAAAAATAGAAAGGATAAGCGACTACGTTGCAAGTGGTGACCCCGAGAAGAACACAGTTTTTGAAATTGATATCTGGTCCATTCGGATTGAAGTTGATTATCCAGTCTACATCTGAAAAATTTCAACAGAACAAATAATCGAATTATTTTCCAGCCAAATTTGAGAAGCACAGCCGAAGAATCTCCCAAAACTCGTTACGAATTTCATTAAGAACAACGCAACGACAGCGATTGATAGAAGTCGAACGACTACTCCAATTACTTTAGGGAAGCAACAAATTCAAAGAATTATTATTTTTTTTCTGGAACTTTGGTAATAACTTAAACCCCAAAAAAAACACCGAGGCTCCATCTTCCATTTTTTCCATCCTTCCAAACAAGATACTTGAACTTTTGATTTCTATAATAGGCTATATTATTTCTATATCTGCTATCGTTGGATTAATAATATTAAAACTGTTAAAGTAATACAAATCAATTCCTACTGAAGTTCCCCCTAAAAATTTGCCCCCAGGAAGAAAGATTTTTCAAGATTTTAACAAGTCTTACCCTTCTTTATGGTTCGCAACATTTGAATTACGATTAGATTGTTGGGCATTACAACTGATAAAATGCGCACTGGTATTTTGCTTTGACATTTGACTGATGACTCCTTATTATCTGTACAAGGCATGATTTTTACTCAACCTACTTATGCTTCGTTAAAGGACAGATTATTAGAGCGTTATGAACCTATTATGAGTGCAAGAGTTTCGGAATCGTTAAAACCGCAAGCACTGGGTGATCGAAGACCGTCAGAATTGCTCACCTTTCTAAAAGCGAGCGTGGCAGTACCAGACGATAGACCACACGCGGCAGGCCTAATCTAACCGACTAATTATGACTGGTACATTACAATTTTAAATTGCTTTTCAACTTTCATGTAGCTATCAGTACGCATTAAAGTTGAATTGAATTTATTTGAACAGTTTCACATGTCCAAAATGAAAATTTAAGTCTTGATATTCAGCAGTGTGTTTATATGAAAATACAACTTGAGTATCTCTGAAGTGCCTGACTTTCAGAAGGGCATGAGCATTAGCAATTGATCTTTTTCTGCTTCTTCCCAAGTAGGTACTTAGAAAATAGAAATGTTACAAACCACTGAGCAGTTGCAGCGCTGCGGTAAAATAGCCTTCTGAACTATTTGCCATTTCCCTTCCTAAACAGACACTTTTGCGTAAAAACAGGAGTCGAACAGGAGCAGCAGTATAAAAAGTCATTGACCATGAGCAGGAATCTGGTTGGTCAAAACAGGAGCAGGAGTCCAAAAAAGGCGACTCCGTACACCTCTGAGGTGAACTCAGAACTCAAGCAGTGTTGCCAGGTCTTTAGGTGGTTTGTTGCCCAAATTCACTGAAAAGTAACAAATTGCCATAAAAAGTAGCCCAAATAACTTTTTAAAGAAGCAGTTAAGCACACGTGCTCCACTTACTAATATATCTGAAACAAAAAGAGAAGTTAATTACATCATTCTCTAGCTTGTGATACTTGTCTACTGGAACGTAACGTATATAATATATGTATGAGTATAATCTGTATCGTAGCAGTAATAGCATGCCTTCGACATTTTTCCAGATTACCTCTGCAGGAAGCTAACTAGTTGTACCGGTAGTAGTAGACCAGTCGGAGATTATTTGATTTGGCGGGTGGGTGACCTCACTGACTGGAGCTTATCTAACCACGGGCGGATCCAGAAAATTTTGGTGGGGGAATGCGGTTTTGCATTAGATTAAATGTTAACTAAATGCAAAGATGTTAAACCCGAAAAAGAGAGCAAATAAGCCCTTTTTAGAAAATGTGTCCATGTGAAGAGAGTGGCTATATTCAGAACTTTTTAATACCAAATTTTGACATGTTTTAAGCGTATTTTTTCGGGCAAAGTTAAATTGAAAGCAAATACGAAAACAAAAATCATTTTAGGGAGGTCCGGGGACATAGGCCTATTCCTCCGTAAATTTTTTGAAAATTTACATACTGTAATGGGTGTTTTAGCGCTTTTCGAACAATTTGTAACGCAAATTTTGTTCTTTTGCCCCTAATTAGTCCTTCACCAAATACATTGCATTTTGCACCAGACGGGATACGTTTCGACTATTAAATAAAGTCTCTTCAGTGGTGCTTAAAACTTCAAATCCATGAAGTAAATCCATCAACATACAATGCATTCTACCTAGCACCTTTAAAGGTTGCTTCTATATCAAACTCAAGTTTTTGGCCCCAAACAACGATACCCAATGAAAGAAAATATAACCAATAATCCACAACTAAGTTCCCGGTAGCCTAACTAGCCCACATCACTATAAGCCCCTATGGCAACCCACTAATTTGCAGCTGCAGACGCGTTTCGACCTTATTATGGTCTCATCAGTGCAGCATAGCAACCTCCCACCTTCCTAAAAAAAAAAAAAATTCTAACCTTCAAAAGAACTACACACTCCTAATCTAAGCCTCTCCTCGTTCTGCTCAAGGTAGAACATTTGAAATAAAACCTTCAAGAAAATAATACAGGCTGGATTATGATGTCACAGATTCACTGTAAACAATCGATAAGAATAGAAAAGTCCGGTTGGTTTAAACATTATTTTCCCGGTAATCTGAGAAGGAATATTTTGTTTAAGGTTTGTAACTATACCAGTTACCAAAACCTACAAAAAACCTCTCTGCCCAACCCGTTCGCCCGTGAAAAAGCGGGGGACAAGGCAGGCACTGTGTCTGCGCATGCAGCCCAGAAAACACAGTGAACGTCAGCGCTTATCGGTGGTTTAAACATCAATATCCCGGTACGTTTGTCGAACTGCATGTACAGTTACAGGATCCAGCAAGATGATACAAAGAAGGATATGTAAGTCAAATAGAATTCATCTTTCCTACACTTCTCCGATAGGCACCCCCAAAGTCAGGCAACAACAAAGCCCAATGTGTCAGGGTAAGAATAGGTCCAACAATTGCTGATGTTGCAGTACAGTCAATCTTCATTAAACGAATTGCTGAATTCAGATAGGCATGTGGACCATGACTAGCACTTGCAAAGCCAGCCAACGTCAGAGGGCGCTTACACTATGCTTTCTCTAAAATTCCTCAGATCCTTGTGGACCGTGACAGGCACTTGCATAGCCAGCCATCGTCAGAGGGCGCTTACACAAAGGAACCTTGGAACAATCCATCTAAAGAAGGGATGAATGTAGCCAGGCGATTGTAGTTGAATGGAGCTACTGTCTTCTTGCGGTCCAAGGTTTTACGCTTCGACCTTTTTACAGCAAGAAATAGGCAGTCCTTTAAACGTCTTACCACAGGAGAATAAGATTATTTTGCACCAGACGGGATACGTTTCGACTATTAAATAAAGTCTCTTCAGTGGTGCTTAAAACTTCAAATCCATGAAGTAAATCCATCAACATACAATGCATTCTACCTAGCACCTTTAAAGGTTGCTTCTATATCAAACTCAAGTTTTTGGCCCCAAACAACGATACCCAATGAAAGAAAATATAACCAATAATCCACAACTAAGTTCCCGGTAGCCTAACTAGCCCACATCACTATAAGCCCCTATGGCAACCCACTAATTTGCAGCTGCAGACGCGTTTCGACCTTATTATGGTCTCATCAGTGCAGCATAGCAACCTCCCACCTTCCTAAAAAAAAAAAAAAATTCTAACCTTCAAAAGAACTACACACTCCTAATCTAAGCCTCTCCTCGTTCTGCTCAAGGTAGAACATTTGAAATAAAACCTTCAAGAAAATAATACAGGCTGGATTATGATGTCACAGATTCACTGTAAACAATCGATAAGAATAGAAAAGTCCGGTTGGTAAGACCTTCAACTGTAAGTCCGGTAAGACCTTCAACAAAATATTCCTTCTCAGATTACCGGGAAAATAATGTTTAAACCAACCGGACTTTTCTATTCTTATCGATTGTTTACAGTGAATCTGTGACATCATAATCCAGCCTGTATTATTTTCTTGAAGGTTTTATTTCAAATGTTCTACCTTGAGCAGAACGAGGAGAGGCTTAGATTAGGAGTGTGTAGTTCTTTTGAAGGTTAGAATTTTTTTTTTTTTTTTTAGGAAGGTGGGAGGTTGCTATGCTGCACTGATGAGACCATAATAAGGTCGAAACGCGTCTGCAGCTGCAAATTAGTGGGTTGCCATAGGGGCTTATAGTGATGTGGGCTAGTTAGGCTACCGGGAACTTAGTTGTGGATTATTGGTTATATTTTCTTTCATTGGGTATCGTTGTTTGGGGCCAAAAACTTGAGTTTGATATAGAAGCAACCTTTAAAGGTGCTAGGTAGAATGCATTGTATGTTGATGGATTTACTTCATGGATTTGAAGTTTTAAGCACCACTGAAGAGACTTTATACATTGCATTTTGTTCGCACATTTTTGATTTATGTCTGGCTAAAGGTCTGTTTGCTCTAAATGCAATTTTAATCCGATTTGTTGTCGTACGAAATTATATCCATTTTTTGACGTAACAAGTTAGTGGAAATATCTCCACACAACTCGAACCCAACAGTGTTGCTTTTTATCGATTGTTTTGTAAAGCACCTTACGATTGTTTTCTAAAATGCCGTGCAAAGTGACGTAGTTAAACGTCATAACTTCTAACTGTTTCGTGGCTTACGTCACCTTACGCAAGAAAAATCGCATCGCATTCTGTGTAAACACACCTTAAGGCAGACCTGGGCAACTTACGGCCCGCGGGCCGGATCAGGCCCGCGAGACCATTTTACGCGGCCCGCTGGCACTTACAAAAATATGACCTTATATCGCGAATCAAGCCGAACCTCTTTTACTTTTTTATAGGATATCTGAGGAAAAGTAGACTTTTTGCTCATACCGCAGGAGCGTATTTAAAGGGGAGGGCATTGTGTCATGCCCCTCTTTTGACTCTGCCTTTTAGCAAAAACATCAAAATTAATGATGCTAAGTGACTGAAATATGCCTGGTACTTTTGATGGTTTCTGTAGCTTAAAGCTAGGGGCGGATCCAGGGAGCTAGAATAAGGGGTAGGCATCCTCCCACCAGCCATTTTTAAAAATGTTTTTGATGTATACAATTTTCCATAATTTCGAATATTCTTGGTAGCGATTACGTCTTAGGCAGGCATAATTGAAACTGTGCGAACAAAATGCATCATATTTGACGAAGCACTCAGAATTAGGGTCAAAACATTTAAACAAAATTTGCGTGAAAATTATTTAAAAAAGCACTAAAATAACCATTACAGCATGTAACTTTTTAAAATTATTCCGAGGGAGCATGCCCCCGGACCCCCTACAGCCTTTCTTTTTCTTGTTTCTCAATCAGCTTTAAAGTAGTTTTGCTGAATAAAAAGACGATCAAAAAAATGTGGAAATTATGGCCCTCCGTTTGAAGTTTTTCGCTACGCCACTGCTTCACCGATATTTTCGGTGGAAAGCAGGACATCTGAGGAGTGTGTAAACCTTTTTTTCGCTTTCCAATCAGAGCGACCCTGACAATAATAGTTGTTGAACATATTGAACTCGATCCATCTAATTATCCGGCCCGAGAAGGACTTCGTCTTCCCACATGTGGCCCGCTGACTAAAACAGTTGCCCACCCCTGCCTTAAGGCGTAAGAATCAATGTTGAATCGAAGAGGTTCGAAATTGTGTAAAAATTTATTCGCCCCCTTGCCTGGATCCGCCACCGCATCGAACATAAGCAAGCTGTCCCATCATGGTTCCATCTAAAATATAGTATTTTTATGACGTCACACTATTGAGCATCTTAAAAAATAACATCCAACTATAGGCTTACCATACGTCCTCCTTTTGGAGAACATGTCCTCCTTTTTACCAAAAAAAAAAATTGTCCTCCGAGGACGCCAAAAAATGCATAAATGTCCCCCTCTTCGGCATTGCGAACAGTGAAAACATGTCAAATCATTTTCCGATGAAAAATTTTGGGATGTTACTGTACAAACTACGGCCTGCGAACGTGATAAATTTGTTTTTGGTCGTCATTTGATTTTGGGTGCAAAATCGGACATCCGCGTTCATAGGCGCACGCGGGGGATGGGTACCATGACCCCTGCGTGCGTCTATGTACGCGGATGTCCAATTTTAACCCTGTAACAAGGTGCTAAAACCTAACTTTCAGCCTATAATTTCTCAAACTAATAATGGTTGCAGCCTTCTTTCACTTATTTTAGCCAAGCTTCTGCTTTTAGACATAAGCTGCGAAAATATTTTTGCATTGCCCATAGTGACTGCAGTCACTGCATGCCCTTTTTCGATAAAAAGGTTTGCTCAGGTAAGTGTTAATTAGTTTTTTTTGTGAAAACCTTAAAAATTCTGCTTTTGGCCCTGCAAATTTTTCGAAAAATAACAGTCGCAAAACTAGCAAACAAACGTTTAGTAGCGTACCAAGGGCCCCTCATCCTCAAGTGAAAGGCTCAAAAATATGCCTTAAAAACGTTATTCTTTGCATAGATAGCGAAATGTTAAAGTAGGGTTTGCTTGCAGCATTATTTTAGTCGGTTTAGAAGGGACCTAGTAAAACACACTACTAAACCTTGTTAAAACTGAGGAATTTGAAAGGCTCAAAACGCATAAAAAGCCTCCTAAATAAGGTCAATTACGCAAAGTTTTTTGGGGGGCATGCCCCCAGACCCCCTAGTCTGGCATCGCCCCTTCGGGGCTCGCGCTTTTGTATCACCATTCAAGAAACAAATTTTAAGGGGCCCCGAAAGATGATCTCGGAGGGGGGCCCGCATTGCCTAGTTTCGGCCCTGTACTGTACTGTGTTTTGTGTTACTTCTCGCAGCCATAACTGCTACATCTGCAAGGTAACTCTTTTCATTGTTTCATTACGAAATCATTCCTGTAGATTGTTATGTATCAGGGAGTATTTTTCCTAAATTTTACCAGTCTTTCAGACGGGGGCGTAGCCAGGGAGGCCGGCCTCCTCCCAGGGGATCCAGGGGGCCCGCTCCCCCTCCCCCCCAATCAAAATATGTTGGACTACTAAAAAACTAGTACAGAAGAAACAACTCAGCAGCCTTCGTTATGGTTGGGTTGGTTAGTTAGTCTTGTAGCTACGTCATAAAATCTATGTGTTGGTCTAATGAATGTTTCCAGGGTAAGTAGGCCTAGTGTAGACCGGGGCCCCTCATTATTACCACGTTGAAGTTACTATCAAAACCAAGCAAATCGTCACCAAGCACATTCTGCACTGTATAGAAACGCACATCTCTATCAGGTTTTCTGAAAGTATACGATACGCGACCCAGGCGCGCATCAATTATCTTGTGGCGTTTTATTACGTCACTATGAAGCCAAATGGTCAAAAGAACGACGTTCGTTGTGAGTATACTCGTGGAGCTCCGGAGCGTTCATTGATGCGGATTCCGATTGATATATGACTCAACGAATTGTGATTATTTTTGTGCTTGTGGTACGTGAGATGCCACAATCTCACGCTGCGATGATTTCTCAAATAAGCAAGATATGCGGAAAAATTATTTTAAAATTCCTAACCAACCTCAGCGCTGTTTTAATTAAAAGTTTTACGGTTTTACGACTATAACATTAACCTTTTGTTAGCGTAACAGACCTTGATTATAATATCATTGTGCTGCTTTTTGAGCAGGTGAAGTTTGACTTTATCGAACCCAGTGCCGTAGCAGCTCAACTTTGGGCCCCCCCCAAAAACCCTTTCAAGTCCCCAATACTTAGCTTTCGATATGAATTGTTTTAGGTTTTTCCAGGGTAACAACTCAGTTTCTCACCACAATGCGAATACTATGGGGCGCCGTTTGGAAAAAAACTATTTGTTTTGTGAACCATGTTTTTTGAGCTCATTTAGACCATAGTTTGTCCGATATGTATATTAGAAATGTCCAACTTATATATCGGACAAAATGTACTCTAAGTCGGACCAAAATACGCGCGCAAAATAAGTCGGACAAAATCGTTTTTTTCCAAACGGCGCCCCATAGAATACTGTGGTAAAATTAAAACATATAACGCGTTATCACTGTGTAAAAATAAAAGGTGTAATTTCAAGACAAGTTTGTTACACCCAATTCATTTTCCATTAAAATCGTTTAGCTCAGGGTTTTTCTACCTTTTTCTGCTCATGGCCCACTAAAATGATAAAATATGATGGTGGCCCAATAACTTTTGCTAAAAGGTACAAAATCAACGTGATGGCATGATTAGGGAATGCTGATGTCGCTCTCTAGTCAAGCTCTGTGGCCCACTGTTGGGCCATGGCCAATAGGTTGAAAACCTCCGGTCTAGCTAGAGCGCACTTTTTCGTACACAGATGTTCTTTTGACAGCATCATAATCTGGAGATCGGGCGCATTAACTTTCGATTGACAACATGGCCAGCGAAGAACCAATCGGATGGCCGAGTGGATAGAGCGTGTGCTTCTGAGCCTGAAGGAGTGAATAGACTGAGGGTTTGATCACTAGTCAAGTCAAACCAATGACTTAAAAATTGGTATTCACAGCTTTCCAACTAGACATTCAGCATTAAAGGGATAGTGTTAAGAAAGCCGTCAAGTTTGCTTGTGCCGTTGGGAAAAACACTTAACGAGATTCCCCCATCTAAGTGCGGTAGGTAGACAGATGGCCGGCAACTCCTAAGGAAGCTCGTGTAGTACCCCATTGCTTTCTGTGATAGGTGGATAAAAATGCCAACAAATGGAAAGAAAAAAGATAGTCTGCTGTTTGCCATATTAGATGTAATAAACGTTTTAATAAATTTCAGTTTTCTGAAGCTTTGTTCAGCACTGGTAACAGTAACAACGCATTTTGTAAACTCGAGAAGCAAGGCAAGCGAGCACTTACAGGTATTACTATTGAATTAAAAGTTCAACGGTGTTGAAGGGAGACTGCCAAACGAGCTTGTGTCGTTCTAATCAGCAACCATCTGATATAAATATCAAATGCAATAGACTCCAGCCGTGAATCGAACCCGTCGCAAAGAATCTGAACCTGCGTGCGGTATTGCCAGATCATATTGCTGACAATGGCTGTTCATGCACGAAGCTGCTGGGTGTAAACAGCAATGCAAAGACAGAAGCGACATCACATGTCAGCTTAAAACTTTCTAGTATCGACATAATAGCCTGGTCCACCAGTTGTTTTAAAAAGTTTGCTTTGAATCTCTTCCTCAGAAGCTGTACGATATAGATTTGCATCGTGACTAAACATTCTCTTTTTCTATTTTCATTCTCTTTTTTTTTACTTTTTGATTGAGGAAGACCGGACCAATGTCCAATTCCTGCGCTATTTCAAAAGCACACGTCTTCAAACTAGCAAATCCTTTTTCAATGGACTTTTGTATTCGATGTCAGATTATGGTTGCTGACACAGAAATAGGGTAGGATTGAATTTAATTTACCGATCGGATGGTCGAGTGGATAGAGCATCTGCTTCTAGATTGGTGGACTCCGGGATTCAATTCCGGGTCCGGTCAAACCAATGACTTGAAAATTGGTATTCACAGCTTTTTTGGTTGACGTTCAGCATAATGGATAGTGTGAAACAAGCGGCAAGTTCGCTTGTTGTGCTGTTGGGAAAGGCACTAAACGGGATTACCCCATCTAGGTGTGGTAGACCGATGGTCGGCAACTCCTAAGCGAGCTCGTATAGCGCCCCGTCGCTTTTTCATGATAGGAGAATAAAATTGCGAATAAATAAAAAATAAATAGATAAAATTTTAAATCTGCTCACAAGGTGTTAATGAATTTGAATTTAATTTTTTCAAGAGGAATGAATTTGAATTTAAGCTTTGAAAAATGATTGCATCCAACTCTGCACCGGCCTCCTTTTTCAAGTCCTACGCGCACTCTTACGCACAGTGTATTGTTTACGACATCATTATGCAGTTTATGACGCTATTTGAAAGTAAACGATAGCGAAAAATTTTAAAACTGAAATATATAGAATCTGAGCGCAAAAAATCCCATTCAACGCGATTCGCCAAGCAAAACTTTGTTTTTGAATTGATGCAACTTCGGGTCCTTCAAGACAATTTGGGGCCCCTTTTGGCAGTGTGGGCCCCCCCAATTGGGGGGTTTGGGGGGCGGCTGCTACGGCTCTGATCGAACCACAGTCCCTATTATGATCGATTATTCGTAATATTGATATCGAAAATAAGGACAAGTTACAATTCAAGAGAAAGCTACAAACGAACGTAGTTCAAAAGATTGATTAAGAATGTCACAACTAAAAAAGAGAAAAATTAACGAATATAAGGCTGCTGTATCTATACCGTAGTCGTACTAATGTGCTTGGTAGGCATGCTGCATTAAATAATGAGGCCAGGGGTGGATCCAAGAGAAGGAATGTGGGGGATGCATCCCCCACCAGGTACTTTTAATAACGTTTTTGATGAATATAATTTTCCATGATTTCGAACCTTTTCGATAACAATAAGCCTTACGCCCTAAGCACACATAATCGAAAATGTATGAACAAAATGCATCATGCTTGGTGAAACACTCAGAATTAGGGGCAAAAAGTTTAAACAAAATTCGCCAGAAAATTGTTAAACAAGTACTAAAATGGCCACTACAATATGTAAATTTTCCGGGGAAGCATGCCTCTGGATTCCCCTGGAGCCTTTTTTATTCTCAATATGCTTCAAAATAATTCTGCCGGAAAAAAACTACGCTTGAAAACATGTCAAAATGTGATGTCCCCTTTTTGAAAAAATTCTAAATACGCCGTAGATATGAAAATATTTTTTAAAGGGTTTATTTACACCTTTTTTGGGTCAAACGTGTTTGTATTTAGTTAACATTCTACCTAATTCAAAATTTCATCCCCCCCACCAAAATTTTCCGGATCCGCTCTTGAATGAGGCGTTATGGTCAGAGATAATTTTTTGAAGCGTTTTCTTTGCGTTTCGGACAATAAAGTTTGACCCCCCCTCCTCCCCCCCAATTAAAATTCCTGGCTACGCCACTGCTTTCATACTATTTATACTGTTTATCTGACTGGCTATGCTATGCACTTCTTGTAGGCGTATATATGGAAAGGTTCATTTTATTATAATTATTTAAAAAGTATATAGATCACAAGCGGCAAGGTACCCAAGTTACAAACAAGAAAAAATGCTGATTTTATTTCACATGGCATCCAGTTGTTTTTTTGTAGGGAATATTAGTGTTGCTTTAGTAGGCTACAATAATGTTTTCATTGGACTTATTGACTCTTGAATTAATTGCAAAGATTTTTTTTGCAGTGTAGGTGTGTATAGTGCACGTAATAGTCTGCTAACTGAATCTTGGCTTCTATGATGTTCGTTTGTGTTCTGTGGGAGAAATTTTTGCCGTTGGTGTTTTCAGCACGTGTTATGGATATCATCGGCATCAAACTAAAGATGAGAAAATCTGACAAACAATACCACTGGTAACATAAAACTTACAAGAACTTTTCAACATACACAACCCTAACAAGCTATCACAGCATCATAGGAATATCTTAGTTGTGAATGTGACTTATGCATGTCCCACCTTATTTTCTTTACCTAACACGAATGTGACTTATGCATGTCCCACCTTATTTTCTTTATAAGGTGGGACATGGATAAATTTGCGTTTTAGTAGCATTGAATTATGTTTTGTGGTGTGATTTTGAGGCTGGTTTTGCACTTAATATAAGCTAGTTTTCTTTTCAAGCCTCAAAGTGCTGATAGTAGAAAACTGTCGGAATAGGCCATACATCTCTACAAGTTTTGTTCCACAGCAAAATGAAGTATTGAAACAGCTATAGCAAAGTAACAAATCTGATAGAGTAAACTCTACTTTGAATCGTGGAACTATCACTGCACCAATTTTGAAAGGCTTATAAAAATTTTTGAAGCCCCGAAGACCATTTAACGCGAATATTTGCAAAACTATCGTCTTAGGTTAGAATGTCGTTTTCGCGGCGAGATCAATGCTCTATAAAAAGATTTTAGTTTTCGCCGCTATTCTAGCGCGTTCGTGCATGACTGGATAAGATGCTTCAGAAAAATTCTCTCTGCACCCCCAGATCCAAATTAAATCTTCGTTGAGCTTGCGGTGGTATTACGCCGAAGTGTGTAGCATTTTTTAACTTTTGTGGTAAGATTTGATGATCTAAAAAATTAATATGCTTATCTTGATCAAAAAAATTAAATCAAATTCTAATTATACTTGCGTTATTACGCTGAAGCGTGTAACGAGTGGCGGAGCTCAGATGGCCGAGTGGCAAGAGCGTCTGCCTCTGGAGCAGTAGACTCAGGTTTGATTCCGAGTCGGGTCAAGCAAATGCCTTTAAACTTGGTATTCACAGCTTCCTTGCTTGACGCTCAGCATTGAAGGGACGGGGACAGTGTGGAGAACAAGCCGGCAAGTTTACTTGTTGTGTTGTCGTTGGGGCTCGTCTCGACGACTTATCGCCTGGGCAACGCAGTTCCGAAAAAAAACATCGCAGCGGTAGTGACCCGTTGGCGACACTGTGTCCGATTTGATCGGCCGGGTAATCGAACTTGGACCTATTGCAGCAATAGTGATGTCTTTAAACAACTACACCAACTGCAGTGTAAATTAAAACAACAAAACTTGAACAGAAATGCTGCAACACCTCGATTTTTCTGCTGTATTGTCTTAGCTCGCTGCACCACAAAGTTTACGTTTTTATAATAGGCATTGGGATTACCACAGTTAAGCAGGCTTGTCAAAATTTGTCCCTTGCAGCACCTCTTGTATTTTCGGCCACAAGCCGCCACTGGTTGACAGTATAAAAAAAAACATACTTATTTTACGAAAATTCTGAAAAAAAAAAACAGATCACGCAAGTCTTGCAGCATCTATTTACCGATTTTGTCAAAGGTCAAAATTATCGAGTTTCCGACATGGTTTACATTATACAACGTGTCATTGTGGGGTAAAGATGAAAATACTACTTCAAATAAGTTATAAACTGTTAGCTAAGTAGCAGTCATTATTGATGGAGAGAAAAAGCAAGAGTGAAGTTAGGGCGAAAATCACAACCAATGGAAGAAATCATCAAAAAATCCTTCATTATCATAATTTGTTGGTTGATATACCTATTAATATCATCACCACTCTTAGACACTGCTGGAAAATTAGTTGAAGATTCAGCCACAAAAGAAGTATGGGGGGACGTAACGGCGGCATTTTCGATGTCGCTATCACCTTCAGAACATAATGGGGAAAATATACTTATTTTATCAGAACAAAAAAAGATATCTAATTCATTAAGTTCTAAGTCCGAAAACGTTGTAACTTTCACCCTCGTGCCAATCAGCCATGCTTAAAAATGATGAAACTGGTGCTACAAGCGCTCTATAGCAACGATAGCCGAAAAATACAAGGAAGCAGGCCTGGGATGGATTATGTTATATTACGTCATTATGTTGATTCGAATTTCAATAGTTGTTTGTTTCCTCATTATCCCTTTACTAAAGCCGTAGAATAAAGGAAAAACGAACAAGGTTATCGGGAAAATTCATATTTCCAAGACGAGTTATCTCATTTTGGCCTACGAAATAAAATATTGGTCAGGGTACCAACGAGGAGTAGGCTATAGCCTACAACTACGAGTAGGCTATAGCCTACTCTACTCGTCCTACAGCAGTTGTTTCGACCCCAAAAAAAGGTTTTCACATCTACTAAGCCAAAATAAATGTTCAACCACCTTTTTCGTTCTTGTTTGTGAAAATATGTGCTCAACATTCGGAACAAATATTTTTACATGGCAGTCACCGTGTTAAAAGTGATTGAAGATTTATAAAAAAGTGGGCTTTAGGCGGGCCGGATTCTTTTTTTGGGATGAGTAGCCGAGTTGGTTACCGCTTCTTGGCAAAAGGTTTCGGGCTGTGGCAGTCCGGTTTGCAAAAAAGTGAGCCCATGCCATCTCTACAATACGGCGTATTGATTTGTAGAGAGGTAAAGGTGCGTTTCTGTGGAATACCATACAATTTTTTGTACGTAAATTGACGAGGGCTACAAAACAGTAAGATGGCTGTATGACCTAAAGCTACATCACTTTGCACGGCATTCTATAAAACAATCGCAAAGAGTAAGCTAACGCTTCGGTAAAGACTTTGCTTTCATCAACCATGATAAATGTAGCAGCATTCAGGATGTTTAAAGTAGCGAACAGTGAGTTTATTGAGAAACTGAACGTTTTCGGCAGAGGTAGGCACGATTTCGTTGATAACAAAGCTAACTTTTTCATTGACCAGTTAATTCGTTACATTTCTTTATGACATTAGCGCTGTGAGTTTAAAACTTTTAAAAAGTTTTCACAAGCATTATCGTTTTCAAATATATATTGCGTAAGCATATTATTTATAAGAGAAACTACATCGCAACTAATTATTACCTTTTTTTATTGCAAGGAAATTGTTCCAGCCTTTCGAGAAAATCGTCGGTTGAGCGTAACAAATGAGTGTCCGGAATGTGAGGTTTCATTAGTTATTTAGTTGCATATTTATCCTCCTATCACGACAAAGCGATCAATGCGCTATACGAGCTCGCTTAGGAGTTGCCGGCCATCTGTCTATTACACCAAGATGGGGGAATCCCGCTAAGTGCCTTTCCCAACGGCACAACAAGTAAACTTGCCGGCTTGTTCTCCACACTGTCCCTTCAATGGACTGACTAAGTATTTTGCCAAATTATACTCAGCGGTACGCCTTTTAATGATTATTGACCATTGATACAATTGGTCTTACGGGTACGTTTACTTTATGAACTGTAGCTTTACCATACAGTTTTCCTGGTTCGCTCCTCGTAGAGTCTGCATATTCTTCTAATTTTTATGCATATCCTTCTAATTTCTAAGCACTTTCTGATATAACACGCCACCGAATTTTCTTTTTGTATTGTTGCTTTGATGCCTGTTTTTTTTTAAGTTCCAAAAAGTTTGATTTGTTCTTCACTATTTTATCTAATTTGTTATAGGCTAATAACCTTCTGTGTTAAGCTGTTAATAATCGCTCCATCGTTTTCTTTGTCATATCTGCAGATTTTGAAGTTTGGATCTTTACTTAAAATATTCAGCGAGGTGTAGCGATTGGCTAACTCATTTGGAACAGATAGAGCTGGCTTCATCTATGAACTGTTTTACCATAAACTTTAAATCGTCTATTGTTTCATCATCCATACGAACATCGGAGTGTCGTTTTTAGTTATAAACCAAGCAACGCATGTATGATTATGAAAACAGAATGTGACATAAATAGTGTTCAAATTCTCAGACAATGCTCTAGCAATTATGAAACGAAAATACAGGAAGCCTTGCTCACTGAGAAACATAACCCTAAATTGAATGCACAAATATATGGAGGAGGTTCGTCAATTTTGTTGAATGTGGAAAGCACTGTATGAAGAGACAATCATTTTTTAATTTCTAGGATAATCACTAATCAGCATAAAAGTTAATTTATGTCATTCGTTCGAAAATCATTTTCGAGTTAAAAATTGGAAAGTATAGATCAGGTTTGGAGCGGCAAATATTTTTAAACCAAATGTTTTGAGTTGCTGGTCAAATCACAAGAAAAACAGTTTCAATATTCAGCTTCCTAGCGGAATCAGACGCTATGAACAAAAACACAACACACAAACCTCTCTTGCAGCCGTCACAGCATGTATGTTAATTTAATAATAAAAGTATTTCAACATAGCGTGAATTAGTACACAAAAAAAGACAGCAAAAATCATTTCATAAAAAAACAAAAAGAGACGGTAAAATAATTCCATACTTATTTGAATTATCAAAACATTTCGAATTTTATTGAATATTATAACTTAAAGCTTAAAATTCAAAATTTTCTCACGTAGGCAATCTTTCGAGCTAGTTTTTGGCTTTTCTTTGCAGACTCTATAACCTCGTCAAGCTTTTTTCGAAGCTATAGACATGTCTTTCGCGGTCTTTCACTGAAAAAAATAAATGATCTTACTTAAATAATATAAATAAATAAATAACTGAGATTATTTTCAAATTATATTGAGCTGAAAATTCAACAGTAGTTGAGGGAGACCGCGAAGTGAGCTTGCTCTCTTCGAGTTAGCAGCCTCCCGTTATATATGTCAAATGCGATCGGCTCCAGCCGCGAATCGAACCCGTCACGTAGAGTGTGTCATCTGCGCGCAGTACCGCGTGGCCATGTCGCTGACTTAGCTGTACTCAGTAGCATATCTATCCTCCCATCACGAGACAGGGATATCTAGAACAATTCCTGTCACGAGAAAGCAACCAATGCGCTATACAAGCTCGTTTGGGAGTTACCAGCCATCTGTGTACCACACAGTCTCTACTGTGGGCTACCACACCACGATGGGGGAATCCCGCTAAGCGCCTGTCCCAATGGCACAACAAGTAAACTTGCCTGCTTGTTCTCCACACTGTCCATTTAATGCTAAGCGTCAAGCAGGGAAGCTGTGAATACCACTTTTAAAGTCATTGGTTTGACCCGACTCGGAATCAAACCCAAGTCTGCAGATATGGAGGCGTACGCTTTATAAGCCTACCACTCGGCCATCTGAGCGCACCACTCGGCCATTATAATCGACAAAATGTTTCGTGTTTTGCGCCGGCTATTACTTAATTTGTTAAAATGGCCTTGTGCATGCCTTATTTTTCAAGCAAAAATAAAAAAAATTGTTGTTGCTCTTTTAGTAATAAAATTGTTTAAAAATTTTGTGAATGAAGGCTATTCATAGGACTGCGGGCTAATCACTCGACATTTTGTGAATACTATCAGTAAAAACAAGCGATAAGCAGCATCAATAAGGCATTCGTTTTTTCTTCAAGTCAAGGTGATTAAGCTAAGCTAAAATGGTATCCAATTACAATTTACAGCTTCTGTCAGCGGATTGTAACCAAGTTTGTGTAAAGTTTAGAAGCGCAATCTTTTTTCACAATGTCGTTTTCTTGTTATAGACGGATAAATGTGTATGCAAAAGAAAAAAATAAGAGATAACTCTATGTCAATGATTAGTTGACGAGGCTTATTGGCCTGTGTAAGAAAAGGTGTCGCCCTCTTAAAATTTGCAAAAACATCCGCGGAATTTCGTTTCTAAATTTTAAATTTGGCAACACAAAATTCACTTAAGATCTTGATTCGATTTTACCTTCTCTTAGCTGGTTGTGCTGGATAACGATGTGGGTTGATGATTTTGTCTCATTTAATCTGCTGTTTGATTTCTTGTTAGTCTACGATGAAGTTAGATAACGAAATTCAAGTGTACTAAGCATAAATAAATTAATAATGGGCTTCTAATTTTTGTAATGATCATTCATATTTTCAGTCTTTTTAGAAGGGGTTTTCATTGAGTTCAAGAAATGGTATTTTATTTGCATAGTATTATGAGCAATTAAGCATCTAACAAATAATCTTATATCAGCTAGCGAAAGAAATAGGTACATTGCAATTATTTTTTAGATAAAATGACCAAAAAGCGTCGTAACGGAGGAAGAAACAAAAAAGGCAGAGGCCATGTTCGTTTTGTGAGATGCGAGTCTTCTGGAGCTAGAGTTCCTAAGGATAAAGCAATTAAAAAATACATTATTAGGTAAGTGTTATTTTTAAATTTTGCAAGCAGACGGTAAAGGTTTTGTTTTTTTAACATTGTACCCTGCTGTAGTAGCGCTTTTGTAGATTTTTTTCACCTTGTCAGGTTAAACTAATAAAATGTGCATGTAACTTGAACATAAATACAACTTCATAATCGACAGAAATGTAATTGCGTTAACATGCAGGTATTGCTGAGTGTCAGCCTACAATGCTACTGCAATTTGTTGTTTGATAAGTACCGGTATGTCTAGACCTTTTGCAGTTGCACAGTGCTTATCATAGCCTGGTCTTGTAATTTGGACTGGTTTACTATGGTATACAGTAATAATTTCATGATTTGGTAATTAGTGTATTGTGCATGACTAAAGATGCTAATTTACTGTAAATAGGCCTAGTATTTGCTGTTTCTCTCCCATGCCCCATGCTGAGACGGGGTGAAATGACGTCACTAGCACATCATCACTCACACATTATGACCGGACTACTCGCACATCTACCAAACTAGTACTTGCACATTCCGGTGTTGTGAAAACCAGACCACTCGCACATTGACCAAACCAGCACTCGCACATTCCAATGTTGCGAAAACCATACCACTCGTACATTAACCAAACTAATACTCCACATTCCATGTTCACTCACACATTATGACCAGACCACCCAAATGTGTGATCGAGTGCAAGTTTGGTCAATGTGCGAGTGGTCTGGTTTTTACAACACTGAAATGTGTGAGTGGTCTGGCTTTTACAACTTCGAAACGTGCGAGTGCTACCGGTAGTTTAGTCAATGTGCGAGTGGTCCGGTTATAATGTGCGAGTGAAGTAAAATGTGCAAGTCCTAGTTTGGTCATTGTGCGAGTGGTCTGGCTTTTACAACACCAGAATGTGCGAGTGCTAGTTTGATTAATGTGCAAGTGGTCTGGTTTTTGCAACACAGGAATGGGTGAGTGGTCTTGTTTTTACAACACCGAAATGTGCAAGTGCTAGTTTGGTCAATCTGCAAGTGGTTCGGTTATAATGTGCGAGTTCTAGTTTGGTCATTGTGTGAGTGCTAGTTTGATTAATGTGCAAGTGGTCTGGTTTTTGCAACACAGGAATGGGTGAGTGGTCTTGTTTTTACAACACGGAAATGTGCGAGTGCTAGCTTGGTCAATGTGCGAGTGGTCTTGTTTGTACAACACTGGAATGTGTGAGTGCTAGTTTGGTCAATGTGCGAGTAGTGTGGCTTTACAACACTGGAATGTGTGAGTGCTAGTTTGGTCAATGTGCGAGTAGTGTGGCTTTACAACACTGGAATGTGTGAGTGCTAGTTTGGTCAATGTGCGAGTAGTGTGGCTTTACAACACTGGAATGTGCGAGTGCTAGTTTGCTCAATGTGCGAGTGGTCTTGTTTTTACAACACCGAAATGTGCGAGTGCTAATTTGGTCAATGTGCGAGTGGTCTTGTTTTAACAACACCGAAATATGCGAGTGCTAGTTTGATTAATGTGCGAGTGGTCTGGTTATAATGTGCGAATGGAATTGTGCGACTGCTAGTTTGGTGAGCGAGTCCTAGTTTGGTCAATGTGCGAGTGGTCTGGCTTTTATAAGACTGGAATGTGCGATTGCTAGTTTGGTCAATGTGCGAGTGGTCTGGCTTTTGCAACACAGGAATGTGCGAGTGCTGGTTTGGTCAATGTGCGAGTGGTACGGTTATAATATAATGCGCCAGTGAACATGGAATAGGCTATGCGAGTGTGAGTACGGTAATGTGCAAGTGGTTCGGTCATAGTGTGCAAGTGGTTCGGTCATAGTGTGCAAGTGAACATGAAATGTGCGAGTGACGATGTGCTAGTGGCACATTTGTGCCAGTGACGTCATTTCACCCCTGTTGTCCATGCTTCCATTGATGTACTGGTAACTTATCACTTAATCAGTATTTTTGATTGTAATAAACACTGCTGCACATTTTAATGTGTTACGTATCGTCAAATAGAGTAACTTTTCAACCCTTACCTTTGCACAAATCAGTAATTAGTTTTTGTGAGGCACAAGTTTTAGTGCGCTGTACTTTGCATTCTGTTATTTGTAGATGTTATGTGTTTTATGGTACTACTATCTATAATGTTGTATAATACGGTATCAATATGTTTTTGCTTGCCTAAGTCATCATTTATGTCCACTTTTGCGTGTAGCTTGATTACCTGCTTTTTTTTTATTGTGCCCCTTTGGCAGATACCGGTATGCGGGAGACTTTTTCCAGCAATAATCTTAAGGGGTTGATAAATACCATTTATTATTTGTACAGATCCGTACAAATAGCGTCTGCAGTTATTTGTACGTGAGTTTCATATATCCAATAGACCGTGATGAGCATGGGTATATAAGCACCATTATTTGCTACAGCAGATTGGCACAACTTCCTATAGCTCAGTGACTTAAAGTGTGACATTAGCGTGTCTGGGGAAGCGCTGCGCTAGTTCTTAGTGCGATTCTTGTCATGGCTTTGGTCGATTCTAGTTGTGACACGTGGTCAGCAATCGAGTTCTTGAAGATATTAGAATAAGAATGTAAGTAACATTACATGCAATCATCAACTCTCACGTACAAATAACTCCATATGCTATTTGTACGAGCCCTTACAAATAGCCACTGCCGTCATAGAAAGGTTTAAGAACAAGACATTGATCAAGGTAAAGTGCCATGGGAATAAGTTTATTGGTATTTGGAAATATCCGAACAATTGCTCGATTACCCCAAGTCCATCATTAAGTTTTTTTGTTTTTTAGTTGGGGATCGAAATGGAAAAATATTACCGTGTTGCAAACGTTTTCTTGTTGTGCCATAGAGTCTATGCACTCCAAAATCAGCCAGCATCTAGCAAATTTATTAAAGGGAAAAATTTTTTTGGTAACTGAGCGAAAATATAGAAGTCGGCTTTGAATTTTCAATCTCCACTTATTCTGTGAAAAAATTCGGGTAATTTTGCACATGGTCACTTTAGGGTGCAACTTTCTCGGAGGTTATCAAAGGAGTTACAAAAGTTGTCAAGAGCGGAATACTGTATCATACAGAAGGCGAAAAGTATTACATATACATGTAATTTGAACCACAGCTTGACAACTAGTGCCGACAGTAGGCCAAGTTAGGCCCCACCAAAAACTTCTCGTGGAGCCCCCTTTATCTGCAAGCAAAATGAAAGGAATAAGTAGTTTTACACAAAATGCGATTTTCATCCAATTTAGATTTCATATTCGTGCGATTTTTGATAAACAAACCTGACGGTTATGAGTCTCGGCAGCGTTGCAAAGCTGATGAAACTTTTATTACCGGTATAATCAAAATATGATTGCGTTCAATTTTGCATCTACGTACCCCAGTTTCAAATCTAAGCTAGACAGCCTGAAGTGCTAACAATGCTTCATGCCTGCCTATCTATACCTTGCTTCTTAGTGTTCCAAATAAGATTGTGTTGCTTTTATGATGTCACAATAAAGCTTTGACGGTAAGACAAAAAATAAGGCAAGACAGATAACACAGAGCATGGAATTATGAAGTCCAAATAAGACAAAATAAGGACGCAAGTCAAAAATAAGGACATTTCTTAAAAATAAGCACAATAATTATCTCCAAGATGAGGTATAGTGTAGACTTTCAAAACAAGGACCAATCTTTGAAACATGAACAGTGTGAAATTCCTGCGTATAACTGGTTTGTGAAGAATGCTTATTTTTATTAAATTCTAATTCTTGAAAACGCAATCCCTGGTTCCACTGAGCAAACGTTTACCGGACTACCGGCTAATGTTTTACCTAAAATCGTTTTGACCATTGAACTGCTGGCTGTTTTTTGTGCGCTATTAAGCGTCACAATAATAATAAATTAATGACAAACTGCCCAGCACAGTGTGACATGACATGGGAAAAAGCAGGAGAAAAGTATCCAAGAAAATCATGAATCCATTTGGCAATAACCGGTGCTTAAAAAACAATTGAAGTTTAAAGCAGGCCTTCCTGAAAGTTATAATGTGTCACAAATTCAAACTTTTAGCGATCCATTTGACGAACCAATTTTGATCCACTTTGCATGTGTAGTCGCACACCCCTAATGCTTTTGTGCAAAAACCGTTGTAAACTTGTAGAACCTACAAGCTTCTAAATATCTGCCATGTATGACCTCATTCGAAGCAAGGTGCATGAAATAGAAAGTTAGTATTGTTGCGACAACTTGTATTTCTTAAAATGTGTAGGGCCTATTTTAACAGAAAAAAATAATGTTTTCGTTCATTCAGCAGATCAAAAAAATCGTTTACATACAAGCGATTTTATCTACAGTATCTTGCATTTTAAACAAGAGCGGCGCAATTGGAGTCCAACATTCTTCAACCCTCTACCCCCGTTAGCACCTTACTACACACATCACACAAACAAATTAATGTTGCATCATAACACGTATTAAAATCATTTTTAAGTAAAAAATGCCGTAGTGGTCAGGGCGGGGCCGCTGATCGAGCCTGGCGGGGGGGCAGTTCCACCGGCCCTGTTGACAACTCTTTGGTGTTATTCATATTGCATTGCTTTTTGGGTGTTTTTCAGACATTTTTGTGGCTTATATAGCAATTGCTTACTTTTGCTTTTTGTACTAATCAGTAGACTGAATCTTCAAGACAAAGTTTTCATTAGGCTGTTGTGCTGTCTGCTAAAGAGTACCGGTTTATATGATATAGCCTCTATGTGCAGCCTAATGACTGACGCTTATGATGCCACTTAAACTACATTGTCAATGTTTTGTTACATTCGTTTTATCTTTGTTATTCCGGTATCTATGACGTAGAGATGCTACATTAGACATTGTTGGCACTTTAAACGTTAGTGGTGTCTGTTGTTTTGCTTCTTGTTCAGTTACTGGTTTTACATCAAAAATTATTGTAAAACTCGCTATATTTTATGCTGTACCGGTTCAACGACAGTTTAAACAACACATCAGTGCAATGTTACCAAATACTAGGCATTACTTTCACCATTAATTGTTTTTAAACATACTTAGCCCGAAATTGGGGTAACTTTGCACAACAAAAAAATATAAAGAAACTTGTGATAACTAGTTCTTTTGTCCCAATGGTTGTTCCAAATGAAAGATTGACCAAACACTTTCCCATTCAATCAACATTTGTGGAAATAAATTGAACACTTAAAAAATTTTTTTTTCAAATTGTGAAAAATTGTGCGAAGTTACCTCAGTTGACGGTACCACAGCTGTTGAGCTTGATTCGTTTTCAGATTTTTTCCTCTTTCACTGTTGGAAAATGTAAACAAAAATCTACAACAACTATAAATCTAAGTTGTAGTACCATGGGTTGTTTTGAAAGGTTAATCTTTTTGAACTTAATGCAAAGTTTGGGTCGCTTGTAGCTAAATATTATTTGGTTGTAGTCAGGAGCGTATTTAGGGAAGCATTGTGCCATGGCCCCCCTTTTGACTCTGCCTTTTAGTAAAAAACAAAATTAATGGTGCCAAGTGACTGAAATATGCCAGACTCTGATAGTTTCTTTAGCTTATGGCCTGGGACGAATTCAGTGGGTTAGGATGAGGGGTGTGCATCCTTCCACCAGACATCGTCAAAAATGTTTTCAATGAATACAATTTTTTCCATAATTTCGAACCTCTTCGATAACGGTAGGTGAACCTTACGCTTTAACCCCGCCTAATCGAAAATGTGCGAACAAAATGCATCATATTTGGCGAAGAACTAAAATAGCCATTACAGCATGTATATTTTTAAATTTTTTTTGCAGTGCATGCCCCCGGACCCCCTAGAGCCTTTCTTGTTTCTCAATCAGCTTAAATTGGTTCTGCCGAAAAAAATGTGGAAATTATGTCCCCTCCCTTTTTAAAATTTCTCGCTACGCCACTAGTTGTAGTCTTCATAAGAATATCCAAAAGCAGGGTGCTGAGTGTAGACACTTCAGCTGGACAATAAATCAAAGTGCATAACGTGATTAGCATAGCAGTAATGTGGCTTCATGCATGTTCATTCTGCTTTGGAATCTCTTTGAATTGACATTAAAAGCTGTTGTCCTTATTTAGAAGTCTGTTAGTACTGGGTAGTGCAGTAAGTCCAAGAGCTCTTGGCCCTTATGAAATCAACGCGATGTTGCCTAGTGTGCAATTTTTCAGTCTGGTGCTTGGCTGTATGTACATTTGTACTTTTTAAAACCAAGTGTGCTAATTGAAGCCAATCCATTGTTATCTATCAGGCTAATGGTATTGGTTATTATTTTATAGGAATATTGTTGATGCAGCTGGAATGAGAGATTTGGCTGAGGCCAGTGTGTACGAATCATATGCCTTGCCGAAAATGTACTACAAAGTATACTACAGTGTTTCAGCGGCAATCCATTTAAGGTAAGAATTTTTTTGTTTCCTTTTACATAAACTGGTTATTTTGAATGACAAAGAACAATTTCTGAAGTCAAATTTGCTTTTGAATTTTTATCACCTACTTAAAACATTGAGCTTGGTGAGAATATTTGTTGTATGTTTTTTTTTTTTGAGAGTAGCATGTCAAGCAGAATATTCTACTCAGTGCTTTAAAAATAATTTTATTTTGTTCTTGATCAGTGTTGAAAATTTTGCAAGCTCGGACCTGTGCTTTTGTTGTCTAAAAATTGATTGACATTGCAGCAACTGTCATCAGTGTGCACTGTGCAGAGTAGTTTTTTCTGGCTGTAGAGGTTTCAAAGCTGTATTTACAACACAAATTACTGCACTTTTGATAAAATTAGGGAGTAGTCATGGTAAAGAATCTTCTATTCACTCTATCACAATTCAACATTTCAGTGGAAGAAAAACATCGGTTATCTAACCTAGACTTGCAAAGAAATAAATTGATTATTCAATTCATTTTGATGCTTATATCGCTAATTGAGCCTGATCCTTCTTAATCTTGTTATAGCACTAAGCCGTCGAACCTTATTCCAACCGTTCGTTGTCACACCCCCTACCCATAGATAGGCATGTTTATGTAAAACGTTAACTTTATTTATTAAGCTTCCAATTAACGGAGGTTAATTAAATCCGTTAATTTCTGACCTGAAATGGCTTGTTTCACTTAAACTTTAAAATTTTGGAATATTTTCGGTGTAACCAAATTTTTTCCCGAACACTATAGTTTGTTGACTTTATTTTTAGAGTTGTATTTTTTGCACAGTTTTCAACACCAAAGTTAACCAATTGGCATTTGAAATATCGAGAGCTAACAAGCACTAAGCGTTAATGGACAGTTTAACGGAAGCTAATTTAGTCCGTTAATTTCAGAAAGCATTTTTTCAATCATACAATTCGTTTTTATTTACCTCTCCATAACGTTAGAAACACACGTTCATATCAGTTCAATAACTGTGGGCAAAGCACGGAAAAGGGCACACGCAGCAAAACGGGTAATCGTTGAAGCACGCTCGTCAAAAAGACTAGATAATAGATATGGCTGCGTGACCCCAAGACTAAGCATGGCTGCGTGACCCTAAGGCTAAGCATGGCTGCGTGACCCTAAGGCTAAGCATGGCTGCGTGACCCGAATGATTTTAACGAATTAACTACTAAAATTTGCTTTTGTTATGATCAAAATTGTGCCCACCTATGCCCCAACTAATGCATTTGCCACAAGGTTTACCGAAAAGTGAAGTTATTCTTATAATAACTTCATCAGCATGTTTCATGAGAATTTGTAAGTTGAAGAGGAAAAATCAAACTACAGTAGCCTAACTCTCGAGACTGCTTTTGAGAATTACTACGACTTTGTTGTATTGCATTCCGAAAAATTATAATATTAGCGCAAATAATATGCAATGCAATCCAGTCATGATGCTGTTTGCCCTCTGGCCGTGGAGTGAAAAAAATATTTTTGAAAGTTTTGGTTGCGCCAATTCGAAAGTGCATCGACTGGCCAAGTTTGATTGCCGCCGTCCTGTGATTACAGTTTGTTTCACTTATAGGTTGGTGAAAAATCGCTCACGTTTGGCCCGCAAGGATCGAACTCCTCCTCCTCGCTTCCGACCCGGAGGACAGCAGCAACAACAAAACCAACAACAGCGTCAGCGAATTTCTTAAATAAAAATGGTTGACTAGTCTAGCAGTGGTTGTTTGTGTTGGTGTGGCTTAGTCAGACGAAAGAAAATGGTTACCTTGGTCATGTTTTGTAGTATAAAATGACCTGCACAAGCACATGAAGTTAAGCATTAATGAAATTTTGACAAGTAGGAGGCATTTGGGAGAAAGGCAAGGGACCAGTAAAGCGATTTCGGTAAATGGAGTAGGCGAAGCTTTGCGTAAAATTATGTCAATTCAGCCCATGGTTGTAAGTCTCGAGTTGGACGAGTGGTTGGTACATTGGGCTCCGAAGCTGGCTTCGCGGGTTTGATGCTCAACTAGATCATTTCCGTGATGCATGTACTTCACTACCACAAAAATCCAAAGCTGCAATTAAGTGGCTTGAAATAACAAAAAAAAATCTTGTCACGGAGACTTAAAAACAGGGCTGCAAACTTGGATTCTGTTATTGGCTCGTTGTTGCCGAAATCAAACCTGAAGAACTTAATCAAAATTTAGTCGAGTTTGCGGCCCTGCTTAGGAAGCATCTGAATTTTCTATTAAGGACCGTTATTGTCATCAGACCTGTCGTACTTAGAAGCGCGATTGTTTTGCACCTGACCATGGGGTCTTGCCCTATCAATGTAATAAAAAACCAGCACGGAGCGAAAGGATTGTCGTGGTTTCGCGATACGGCTTGTTGCGATGAGTAATAGTGCACTAATTTTCTTACTTATGAAAGAAAGAATGCGTGTTCAAACTACCGATATAACATACTGTATCGGCGATCTGTAGTACGAACAGCAGAGAGCTCGATGACTAAAGCCAGAGCCAGCAATCAATATTGTTCAGATCAACTTCTAATTTAAATTTTTTTAAAAGACCTCTACAACCTGTTTCTCACTAAGTGCGGTCTTCAGGTGTCTTATTCAAATAGAACCTACTACAGATTCTATTTGAATAAAACATCTCCTGAAGACCGCACTTGGCGAGAAACAGGCTGCAGAGGTTTTTTTAATAAACTTAAATTATAGGTTCACACGAGATGTTAATGTGATAAATTAGATCGTAGCAGCAAAGCACAGTTGCAACTTGCAAACATATGTGAAAACATGTATTTTTGTTAACACGATAGCCTTGCAAATAACACTAGAGAGGCGAAACCAAGGGTGGAAACTCAAACCGAAACCTGAAAACCCGGTTTTAAAGGAAATTTTGGAAACCCGAACTGAAACTGACACCTGCTTAGCCAAAATTTTGAAAACCCAAACTTGAACCAAAACCGTCTTTTCTTGAAACGTCAAAACCGAAACTAAAATCTTATCAAAATTTTCCAAGGTTTTAGGTTTTAAAAATTGTCATCACCACCCTTATCAGCACAGTTATTTTAACGCTGAGCGTCGAATAGAGAAGCTGTGGACACCAATTTTTGAGTCTTTGGTTTCACCGGACTCGGAATCATACCCAAGTCGACAACTTCTGAAGAAATTGCTCTCCTCACTTGGCCATCTGAGCTGCTACTTATCATCGTAATAAAACAAAAACGCCAAGAAGTAGAGGATTTAAATAATTCGTATTCACAGTAAAATAACTTTCTTAGATGAAACTTAAACCGAAACTGAAACCTAGAAACCGAAGTTACGCGTAAGCAAAACCGAAACTGGAACCGATTTTTCAACAGCCGTAAAACCAAACCAAAACTGAAACCTGACATCTGGGTTTCAACACACCGAAACTGAAACTGACACCCTAACGCCAAGTAGCCAGGTTTCCACCCTTGGGCGAAACATTTGCCTAATGCTAGGAAATTGCATAGGTCACCATCACAAATTACACTAGTAAGGGCGCCAAACTCGATCGAATTTTATTCGAATTCAAGTTCAACCTATTTTAGCAAGTTTGAGTTCTCTAATTTAATAATTTACGAGTTCGACAAAAATAAGTTTGTTCAAGTTCAGGCAGATAAATAATATCCAAAATCGAGAGAACTTTTTCACCGCCGGTGTTCATGCAATTATAACGATAAAAATATTTCGCTCGTGCAGTAGGTTTAAGACTATACCACAGCGGTTAAGTACCATCGAAAATGTCAGTGTTGTGGTCACAGTTGAACAACGAACTATATGTCGTAGTAATCTTTTATATTTCAACAATTTAAATATCTTTCTAATGAACTCGAACAGTTTTATTCGAGTTCGGCAAAATGATCAAAATCTTTCGAATTCGCAGCCCTGATACCACTACCATTTTAGTTGTGCACTTTTCATAACAAGGTAGGCCTATCGGTAACCGTATCGATATGACTTATACCAATATTTTTATTTTTTATTTAGTTGCATATTTAATTATTTATCCTCCTATCACGAGTAAGCGATCAATGCGCTATACGAGCTCGCTTAGGAGTTGCCAGCCAACTACAAAGAATGCAAAGATCATATCTTCATTTCAATTCGCGGTATTATACCAAAGCGTGTAACGAGTGTATTTTGTATTTAGTTGCATATCCATCCTCCTATCTTGAGAAAGCGCCATAACGAGCTCGCTCAGGAGTTGCCGGCCATCTGTCTACCACACAAAGATGGGGGAAACCCGCAAGTGTCTTTCCCAACGGCACAAGTAAACTTGCCGACTTGTTCTCCACACTGTGCCGTTAATGTTGAGCGTCAAGCAAGGAAGCTGGCCATCAAGAAACATTGCAGCGGTGGCAAGCCGTAGGTGAGACTTACTCGGTCCTCATGGCCGAGTGGTAAGAGCGTCTGCCTCTAGAACTGTAGACTCTGGTCTTACCAATGACATTAAAATTGCTATTCACAGCTTCCCTGCTTGACGCTCAGCATTAAAGGGACAGTGTGGAGAACAAGCCGGCAAGTTTACTCATGCTGTCGGGAAAGGCACTTAGCGGGATTCCCCAATCTCCGTGTGGTAGACAGGTGGCTAGCAACTCCTAAGCGGGCTCGTTTTGGCGCTTTGATCGCTTTCTCAAGATAGGAGGATAAATATGAAACAAAAAAATAGACATGTCCGTCTAAAAGGGTGAAAGCCTACGGGCTTTCTGATCACTTAAATTGGACATGTGGACAGGGTAATTGTGTCCGACTTGACCGGCCAGGGAATCCAAACCCAGACCTCCCGGACTGATCGCGACGTGCTCAATGAGCTAACCTGCCGGCAAAGAACGCAAAAAATAAAATTACAAATTTCTGACAGCAATAATGGCGTATCTTCGCGGTGATATAACTGGATCAAAAATGTCTGATATGAAGCAATGCGATAAATTAGCGGTAGAAAAATTTTCAACCAAATAAGAATATCTGTCCAACACTATCAGCGCTTCAATAGCTGGTGCGTAGATCTGTCTTATCACAGTAAAAGCAATCATTTCTTTGAGTCTTTCTTCGTACTTTGAAAGATAACTGAGAATAATTTCATCCGTTAATGCTTGATCGTTAATTTTCAATTTCTTCAGGCATCTGCGAACATAATCCGTGAAGCTTTTTGATTTTGAAAAAACTTTTCCCACTTGGTAATCGTGAGATTCAACATCCAACAACAGCTCTTCTTTCATAATTGCGTTCAAAACCGCGCGATAAAATAGAGACCTGCAAAAGAGCATTACGAAAAGGTAACTCAAATTGTTGAAATTGAAATTTGTTGTTTGGTCTCCCAACAATAACATAAAAAACTAACGACAACAAGACATTATACTTAATAGCTACAAGGTTGCTTCGAAGTGACCGTTTTTGGGTCTTCGAGGCCAGCAGTCACCCTAGATGAGTACAATTGTCCAGTAATTACGCTCACATCAGAACAGACCAAAATGTCCAAATCGTATAAAATTATGGACACAAGCAGTGCCTGTGAACCCACGAAGTCACATTTGCCAAGCTTTGCTGCTTTCCAGTTCGAAAAGACTAGCTTTTCTAGTAGGAAAGCAACGAAGTTTAACACAATATGTTACTTCAGTCACCACCAAGAACCAAATCTTAATCGGATAAAAGTTTTACCTTCCGGTCATGAAAAACCTAAACATCGCCAAATGCCGGCATTAGTTTTCATTATGGTGTCATATCGAGATACATGGCGAATTTTTTGGTATTTCACAACAAACTTTTCCAAAAGTTGCGAAAAAACATGTTGATTTTCATTGAAATATTTAATACAATGAACAAATTTGGTAGTATACAATTCTGCCAGATCATGTTAAAACATGTGTGTGGCTGTTTTTATGTCAACGTGGTCTCCAAAATCAACAAAAATGATAAACATACGCTTACAGTTCAGACTTGGTTAACTCTTTCGAATTTTCACTAGCTGCTTTTTCAGGTGCTTGCAACGCAACCATTCGCTTGTTGCGACCAAGTTTCACACCATTTTCTTTTAATAACAAAGACAATGGAAAACCTGCAAATAAATTTTTAATAATCACAGGAAAAAAACATAATTTTGACAGCAGTCTTTTTATGAACAATAGGGAAGATGGCTTACATGCAAGCTACCTTACAGCTTAATTTTATGGATACAAAATGAAAACAACGGCGTACCATACACATCAAATAGTTTAATGAAGATTTACCACAAGCATATATAATATTTGTATGTATTCAATGTGTGTGTAGGTTTGAAAACCAAAGCCAGAAACTCGCAAAAATGGTAATGGGTCCAACATATCAGAAGCATCTTTCTGCAAAATCATGAGCCATTTCCATCAACCATACACACAAAATTACACCTGAACTCATCTCGCAAGGAGAAGGTCGAGAATTATCTTGCTACATAATACATGTATTATACGTAAAGCATACATGTATTATACGTAGAGCATGTATTATATCTTGCTACATAAAGCAAGTTATTATACGAAAATAACTTGCTACATAACATGTATAATGTTTGCAGTGCACTAAGAGATCTATATATGCAATGTAGCAACGAGTCTTAATGCACCAAAAACTCAAAAGACAGAATAGTACAACTACCGCTAAGCCAAAAACATGTATAAAGGCCATCTGATCCAGTGGAAGTAATAACATTGCATGTAGAACCGAAAAAGTCATTTGAGAGATTCTCCATACATTTCCAAATTTTTTACGAGTGAAATACCTTGAAAATCTTTGGTTTGATCCGGCTCATACTCGGTACAGAGATGATAACAGCATCCAACAACACACATTGCTGAAGAATTAGGGTTGGCTAAAAACGATGCAATTATACTAGGACATAAATCACCACAAGCATGCAAGCCAGTCATAACAAACTTCTTGGTATTTGTTAATTTGTTCAAATCAGAGTCATGATTTAAATGAGTCACAACTGAGTTAAATTTGGATTCTTTTTCTTGCACCATATGTTTGTCTTGTTTAAAGCTTCTATTGATTGAATGTTTTAACCAGTATTTAAGGTATTTTTGTGCTCGTACATCAGCTCCGATAGAATTGCTTTCATTTGCTTCAATACCAGTCACAGTGAGATTGTAACGCAATGTTAGAAAAGTACTTAAGTAACCTTTTCCAGAACCAACATCTACAACGGAATCTGTCAGACAATGCTGACACAAAAGATGAACTAAAGGAGACATTTTTGAAACATCATGGGACTTTTCCGCACACATATACTCTTTACTTTCTACACTTAAATTAGTGTGAGTACTCATAGTGTTTTCAGTATTCACTTTGACAATCTCTCTCACCTCAGAAATGTTTGTCAAAAAATTTGAAAAGGGTTTTAAACAATCTTTTATCTCTCTTAAAAACAAAGGTAATCCCAGAGGGAAAGATGAAGTAGCTGATAGTAAAGATCTAAGCACTTGTTCCATTTCAGTATTTGACACATCCAACAATCTTGGCAAAGAGTGCAGCTCTTCAATAGACAGAGAAAAAAGATGTTCTCTCAATTCATGACTCAAAATATTATTCCAATGATCATGAACAAAGTAATCTACCATATGAGCATCCCCCAAAGCACTATATTTCTCAATAAATTTTGAGATACCACATAGTGCAGTTTGAAGATTTTGCAAAGACATTGAAATATTTACTAAATTTCAAACATGTTACTCAGAAATAAAAACAATTATTAACCACCTATTGCAATAAAAAATACGGTACAAACAATTTAACTACAATTAAAAAAATATCAGCAATCAAGTATAAAATATGGTAGGCCTATATATTCAAAATAGTACAAATAATCAGATAATGCTCTAAAGACACATAAAAATAACAAAAGAGTTATTCTTACAGGCAGTACCCTTACATTTTTCACACTTCAGTGTACCGTACCAGTACTTCGTCACGCTCTCATACAAGGTAGAGCGTGAAAAGAAAATAAATCAAAGTCATTAACTTTACAGGCTCATAGTGTACCGGTATATACATGATAAAAAACAGCCACTGCCAAAAGATAGTCACACAGTAGAACAGCTTATAGTTCAAAACTCAACATCAACAAGTTTCTAGAGGCAATCAAACACTGGCACCACTGCTGACTGTCATCAACAGGTTTGTTGTTGTGCCCACCATGGTTACATACCACGTTACTCTGCTACGGGTAAACTGCAAAACAGTGGCATAGCAAGGAATTTTGATTGGGGGTCCAAAATGGACAGTTGCAAAATTTACGGTACTTTGCTGGGCTTACTCTGATTACCGTTGATTCATCAGCCCACAAACATAACCTTTGCAGATGCTTTAATTTAAGAGTTGGCAAGTCTACGAATGGAAAAGTAAACGAAAATTTGGCATGTTTGATCCATAGGGTTGATTAAAACTTTTGAAAGTATAATCACCGCACAATTTTTTGGCTTCCTTAATTATTTGAAATTAAATGAAAATTACTAACTAGAGTCTAATTCACATTTTAATGCAATGCAAGTTAATGCTAGGTTATTCATTTCGTTTATAAGTTATTGCAGGAATAACATTTCAGCAATTTTCAAGAAAAAACTTGAAAAACTTTCTTGAAATACGAACTTAATCAAGTTTTAAAGCCAAAATCACAAATACATCCGAAAATTGTTCCGCAAAACCAAGCCAAAGCACTCTCGACGCACCTAAAGACTCAAAAATTGGTATTTACAGCTTCCCTGCTTGACCTGTTGATGCACAGAATTGAAGGGACAGAGTGGAGATCAAGCCGGCACAGTGGCATATGCACAAGGGAGTTTTGGGGGTCAAACCCCCCCCTTTTAAAAACTCTAAAAATGAAAACCTCTCTTCTTAAAACGATTTGCCTCTTTTCACAGAGATTGCTAAAATTGCTCTATGTTTTTCTGTGCTATCCAACTTGCTTATAAAATCTTGACAAACTTTCATTGTGATGCAATAATAGGTCTACCAGTAGTCAAGCTTTAATGGTGCGCTGTGCTTGACATTGACAATTGCAGAAAAAGTGAAACCTTTCTTTTTTGAAACAAACTGACTTTTCTTTGTGCGAAGCTTGCCGAAACTAATGTCATGTTTTTCTGTTCGGTTCAAAATTTTAAGTTAATTTTGAGAAACTTTTATTACCATGCGATGCAACGATATTGGTATTTCAACTTTTCTGATGTGTTTTGCTTGAATGTTGAACTGCATTTTTGTCATTGATGCTGCTGCGAAGCAATTGGTAAGCAGGAGCTTCCTTAAATACAGTGCGATGCACGGTATGAGCAATAACTATGGCCGCACACAAAATTTTTAAAAAATAAAATCTTCACTGTAGTCCTACCGGTATTCATGGCACCGTGCCCCCTCTCTGTATTATGTTTAAAATAAATATTTTGTTACATTTATGGTTTGAAAATTTATCATTTCCGGTGTTAATTAACAATTAATTAATTAACTAACAATTAATTAACAATTAATCTGCTCCAGAGATGTACAGGAGCCGGAGACGGAGCAGGAGCCGGAGTTAAGCAAATTTTTCCGGAGCCGCATTGGACTCGGAGTTAAGTTTAACGTCAAAACTGGAGTAGTAGTTGGAGGCGGAGTAACCATTTTTTAAAGTTATTGTAATGTAAACTGAACATTGTCAAAAGTTGCGCTCGCTGTGAGGCATCAGTTCGCGCACAGTCTCTAAACACAAGTAATCTCTATAGCATGAAGTTAAATATAGGCCTAAAGTTTGGATAATGTTGTGATTGTTGAGTTTGCAAAACTACTCCGAGTAACCGGAGTGAAAACAGTAGTTGGAGTTTTGATTTTTGACGTAAACAGGAGCAGGATTGGAGTAGGATTCTGTAATTTTGGAGCAGGATTGGAGTCGGAGTCTCAAAAAAGCGACTCCGGACATTTCTGATCTGCTCGTTACTATAGAGTTACCGATGCCAAAAAAATGTTTAAAACAGCAGTCCGTTAACAGGATCCTAAAAATAGGATTACCTCTCTTGGTAATCCAATTTATAAGACGCACTTTGTTTTCCGTATTTCACATTAATATTTCATTACATCAGGGTTTGAAAATTTATCATATCTGTTGTTTATTGGCTAAAAACACAGTAACAAAAATTAAAAATGTTCGAAAAAACAATTCGTTTACAGGATCTTAAAAATAACATTACTCCTCCATGGTAGTCCTTTTTTTAGGACGCCAAGGATTTTGCGGCTGCGTCCGCAAAATCCAAAAAATTCGCAAATTTCTAAAATGGATGACCCACTGAACAGCTAATAGTGATCATTACATAGAGTTACCATATTTTCACTGCGCAAAAGGAGGACAGGTTTTTTAAAGGTCATCACGTCTGCAGATGTCCAATTTTTCGCTCAAAGGCAGGTGAAGAACAGAACGTTTATTTACATCAACACATACGCTGCTTAAAACTCGCTTGTAGGCCTACACTCAGATATAATAATTAAGAGCAAATAAAAAAAAGGTCATCACGCCCGCAGATGCCCAATTTTCCTCACAAAATCAGGTAAAGAAAAAGAAAAGGTCATCACATCCGCAGAGGTTCAATTTTGTGCCCAAAATCAAGTAAAGAGCAAAAAAAAGGCCATCCGTCCGCAGGTTGAAGTTTGAGATGATACTTCCCAAACTTTTCGTGTAACAATGATTTGACATGTTTTCGCTGCTCAAAATCCCAAAAAGAAGGACATTTGGGCTTTTTTTAGCGTCCTCGGAGGACAAATTGTTTTTTGTCAAAAAGGAGGCATGTCCTCCAAAAGGAGGACGTGTGCAATTAAAATTGACCCATTAAAACTGGACATGTGGGCAGGGTAGATTAATCTTGACGGCTTGTTCTTCCACCAGTCCGTAAATACTGAGCGCCAAGCAGGGAAGCTATAAAATACTGGTATTTTAAAGGCAGTGTCTATTTTGCCGTTAACGGCATAATACCTTTTAGGTCTATTTTGCCGCAGCTACATTACCCCATGTCACACGAATATTGCATCTTATTCTATTTTACTGTCTTCACGAATCCGATTGTTAACCCCAGGTCACACGAATCCGAATCGAACTGAAGCGATCCGAACCAAAGCCACCGAAGCGAAACGAACCGAAGCCGCGACGAGAATCAAACCCAAAACTAGTACAATACAGTGCTTCGCTATTTCTACTGTGCTCTATCCACTGATTTATCGAGAAGTCGTGGCAAATTTGGACAAAATGGCGCTTAAAACCCCACGACGTCACTTACGGCAAAATAGTTTTTAGGACTATTTTGGCGGCAAAAATGAATGCCGTACCAGAGATGTACAGGAATCGGAGTCGGAGTTAAGCAAATTTTTTCGGAGCCGGATTGCACTCGGAGTTAAGTTTAACGTCAAAACTGGAGTAGGAGTTGGAGCCGGAGTAACCATTTCTTTAAGCCACTATTGTAATGTAAACTGAACAATGACGGAAGTTATGTATGCCAGTATGAGGCATCGGTTCGCGCACAGTCTCTAAACACCAGTAATATAACGACTGTGGGATCGCGCCGACGCGAGTTAAAATTTTCGGTGAAATAAGAATATTTTTTCAACAGAGTGCATTCGCACTAGGTAGTCTAGTCAAGTGTATTTACCAGAAACTAGAAAGTTTGCTTAAAAAGCAGACTAAAAACAGTGGAAGGAAACATCAAAAGACAAAAGTTTTGTGTATGACTTCCTGCAGGTTAAAATTTTCGAAAGCAATTTTTTAACTTTCACGGTGTTGCACAATTGCATTTTTTGCAGTAACCTAGTGTAACAGAATATCCAACTGCATAAGAGTGCGTAACAAGTTTTGCAAGAAAATTCATGAAGTTTCATAGGTCTATGGCTCATTGTAATATTTGTTTCAATACAATTTAAATTTGATGAATAGGCGTAACAAATTAAATTTAATAGAAAATGCTGAGCAGTTGAGGACACAACTGCGTTTCGAGTTTCGACTAACGAAAAAATTTTTCAGATTAGTGTAAACTTCAAGTTTCAGGAGTGAAATCCAACATGCAGGTATCCAAATATATCGGAAGCCTTTCTGAGTTTCAATATTATTGATTTGGTTCCGATTTGTGCATCTGCATTAATTCGTTTATATGTTGCCACTTGGTGGAATAAATAGCTTAAATTTAATTGAATGACATCTATTTTTTGTACAACTTACAGTCAACTCTCGGTATGACAAACTTCAGGGGCCCGCAAAAAAACTTCGTTACATCGAGAGTTCGTTACATCGAAGGTATGGCAAAAGCCATAGCTAAGGAAATCAGGATTTTTGAATTGGTTCGTTATATCAAAGATACGTTATATCGAGAGTTGACCGTATTGGAATTGCTGTGAGAGCTGGTGCATAACCTGCATTTGGATTTTTTTTCATTAACACATAAAACCTCTATACAGCTTAGGTGTGTCATATCTTTTTAGTGTGATTCTTTTGCAATACCAAGTAGCCCACCGTTGCTTGACATAAAATTGATTTTTTTCATTCAAACGCTTAACTGCCTTTTATTTTTCGTTGCTTAAAATTGCTCATTGTGGTGTTACAGTATTTTGAAATTGTCTGCTTTGTATTTTTTTAAAGCTTCAATGTTGCATAACAAATTGCTGCAACTAAAGTAAATTGTGTTTTACTGCGATACTGCATTTTTGCTTTCCGGTATTACTTTTAATTCGTTCAATTTGTTACAAGAAATTTGCATGTAGAAATATTACAGCTAGCTCAACCGGTCATGAATCTCTTTCTGAAAAGCATGAAATTTAGCATTGGCCTAAAGTTTGGATAATATTGTGATTGTAAAGTTTGTAAAATACTCCGAGTAACCGGAGTGAAAACAGTAGTTGGAGTTTTGATTTTTGACGTAAACAGGAGCAGGATTGGAGTAGGATTCTGTAATTTTGGAGCAGGATTGGAGTCGGAGTCTCAAAAAAGAGACTCCGGACACCTCTGTGCCGTACCTACCAGCACTAGCAGACTAGGCCAGTCTAGCTGTCTTGTGTTAATAAACTGATAAATGAAGCGCATGGAGTTGGCCGAGTGGTTGGTGTATTGGGCTCCGAAGCTGGCTTCGCGGGTTCGATGCTCAACTAGGTCATCTCTATGATGCATGTAGGCCTTGTAGCGACAAATGCCTCGGAATGTCACTACATATACGTTAGAAGTTCTGCTACGGACTAAACAAATAGATAACATAAATTGTACTCACTTAAAAAGCTTATAATTTAAATTCAAAATTCGGTTCCAAAAAGCACGTGGTAGATTCGCCTTTTAAATCATCGTCATTCTCTCCGATCACCACAAACAAAGGAGAAAAGGCAAAAAAAAAGGCACGAAAACTAGTTCGTCGCTGCTTATATAGGCCTACAGTCGAGGATCGGTTATTACGTAACAATGCATGCAATAGTAGTGCTGCCACAGCCTACTTCACTACCACAAAAATCCCAAGCTGCAATAAAGTGGCTTGAAATAAGAAAAAAAAAAAAACTGATAAATAAAGGCAGATGCTGCACGGTAGAAAAATGACAACTTTGCTTGAATGTAAAATGCAGAAGTTAACTGCTCAGATGGCCAAGTGGTATAGAGCGTCTGTCTCTTGAGCTGTAGGCTTGGGTTTGATTCCGAGTCGGGTCAAACCAATGACTTTAAAATTGGTATTCACAGCTTCCCTGCTTGACGCTCAGCAATAAAGGGACAGTGTGGAGAACAAGCCGGCAAGTTTACTTGTTGTGCCGTTGGGAAAGGCACTTAGCGGGATTCCCTCATCGTGATGTGGTAGACAGATGGCTGGCAACTCCTAAGCGGGCTCGTATAGTGCATTGATCGCTTTCTCGTGATAGGAGGATAAATATGCAACTAACCAACCAACCAAGAAATAAATATAAACAGTGAACATAAGTCAGGTTACAGTATCTTACTTTCCAGTAACCAGTTCAGGACTTCTGGACTTGTTTATTTTTCTCTAGGTCTTATAGCAGTTTGGAGCAAGGTACCAGTATTGTTTTTTGTTTTGTTTTAATGCGCTATACAGAGTAGGCCTACAACTGTACAGTGTACCAGAAGCAATGAATCACATGCTGCCGAACTGCAAATGGTGGTACCATGGAAGATTATTGGCTATCCAGTGTCAGTAGACTATAAGTAGCTTCAGTGGCGGCTCGTGCACATTTTTAATGGGGGGGCTGCAATTTTCCTGTAGAATAGTAGCCTACTATTATTTTTCTTGACAACCTATAGTTACAACACTTTAGTGATTTGTTATGGATTGAAGGTATCAGAAGTGGCATGGCATTAGCTTAAACGTAGGCCTATTAATACTTTAACTGAAAAAACGACCATCTTTTTTGCAGCCAAATCGTGTTACGGTAAGAGTCACAGGAATGAAATGAATGCTTATAAAGAAAAATATATTACGCAATTGTACAGTACAACTTTGAAAATTCCACCAAGTATGCTGGGCGATGACGGTATCCTACGTCTTGCAATTTGCTCCAAAGCTGCCATTCTTTGCAGAGATTTAGAAAAAAATGGAGGAATACCGGCCAAACTGCAGAAAAATATTCTCACTTTGGAATTTGCAGATGTAACTTTTTGGAGAATTTAATTTAATTGATGATCATCTCAGTGAATAAAATGAGCTTTTGGATACAAAGCTTTGCTTAACGCCGGTTCATCTTTTTTTTTTTTTTATTTCAAGCCACTTAATTGCAGCTTAGGATTTTTCTGGTAGAGAAGTACATGCATCATGGAGATGACCTAGTTGAGCATCGAACCCGCGAAGCCAGCTTTGGAGCCCAATGTACCAACCACTTGGCCAACTCCATGCGCTTAACGCCTGTTCATACGCCATTTCGAGTACCGCTCAATGCGGCAGCGCCATCATACGTCTGAGCAATAAGCTTATCTGGATCATGCCCAACCAAACCCGAAAGTTCTTCCAATAAGATACTGGTCAATGATAGTGCTGTCTGACGAGTGGGCTTAAAAAAGCCCAAAAACCTTTCAACCGGCTCACCACTTTTCTCGTACCTAAATACAACTACCATTTGGCTTTTGTGAAAAACATCAGTTGTTTCATCACACAAAACTGCAAGGCATTTAGATTTACTTATTTCATCTGTAATTTCTTGTTTACCAATTTCCAAAATTGATTGCAAAAGTTCGTTCCGTACTATTGTGAACGAACCTTTAAAAACTGCCCCTGATACCAAATGCGATTTTAAGCTTGTATCCAAATTTGACGTGAAGCCTAGCAATCCTCGAAAAACCCAGGGTTAAGTGATTACCACAAAATTTTAAACAATTGATATAATTTTCGATAAAACGGCACGGTTTTTCGTAACACTCCCATCGTGACGTGCTACAGATAAGGCATGCCCAGTGTTCAAAGCTACTGCAATAATGGCCTGCCCAAGATGAGATGAATTGATGGCACAGTTAATGTGCCAAGAAGATTCCTTGTGCTTTCTAATTTTTTTCTGGAAATTTTTTTTAGTTAGTATGCCCTATTTTCGTCCAGGCAGTGTCGCCATTATCAAATCCAAATAAGAGGCACGAAAAACAAAACACCCCATTTGTGTATTTGCATTCACATATCCACTCACACCGTTGATAACTATTAGCGTTAAACTGCCTGGTATACGTCTTACCTACTGTAGACTTTTGGCAGTTTGGGCAATTTTCAAATTTGTAGTAGACCTTCCCACTAGCTTGATGTATAATTTCTTTTTTGGGAAGTTAGAGTACCGGTACAGAATTTTATATCCTGAAGACGCTTTACAGAATAGGAAATGGACATGCTACATTAAGTCTACTCACAGATTAGCGCAAAGCGACTGGCTTCTTCATATAAAACTTCGCACATGTAACTGAGTTTCGCGCGAGGGACTGCAGAAATTTCGGCCTAGATGACGTTTTGCTCTTGAAAAAAGAAACCAAAGTAAGTGAAGCGAAAAACTACCTTTTTTCTATTCTCACGTGTGATGTCATAAAAATATTATTGTATCGTGTGAACATAGACTGCTTGGGTTGAAGACTGCAAACTGGCAGTCCCGCTCGAAGTGTTAAGTTTACGGACTTTGCACTCGCTGCGTTTGCAGTGTTGCCCAATTCCTTCGAAGTTTCAGTTCAAAACTTTTGTGATCAATAATAATTATTACTCGTGTACAAAAGTAAGTTACAGCTGGAATATTTGGGGGGGCTGCAGTCCCACAGTCCCCTTAGGCGAGCCGCCCCTGAGTAGCTTGACCAATTGTCTGTTCACTGATAGTTTTATATGGTTATGGTTATACCTGCCTAACTTAATTGTAGTTTTACTACAGGTATACTAGTCTGCAGGTCTAGTGTAGATTAGTTCTGAGTTTATTGTTCAAGTACCAGTACTACAGTACTAATACAGTACTAGTGGGTTTCGTCTAGAACAAGCCCCACACTTTTTCTGTCTGCCAACCTTAATCTCGCCTATGATCTTAACCTAACCCAAAACCTGACCCTAACCAAACCTAACCCTAACCGAACCTAATCCAGTAATCCTGACCCTAATCAAACCTGGGGGCTGATAGTAGATCTAACCCCTAATAGCCTGCTGATACAGTGATAGACTAGTTTTGGTGCCGTAGGCCTAACTTGCGTGTAGCCTATAATCTAATGGCTTAGCCTATTTTATTGTGCTTTAGTCTAGGTCTTTCTGGTACTTTGCAGTTTTGTTACAGTGTTAATTTTATAAAATGGCTTCTAATGGAAAAATACCTCAGTTTCGTCCCGAGTATTCAGTAAAAGTGCCAAATGCTGCTAAAAATGGCGAAGTAGTGGAATTTTTTGTGGAGACATTAAAAGTGAGTTTTTACGCTACCATTTTACTGGACTAAAAATTTTGAAACAATGTTAGCCCAGTTTAGGTAAAGCAGACCAGTGGATACTGTAAATCAATGTCAGTAATAAAATAGTTATTAGATACGGTAATCTCTACTTTTTTACTTATTTCACCATTGATATGATCAGTGTTAATGGGTCAATTTTCGGTTACCAGAATATGCAAATATGTTGCTTTATTGGGGTCATATTACTTAATAGATATCCACATTGTTATAGCATGATGTCACAATTGCAACTGTCCATAATGACAGCAGATAGTACACTTGATCTGCTTTATTGTGAATTTTTTTGTTCTTTTATTGTGCATTAATTGTTCATTTCAAAAATTGGCATCATTTGGTTAGTACTGGTGCTGTAGCAGTCTAGGGTAATAAGCTGCTAAACTACCTCAAATTAAAAATTATTGTGCTTGCTTTTTTGATGTAATACTGGTATGCTCTGCTGCTTAGTTTGTTGTTGTGCTAGTTCGTTTTTGTTTGTTGATGCTTTTTATGTGTGTAAGCTGATGCTATTGGTCATGCACCTTTGGCCCTAGAGTCAGTTTCAATTAGCATGCCTCAACGCTGCACGTTCCGTTTTTTGTTCCAATATATATTTATTTTTAGTGTTTGAGTGTATTTTCAATGTTTTAGCATACCGGAATGAAAGTCGAAGTAAATGTTAGCCCAGCCGAAGTAAATGTTAAAATGCAATGTACCGCTACCCAATATACAGGGTGATTCGTAAGTAACTCCCTTTTTTAAAATAGGAAGTGTCTAGAGCACCAGCAGCTCTTTATAGAAACAAACAAGCAGTTCGCTGCATCGCGAGAAAATGGGACACCACGTGACAGCGACGTCACGAGAGAAAGAAACCAAGCTGCCAGTGTAGCAGCCATTTGGTGAGGAAACCGAGCCGGTACTCTAGACACTGCCTTTAAAATAACTGATTTATTCAAATTTGCTGATAACTTTCTCGATTTTTGCATGTTTGCTAGTTAATGTGCGGCAATTGGATCTATGGTCTTGTTTTTTATAGTATATATGAATAAAATTTACTCATATTTTACAAATTAATATATTAACTGTAGCCTAATGAATAAAAATTTAAAATATGTTCAACCACATTTGAATGAATAAATCAAATAAATAGATATTAGATTTTAAACGAAAGTCCATGCAATATAATACCCTTTTTTCTCATGTTTATTTAAAGGTGAAATCACACTTCAAAAATAAACCATTATTATTTTAGAATAGGGAGTTAATTACGTATACAAAAATCTGGTAATGTTTTCTATAAACCATTGACATGTTATGCTATGATGTCACATTTATAATCATGTATGACGATTGACCTTACAGATTCCCCTTGTAGATGAAATGCATGATACAGTACACAATAATTATAGTAGTGCAGAAAGCTCACTTCAAAATAAACTTACACACTGATAATGGAGTTAACTCATCAAAAAAATACTGATGTGTTATGTGTAGTAGGCCTAACACCTGTTTTGCTCTAGTTTAAAACAAAAACTTTTTGCTGTAAATAACTTGAACGAAGTAAGTCTGATTGGCCTATTAATCTATTGACTTTCAAGATTATTAATCTGTCTCTATTTTGCATCGAGTTGCTTTCTAGTTAAATGAGCTTGTTCATTGCCATTAAGTTTAGCTGTAGACATATAACCCTGTTGTGACCTCTGATTTAATTGCAATGGATAAAATATTCATTAATTGTTGAAAGCCATTTTTGCAGTGGTACGGGTAGTCTTCCTTCTAATTTTTTGGTCATAGATTTTTGTCTTAGTGTCGTAAGTTAATAGTGTAATTGACCATAGTGTTGAGGTGCAGCGACCATGCATTTTTTGTATTTTATTAAGTAGTGTTTATTATTATTTGAGGCACGTTTTAATGTAGTATATTGTTATCACTGTTACCTATCTTTCAACCACTGCGTTTCTTGTTTTTATTTGCGTCAGTTTGGCCGTTAAATGAAATAATCTATATAATACTACTACAGCTAATGTATTGTATTCTATCTATGTCTTCATTCCTCGAGCATTTTATTTTGTGATTGTGTTTTGTAACAAGCGGGTTTATGTTTAGGTTGGCGACGAGAGAGCTATTGTGGTTATTCGTGTTCATGAAGACTTTGTTTGGTTACACCATTGTTTGAAGACCCAGGACAATGTTATGGGTGTTATTGTAAGTGCTATATCCCTTTGATAAAAGGGTTGCATGCTAACGGTGTTGCTAGTAGTGAATGTATACCCGTACTTGCAGTCTTGCACCATGCCCCGAAGTTTTATTGGTGTTTGCACTGTGCACTATTTCTCAAAGTTTTTGAAAAAGCTGGAATCTTAAATAGTGTAATAACCTCTAAAGTTTTATTCCTGTTGAGAGCACATAATTTTTTTCAGTTTTAATACTACGATGGATAATTTGTGCATTATTATATGCCTGTGTTAACAGTTTCTGAAAGCTGAGGTGATTTTGAAAAAAAAATACTTCTTTGTTGTGCAACGTAGCAGCAGTACCAAACATGTGAATGGTCACTATTATGATTATTATACCGTAGGAATAAAATTTTGGAATTGCAATTCATACAGCTGTATTCATTGTCTAGTTAAGCTATCAAATTGTCATATTGTTCAGGCTTTGTAGCTCTGCGCGATTAATTAGTGAGCTTGAAGTACTCGTTAGACCTCAGCGGGTATTTCTTTCTATCACTACAGAAAATTTGAGAGAAGACTGAAAATGATATTGTGCAATATATTGATGTTTTCTGATGACTGGTCAAAACTTTCTGCCTGCTTTGTGCCTTATTTTTTAAGAAACTTTATAAGCTTTTTTAAGTAGAAAATTTTCTCGTTTTATGCAGAACACTCTAACCTAGTATGAATTATTTTTTAATGAAATTCATCTTGAAATTGATATTTTTTCTTTTTTTATTTGCAAAGATAAAAGAATAAAATTTGCATTAGCGAGCTTGTTTTGGTTGATTTTTGCCAAGTGGAATTGTATGGGTATTTTTGTTTGTTGGATTTTTTCTTATACGCTGTTTAATGTATTCCTAGTTCTGTAAGCTATAGGCAGTATGTTAAAGCAGACATATCCTATTTTAACTGCTCAGATGGCCGAGTGTTAAGAGCATCCGCCTCTGAGTTGTAGACTCGAGTTTCATTCCGTGTCGGGTCAAACCAATGGCTGTAAAATTGGTATTCACAGCTTCCCTGCTTGACGCTTAGCAACAAAGAGACATTTTGGAGAACAAGTTTGCTTGTTGTGGCCCGGAGAAAGGTACTTAGCGGGATGCCCCTTATCGTGGTGTGGTAGACAGATGGCCAGCAACTTCTAACGTGCTCGTTATAGCACTTGCATCGCTTTCTCGTGATAGGAGGATAGACATGTAATTGAATACAAATAACTTACAAACATTTGTGTTGACAATTGATAAAAATATATACAGCAACTCTGACTGCTTTGCTGTTATCTTGATTAGTTTCCACCGTTGCCTAATGCTCCGATAACGAGCCTCCATGCTGCGGAAAAGCGCACTCGTAAACAAGTAGGAGAAAGAGCTACTATTTTGATTGGAGACAACTACGAAAATGATTGCAAGGCATATGAAAAATTTCTTTCTCTCTGCGCAAACCATCCCAGATTAGGAGACTGCAAGGTTCTGGAAAAATTCTTGTGCGAGAAAGAGGTAATACTTGTATAACTGAAGTTATTTTCAAATTCTATTGAACTGAAAATTCAACAGGAATTGAGGGAGACTGCGATGTGAGCTTGCGCTATTTGAGTTAGCAGCCACCCGTTATGTATGTCAAATGCGATCGGCTCCAGCCGTAAATTGAACCCGTCACGTAGGATTTGTCTGCTGCGCGCGGTACCTTTAAGCTATATGTCGCTGACAAATTAGAGCTTGTTGGTTTATGGATTAGAACGGTCTTACCCAAGTAGGAAGCTGAACACTTTCGTTTTTGCGGTTCTGTGTTATGGTAAATAGTGATACAATTTTCAATGTGGCGTATGCTTCCTGCTTTATTAAATTATTTGTTGAGAAAGCTATTCCTGGTTTGATGTTTGCTGTATTAAGACCACGCTTAAATTTGCTTTGCTATCAAAGGTATAACCCAGTTTTTCGTAGCCCGAGTCCGCAAGCGCATCAGCCTAGACCAGGGGTGTGCAATTTTTTTCACTGGGGGGCCACTTTCGAAAATTTTAACAACGTCGAGGGCCAGTCACCGTCAAATATGTATAAAATTATAAAATGCTAAACACAACCCATGTATTATAGACGGTACAAATAGCTAAATAAATCGATTTAAAAAAAAAAATTTTTTGTCCTGCCATCGTCGAGGGCCACATTGACTGGCCTGGAGGGCCGGATTGTTGCCCGCGGGCCGTGGGTTGCACACCCCTGGCCTAGACGATACGTTTAAACAATTTTGGTTTTGTTCATTAGTCAGGCGACAAAAGATCTTCTGCTCTTTCCAAATAAATATATCTGTGAGGCTGGATTTTCAGCACTAGCTATGGTTAAACGCAAATGTCGCAACCAACTGCAACTTACAGTCAGAAGATGACTTCAAACGCGCTTTGACCATCGTAAAAACCCAATTTTCACGAACCTGTGCTACAAGTTCAGGGACGGGGTTCTCGCTGAAACCTTGAGAAAGTGGGCAATAAACACATTTCGCCAAAATTAGAGCTTGTTTGATTGCTGCACCGGTACGCATATTTCGGAATGGTTCTACAGAAAAAGATAGGGCTCGATGGAAATGAGTATAAATCGAAAAATTGCACTGGAACCTGCAACAGCGGCGTGGTCTGGTGGTTAGTATGCTGGACTGCGACGCATAAGGTGTGGGTTCAATGCTGCTCTAGGTTTTAATTTCATTCACTAACTTACATCTACTTAGAGTGGTAACAGTAGAACAAACAAAAAGTTTTCTGTAGAACGATTCCAAAATATACCACCGGTACCTGCCTGAGGTCCGCAAATAGTTAGGCTGTCGCAAAAATAGTCCGTGATGTGAAAAGGTTGGGAAACACTGGTATAACCGTTTCGCTTAATATTTTAATTTTGGTTTGCGGCTTTTGACCAGCGTAATGCAGTAAGCTTTAACTTAAAAATATTTAAACCCAGATATGATTGCAAAGCTCAGATAATGATTGCAAAGATCAGGTTTTTTTTCTAAAGCATTTATGTTGTTAAACAAGATTTGAATCTTTTCGCGATAGTTCAGAGCTGCGAACTCGACGCTGAACTAGGTCTTTTTGCCGAACTCAAACTTGACTCCAAGAAACAAAATATTCAAACTTGAACTTGATTTCGAAAAAAGTGATGAGTTTTAAACTTAATCTGAATCCGATACAAACCACTTGAACTCAGCGTAAACCCGGTAAAAATTACTAGACTCAGCTTGCAAATTTTGTAGGAAACTCGAACTTGAATGCAAGTGGAAATGCTTGCGAGTTCGCAGCAGTGGTTTTGATATTAAACAAGATTAAAATAAAAGCAAGAGATTGACCAAAATTGTCAAGCATTTTGAAATTTGTCCAATGCTTGCCATCTCTATCGCTTTTTCGCAGAATAATAGTGAAAACCCAATCAATGCTAATGCAACTCGCACCTTTAGGCCCCTGCTCGCGTAAAGGTACGGAAAGGAATTTTCGGTACTTTAACAAAAGCTGTTGATGACCTTCGTCTGATGAATTACAAAGATGTGAATGAGGAATTCCATCAAACCAGGATTTCGAATATCGCAAATATCAAGCACATGAAAGATGCTTCAACCAAATACCAACACATTGTAGATGCCGAGCACAGTGAGTAGATACCGAGCACACTCTTAATTTTTGATTGAAATTCAGTGCAAAATTTTGCGCTTTGTACTTAAAATAAATATATGTTGTTTGTGGTAAAAGTGCTAACTACATTTCGCTGTATAGTCTTCTGTCTTTGACGCTATTGATCTTGCCTCATGAAGTTTTGGTATGCTTTATTTCGACGCATGCAATAGGAAAGGCTCATTTTAGCCCAAAAAGTCAGGTCCAAGTTATCTTCGAACCGTTTTGGATGCATTTTATTTAGGAAGTCAAAATCTCAAAGCTGATTTGAGTGTTGCTTCAATTGTATTGCATTGTTAACTTTGCTTCATTCATCTTGTGTGCATTATAAAAACACCTAAATTTAGAATGCGTTTTAGAAACCGATTCCGTTCTGTAAAATCGGAAAAATTTATGGCAGAAAAAAACGTTTTTAGTTTTAAGTTCCCACAGATCATAGTCGACACTTAGCGTTTTCCTTAAAGGGAAACTGAAGTGTAGAATTATTTTTTCTCTAAATACGTTGAAAAATACAACGAATTCAAAACTGACCTTGAAATTAAAAAAAAAAGGATTTAGTTAACCAATAATAGGCGGTCAAAGTTAAAGCTGATGACGTACTTCGGTTTTATTTACGCATTGAGGCGTTTAAGAGTTATGCAGTGGCACTGCTCGTCAGCCCAATTCACTTTCACTGATGAAAAATCATACGTTTCTTTTTTAGTGATAACCCAGTAGTGCTTGAGTAAAAGCGTTAATTTGACCTTTGATCAGTGAAAGTGAGTTGGGTTGACAAGCATTGCCGCTGCTTAACTCTTAAACGCCTCAGTGCTTGAATAAAAGTTGAGTACGTCATCAGTTTAAACTTTGAACGCTTATTATTGGTTAACTAAATACATTTAAAAATTTTTGGAGTCAGTTTAAAATTCCTTGTATTTTTTTGACACCTTTGATGAAAAAATAATTCTACCCTTCAGTTTCCCATTAAAAATTCAAATGATTCATATAGTCTTGCGTATATCACAACGCCGGATTAGGAAGCAGCGAAATTTATAACCTTTCATACGCTCAGGATTGTCGAGTTCATTCAGCGAGGTGCAAAAATCTGCACCACTGCTTCCGTCTATTGATGAAAGCTCTGTCAATATATCAAAGTACGTTGGGTTGTTGAAGTTTATGCAGATTTATCAGTTTGTTGTTTAGCACTAGAATTTCTATTCTGTCAGTTATGCCAAACCTTTAAGTGTGTAAATATCTATTTTCGGACGCTTGACGTAGCGGTAACGACATCGCTATTGGTTCGAGAGGTCGTCGGTCCGATTCCCCGGCCTGTCAAATCGGACACAATGCCGCGATTACTGCGACGTTTCTTCAGAACTGTATTGCTCAGGCGCTGAGCCGCGGAGATGGACTTCGCTGCTCGTTGCCAGCTAAGACTGTCAAACTAAAATCAATGAAGTTTAAACAATGGAGGCGCTCAAGTCGAAAAGATTTGGCCAGCTTATGCAAAATCCTGCACTGCAGCAAATTCAATATTAATCTTTTTAACGCCAGGTTTACTCAACTTTTGAGCCAAGCAGCTGAACATGGCGCTGAAATGAGTAATGTGTTGGCTACAAATCGTCAGAGAACACTCAACGCTACACTTAAGTTGTATTCCGGCTACTCTGAAGAAGAACACGAGATGCTGCAAAAACGAGTGTTTAAACAAATTGAGTTGGACAGCGCAAAAAAGAATTTTGAAAAAGCAAAACCACCGAAAAAACAACAGGTGAGAAATAGAAACAGCTATGGAAAGCATTAGCCGGCCAGTTAGGTTAGTTGTTAACTATGTCGCTATTGGTGAGAGAGGTCTGGGTTCGATTCCCAGGCCGGTTAAATCGGACACAATGTTGCCAACGGCTCTCCATTGCTGCGACGTTTCTTCGGAACTATGTTGTCCAGGTGCTAAGCCGTGGAGATGGGCCTCACCACTCGTTACACGCTTCGGGGTAATACGGCGAGTATCATGGAGATTTGATTTTTTTGATGAAAAGCATTAGCTACATTATTTCAAAGGTGTATATGAAAGCCTACACACTTAAATTGTTATTTTAACTGTCGTTTTTAAAACAAGTTTTTGATAGTTTAATGGCGTTTGTGGATATGAGTTTAGAGTGAATTCAATATTTCGCAGTTATATGCCAGTATTTTGTTAAAACTAGCCTACATTCTTTCAGTTTTGCGCTGTCTTGCATACACTGCTGATGATGACAGCTGAATCTCTGTTGTCGAAACGTATAGTTTTACGATTTACTGCGGTTTTACTTTTCCTCCTTAACCTGTTTTCGTCTCATATTTATTGTATGACCTACACTTTCTTCAATTGGGATCAAAAAGTTAGCAAAAATGGCCCGTTTGTGATTAATTATTTTTTGCATTCTCCTCTATTCAAAGTTATAAACCTTGCTTTGTTGTACATATTGTATCGTATGAGCACGTGGAATCCGAATCAGCCTGTCGTAGCTTCGCCATAAATTTCACGACCTCTGTGATTCTATTTGATCAAGCATATTGAAACTGCCGTTGAGGCAAAATATATGTAGTTGAACCGCTGGCTATTTTTACTAAACCCTGTCTAGAAGTAATTCTTGTTTTGTTGTAGGCTGAAGAAACAATGAAGAGGTTAGACAGGGAGCTGGCAGACATGACATCAATGGCTAAACCAGAATTAGAGCGGCACAATCGACATCGGGTGCTAGCTTGGCAAGCCGCTTTAATTCAAATGGTTGAGTCAGAGGTAAGACTGTAAAATGCCCATGCAGTGTTGCAAACGACCCTTGTAAAGGCAGACAGTGTTACAATGTACAATTATAGCGCCTTTCGTCCGTACCGCTTCGATTTTTGATGCAAAGGAACGAAACTCTATCGGTTTAACTTTAAAACTGGATTTCTATCGGTTGATCGGGTGCTTACTGCTTATCCATGTTTACCTTGCCCGCATATCCAATTACCGTGCTTTGGGTCCGCAGTTGGTTCTAGTTTTTTATCATAATTTTTTGTTATGATTAAAAAAAAGAGGTGGTGACTGGTCAGTGACATGGCTTGGTGTAACCGTGTTCAGGTGACAGATCCTGCGTGATGGGTTCGATTCGCGGCTGGAGCCGATCGCATTTGACATATATAACGGATGGCTGCTGACTCGAAGAGCGCAAGCTCATTTCGCGGTCTTCCTTAATTGCTCAATTGATGTTGAATTTTTAGTTTAATATAATAATTTGAGAATAACCGAAGTTGTCAAACCGACCGGTTAGCTAATTAGCAATTTTGAAGTTTAATTTAAGCTGGTGTTTTTCTCAGATCAAGACTGCTAGAGATGGGCTTGCTGTGTTCACAAAGCAGTATTCAGATCTGCAGAAATTGGAACTATGATAAGTCCATTTACTGCATCTACAACCGATCGATTATCCATTCCCATAGAAATGTCATACGCTTTCAGTGAATTTGTTCTAAAGTGCTGTGATTTTTGAATCCTGGTTTTTCGTATCCATTTTTTCGGATCATAATTTTATTTTTTCTCGTAATTTTTTGTTCATCATGTATTTTCTTGTTGTTTCCTGCTCATAAGTGAAAACCCTAAATAATACATTTTTCTGTACAGATTATTAAAAATAATTCTCAAAAAAATTACTTAATAACTTCTTCCAGATTGGAATATTCTCAAAATTTTGTCGCGTACCTTTTTTCGTTTAACTTAGAACTCTGACATTTGTTTAAGCTGGCTGTGAATTATTCAGTTTTGGCTTTTGAATTAGACATAGTGCTGCTACAGCCTTGCGAAATTTACTTGCTACTGCTAGGCTTAATTAGACTATGCTCTTTTCTTATTTGCCGACCCAGTCAGAGCAAGAACTACTGGCTGGACACGAAATTGGAGTCTGGTTTAAAATTGACGTTAATGACAGACAATTGTTTGAATATTTTAATATAATTGTAGCAATTACACATAATCTCTATTCCATTGTGCTGTCTTTATTACATGATGCATTTCATGTCTTCATTATTTCTGTATTATTTTTAGTCCTATGATAGTGCATTTAACGGCGTGCGACAGGCGACAAAACTGCGCCACTTCGCTTTTACTGTTTGCCGACCATGCAAAATTTTGCTACATAAGCGTTATAATTTTTTGCTTGATGTTGCGTATCGGTAAACTCGCCTTTATTTATCGTCATCTTGTGTATATCCAATTTTTGGTGGAAATTGGAAACCTTGTTTTATTGGCGTCGTTGCTAGACATTTTGGCAAGTCGAAACGTCATCTTCATCAGCACAAAACTTCATAAGCGTTCGTTGATCATAATAACAGTAAATCAGTGATAACTTTGAGAAAATACGCGTAATGTGGCTCTAAGCGCTTAACCAGCATGTGAGGGGGTGAACTACTATGAGCACAAGAATTCAAAAATCGCAGTAAACATACTTCGGATTAGTATTCGTCAAAAAAAAAAAAGGGTGGACACCCCCTCACGTGGTTGCACCACTGGCAACCACATGATGCGTATTTTATTATTGTCATCATAGTAAACCTTATAACGATGTGCGTTTGCTCATGTCATTTTTATTTCTTCGTATTTAACCTAGCCATTGTCATTTAGGATCTTACTCCAGTGCTAGTTAAAATAAACTACTGATGCTACTTAAACCTATCAGAAAAGCTGATCGTGTAGCACAGTAGTTTCCCAACGTTTCTAGTGGAGCGGAAGCCAATGAAACATTCCAGAGACTCTAGAAACCCCTGTGCATAAATTTGTAATTTACTTGAACCCACCTGTAAATTGCAAACTTGTGTGACCCAGCTGAAAACCACTGGTGGAGCAATAACTAAAATCATTTTATGATGCTCGCTGTGCTTCATATATGCAATTGCAAAATGGAAAATTTGAAATTGCTTGGCGGTTGCTATAATTTCACTAATGTATAGTATTTATTTACTAGTTATTGATCTTAGCCAGTGTGACTTAACTCATGATTGCAGTGATTCAGTGTGTTTTTTTTTGTAAATGAAGTGCAATAAATCTCCAATAGGCTTACATCAATATGGTTTGCATATGACTGTTTGAATGACTACAAATTTAGGCATTGTATTTCCTTTAAATAAAGTTTTTCGAAACAAAGTCATATCTTCATTATACTCGCGGTATTACGCCGAAGCGTGTAATGACTAACGAGTGCTGGAGTCCATCTGCCGGCTTAGTGCCTGGGCAACACAGCTCCTAAAAAACATCGCAGCGGTGGCGAGCCGTTGGCGACACTGAGTCGGATTTGACCGGCCTGGGAATCGAACCCAGACTTACCACACCGGTTGCAATGTCTTTTACAAACTGAGTTAACAGACCGGTCTTTTCGAAACAATAACTGTAAAAATGAGCTTATTGGTGCGACCCAGCGTTGACAAATATCCTTCCCCATGTATTATTTTACCTGCTTCTACCGTAAATCAAGTGTATAATTGAGGTAATGTTGATTTTTTTGTTAGATTTGCTGCCCTCTTGAAAATGATGGATTAGCCTTCGAATTTTTTGTACAAATGCCATAGACGAATGCAGAAGAACTCCCTTAACTTTTTAGTTGCTATACCTCCCAAAAAGAATTCTAAACGCGTCCATGAACAGTAGTTAGATGAGAAGTAGAAATAATACAGTATGTCTCCTCTGTTTTGTAAGTAAGCATGTCACGTCGATTTCTAATTCATCTTTTGTTCCCAAGTCCAACATGATGAATATTATGCTGATACACCGTAGGCTTCGTATTCGTAACAATGATAACATTAAATCTTCATTAGGCCTATACGCACGGTATTATGCTAAAGCGTGTAGATGGCGGGTACCGTCCATGCAGCAAGCGCCTGATCAAGACAGCGCCGAAGAAACGGTGGTGAGCCGTTGGAGATAAATTTTACTGTGATCCATTGAACTGGTCCAGAAATCGAAACCCAAGCCTCCCGCCAGCGACGTAGTCAGGGGGCAGCACCCTTGGGCATGGATCGCTAAGGGCAAATGAAAACAGGATCTCTCATCGTCCAACTCCGGTCCTGCTCCCCTAAATTTTTCGCCAACTTCGCCCTTTTCGATAGCAATATGCTTAGGCTTACCACTGCACCAGGGATGTCCATTGGATGCGTCCCCAACTCGACTCATTAAAAATATTTTTTCAGCAAGTTAATCAAGCACAAGAGTCTTTATGTAATTTAATCAATTTCTATTTAATGAATAAAATAATCAAAAACACTACAATTTAAGATGATCAACGAATGGATGTGAAGAATCAGTAAGGGATCTCCAATTTTTCTGGGATCTCCTATACTTATCAACAAAATCATAGGTGATGAACAATGGGATTCTAGTTTATGAGACTAGAGATTTCAGGAGAATCTTCTGATCAAACGTCACCATAGGAAATAAAGGGAAACAAACAAATGGGAAAAACAAAATTTGGAAAAAATGCCGAATAAGGCAAAATTTAAACAGATGAGAATTACCACAAAAATGGTAGTAATGTGAACTGAAATATCAATCCACGACCGGTTTCGCCCTATTTGGGGCTCATCAGGTGGATGTAGATGGATTAAAAGGAAAAATAAATTTTTTTGTTAGCCTTATAGAACTGGTAGTAACAGATGCAGAAAACCTTTCAATTGGACAGCACCAACAGACTAAAGAAACTTTCTTTCATTCATTATTCCGTAAGATAACACTTTATTATACACTTTATTTCCTATGGTGACGTTTGATTAGAAGATTCTCCTAAAATTTCTCGTCTCATAAACTAGAATTTAGGATGAATTTCACTATTGAGATTGCATACTAAGTTTACAATACTGTCAATTTCTTGGGTCTGCGATTGTGGGTTCTCAAAATACAATACACGCTGTGGATAAATATCACCCCGAAGGCCATCTTGTTGAAACTAAATTCACGTTATGGGATCAATTCATATTTAGATTAATTAATCAGTAATATTTTGCGACCACAACCATCATAAACAACGCTTGCAGCAACAAAGGCTCCGTAGCTCCACGAGTCTACTCACAACAAACGTCGTTCTTTTGATTATTTGGCTGCATAATGACATAATTATACGCCACATTGGTGACAACCCGACACGTAGACGCGCAATCAACCGACGAAATTCCGCCGTCGCAATCTCAACACTACTTTCTCGAGCTGAGCACCACGTTGACTTGCCATGCTTCTTCATTCATTCCTGCTACAGACCATTTCTCTGCCTAGCTATTTTGTTTTTATATAGGCCTATTTGTTGATGCTCGGCAATAAATGACTACTATTACTACCACTGGAATCCTTCACTTGCAATGCCTCTCGTCAGTCACAGTAAAGCGGAGTACCGTGGCATTTTACGTACCACAAGCACAAAAATAATCACGTTTAATTGACTTAGACATTAATCGGAATCTGAGCCAGTAAAGCAGTGGTTCTCAACCTTTTTAGCCCATGGACTATTTCCAAGCTAGCCTAAATCCATGCGGACTCAAGTCACTCAAGGTTATTCGACAACCTTCTGCCGAAAACAAAGAATTATTTATTTCGAACTAAGGGATTTGGAAGCTGTAAAAGGGATTTCGAAAACATTGATTTGGAAGCTGAAACTTTACATTCATGCTGAAAAATCGACTACGTGAAATAAACTACAACAAACAACAACAAATTTATTTTGTCGCAGTGCGAACAAGATAAGGTAAAACAAAAGATACAGTAAATTAAATACAATAGTGCGACCGGAAAGCTGTGAAGTGACATTATGTCTTCTGGTCAAACGGCTCTCCGTCAAAACACATTTTGGATTGGTGTTACAGCATGTAAAAAGTTAAAATTAAAGCGAAACAGCAGTAAATTGGTTTGCCAGACCCTTTGACAGGGATACAGTAAAATTAAGGATACAAGGTAACTTTACTATGGTGGTAGGCTATTGCATTTTACGATTGATGGTATACAATATTGAAAATTTAAAGAAAACAGGAATTAATAAAAGTTCAGTTCGTTTTTATACCAATCTTTTACCTTTTATATTTATTCTTTTTTTGAGTGACTCTTCGTTGTCAATATGTAATCCTGCAGCTGTCAATTTCTGCATCATGTTGTTTACGTTATGCTCGCTACTATTTTCTTCGTAGTATTCATTACAAGTGTCCCACAAAGCTTCAAAATTTCTGTATATGCGCAAGAATTTCACAATGTCTTCTCCAGACCATTTTTAGACTTGCCATTTTGCCATATCACTTTTTGTAACACCCGGTATATTACTTTTTATAACTCGTAAATGCAGACAATAAGCTCGCGAATGTTTTGCAGTACCCGTAATATCACTTTTAATTCGTAAGCGCTGATAATTAATAAACTCGCAAATGCATAGTGGTAGTCAGACGGAACGACTACACGCTGTGATTAGTCACGTGGTCGCAAATTCGCTTATTAACCCTTACCGTACCTGTATATTTCGCGGACTCCACGCGCCCTTCCGCGGACTCATTTTGAGTCCGCAGACTCGAGTTTGAGACTCGAGAGACTCTGTAGTAAAGGCTCCGTAGATTAGAAATGGCACGGGCCGCTAAGAGACCCGCCAACGAGCCGTTAACCGGTCTTTTTACTAGTCCGCTAACGGCCCGGTTATATCTTTGTTTATTACTGGGCCGCTAACGAGCCGCTAATACTTCTTGAAATCCCTTTAAGTTTGCTTAATGTGATTAAAAGTTTGTAAAAAGAATGGGCTTTGGGCGGGCTGGGCTTTATTTTTAGTATGAGTTGCCTCAAAAAAGTTAATCCGAGCCATCTCCACCGTAGATCCATGAACAAGCTTTTTGATGATGATTGATGATTTCTTCATTTTTATCCTCCTATCACGAGAAAGCGACGGAGGCGCTATGCGTAGGACGAATCCAGACTCGCTTAGGAGTTGTATTTGTTTCCAAGTTTTCCGCTTGAATTAAGCTTACCATGAATGTCGCTTTTTTAACTATTTGGCTTCATAGTGACGTAATAAAACGCTACACGCTCACCACGCTGCTGACAATTTTAGTGCTTTTAAACTCAAAACTGCTCACCATACATCTGTAATCTACGCTAACCAAAAATTACCTATTTCCGGTAACTGAATCCCAAACTGAAAGTTGGATTTGGGAACTAGTCAGGTCAGGGTTACCATTTCGTGCTTATTTCTAAGAATCGTGCTTATTTTTGAATTTCTAGGGGAAAAAATAGGATTCTTCGGACGTGAAAACCTTTTTTTGGTCTTCACCGATTGTTAGTGGAAAATCAGGACTCTGTGGACAGGGTTGTCTTGGTGGTGGGCCGCGGGGGCTCTTAACCCTATTTCGCCTGGGGGGGGGCTAAAAATGCACGCTAAATTTTTGAATGCTTAGTGTGCTAAAACTACTTACAGCATCGCTTTCAAATTTTATGACTTTTCCTAAAATCCTCATTATTGTGATGTGAACAATAATTTTCTCGAATCGATGCAATGATTGTGCAGTTATTGCAAATTTTGATTGAAATTGTCAATCTTCAACAAAGCGTTACTTCATGCGTCACTGGACGTTCTGTACGCAGTGCACGGTTCATTAGCTATACGCTACTTGAACAGACAAAACGGCCGAGATCAAACGATTACTGAATTACTCATAGAATTTTACTGCCGCTATACTCAAGGCCTCAAGGGAGTGAGTTTCGTTGTTATTCATTACCAAAAATGACCACATAATAACTAAAAGTTACATTCCAGCTACAGTACAATGAATTTACGCTTTCAGAGGTTTGAAAGTTGTTTTCTTTTTCAAGGCATTGAGAAATAAAATGCCATTTCAACTTTTGAACCTTGATGTAATTTTTGACGCTTGTTTTTTTGTAGTGAAGTACATCTGCATAGAAATACACTGTATTTGTATTTACGTCATAATTCGCTAACAAAAATATGACTCAACATAAATTTGTGGAATTTGTCGCTTCTACTGTTCTGAAGTTGAAAGTTGAATACGATTGAAAATTACCTTGGTTTAGCCGAGGTCGAGATAAAAATTTTAAAATTACAAAAAGTAACGTTTGGATTTTTAGCATTTACTGGTTAATTTTTAAATTGTAACCATTCGATAATGTAACAAATTATCAAATCAAAATTTCCAAATTCTTCGGCCATGATGCTCTCACGTAAAATGTTTTTCGGATCCCGCAAAAATGTTTATGGGCTTTGTGCTCCCAACTTTTACCTTCAAACTAGGAATTTTCCAATTCCAATCAATCGCCTGTCTAACTAGCGCAAGAAAATGGAGAAATATATGACTCCGTGTCATGCTTCAACCTTTTCTACAAAATTGTCATCGAATAAGTGTATTGATAATAATAATAATAGCCTATTAAAAAAATGAGCTATACTGAATCGCAAATGCTAACATTGCGAAGAATATTGGAAAAAGTAGCTTAATCTTGTATAGTACGATAGTTTTGATACACAGTGTAGTATTATGCTACTTTCATGTCTTTGAAAAAATCAATGAGTTCTCGAGATATATTCATGAGCTATCAGCGCAGATATTATTCATATTTACGTCTTCCTCAAGGAAGCTATATGATTCCACTCATTTATTTTCTTCCACAAAGCTAAATTATTTGTTTTTTTTTTTTGAATTACGTTAGACTCACCATTTTGATAATATTTTGTTTACGAATTACCCAAACAAAAACAAGAATTTCAGAATTTTCTCACCACGTGTTGAAATTGTTCTTTGTGTTTGGAAAAAAAAAGAATTCCTTGAAAATTTTCTTTTGAGCTCTCACGGTAAATAAAATTTGTATTTACGTCATTATTCCCTTGGAGGAATATGATTCAACTCAGTGTTTTAGTTTCTATAATGCCAATTGATTCAGTTTTCAATTTATTCGGTTTTCTTGGAATTACGTTAGAAACATCATCCTGATAAAATTTTGTTTACGATTTACAAATACAAAAAAAACAAGAATTTCAGTATTTTTCTCAACACTTTTTGAAATTATGACCAATATGAAAAAGGTTATAAGTATATATATACAGTATAGGCTACTGTAGGCTTATGCATAACTTCCACAAAGTGTTATGGTAGGTTGCAGGTAATGACCATAAAGAAAATGCTTCGAAATATAAGTTTATTCTGGAGCATTGCAGGGACAGTAGATTTTTGAGTATAATACGCTTATTGTTTTTAGCTTAATTTCATATTATTTTGAGCAATAATATTTTTATTCATTTGCAAGACAGAGCAAAATACATTGTTATCTTACTACATTACAAGATTTTTTTTATGATGTAGAAGAAAGTTTGATGGTGCTCATCCAGATATTGAAAGTCAATTATCAGAACGTAACACTTAATTTGCTAACAAGTTTACCCATGAACTCAGAGACATTGTGGTGAAATGATAGATTAGCCGTTTTGAATTGTGTTCGTACTAATAAATAAACAAACAAATAACTGATGTTATTTTCAAATTATTGAACCGAAAACTCAAACATAATTGAGATGACTGCGAAGTGAGCTTGCGCTCTTCGAGTCAGGAGCCATCCGAAATATATGTCAAACGCGATCGGCTCCGACCGAAAATCGAACCCATCAAGTTGGATGGATAATCTACGTGTGGTACCGCCTGGCAATTTTGCTAACGATCACTTTAATTTTCGGTATTGCCTAGTGTGGTAGGTTGCTTGCATTATTTTCAACACTAAAAAATTTCCGTTTTGCTGATTAGAAAATTGAAAGTTTTTATGAAACTAAAAGTTTGTCTACGACAATGCTGGATTTTCGATCTCTTCTAGATAATAAGCGTGCGTAAGGCTTTTAGCCGTAGAAATAGAAGCATTGTATGTTCACTTAGGAAATTGGACCAAACTCGCAGACTGTTCAATATTTTGAAGTTTGAGGATTGTTCAAATTAGAATTAGAAGAAAATTGCCATTAGGTTGTTGTTCTCACTCCCAAAAAGCTCGTTAATCTTTGTAACCGCAAAAATTTTACGTCGAATGTTCTGCTCAGCCGAGCGAAACTGTCGCGCTTGCGTGATTTTTTCTCGCATTTCAAGTAAAAACGACCAAAAAATGTGGGTCCTAAAAAAATGCCATTAACACATAAATTAATCCACTTTTTGTAAAAAAAAGTATACACGACAAATTACTATAAAATAATTGACCGTTAGAAACTTTCACCGTTGCTTTAGCACAAGTATGTACGGAGATACTAGCCATCAAAAAGAGCGGTAGACATGGTCCCCCCCCCAAACTTCTGACGCTTCAAAAAAGCCCAGTCCGAATAGGGTTAAAATCGGCCAAGTCCGTGTTAACGTTTAGACTTTAGAGCAGAAGTTCTTATACTGGGAGGCGTAAAAGGTTTGCAAGGGGAGCGTGAGCATAGCAGTGATTTTATGATTGAACGTACAAGCTTGTTTTCAAATCTTTTTTTTTTCGTCAAACATCAAAACTTGTTTCTCCAAAACAGCTGCATCCTTCTTATTAAGACGATTAAGACATTGCAAATGAATTGTTGTATTTTCTACATGTTTTTTGTAGCGTGGTAAGCAGTGTCGTATCAAGGCATCTCCGAAGTTCGGTCCCCCGGTAGAAGGGGTGAGGGGGGGAGGCATTTGTAGGGACCCCACAATATTGTTGTATTAGACTCAAAATTTACGGCAAATAATTTTAAAGAAAATTTCGTCAATAAGTTGTTAAAAAAGTACTATAATTCCAATTAAATGATGTAATTTCAATTAAATTTTCAAAAAACTTTCGGGGTAGCATGCCTCCGGACCCCCTAGAGTCATCATTGACTTGGAAGCATTTTTAAAGTGAGGGGGATTCCAATAGCAATGACCAAATTTCCTTCGCCTAAAACCCATATTTAGCAAGATTTTCTTCGTTTAAAAATCCATATTGAGCATGTCCACATGTGACATGCCAAACTTATGTGGGCTTCAGACCCGCGGTTCTTGCTCTATAGTTTCTGCATCACAATTAAATTTTTAATGTCATAACCACTTTTTTAAATTATAACTTCAAAAATTTATAAGAAGAGTACCCTTTTTCTGTTCCCCCCAAAAACGATGACCAGATTTCCTTTGCCTGAAACCCGTATTTAGCCTGTCCACATGTGACATTCCCGACTTATGTGGGCGTCAGACTCACGTTTCTTGATCTATAGTTTCTGCATCACAACTAAATTTTTAATGTCATAATCACTTCTTTAAATTATGGCATTAAAAATTTATAAGATTAAGCTACGCTTTTTTTGCTTCCCCCACCCCACAAACTAAATTTCAAAGAAAACTTCTCTGGATTTAAAGTTTTTCCGGGTTTCAATTTCTATGGTAGGCCTATTAAGTTTCAAAATACATTTATGCAGAGGTAATATTGTAAAAATAAACGCGTAAATTAGGGCCCCCTTGAAAAAAAAGTGGGGCGGGGCCAAGGCCCCCCTGCTTCCGCTACCTATGCTGCCATTGATAGAGTCTGCGTTTGATGCTTTTCTAGGTTTATATTTTGCTCTCATCAAACTTGGTTTCTTTAACGCGTAATTCTTTAACGTGTAATTCGGGATGGGGTAGAGTGGTGGTAATAGAATAAACACAACATTTTATTACTTGCAGTATGCTCGCGCAACCGCTCTAGCCAATCACATCGCCGAAGAGCAAAGTGGAAATTTTCTATGCAACCATTCCGAAATACGCGCCCCAGACGTTGGCCAAGGAGGCAAGCATTGCAATATTTATGATGTTGTGATAATGCAAATAAATTTTATTCAAACGGTTTTGTTTTATGTAGTAATTTTTCCATTAAATCTTATTAAGATATTCTGGTGCTGGTTTTACTGCGGGTAGGTTAATACTTAAGTTTGCGATGCTTCCCATTAAATTGCACAATGTACATTCATTCGCATTCATTCATTCATAGTTTATTTTTTTTCGGACAATATATCAAATTTTAAAAAGGTTGTAACATAAAACATTAACATCAATAGTGTCACGTGAGGAAATGCGTACATTTCTGCACTACACTAACCGGTCAGTCTTCGAATCTGAATAGGCTATCAAGTTTATTGTTTCATCTCGTGCAAAGTGTTTAACAGGTTATTAGCTCAATTCGGACGATAGGAACATCACGATATGTGTAAGAAATGACGCGAAAATATCTGGCGATCACTGGTTGGGCAAATTTGTTGGTGACATGAGTGTTCCTTTCTCGATTGCCCTGAAAGATCTGCAATAAAAATGTGAGGAATAACGGCGGTCTCATGGCTGGGTGTTATGCAATTTCCAACACGAAATTTGATTACTTCTCGTTATTTTTATCGATAGTGTAATTTTTGCCCGCCGAGGTTAGCTCAGTTTTTAAGACATTGTTATTGGTGCGGGAGGTCAAGGGTTCGAATCCAGAGCCGGTTAAATTGGACACAGTGTCGCCGCCGCTGCGACGTTTCTTCGGAGCTGTGTTGCCCCGCACTAGGCCGCGGAGATGGGCCCCGCCACTCGTCATACGCTTCGACATATAATATCGCAAGTGTAATTAAGTTTTTGTGGAAATTTTACTTCTTTCCCAAGCGATTTCGCACACCTTCTCTTTCTTTATCACCTCCTCGGTCCTGGAACTACTGTGACATGGGATTGTGCATCTGTTGGCTTGTGTTGATTATAGAATCGCACTTGGTTCCAGCAAATTAAAACAACGACGAAAAAAAAGGACATTAGCTAGCGATCCATGCTAGCAAACCGGTTATGCAGCCATGCCAAGTCGGTTTCGATTGGCATGCCTCAACGCTCACCCGTTTGGCTGCATGTTCCGTTTCTGCGCCAATATTCATTAACTTTGTGTGTATGTGTGTTTTTAACGTTTTGGCGTGCAGGAATAAAAGTTGAACTGATTGATTGATCCATGGGACCACGATAAAACCCACCAAAAAATGAGCTAAGGTTTTGTACCTTACAAAATACGCATAAAAACGGTCAAACGAACACTGCGTAAATCGTTAATCAACCTTTACTTACCACATCATTTCCAGATGCATCTTGCAATATTTGCAAATTTGTTTGATTTCCGTAAGAAATCTTGTAAGAGAGGATATGCTGCAAGTCCCCTCTTGGTCTTCCTTGCGTAACCACTCCTGTAACTCGATAGGGTGTTTTCAAATCAATCTGCACCCACGCTCCGTTATATTGATCTAAAATAGTCGATATTAATTTAGTTTATTCTGGTTACTTGTTTATTCTTCTATTCGAGTAAGTTTTCATAGCTTTTATAATGAGGTCGCGTAGAGGTTGCTAGCCATCTGTGCAAGATAGATGAATTCCGTTATAAGTGCCTTTCCCGACGGCACGAGAAAACTTGCCGGTTTGTTTTCCACACTGGTCCTGTAGTACATGGGCCTTATGTAGTTTGACTCAACTTGGCATTAAACCCGAGTCTACAGCCCTAGAGTCAGACGCTCTATCAACTTGGCCATCTGAGCTGTCAATGTCAACAAATACTGAAGATACCGGTAGTCCCACTGAGTTCTCATTCTGTTCAAATTATTATAATCGCATGCAGTTCTAGCAAGAAGCACTTACAAGCATAGAAATACTTCATTAACATAACACTTCTGGAGTTTTATCAGCTTAGATCACAGGCGCGGGAAGTAGGGTGCCAGGGGGGGCTCAAGCCCCCCCTGAACTTTTTTTAGCCCCCCCTGAACCATTTGAGCCCCCCCTGACAATTGAAAAAATTATGCACTGAGTGCGACGAGATTAATGCTCGCAACGTACATACGTAATGAAGCAAATATTTTTATAGTGCTTTTAACCAACGAAGAATCACTATTTTTTTAAAAATCACTCAGTAATTATTCACTAGGTCAACGTAAAATTTGGTAAAATTTTCAATGTTTGAAGTTCATTTTTAACAGTGTTTTATATCAGCGTTTGCAAACCTTTACAGCAGTCATGCATGGACGATGGACCAGTAAAAGTATAATGGCTGCCAATTCTTGTAGCTGCCAAGCACTTTAGGCCAAACTACTCTGACTGCTCATGAAAGTCGCTACTGATCATGAGAATTACGCAAATCGTAAACGAAAATGCGGTAAGTGCAAAAAAACGGTCCTCAATCCTTCAGATGTTCTGAATTCCACTAAAATTTTTGTGAAGAGCTAAAAAAGGTCTTCACGGCCCGGACGCGTTACATGAACTGGAAATGTTGGTGGCCAACCTGATTTGTGTACATGCCAAATTGACCCGGGATCGACAGCCAAGCATCCAAAGATCGACCGGTTCATCGCGATCGACTGGTTGGGCACCCCTAATCAAGCTTATATGAGCTGGTGCAAGTTCTCATCTGATTGAGTTTTTTAATGGTTTTGAATTTTTTCTACCAACCCAATGAAGCGGCTAAATCACTATTAAACTGGCACCGATGATCAGTAGGCTACTCGCTTTGAGGAGGATGCCATCCCCCTGAAAACAACACTATTCCCCCATAAAACATTTTAGCGTAAACCATTCCCTTACAACTATAATGACCATCTCTTTTTACGTCTACGTGAAAACTTGTAGCCTACCATCCCCCCATAAGTGTTTTCACAACTCGAGCACTGCCGATGATTATCATTAAAATTGAGCTAGTACGCCTACCTAAATACCAAAATCTACACATTTCATTATGTTAAAAAATGGTTCAGTGCTTTATTTTGATCATGGTTTTTTGTTATTTTTAAACCTTCGTGGGGCATTGTTTGTTGCATGTAACTTTGATCGGCAAAGCAAAAGTTAGATCGGACAAATTTTGTTTGCCTGCTTTTCGGTTTTGTCATTGAGGTATTTGCATTTTACAAATACATGAGTAATAATTCGTGCATAGTTAGAAAAGCCTAATGGTAGTAAGCAATCTTGTTTTCCATGATAATAAATTATCCTGAAAAAATTCCGGTTACTTGAGCGGGCATGCAATTGATGTCTATCAAAGTAGGTCTGCTGAGCGTCCCGCTCTTAAAAACGAGCGTTCGAGAAAAGGGGGGTCTGGGGGGCTTCGCCCCCCAGACGTTGACACGATCTTACTATTTTGAGCCCCCCCTGTCCAAAAAACGTTCCCGCGCCACTGGCTTAGATGGCCGTGAGTTAAGAAAGTCGGCCTCTGGAGCTGAAGATTCGGATTTGATTCCGAGTCGGGTCAAAACAATGACTTGAAAATTGGTAATAACAGCTTCCCTACTTGACGTTTGTTGTAAAATTGCGTAATTACGATATTTGCGTTGCTTGCCTGTGGCGTGATTGCCACGTCGTGTTTTGTTGCCTATGGGGCGCCGTGTGTAAAGCTCCGCAATATAAAATTTTGCATTATTTTTTTGGTTAAATTACATGCAATATCACATATTGTTGCAATTTATCTACTGTATATTGCTGCAATATGTGTTAAATTGTTGCAATATATCTATATTGCTGCAATTTGCGTAAATTGTTGCAATTTATCTATATTGCAAAAAAACACTTAAATCGCCTTGTAATTGCCATGGTGATATGCTAACAAAAACAGTCAGTGTTGCCCTTTCCCTTTTTCCATGAACTCATGTAGTGTACTGGCCTGAGGCGCTGTTGTACTGACTGTGCAGTGTGCGCTTATTGGTTTGGCTGAAACATTTTGAAATATAGTGGCTTGGAGTTTGATTGATAAAATACTGTGTTATGATTGGTAGATACAACTGCGGACATATAGTAGATACAATTGCACAATTTTGTATTTCTTGCGTTTAGTTCGAACTGCTTGCCACACAGTGCTTTGCATGAGTCGAGATAAGACGACATGAACAGTTCTTCTATCCAGCGCTGAACTGTTAAATTAATGTTCAGTTTAACGAGGTGCAGTGTAACTATTTTATGTTTCTATCATTTACGTTTAGAGATAATAGCTTACGTTTAAGTTTATTTGAGCCTAATAAAGGTTAATCATTCGTCATAATTTCATGTCAACGTTCAGCGATAAAGGCACAGTGTGGAGAACATGTCGGCAAGTGCCGTTGGAAAAGACATTTAGCGGGAATCTCCCATTTTGGTGTGGTAGACAGATATCCGGTAACCCCTAAGCGAGCTCGTATAGCGCTTTGATCGCTTTCTTGTGATAGAAGAATAAATATGCAACTAAACAAACAAACAACTTATACGCTTATCGTCTCTGCCGGTAGCAGTAACAAAGCGGCATAACCTCGCTATTAATTTTTAGCCAAAAAAGCAAGATTTGCCGCCAAGAAAACCTTGTAGAGCTGTAAATACCACTGCGTCAACAATACGTAATAAGCAAATCCGAGCTTTTTTTCCGAGAAAAACGGCCAATTCTACTCCTAAAACCGGGGTTGGGAAAAATCGATTGTAATCGATATTCGATTGCGATATTCTTTACTTTTTGTTCATCGAATGCACTGGAGCCTTTATTTTTTGAATGAGTATCGAATATGCCTTGTCTTCACTTCTTTTTTCGGCGCAGTTCCATATTCCATACTCGATTCTTTTTGTCCAGGTACTTTATCTCACTTTAGTAAATTTAATATAACCGTCGGAATGTCATTGCCTAGTTTTTGCTGATAAATTTTTTTTTTTGGGCCAAAAAAAAAACAAAAAAAAATTTTAATAGCGAAGTTGCTTCGCATCAATAATTTCGTGTACTATGTCCGTCATTGTTTGTCTGAAAGTTACCGTATGAATGTGAGGACATCACAAAAATGGCTTGGAGTACACCGCTAAATGCTCAGGGTAATATCGAATATCAATTCAATATTCTTTATTCTTTACTTTTCTAAATACCATCGAAATCGCTTGTTTCTTTCCTTTTTTGGGAATCGATTCCCAACCCTGCCTAAAACACACTAAAAATATCAAAATCAGATCTTCATTAAACTTGCAGGTTTATGTCATCATACGATGTGCAAGGTGTGCAGTATTCAGTGAGCAACTAACCCCGAGCTGGATGCCAAAAGTTACTTGATGTAGAAAAAGGGCTATCCAATCTGGCGTAATGTGCAGGGTGCCCGGGCCAGTGGGAAGAGGCTGTAATGTCTTCGTCTCTAACTCTCCCGTCCTCCATCCCGACAGTGCAAACGAGTCCTAAATTACAAGTGTCTTGATATAACGTAGTTTTGTCAAATCGTAACCGCCCGTTTGCTCAATTGTCAAGCGCATCCGCTATCGGCGCGGGAGGTCTGGGGTTCAATTTCCGGGCCGGTCAAACCGACACAGTGTCGCCAACGGCTCTCCTCTGCTGCGCCGTTTCCTCAAAGCTGCATTGCCCGCTGCCCAGGTACTAAGCTGCGGAGATGGGCCCCGCCATTCGTTACATGCTTCGGCGTATTACCGCAAGTGTAGTAGGCCTACAGATTTAATTTTTGTCAAATCGTCGATTCAGCTAATCATTGCAAGAAAAAATATTGCTAAGTGCAATTCCAAACTTGACACGAAATATACAAAGTTGAGTAAAGCCACTAACGATTAGAATTATTTGCCTATTTACGACTGTCTCTGTTAAGGCAGTGCTAGCCAGGGATACATTGGCAATTTTTTTCCATCCGGAACGCAAGCTCAAGACGTAATATGTCCAAGTTTTGTGACGTCATCATATTTTTTTCCTCAATTAATTATAAGTTATTATGAAATGCTGTCCTACGGCTGAGTGACATTCCCCTACAAGCGATAAGAGATGCGAAAAAGCAAAATGATTGTCTGGTGGATACCGATCCTACTGCTGCAAACTCGAATCAAATATAATCATCATCGGCAGCTGCTGTTGACATAGTCACATGCTCAATATCGAAATTTGAAAGTAAACTCAGTTAAATGCTAATGAGATTAAATTCACGAAGCAGTTGGCGAGTTGTAAAGATACAGTGTATCGCATAGTCTAGTAGGCTATAACTAGCATACGTAACCTGGTCAAAGTATTAAGAGTCTCTCAGCTACTTCACCAAATGCAGCTAAAAACTTTGCATGTTAAATCAGGAAAAATCGAAGTCCATAATTCTCGAAATGTGATACGTCACAGTCAATTTTAACCCACCATATCGGTTGTTATTAATGATGCGGAGCGCACTCGTGATTTCGGCACAGTCAAACCTCGATATTATGCCACCCATTGAGACTGAGGTAAAGTGGCATAGGCTAGTAACAAGAGTGGCATAGTAACAAGAACTTGCTGCAGCATTGACGAAACAATGAACACAACAAACAAAAGATCAACGAATACAGTTATGTACACTTTGTGCAGTACACGTAATGTATTCCCCACGTAATGTAACTCTGGCCAAAGCTCTGAAGAATCGTTAGCTGTCGCATGTTCTCATGCATTTCATTTTCCAGGCGATCACTAGATTGCATCGCACCCAATTTTTCGCTTCCCTACAGCATCAATTAGGATGCCAGTCTTGCTCTGTTTTTGTACACTCTCGTACAGTACATTGTCATGTAACAAGGCTGTTTTTATCCACAGAACAGTTCAGTGCACTGAGTGCAGTGTATCCATCAATCTAACGTGGCATAGTAGCGAGTGTAAGGGGTGGCATAGTAAATTTATTCGCTATTCAATTTGTATCAAATTTTGTAGAGGATGATCAAAAGTGGTATGGTATCGAGACTGGCATAGAAACGAGGTCATGTAGCAGGGAAGCAGAGAAAAATTTTGGGCCCCGGGGCAGAAATTTCGTTTGAGCTCTTTGTCAGTGGTGCCCCAAAATCAAGTGATGAGCAAAAAAAGTCATAGCGTCCGCCAGTGGCGCACCCAGGATTTAGCAAAAGGGGCCCAACGGAGGGTCTGGGGGCAAGGGCGCCGAGAGAAATTTCGGGCCCCGGGGCAAAATTTTCGTTCGGGCCCTTGGGTCAGTGGTGCCCCAAAATCACGTGATGAGCAAAAAAGGTCACAGCGTCCGCAGATGTTCGAATTTCCGCCCAAAACCAAGTGATGAGCAAAAAAAGGGTCATAACCTCCGCAGATGTTCAAATTTCAGCTCAACATCTAGTGATGAGCAAAATAAGGTCATAGCGTCCGCAGGGCGCAGATGTTCGAATTTCGGCCCAATATAAAAAAAAAACATCATCGCGTCCGCAGGCCGTAGTTTGAGCTGATGAATTTTGCATTCTAAACCTGACAATTCTGAACCCCGGGCCCCCCTGTGTGCTCAGGCCCCCGGACAGTGACCCCTTCTGCCCCCCTCTAGGCGGGCCTGTCGTGTAGTAACGAGATTTCACCGTATTAGTTTGCAGCGGTGGTAATTATGTAACCTACATCCACGTTTCCACGTTTGCACAACTTGGCTGCGCGTACAGTGAAATTTATTGTTACGTCACAGTGTCTATTATATTTACTGTCGGTATGCGAATGGTCACCAGTGTTGCCAACTTAGCTACTTAGTATCTAGATCTAGATACTTTTTTAATCCCCTTAGATACCAATTTTTTCGTGTAGATCCTAGCTACTAATCTAGATACTTCTATAACTATCCAGTTTGTTTATTGTTTTATCCCTTTGCGGAAGAATGTCAGAAATTATCGCTTCAATTTTGTGAGCCGTTCTTCCGAGTGTTCAACTCAGTACCGGTAACTTTTGATGGCCTAAATTTTGCTTTTAATGGCCTAAATTTTAGACTGAACTGAGTGAGCAACACAATAACTGGATTAACTGCGGTATATCACGCACAAGTTAGTTTTCCTAATGTGCATAAAATTGGAAAATCTAATCATATATTGAAATCCTGCAAGTTATAGTATTTATAAGCTGAGTTAATCTTAACAATTTTTTGAGGGCTATGTTCTAAAAAGAATGATAAAGTGAAGAGAGCATTTGCTAATTCTAGGTAGTTCAGAACTTCTATTACAAACTAGGCTATTAAGTGTCTCAGGCTTCGCCTCTACGCAGTACACAATACACACTCGTCTTGTAGACTTTTGGAATATTGTGGTGTTTTGTTGAAAAACTTTGATTGAGCACATGAGCAGTTAATTTTTTAGATTGTTTTGTGTAAAGTTGCAGTAAAGTAAGCCTACAGTAATGAAAAGGATAGTGTGCTGTGCACAAGATTCACAGATGCTTATGTTAATAAATATAGTGTATAGCCTACATTGTTAGTGCGTAAGTTTACCGGGAAGTTCATGAAACTGCTAAATTCAAAGTTCAGTCCATTTAAAACCATTATAGAGCCAATTGCTGAAAGCTGATGATATGACTTGACTAGCAGATCCATATTTTTCTGTTGTGTTTATTTTCATTAATTTTTGCTTGATTGTGTGGCTATGACAGTATGATGTGTTTAAAGGTGATTCGATGTCACTGCGACTAAAAGGTGTCGTTATTAGGCAGAAGAGAGAGAGAGAGATTTATTTTGCCATTCATTCACTACACAATATAACAAAATATAATTATTTTAATTTTTCGAATATTTTTCGAAGAACTGAATGTGTGCTATTATTAAATGCTGTATATAAGTTACTTCACGTCAGACTCCGTAATATCACTTGTTTTTTGTCGTATTATCGCACTTTTTGTAGTTAGATACTAATCTAGATACTTTTCTAATTTAGATGTGGTTTAATCAAAAATCTAGCTACTTTCTAGATACTTTTGGTAAACAATCTAGATACTTGAGTAAATTGAGATCTGGCAACACTGATGGTCACTCCAATCTCTTGGAACGTTACGCAACGTAGAAACGAAAACGTAAAGGTAAGACACAATGAAATAATCTAAAAACAGGACAAAACACCAAGTAGCGTAACGCAATACATTATCTTACAAAGTAAGTAGCATAGTTGGCCAACCGGAACGCCGTTCCGGTGCGTTCCGGCACCAATGCAACGCTGTACCGCCACACACCATGAAACCTATTAGTCTATACGCTAGCCTACTGCAAACTTTACCAAATTAGATCGACTAGATATCAAATGATGAAGTATGGTTTAAAAGAAGATGATTGAAGAAATAATAGAATATAACCTGGTTCTGTATAAACATAGACAATAATTTTTTAGAGCGTTTTAAATATGCAGAGGCGAAGAGTTTTTGTTTTGTGTAGACTTGCATTGATTTCGAGAAGCTTCACCTCAGATTACTCTATGAAACCTAGTAAGGTGATACAGTGATTGCTGTAGAGTGTAGAAGATTGAGTAATTTTACAGAATGAGCATCTTGTTAAAGTCCTAGAGCAAGACAACGCTGTTTCAGTCTATTAGCCTTCATCAACCGCCATCAGGTATGACACAGTCATCTTTCAGGACAAATGATCTTGCCAGGATCACTCATCCCTTCGGATAAATATTTCTTCAAGAATTTAACTTTTGTGGTACGCATATCCACTTGTGTGGCTACGTCACCATTCCAGCTAAACTCTTTACGTGGCCAGGGTGAAGATCAACAACCAAAAAACAATGTCCTTCCTGGCCTACCGGACGGGAAGTCATGACGATTTTCTCTTGTTGGGTCAGAGGCTATATCAGCACTCCATCACCAACAGAGCAAAGCACTCCAGTAAAACGTACCGTAGAGCGAGACAGCGCTGTTTCAGGCTATTAGCTATTAGCCTTCATTAGCCGTCCTGGAAGATGAATATTTCTTACTTGAGGGCGGCTGATGAAGGCTAATAGCCTGAAACAGCGCTGTCTCGCTCTACGGTACGTTTTACTGAAGTGCTTTGCTCTGTTGGTGATGGAGCGCTGATATAGCCTCTGACCCGACAAGAGGAAATTGTCATGACTTCCCGTTCGGTAGTCCAGGAAGGACATTGCTTTTTAGTTGTTATTAAAGTCAGTTACAATTCAGACTACTTGTTGGCCTACTTACTGTTTAAATGTGGGGCTTCTCTTAATACGTTCAGAATTTGTTCCAAAGAGCAGTTGCATACTCCCTGAATCCCTTGAGATCCTTTTGGACCTGGAGGACCGGATGGACCGCGTTTTCCTGGAGGACCCTGTACGGATGACGTCACTGACTGATTACTACAAGTCTCTTCAGCCTCACGCCGAAGATAAGAGCACACTTCGCTAGAGCGACTAAACGATAGTCCAAAACAAGTGGTAAGTAACAACAAAGCGATTAAGTGGCTTTCAAACATTTTTCACAAATTTTTACGAAATAGGTGAATCAGAGCTGTATCTAAAAATATTTCGAGTAAAGGGGCGGTTTTGCTTTGTATATAATTCACCACTGGCAAGGGGGAAGCCGGCCAGAAATTTCGGGGAGAGGCAAAACCACTACAACTACGCCTTCTTATAATTTTTCCATGACCGATTTCCAAAAATAAAACGTGAGCGGTGGTTGATCTCTAACAAAAGTAAAAACCTATTAGGCCTACTGCACTGGTAGGCTACCGGTACGTGAAACTTTTTACCCTTTCCTCCCCCCCCGGCTACGCTTCCAAGTAGTGATATAAAATTTTTAGCCTTGAGGTACAGTTTTAAGGTAATTACAGCCTTGACGTAAATGATTTGCTTGAAGAAGTCTGCACAATGAAATGAGTAGTAACAGACATGGGTAACCTAAACAGTAATTTTTTGAAGGGAAACGCACACAAAAGGTCATAAACGCTTGAAGAGAACTTGCGAAATGACCTTATGAAATTTGAAATTCGAATTAGCATCCACCAAAAATTTATACAAAATGAATAGGATACAGCCGTGAATCGAACCCGTTACGATAGATTTTTAACCCCAAGCGCAATACTACTGAACTGAGTCATGGCATGCTGCTATTCTTAGGTTATGTCTTTCAAAAACTAAAATCAAGGAATTGAGACGATGATCGAGCTACCAATCTTTGCATCAGAAGTATCCGGGCTCTTTTTATTGAGACTCCGAATCCAATCCTGCTTCAATCGATTTTGCAGCTCCGATCCTGCTAAAAATGAAAATGAAAACTCCAACTCCTGCCCCATTTTTTATGCCTACAACCATGATTGCAGCTCACATTCACGAACAATCAAGCACAGCATGACGTACTTCAAACCTGCTTCAACTCCGAATCTAGTTTTAACGTTAAAGTAAGCTCCTTCTCAGTGCGGCTTTTGTAAAATTCTTCTGACTCCAGCTTTGCATTCCGCTTAGAGATGGCACGGGCTGACTTTTTTCCAACCCGAACCACCCATAGCCCCTAACCTCCAGCTTAGTAACCGTAACCGACCCGACTACTCCTACCTAAAACAAAACCAGACCCACTCAAAGACCATTCTTTTTATTAACCTTTAATCACAATCAACCTAATGTAAGTTCAAAAAGAAATTGTTCGTCGTGAAAGTATAGATGTAGAGGGATTTAAAAAATTGTTAGGGCCCACGAAGAAACAAAAAGTGGAACTGGGCCGTCAGCGGACCAGTGAAAAGCCGGTAAACGGTTGGTTAGCGGGTCTCTTAGCGGTCTATGCCATTTCTAATTCTTCTTCCGGACATTGTATTAATTACCGGTAATTTGTATCACTACGTATGTACAGTATGTTGTATTAAGCGAATATAAGGTCTCCAGCAATAAGCGTATCATCCTGCTGTAAATATCAAGAACGACGTATTTGCAAAACCATATTTGTTGAGAAAAAACAGTTAAAAGGTTCACACGCGTGCCCTTTCGTTTATGTTCTTTTACGCTCATTTTTCTTACTTCGACTTAAAGCAGGGGTGTGCAACCTTTTTCACTGGGGGGCCACTTTCGAAAATTTTAACAACGTCGAGGGCCAGTCACCGTCAAATATGTATAAAATTATAAAATGCTAAACACAACCCGTGTATTGCGTTAAAAATTATTATATACAATGTGGTTTTAAATATCTGAAACGTGCGTGCGCTCGCGCATGCACATTCCAGTGCGAGACGATTTCGTGCAAGCACACGCGCATGCGACAGCCAAGGGTGGAAACCAAAACCTAAACCTAAACCTGAAAACCCGGTTTTGAAGGAAATTTTTGAAACCCAAACTGAAACTAACACCTACTCAGCCAAATTTTTGAAAACCTACACTTAAACCGAAACCGTTTTTTCTTGAAACGTCAAAACCGAAACTGAATCTAAAACCTGTTCAGAATTTTCTAAGGTTTTGGGTTTTAAAAATCGCCATCACCATCATTACCAGAACAGCTCCCTTAATGCTGAGCGTCAAATAAAGAAGCTGTGGATACTAATTTTTGAGTCTTTGGTTTCACCGGACTCGGAATGATACCCAAGTCGACAACTTCTGAAGCAATTGCTCTCCTCACTCGGCCATCTGACCTGCTGCTTATCATCGCTATATAACAAAAACGCTAAAAAATAGAGCACTTAAAAAATCCGTATTCAAAATAAAATAGCTTTTTTGAATAAAACCTAAACCGAAACTGAAAACCAGAAACCGAAGTTGTGCATAAGCAAAACTGAAACCGAAACTGAAACCTATTTTTCAACAGCCGTGAAACCAAACTCAAACTGAAACCTGACATCTGAGTTTCAACACACCGAAATTGAAACTGACACCCTAACGCCAAGCAGCCAGGTTTCCACCCTTGGCGACAGCTCAGCGTGCGTTTAACATTCGTGATAGAAGCTAGAAAGTTACAACACAATGTCCTTGACCCCTTGTGTGGTTGATTCGGCTATGAAAAGAATCGGATTTTATGTAAAGCCATATAGACGGTACAAATAGCTAAATAAATCGATTTAAAAAAAAAAAATTTTTGTCCTGCCATCGTCGAGGGCCACATTGATTGGCCTGGAGGGCCGGATTGTGGCCCGCGGGCCGTGGGTTGCACACCCCTGACTTAAAGAGTTTTTATCTACTAACCATTAATTATTTGGTAAAATGGGGCTGTTTGAAAATGATGTTTTGGGGGGTTGAAATTGAACTCTATCCATTATGCAAATAACTAGCACCTGGAGAAGCAAAATAAATGCATTCGATGACGTAGGTTTGACGTGAGTGCGATACTCCATTTGCAGGGTGACGCCTGCCCTTCCTTTTTTTTCTATCCATTATGGTGTTTTTTCAATTTATTATATTCGCTTCTTTTTCAAGCATAAATCGACAAAACAGCGTAACTGCAACATGAATTGCGCGATCTTAACTTTCAGCATAATAAATCAAAAGAACAACGTAACTGCAATGTTTCCCAATAATGTTTTGCAGTTACATTGTTCTTGCAATTTATCATCAAAGAAAAAACGCCACTATTGCAAAAACAAAAAAACGTAAGTAACGCTACGTGTTTTCGTAATTTTTTAAAGAGATTTACGAACGAGAAAAAATCTCAAAAACAGCGTTAAGTACTTACGGCCTTTTTGTGATTTATCGACGTAATATTATTAAAATAAATGCACCACAAAAACAGCGTAACGTAAGTTATACGTTGTTCTTGCAATTTATTAGCCGCATTTTTGGAAAATGAAAAGACAAATGGCTGGCAACTCCTAAGCGAGCTCGCATAGCGCTTTGATCGCTTTCTCGTGATAGGAGGATAAATATGCAACTAAAAACTTCAAAAAAAAAACTACCGTCGGTACCGATAACGGTACATTTTTGAAAAAGTAACGACGATATCGTTACTCGGTACCGATTTTCGGTACTTTTGAAACGATAATTTATTCTTAGTACTTTTGAAACGAAAAAATACTTTTGAAACGAAAATTTATTTTTGTTTTGGTTTTCGTCTTGCAAAGCAACAAAATTAAAGCCTTATCAAGCTTTTTGTCGCATCTGGTGCTAGCGTAAGGTCAGAGTTGTAGTCTCACGCAAATCTTCATACTGCACGCGAATACGTGGGTGATATCAACAAGGTGACAGCGGCACGCTTACTAAAACAAGCATTCTCATGTATGGCAACATGTATAATAGTCTGTTGGTCTCCTTCATTAGTTATGAGGCTCGGTATAAAAAGTATCTGTAGGGACTTACTGTTTACAAATATGTCCCTACGTATCATCATGGGAAACTCGCCGTGGAGACCAGAGGCTTTTGTCACACCCCTGCTTATCTGGTTACGTTGCTACATTCGAACAATGCTAAGGACGTGAAAGAGCTTGTGGCCCATATACAAAAAAAATGCAGCAAAGGTTCTTGCCAAGTGAATTTCATCATTGTGTTGAAGGAGAATATTTTCATTTTTAATGCCACTTTCAGTAGAGGTTGGTGTAGGCTATCAGTAGCAGCATACTCAGAACTTTTAGATGAATCAAAATCTACATTTTTCTCAGAATTTGCAGGTCTATAGTTTTACTTTGATTCAATGACACAGAAATACATTTTTTCCATGCAATCTAGATCAGTGGTATTCAACCCTTCTTACACAATCCCCCCTTTTTGGAAAGTGTGGGTCCAAATTGCTCCCACAAAGCACATGTCCGCAGATCTACTATTTTTCCACTAAAAATCGGTAAGAAACAAAAAAAGATCTGCATGCGGCCCGCAGTTTGCCCAGCTCTGGCGTTGAGGAATTTTTTTATGATTTTTATAAAATTTCGTTATTTGCAACACATTTATAAAAGTTTTTGAAAAATCATTAAATAGGTAGGCTATGTTGCTAATAAATCTAAATTTATTTCTACAAATTCACCACAGTTTAGAAACATCTATTTAAAACCCGGTAGTCTGTTTCACTCTATTTTATTCAAATTGAATAGATTTTATTTGAATGAGATACCCCTGACGATACCTTTTGGGTGAAACAGACAGTCACGTTTTAGATAGATGTTATTAATCTGTGTGAGTGAATTTGTATATTTGCTCTGACTGAACTCAGTTATCCAGCACTTTTTGAAACACTGATTCGCATCGTTATTGAATTTATTTCTATTCAGAAATCCATTGTTAAGAATATTGGTTGTAGAATTCGTCTACAACGGCACCTCTAGGGAAATTAAAAAACTGCCGTTACAGGCGAATTGACGTCATAGGCGCAAGCAGAAAGAGGCTGCGGTGCTATGCCCCCCTTTGGCCCTGTCATAAGGTGCTAAAACCTAACTTTTAGTCTATAATTTCTCAAACTAATAATGGTTGCAGCCTCCTTTAATTTATTTTAGCCAAGCTTCTGCTTTCAGGCATAAGCTGCGAAAACATTTTTGCATTGTCCGTAGTTACTGCACTCACTGCAAGCCCTTTTGCGATAAATAGTTCGCTAAACTGAGTGTTTTTTATGCGAAAACCACAAAAATTCGTTGGCGATTGCCGGCCACTAATCTTCAACAACGTGGTTTCGCGGTACTTTTCGAAGATGCTTTTCGCGGAAAAAACAAAAGTTTTCCGCTTTTGCTTTCTTTAGTTTACTCAAAAAAAGTTACCGAAATATCGAGTAAAATGGTCTAAAAAGTAACGACGGTACCAAAAACGGTACATTTTTTAAAAAGTACCGACGGTACCGATAACGGTACTAAAAAAGTACCGCGTTACAGTACCGCGGTACTTTTGTATTGCGGTACTGCCCAACTCTGTCGAGTCTACTGTTAGTAGATCCAGTACCAGGCCTACTTAATATGCTTCTGTCCACGCGAAAAAGTTAACATGCGGAATTTGCAAAGAAGGTAAGATGACTTGCTAGTAGATGGAAAAATCACGTTGACTGAATGTTATTTTAAGTTTCTTTACATTCTACTTGACGTGTCACAGCCTACCAGGGCCAGATTTAGACAATGAGAGACCCTAAGCTATTTGATCACACTGATTAAAAGAGAAAAAAAGGTTTTCACTTTCTCAAAAGTCCTGTTTTCACTAAAACTATCGGTGGAGAGCAAAAAAAAACAAAAAAGAAAAGGTCTTCGTTGTTCGTAATAAGGCTCCTTATTTTCTTCGAGGCCCTAGGCTTCAGCCTGCTTTGCCTATTGGTAAATCCGGCCCTGACTTACACCAACTTTTGTGACAACCCAATCTATTATATTGCTTCAGGATACGCACAATTTGAAAAAAACGCTGGCTCAGAACTAAGAATCTTCATCCCTAGCGTAGCCAGGATTTTGCAATGGAGGTTGAGAATGACGTCACATTTGGCCATACGTTGTATACAGAAGCGGATCCAGAAAGTTTTAGTGGAGGGGGTGAAATTTTGAATCAGGTTGATTTTTAACTAACTGCAAAGACGTTTAGACCCGGAAACGGGCGTAAATAAGCCTTTTGAAAATGTTTCCTGTCAGGGGCGTATTTAAAATTTTTTTGAGGGAGGGGCATCAATTTTCGTCACTTTTTCAAGCATAGTTTTTTCGACAGATTTAATTTTAAGCAACGTAAGCACCAAAAACGACTCTAGGAGGATCCAGGGGAGCAATTTTGAAAAATTGCATATACTGCAATGGCCATTTTAGTGCTGTTTGAACAAGTTTTAAGGAAAGTTTGTCATATTTTTGGCCCCAACTTTAATTTCTTCACCAAAGATACATTTTGTTCGCAAAGTTTCTATCATGCGCGCTTACGACGACTATGGCATATTGTTATGAATTATGAAATCCTCTAGTTCGAAATTATGAAAAATTTTATTCATCCAAAACATTGTTGAAAATGGCTGGTGAAGGAATGTATAAGCAGCATACCCCACATCCCCCTGGATCCGCCCCTGGTTGTATAATAACAAAAGATGACCTCAAATTTAAGAGAAATGCTTTAAACTAAAAATACTGAAGACTGTTTGGGCACAATTGTAAAGAAGTCAAAGGAATGCTTTCTGGTGAAACTGATAAAACGATAATCAAATGTTAGCGATTTAGTTCTTTTTTGAGCTACAGTACCGTACCTCAATTTTGCTTGAAATTGTTCAGCCTTTTTTCCACGAAAGGTCTGAGGGGTCGAGTGCAGTTGCGCATACAGGAGTGGCATTGCCCTGCTAATAAAATTGCTTCATAAGCATAACGGCAAAGAACAAGATTTAGGAAACAACCCTTCCTAATTTTTGTTATTATGACAATTGCAAAGCCAGATTATCAATGACGAAGTATCGAGCACTTCGAAATAAATATCAGAAAAAGAAGAAAGTATGACGTCATTTGAAACTCAATGTAGGGGTTGTAACCCCTAACCCCCAACCGTGGCTACGCCACTGGTCTACATTATCCTCGAGATATTACGCCCCAGCGTGTAACATAACGAGTAGTGGGGCTCATCTTCGCAGCTTAGCGCTTGGGCAACACAGCTCCCAAGAAATCTCGCAGCAGTGGCGAGCCGTCAGCGACAATGTGTCCAATTTGACCGGCCGGGGTATAAAACTCAAAACCTACTGCGCCAATGGCGATGTTCTTAGCAACTACGCCAACCGACGTGGCGAAGACCCGATGATCACGTAACGTGTTTGTTAAGGCGTTTTGAGGAACCGAAATGGTCTCTTAAAATTGTCAAGCGGTCTCTTAAAATCTGCTTCTACAAAGCTCTGTTTTACTTTATAAATCTCTGTGGGCAGCAGTTTCGTTTACAAACTTAAAAATTGCCAGTCTTTCGAAATTGCTAAATGATTACCCAAGCCAAATCTTAAAAAAACACTGATCACGCTTATTTATCTGAAGATTCTGATGCAGATCATCTACGTAGCTGAAGTTAATCAACTTGCACACAAGAAATCTCACGCTACAAAACATTTTTTACATGTCATGTGCGTAGCTCAGAGCTTATAGTTATTATAGCCCACGGCAAGCGATACCACTAAAAAACACAGTCTCTACAAAAAAAAACTTTTTAAAACCGCAAAACTTGCAAAACAACACCAGAGTCAGTGGCGTAGCCACGGGGGGGAGGGTTGGGGGGTTATAACCCCCCATTAAGCCTCAAATGACGTCATACTTACTTCTTTTTCTGATATTTATTTCGAAGTGTAAGATACTTTGTCATTGATAATCTGGTTTTGTAACTGCCATAATAACAAGAATTACGCAGCGTTGTTTCCTGAATCTTGTTCTTTACCGTTATGCTTATGAGGAAATGACGCAACTTTATTAGCAAGGCAGTGCCGCTCCTGTGCATGGAACTGCCCTCGGCCAGCGATGGCGGAAGCATTTTTAAAGTGAGGGGCCCAAAAGCAATGACCAGATTTTTTTCGCCTACAACCCATATTTAGCCTGCTCACATGTGACATGTCCAATTTATCTGGGCTTCAGAGCCACAGTTCTTACTTTTAAACTCTAAAGCAGTGTTTCTTAACCTTTTTGGCGCTCGTGCCCCTTAAAATTTTGTGAAACATTTTCGTACCCCTTATCGGATAAGCCTTCCTTATCCGATAAGGATTATCTTATCTCGCAATAAAATAAAACACAATGTAGCATTTTATCGTGGTACATTTATTAACCATAATGTTGCTCACAACGAAAAACGAAATTACGCATTGAAATATTTATTGCTAATGGCTTTTTTGTTGTTGCATTTTTTCAATGATTAGCTTGAAACGTGTTTTTTTTTTGTGACAGCCACACGCATATCATCTCCTGGGTCCAAACGATTTCTTGGCTTGGTTTTTATGCTTACAAGAGTTGAGAATCCACTTTCACAGAGATAGGTTGTTGCAAAGGAAACAAGAATATTCAAAGCACTTTTTGCTGATTGTGGAAACAATTTCGAGTTTTGCACACCAGAAGGTAACTAAATGCATAGAATCTAACTCTATCTTGATTTTCTTACTGGCTCCCATTTCAACAAGGTCATCTTTCTCTAGGTCGTTTTCATCCATCAAATCTAGAGTGAAAAGAAATGGATCCTGTATCCATCCATGTGAATCAGATATATCTCCATGATGGAAATATCCTTCGAAAGACTGACTAAGCACCTGCAAATGTTCTTTTATTTGAATCATAATATGCTCCGGAAGTGATGTCATGGAAGTGGAAACTTCATCAAGTTTAGGAAAATTTGCGTAGTTTTCAAAATCGATACAATTTTTCCAGATTGCAAGTTTTTTGGTGAAGGCGGATATCTTTTCTCCGCCAGTGATCATGTTTATTCCTTTACCCTGGATGGAAGTGTTCAAGTCGTTTAAGTGGGTGAATATATCTGACAAGTAGGCCAGGGACAAAATAAAATCCTCACTTTCAAAATGCACTACTAGACCGCTACCCCGCTGTCTGAGAAACATCTCAATTTCTTTGCGCAGCTCGAAAACACGAGTGAGAACTCGGCCTCTGGAGAGCCATCTCACCTTGGTGTGGTAAAGAAGTATGCTGCGCTTAGCTCCGACTTCGTTACAAAAAGCTTTAAACAGACGATGATTAAGGCATTTCCTCTGATGTAGTTGGCTGCACTCACAGCAATTGACAAAACCTTTTTCAATTTTTCTGGCAATGACTTGGCTGCAAGAGCATGGCGATGCAGCGTACAATGTGTGATTGTGATGTGAGGAACCTCCATTTTTACGCGGGAAGCAAAGCCGGATTTATTTCCAAGCATGGCGTGCGTTCCATCTGTGCAAAGTGAGCCGATCATGTCAAGAAACATTTTGTGTTTCAAAAAGAACTCCTTCACAATATTGAATACATCCACTGCTTTTGTGGTTGTTTTCAGCGGTTCACAGCATAAAAACTCTTCCACTACTTCTTTTTCTTTCACATATCGTACAAAAGCCAATAACTGACTGCTCAAACTGACGTCTGTTGCCTCATCCAACTGAAGACTAATTTTAATAGGACTAGCTTTGACATCTGCAATGACCTGTTGCAAGATGTCTTCACTCATATCATGAATCCTGAAGCTTATGATGTCATTCGATAACGGCACTAAACTTAGCTGTTTTTCCGCTTCTACCCCGAGCAATGATTTTGCCATTTTCATTGCGCAAGGTTTCACCAACCTCTTCTACTACTGTGAGTGGCTTGTTTTTTCTGGCACACCGAAAAGCAACTTTATAAAATGCATGCAAAAGTGGCTTATCTATTGGCGAAAATCCATGCTTTTCTAGGGTACCAATTTGATCAAAGCGTGTCCTTTTGCTTTTCAAAGTGTGTAAATTATTTCCCGACTTTGCACTCCCATGGCGGTTGTCAAAATGTTCTTTAAGTCTTGAAGGTTTGAGGTTAGCATTCGATAGCACTTTGCTGCACAATATGCACTTCGGTCTTTCTGTTCCATCTGTTTCTGTCAAGCAGGTGAAACCATGCTTAGCATAGTTTTTGCTCCACTTACATTTTTTAGGCATAACTGTTGTTAGATAGGCAATTAAACTACAACTTAATTCAACTGCAAATTTAAATATTACTCAACAGAACAACAAAAATAGTATTGATTAATTTGAAATCACAGTTCAATACCAATTCTGTCGGGACAAACAGGAAGCTATTTATTATGCCACAATAACTCTTTTTATGACAAAAAAAACTTGAGAAATGCAGATGTAAAAAAGGGCTTCAAAAAATGTTTTCTTGTTTCAAATAATATCATTCTTGGGTGTCATCTCGCACCCCCTGATTTGGTGGTTCGTACCTCCAAGGGGTACAGGTACCCCCGGTTAAGAAAACCTTTAGAGTCTAAAGGGTATAGTTTCTACATCACAATTAAAATTTTGATGTCATAATTACTTTAAAATTTAATTGTGATGCAGAACCGTGGACCCAAAGCCCACATAAATTGGACATGTGAACACTGAACAGGCCGTAATTGTGTAGCTAATGCTTATTGTTTTAGCAACTCCAGCAGCTACTGTAAATACCGGAACTGTCCGTAAAACCTCTACATGAGCGCCACTGTAGGAGGGGAAGGATTGAAAAACAGAGCGCCACCTTCTAATAGTCTACTTGAACACCACCTTTAATGTCACTACAGGAAGGTGTTGAAAATGACGAGGACGGCTACAAAGGGACGTGTCACCTGATTTTCCGCTTTGAATTTTTGATTAACTTATCAGGAAGTGAGTTACGGTAGTTGCTTTTTTTCTTTCTTTAAAGGTTGAATGTTAACTCTGCTGAAAGTAATTTTTTTTCATTAATTAAATTTGTCTTCCCAAAATTCTGACCAGCTAATCAAAAAATATAGCACCATCCTCTAACTCATTGGTTCTTAACCTGGGCGCGGTTAACTTTTAGAGGGGCGGGTATACTAAGAGGGCGTTATGAGGGGCGGCACATTCAGAAGGTGTAACTGTAAAGATATTTTGTGTCATGATCAATATATAATACGCGTGCTCAGTACACCTGTATAGGATACTATAGGTCTAGCCCAGGGCTGGACAAGAAAAGTAGGGACTTCTGCGTACGTGACCGATTTTTCGTGGAAAATAGGACATCTACGGACGTGATGAGGATGACCTTTCTTAATATTTTTGTTTGCTCTTCATTGATTTTTGGTGGAAAGCAGGACATCTGGGCGGCAGACTATGGAAACCTATGAAAAGGGGCGCTGAGGGAAAAGGTTAGGAACCACTGCTCTAACTGAACACCACCCAGTGCCGGATTAACCACGTAGCAGAAGTAGCATTTGCAACGGGCCCGCGCTTTCTAGGGCCCCGCGTTTTTCAAAATTATGATTCAAACTACAGAAAACATTAGGCTACACTTTTGTAAAAAAGTTTCGGCTAGGACTGGATTATAAAATTTTTGGTGCACCCTGAAGTCTTGGTATAAATTAACCTCGGTGCACCCCGAAGTCTTGGTACGCCTCTGTGGGTACGCTCTTACCACTGTCCATCTGAGCTGCTTTAAGTTGGGAATAAATTGCATTCTCATCTACCTTGTGTAGCACTATGATCCGGAGATGGAAACCGGTCTGGTCGAGATTCTTCGACCGGCCGGTCAAGCCAGTCAAAAAACCGGTCAAAATCTCCTTTCTTGCTACTAAAATACACCTAAACACCAACCGAAAATATACGTACCGATATGTGTTTTTAAATAGTTTATGAAAACGACATTAACAAATCACACCGTCTGAAAGCAAACATTTGTTTTTTGTTTACTTTCATTCAAATACTCTTTTTATTAGATGAAACTGTACGTGTTCAATACATCTAGTGACAAAGTTAGGGTAAACTACAGTTTGTCATTAGGTTTATTGAACACTGAACATAAACCTTCAGTAAAAAAAAACGATCGACCGGCCCGGTCAGTGACCGGTCAACCCGCCGGTAGATTTTGAATTTTACCGGTCAAGTCGGGTTGAGAAAATCCTGACCGGTTTCACCTCCGCTATGATCTCAAATATTAGAAAGTTCGCGTACGCGGCCAAATCTCTTTTTTGATATTGCATGAGCATGATTAACGTTGGTAATTTATTTCCGCATTAAGGCAAGTTCGTAATTGTCAGAATTTAGCATCGTTTTGTTTTTTCAATTTATTAATCACTGCATTTATTCTTGAAAATGCGAATATTACACATAGCGGCAGCGTCTGAGAGAAAGAAAATTAAAAAGGAAGACACTACACAACAAAAAAATCGTTAAAACTTGCAAAAAAAAAGAGACGGAGAAGAAGACAGCACACACATGGCCATAATATCTGAAAAAAAAACAAAAAACAAAACGAAATATCCAATCGTTTATTGCGGCTGTGTTTCATCGCAGATTAGGGTTCTTTGTTACAAGTTCTGTTTACAGATACGTGCTTTTGGTCAGTGAAAAATCAACTTTTGGACTTGTAAAATAAAGCCGAAGCTTTTTCATTTTTTTGCCTGTCGTGCGATAATAAAGATGTGACATTAATACCGTTTTGTTTCTTGCTGTCTTTGCATTTAAATTAACTTATTTTTCAAAAAAAAAAGAAAATTTGGGAATTGAGATTACGAAACTAGACAAAAAAACTCTCTTTTGAGTTAGTGGTTGGTTGTCTTTCCAAAGCTTCGTCGAGCAAATAAACGCTGACTGGCATTTGCCGTTTGCACTGGATTTATTAGCCATCCCGTAATGAGGACAAGAGGGCAAGTCGTTTAAATACTGAGCGTAAGTAAATATAAATCAACAATATAATCTTTTACGAGCGTTTTCGTTACTGTAGAAGCGGGAAAGCATGCGTTTTCTGATCAAGTTTTCGCTCGTATTGCCTTGCAAGACAGTTTCCTACTCAATTTTAGCCTAAATTTCGAAAGAAGTACAAAGTGGTTGAGAAATGAAGCTATTAGTAGGTTTAGAAATTTTGTTTGATTAATGACTGGTTTGCTTGAGTGATTGTTTGACTTTGCTCGATGTGAAGGAGATAAAATGACTTTCCGATCATGCCGCAGTAGGCGCAGCTTTAGTTGAGCTCAGAGGAGATATTAGTAGTAAATTAATTAGAGCTCGTGCGTAAGATTCCGGCCAACCCTATAGTCCTAGACGTTGCCAAAAACATGGCAAAAAGCAGCAACTGTCAAACTCCTCATCAAAAAGATATTAATTCAAGTTGATTTTTTTTGTAAAGCAAAGTTTTTGGCACACAAAAAATACTTAATTATTTACGAAAAAAAGCGGCAAAAATTTGCCTAAACTGAAAGCTTTGATTTTGGAGTGCGCAAATTTGAGATTTATTGAAAAAGCGAGAAATAAATATTTCGCAACTGCAAGCAGAATACTTGTAGTAGTTGAGTCGGTTTTTGCATAAGAGCAACAGGTGTCTTGAAGATAGTAAGCCGTATATAGCGGAGCTAAAGTTAAAAGGGTATTTTTTGCATTGTATTTAGTCGCAGATTTATCCTCTTATCAAGAGAAAGCGATCAATGCGCTATAACGAGCTCACTTAGGAGTTACCGGCCGTCTGTCTACCACTCTAAGATGGGAAAATCTCGATAAGTGTCTTTCCTAACGGTACAACAAATAAACTTGCCAGCTTGTTCTCCTCACTGTCCCTTTGATGCTGAACGTCAAGCAAGTAAGCTGTGAATACCAATTTTACAGTCATTAGTTTGACGCGATTCGGAATTAAACCCATGTATTCAACGCCATAGGCGGGCGCTTTACCACTCGGCCATTTGAGCTGTTGAAGCAGAAGTCGGTAAGCAAGAGTGCGGCTCCAGAGTCGCATGCGCCTCTTTCCTCCTGACGCTGCGGCTCAGAGAATTTTAAATTTAATTTAAAAAATTGATTTTCTCTGCAGCACTTCGTGGATTTCATAAGCAACACACTACAGTTGTTTATACAAAGTGTATTAAAGAAGGTCAAAATAGCAGTACGCAGCGTTTTCTTTATAGCCCATCTTCAAAAGGGTATAGTGAAATCCCTCATAAGCGCATACATGAATAACTGATAAATGCGTCTTTTCCCCATTTTAGATGTCAAAAAGTATTTCCAGCTCCCACTAAGTTTTTATTTCGTAAAAATCGGACTCAAATGGCTGTTTTGGTGTTAAAGGTTACCGATCCCTGTGTTAAACGAATAACGGCTCGAAAATTACATTATGCTAAAAAACATAACCATTAAGCCTCTGAAAGAACGTGCAGTATGTACGCTAAATGTCTTCATTTTATCGGCTTCAAGTCACTGTACGTACATTAAAATGTCAATATCAATAATGACGATGTTACAAGGATCTTTAAATTTATGACCAAAGTTAAGTCTTTGTAAACTTTTCACCCATACAGTTGGACATGTCACAGTAGGATTACGTCACACAACGCGGAAAAGGCGGTCCAGTTTTTCGATACGTAATTTAGGGCCAGTCCAGCACCTAGGCGCCGACCCAGTTCAATTTGACTATAGTCCCAAACTAAAAAAATTCTGACTAGGTCTGTTAGCAGTGATCGTATACTTACGCGTTGTTTTGCTTTTGATTTTCTTTACTTGAGGCAAAAATGTATTTGTTGATATTGTTATTCATTAAAAATTATTTGTAGCAAAGACAAAACAAAGTTAATAAAGACACTTTAAAGTGCTGACAATTTTAGTCAGATTTTCACGTCAATGGCCCTTTAAATGGGCAATTTATTCTATTTGCAGTAGGTCGCTTTACTGTATTCGTGGAAGAAACGACAGCACTGTTAAGATTTGCCACAGCTTATCAAGACAAAAACTTGCAAATTTTTTACTTTTACACAGCAAAGTGTAAGACGATGACAGAGTGTTTCTCTGTACTTCTACCGTGCACATCAAGAACACAGCACTGGTAAGTCCATTTTTTCAGTTTTTGAGATTTTTTCACCTCATGGCAAAAAAAGGAATGACACACCTTTTCACAAAATTTTGGAGAAAAACTCTCCCCCCAAAAAATTAGCCGACAGCAAGTCCAACTACCTTGCTTGTTATAACATTTTCTGCCATAAAACAAAACAACGGACTTGCTGTGTTTTTTTCAGCTCTTAATACCCATAATAAGCTCACACTCAAAAAAAATCGTTTTGGATTTAGTAACTAGCGTAGGAGAAGCTAAACTAAAAACACTTCGAGCTTGAAATTTTCAACAAGCTAAATAGAACAGTATTACAGTAATTAGGGAGCCTGTAAAAATTTCAACAAAATCTGCCGATCATTTTTGCTTCAAATGAAGAAAAATTAATTGCAAACAATTTTTTGTAGTTATCTTGAAACTTGCGTTTTGGACTTCCGGTAGGCTACTGTGTTTTTGATTTGCACGGTAGAAATGTATTCCAAGCAGACACCTGACATTTGGTTGCAGAGTCGCTCTAAAAACGAAAATATGTCTGGGTCTTCTGCACGTAATAGTCAAATTGAAGAATGAATTTGCTTGCAGACACCAGCGTTTGGCATGCCGTGGTAACCTCACGCTTTCTATCACTTTATATGGAATTGTCTGACAGTAAGAAATGGAGTTTCATACTCTCCAGCAGCAGCCAGTAGTTGATATCGATAAAATAAAAATGCAGCTTTTAATTTATCAGCAAAAATTAGTCAGAGCCGGCGCCAGAGCAGTCGACTTAGAGGGGCCAAGTGTTCATCAAGCGTTTATCAAGGGGGGGGCAAAGGTTTGAAATTAAGCACAAAATCCGCTGTCTTAAACTTGTTAATTGGGGGGGCCAATCATGTCGATTGGGTGGGCCAGGCCTCCCCTGGCCCCCCCTTGGCGCCGGCCCTGTGTACAGCAGAGTATAAGTTGGTGAGCTACGACATAATTTACATCATATTTTTCCAACCGATTATATTTTGCGATGGTAATCCGTATAAAATGAGCAATGGTAGTCCGGATAAATTGAAGGTGAAAGCCACTTAATTCATTTTAACGCTTACGTCTACATTACAAATGTAAACGTTTTTCCCCGATGTGCGAAACAATTTTATTCAAAATTGCTTAGTCACGTCTACGAGAGTGATAATCGATAAAAGAGTAAGCATATGAACATGGAGTACTAGTGAGATAGATGTGAAATAATGGGAACAGAAATGATGCCATGAAATAGCGCCAGCTCTCAGTTTTCATATTTTATCAGCGAGTGCTCTTTACGTTTGTAACACAGCAGTATTGCTTAAACAATGGCGTGAACAAACTACTGTGAATATACAACATTCACTTCGTTTAGTCGTCAATCACCAGGCCTCAAAACTTGTGCTTCCGTTAAAAGTTAGTCCGCTAAACTAGATTGAGACCAAAGTCGAAACAACCATCCACGTAAGGATCAGAACCAGCATAAAATTGAAGAAGAAAGAAAGATAAAGAATAATAAATTTGATTCAGTCGAATTAGAAGCAAATTAGTCGTAGCGCTACGAGATATCCGTTATTAAAGGCGTCAAAAACAACCCATTTCACTCAGATCCAGAAAAGCAACGCTGCTGTGTAGACAACATGTGGATAGCAAAGTTTTCTCGCGTGGATAAGGCCAAATAAACATTACTTACTTACTTACTTACTAACATTCTTACAAAATGCCAGTTGACCTCCGCAGGTCTGCTGAGTTGACCGTTTAAGACAGAGGTTCTCAAACTTGTCGGAAGTATCGAACCCAACAGGTGTCATGTAAGCATACATCGAACCCTTAATTATAACCAGGAGCGGATCCAGAAAATTTTAGAGGGGGATGCAGTTTTGAATTAGGCTGAATGTTAAATGAGTGCAAAGACGTTAGACGTTTAAACCGGAAAAGGGCATAAGCTCTTTGAAAATGTTTCACGTCAGGGGCGTATTCAGAATATTCTTAAGGCGGTGGAGGGTGGCATAAAATTTTTACATTTTTTAAGTGTATTTTTTTCCGGAAAGTTAATTTGAAGCAAATTGAGGAACAAAAATATGGCTCTAGGGGGGTCCGGGGGTATGCTTCCCCGGAAAGTTTTCAAAAATTTAGACATTGTAATGGCCATTTTAGAGCTTTTTGAACAACTTTTATGGCAAATTCTGTTTAATTTTTTTGCCTCTGACTCTAAGTCCTTCACCAAATATGATACATTTTGTTCGCACATTTTCGATTTATGCGTGCTTAAGGCGTAAAGATGATTGTTATCAAATAGGTTTGAACTTATGGAAAAATTGTATTCATCAAAAACAGCGTTAAAAGAGTATGGTGGGGGGATGCATCATTCCACGCAGAGATAGTCATTTACTACAACTGTATGCCTTTTTGCAAAAACTTATTCTGATCTTAACCGAAACTCTGCTACAGCCTCACCGAACCCCTGGGGTTCGGTCGAACCCAGTTTAAGAACCACTGGTTTAAGACGTAATTTTGCATGTCAATATGGCGCAAAGTTTTAGTAAGTAAAATGTTTTTGAAGTGGTAAAATGCTGATCAGATACCGCTGTAGGCATTGAGCAGATGAGTTAATGCGGATGAGTTAATGAATCATATCTTCTCTTGAAGGTAGTGCAACTTCTTGGATTGATTCTTGAATACTTCTTGGATGCAACCCTTTGTACAGGAATGTCGGAGACGTAGCGCACCTTTTTGGTGACCAACGGAGTTCAGAGGCGTATTCGGGGGGGCGCTGATACCGCGCCCCCCCACCCCCGAAAACAAATACACAAAACTTTTCTGGTGTAAAGGTGATATGCGTATAAAGGACAATGTGAGGGCGTGATGACCTTTTCTTTTTTTTGCTCTTGACTTGACTTTGGGCGGAAAATTGTACATCTGCGGACGTGTTGCCTTTTTTCTTTTTGCTCTTGACTTGACTTTGGGTGGAAAACAGGGGGCTTTAAATGGCGTCCCCTTTCAAATTCCTGGGCAGTGGGCACGCCCCTGGAGTTCTTAGCGCTTAGTAGTAAAAATAGACGTCGTTTAAATAGGATGATTATGGACGTAATGACTCTTTTCAATGACCAGTTGAGTTTTTAGAAGTGAAAACAAGTTTTGCTGTGGCTACAAGTGCGTGTCGTTTTGACTAATTTTAGCAAGACCATTGACAAGTTTGGAAAGCCCAATTTCAAACCTGTTTTGAGATACAGTGTAGGTTGTCAGAAGCTGATCCAAGACTTTGTAGGGAGTCTCAAAGTCGAGTAAATAGTTAATTTCGGCAGTAAAGTTAGAAGGTCATTGAGCCCTTTGGCTTCTTGAACTCGCCAGTTATTGCATGGTACAAAAAACCCACAAGTTTTATTCAAAGGTTGACTGCAATGTAAATTAGCCTGTACATAAATAATAACATATTTCGTTTCCGTGTAGCTCATCTTATAATTAAGACGTTCGTATTGAAAATTTTCAATGGCTTTTTGCTATTCATGGGTATAATGGGCGGGTAAACATCTTTCTTGATGAATTGTAAGCGAATGCTTTCTATTTGCTATGACATTTAGTAAACATATTGGTTTTATTCAACGGTTGATGCCTTTTTTTTAACAATGGATGGCTTGCCTCGTCTGTCCAAGCCATATTTGCTATCAGGTTTCAAAACAGCGAAATAGATTCTCAATTTTACGGCATATTGCTTAGTTTGTGTGTTTACCACCTTTAATGATAGTTGGCGCAGCGGTTGAAGGCATTGGTATCGGCGCGAGAAGTTTGGAATTCGATTTCTAGGCGGATCAAATCGGACACGGCGTTACCAAAGGCTCGATCCCGCTGCGATGTTACTGTGAAGCTGTGTTGCCCAGGCGCTAAGCCGCGGAGATGGACCCACTACTCGTCACAAACTTTGGCATAACGCAACGAATATAATGAAGATTTGATTTTGAACTAGCGCATAATGGCCTTACTGCCAGGAATAAAGGTCATCGTTAGTTTTAACGTTGGCTGATTGGCAATTTGCACATCTGTCGCCGAGCTTTCTTTTGTTGCCATATAACTATTTGCAATTGTCTGCTTGCAAATTTAAATTCAATCAAATTTTCATTATACTCGCGGTGTTATACCGAAGCGTGTAACGAGTGGCGGGCCCATCTACACGGCTTAGCGCTTGGGCAACACAGCTTCGTTGAGACGTCGCAGCGATGCCGAGCCGTTGGCGACACTGTGCCGATTTGACCCGCCCGCAATTCGAACCCCAGACCTTCCGCACCGATAGCAAGATCATAACAACTGAGCTGACCGGTCGCTTTAAATTCAATCAATTCAATTTTTATTCCCGCACGCTTAAATAGTAAAAATACACTCGAGCTCAAAAATATATTTTAGTACGAAAACGAAATATGCAACCAAACGGTTTAGCGTTGAGGCATGCCAGTCGAAAGTGACTTGGCGTGGCTGCTTGAATTTTGAAGCCATTTGGTTCAAAATTTATATGTGCTAGACTTGCAGTATCAAGCCACAGACTGCACAACTAGCCACACAAGAATGGAACCCAGGTTTGCAGCTGCAAGTGCTTGAACAGTGCCGGATTTTAGAAGTTTATTTTTCGGGGAGAGGGGGGAGGGTAAGAATTAAAAAATCTGTTTTTAGCAATTTTGAGCTCCCTGAAGTGTCGAGGTACTTTTGCATTACGTGAACCTTTAAATTTTAAGGGAGGGCTAAAACCCCTCATTCCCTCCCCCTGGAATCTCCAATGTCAAACTGCACACGCCAGACCATTTTGGTGTTTGAATCTACGGCAACTAAACCGAATCGTAATTGAATTGTACTTATTTTTGTTTTCAAAATTAGCAATTTTCAAAATCAGTAAAATGTTAAATTATGATTTTCCGTGTTTCCAAAAGGTTTTGCTGTCGGTTGAAATTTATTGCTTTTCGGAAAGTTTTGATGAATTTTTAGTTTTTTTTTTAGGGCCTGATGTTGAAATTGGCTTCAAAATTGTTTGAACAGTAAACGTATGATGACGCTAGGTAAAATTATAAAATACTTTAACTCATGGATAGTCGCCAGTTTTGATCGAATAAATATTTATGGCCTTGTTTCGTTGGTATTCTCATCGCAGATAAATCATCATGTCTAGTTGGACCAGTATGATGACCTCACACAAAGAACGCTATGACGTCATAATACAAGTAACCTTCAATAGTAATCTCTTGATTGTTGCGTAGACGTAAAACGTGTTGTTGAACTTAAGAATAAACGAGGTGGAACGTCCTGTAATGTAGAAATATATAATTTATACTGCAGATACCGTTTTCAGTCGAGTAATTTTTGAACTGATAGTGTTTAGTTTATATTACGTCTGTACATATAACCTTCTTGTTAAGCTGTAAACGTTAATCTACCGACAACGTCTGTTTCGACCATGCTAGCTCTCATTGAAAGAGGTTATCGTAGTAGGGAGAGCAACATTTTCAAAATCAATTTGAGTAGTTTCAAAATAATTTTTATTTGTGGTACCACTTGATTTGAGTTAATATTATTGCAAATTCACGTAAAGTATTATTGATTTTTAAATTTTTGACTTATTTTAAACAAGCAGCTACAGGCTAAATAAGAAATAGTTATTATTTTCAGACGTAGACCGAAGTAAAATAATTTTACAAATGTCAGTTTGAGTCTAACAGAACTGAATAAATATAATTGGATTAACAGTTACACCAACTTGTAAGCTTTCAAAGTACAATACCCCAAAAAATCAATGCAATCATTGCGATCAAAATGTGGGTGTTGGAGGGTTAACTTATTTCAGCTTTTAGACTAATTTAACGTCGAAATGCCATAAGGTCCATGGGCAGGTCCATGGTCCATGGGCAGGTCTTTCTTCCTCCAACTGCGTCCTAAATGTCAGTTTCTAAAAGTGTTTCTTATTTTTGTAAGCGACTCGAGTACACAGCAGTAAGCCTATTTACTAATTACCTCAAAAAAATTTAATCTTCATTATACTCGCGGTATTACGCCGAAGCGTGTAACGAGTGGCGGAACCCATCCCCGCGGCTTAGCGCCTGGGCTACACAGCTTCGAAGAAACGTCGCAGCGGTGGCGAGCCGTTGGCGACACTGTGCTGATTTGACCGGTCCGGGAATCGAACCTCAGACCTCCCACACCGAGAGCGTGCGCTTAGCAACTGAGCTAACGGCCGGTTTACTCCCTAAGGAAATTTGCTTAGGCTAACTTAATCACTTTTGTATTGGGTTTGTGCATCTTTGTTCAATGTCTATTAATATGTTTTCCCATTAAGTATAGCCTGTCAATTTACGTGGTTAAAATTAATTTCGGCATTTCTCTTGTCGTTCGTGAATTATTGCTCCAAATTCCTAACATTGGAATGTTAATTATCGATTTTTTAAGTTGAATAGGATAACAACTATTGCAAAAGGCCTGGGCCTATTTATTTATTATAGTGGGCCCATTAGAAACATATTTATCCTCCTATTGCGAGAAAGCGACGGAGGCGCTGCAATGTAACGAGTTTACTTTGGAGTTACTGACCGCTTAAAGATGGGGAAATCCTGTTTGTTGCCTTTCCCAAGGGCACAACATGAAATTTTCCGGTTTGCTTTCCACACTGCGCTGAAAATCAGGCAACTAAAGCAATTGTTAAAGCCTAGTAGTAACTAAGAAAGTGGAGTTTTACGTGAAAGTTGTCTCAATGTTGACTGAAACTGTTGTATCGACTTAAGAAGGTAAAAACTGGACAAACGAGAATTTTGGCAAAGTGGTTAAAGACATCGCTATGGGCGTGGGAGGTTAAGGGTTCGATTCTTAGGCTGGTCAAATTGGGCACAGTGTCGTAAACAGCTCGTCGCCGCCGCAACGTTTCTTCGGAACTGTGTTCAATGTGTTGTCCGGGCGCTAATCCGCGGCGATATTCTCCGTTACTCGTTACATGCTTCGACGCCATGCCGCGAGTATAATGAAGACTTTACTGACGTAAAAAACACGTCTTTTTTAGCCCTTTCCGGCTCTGTAAACACTTAACCTACTTCGTTAACTCTACCCCACTTGCAATCAATTTTGTGCAAAGACATGTTCACTAGTTTTACTTGCTAAACTTTTTGGAAAACTCGCAACTGTGAGAGGTAGACCTAATCCACTGTAAAATAAGTGTTTTCGCAAATTCTGCTCATTGCCAGTAGATTATTTATCCTGTTCATGGGAAAAAGTTGTTTAGTGTCGATAGGAGAAACGTTTGAATCTAATTAAGTTTGTACAGTACTACCACTAGCAGTCGCTGCGAGTGATGAAGTTTTTGCATTTGTGTCCTGAAATAAACTTTTAAGTGATTATGACGTATAGGTTTATGCAGGTGACAAAACTTGCACGTTTTGAATGGAGATCGTGACTATTTTTTTGCTTATGTTAAACCGATTGTTGCTTACACTTAGCTGTCGGCTTATGACATTTACCTAAGCTCTATAAAGTGAAAGTTAAGTTACTAGGTTCTACTTTAAAATAGTGTCAGAAACAAAATTATTTTTGAGTGGAGAACCGCTGTCAAGAGCGCAGCGCTTGTAGCATTTGTTGGAGCTTGTTTGAATTAAGCCGCATCATATAACGGGCGGATATATTACAAACACAAGGACCGTTAAGGCGCTAGTAAGTTATTAGTAGGGGTTAGGGTCTGATCCTAACCCTAAACCCTAACCCCGAGCAACGGCTTAATTTAAACAAGCCTCCATTTTTCAAGGGGGAATGACTCGAAATTTAAAAAATGCGTTCTTGTAGTTTTGGGGTTTTGAAATGTCGACGTACTATTTCCTAATGTGTTAATGAGAAAAACTAAACTTTAGGGGAGGAGTGAACCCTCTTAGCCACGCCAAAGATCCTCTTATGAGTATATTTTTTCTTGCTATACTCGTGATTACTCGGCAAATCGATGTACATTTCGAATATCAAAACTTTGGCGATATGTTTTATAAAATAACGTAAGAATTGACTCAATTGCGTAGCCAGCTAAAAATTTCGGGGGGAGAGGGCAAAAGTGTAGTTCCAGCCTGTTGACTTTTTTTTTGCATTTTGTTGCATATTTATCCTCCTATCACGAGAAAGCGATTAATGCGCTATACGAGCTCGCTTAAGAGAAGCCAGCCATCTGCTTACCACACCGAGATGATGGAATCCCGCTAAGTGCTTTTCCCAACGGTACAACAAGTAAACTTGCCGGCTTGTTCTCTACACTGCCCCTTTAATGCTGAGCGTCAAACAGGGAAGCTGTAAATACCAATTATAAAGTCATTGGTTTGACCCGACTCGGAATCAAACCCAAGTCTATAGCTCCAAAAGCGGACGGTTTTACTACTCGGCCATCTGAGCTGTTGACGTCTAAAAAAGATCTTTTGTGGCAAAACTGCCCCGTGTTGAACCTGTTTGAGTGAAAATAGTCATAAATCTCTACTTTAACTAAGGGTACTTGAAATTTGGGGGGCAATTGCGCCCTTTGCCCCCCTGGTTCCACCCCTGGGTTGACCAATACTTCAAATGGGGAGAGGCGAGATTATGGAGACAAGATTCCTTTCCTGCGTTTGTTTCTAATGTCAGATAAGTTTGTAGCGGGTGTGTTGTATTGATTTTAGTTTACTTCATTGTTTACATAAATTTTTCTCTCATAAATCATAGTTTTTGATCTCATCTTACGTCAACGATGATGTCATCAATTGTTGACGCAACGATATTATGTTAAAATTATTTTTATTTTAAATATTAATAGAACTGTTGTAATATTTAACGGTTTAATTTAGAGCAAGAACTATTTGAGTTAGAAGTAACGAGCAGTAAATAATGATCTGTCACAATCACATACAGTTAAGTTAGTAGTAGTAGTGTCTTTTGTTTCCGCACCGTTAGCACGAGAAAGAATACGATAAGATGAAAGAAATATAACAACGGTACAAGAAAAGGGAAGAGGCAGCAAAATCATTCACGTTATGGCATGCAAGCAGGAGAAGATGAGTTAAAGAGCAAGAATGGGCATGTTTGCAACATCCCGATCGAGAGCAGAATTTGGTTTAAAAAGAAAAAGCAAAAAAAAAACGACGGCCAGACAAAAACGAGAAAATTTCAGACTACAATAAAGTGAAATCATCTAAACCAAAACTGGCGGGTGGCGGAGTGGTTAAGAACATCGCTATCGGTGCGGGAGGTCTAGGTTTCGATTCCCGGACCGGTCAAATCGGACCTAGTGTCGCCAACACTGCGATTTTTCTTCGGAACTGTGTTGTCCAGTCACTAAGCCGTGGAGGTGGGTTCCACCACTCGTCACGCTTTGACGCAATATCGCGAATGTGGACCCTATGCTCAATGTAACTCTGTTAACAGGCCACCTAATGTAAAGGGTGGGCCATAAACCGCACATTAAAACGTTGAAAATGATTTTGATAATACTGTAATAAACGTTTGTTATTAAAACCAAACTTAACAAATAAACTGAGAAACACGTTGTACACGCTGGTACAACCACATATGCTCAAAATGCCACGCAGACTTTACATCATTTCACATCACACTTCTCTCAATTCTTTGATGCGTGATTTATGACCCACCCTGTATAATACAGTATTTTTTGATATTTTACATATTTTTGCGTATTGTCTAATTGCAAGCATCATCTCTTCAGTTCCGCATTGCCTACAATGTGCACACCCGCTTGATCTGCAGAAAAGGCTAATTTTGATCCCAGATTAGATTTTTTTAAAGTCGCTGTTTTAAAATAGACTGTATTAATGTCTAATATTTGAATGAACGTTTTGAATTGGTTAAAAAATAGACGCAGAAAATAACGCATTGACGCATTCTGCGTGAACAACGTAAGTGTTTTCTGAAATTAATTTTCCAATGCGTAAGCGACAACGGATGCGATGTTAACCGAACATTTAACGCGCATTAACGAGAGACATTAACGGGAAATGCGTAGACTCAGATTAAAAATAGACCAGCAATTACAATAGACGACGAAACTGGAGTGTCAATATCAAATGCATGTATTTGACGCTTAGCGCGTTTGACGTTTTATCGAAAATTAAATAGGGTTTATTTTGCATACTTACCGTTTGCACAAACTCGCTGCAGCAATTTCTTATTTGCGAGAGCCCTAATCAGTGTAGCCGGCCAGAAACTTTCGGAAGGTGGCAAAATCGGTCTATCTTCAAATGAAATGAAATGTTGTGTGGTTTTATGGCGCTTTATAACTACTGCGGTCCTTTAGCGCCAGGACTAAATTTTGTCAAAAATTCACTAACGTACGTTTATTCTCTGTTCATTTCATCCTCCGCGCTACACTTACTTGCTGAGCGTTTAGCAAGTGTAACTGCAGATACTAGTTTTACAGTCTTTGGTTTGACCCGACTGAGAGTAGAACCCAGTCTACCAGCTTCCAAGGCGAACGCTCTCAAGCGCTACGCCATGGCGCTGGTTGGTCTATCTTCAAAAAAGGTCTTCAACAATCGATTTCTAAAGAACAGATCTTTAAAAGAATTATCTCCTGTTGCCCCCCTAGGGTCATTATAAACGTAAACTTCTGCTTTGGCAGTGGTACTTGAATGTTTCGGGTAGTGGCAATTGCGTACTCAGTCTCTTCCGCTTCTCTGTTTGTGAAAATGGCTTATCGAATAATGGATTACCCATTTATTGTCTTCGCTGAACAGAGGTGGCCGTATTGCTCTTTGATGTCTCTCTCAGGAATCGGTTATATAAATCATAGATTATGAATAATGTTATACAAGTTTGTTAAATAAATGCAAAAGTGCGTAAAAGTAGCATATTTTTAAATTTCTTATTTTTTTTAGGAGATAGAATCATATCATCGTAAAAACACAAGAACAAAGTTGCACTTCTTGCATGCCATTCCTAGCATAGCAAGATAGCTTCTGTTCATCGACAATTAAATGATCAGGCAAATGAGGAGAATTATACATTGACGAAGATTTGAAGCGCTTCAAAACTCTTTCGGCGTTAAATTTCTTACTTGTTTACGTTACGAAGCTTGAAATGTGGAAGCTTTTGCAATTAGTTCTTATTGCCAGAGTAAATAGTTACTCCAGTTTTTTACCTTGTGGTTCCTTGTATGTGTTTGCAGCACAAGCTTCACACGTCCAAGTTATGCGACCTAAGGCCTCTGGATATCTGAATAACAATCAAAAATTTAATTGTGACGTGACTGAATAACAATGAATGACTGAATAACAATCAAGAAGAAGGCGACATGGCCTAACGGCATCGCGCGCAAGTTACAGATCCTACATGACGGGTTCGATTCACGGCTGGAGCCGATCGAATATAACTTTTGTGCGGGGTGGCTGCCTCCTCAATGTGCGCAAGCTCACTTCGCAGTCTCCCTCAATCACAGTTCAATTTTCAGGTCAATTTAATTTCGAAATAACAGATTTTAGTTGATTTTGATTCAGGAAGCCCGAGGACTTTTGGGTCACTAAACTGGACATGAGGGCAGAATAGATGTAACCAGCATTGCTTTTATCGCTTGTCAAAAGATCGCACGTATAGTACTTTTATGAAGGCTTCTATTAACGATTTCTAAAAAACAATTCAGCAATAAACGATTTTAGTGAAAAGGTTTTTGCAATACAATCTCTTATCGCGGAAAGATCATGGCAATCGCAAAGGAAATCGTGTACGGTAGCTAAGCGCATAGAGCAGTTAATGCGCTTGGCACAGTGCTACAAATAGTTCTTGCCACTTGAGACTTTTTCGTGCATTTTAGTAGTACGAAACATCCCAAAGAGTTGGTTGAGCGAATTTTTGATGCAACTAAAGCAGATCCGACAGGTAATAGAGGATGGAAAAAGCTTGAGAAGGAAAGTTAAACTAACGTCGTTCTTGTAACTGGGCGTTTCGACAATATAGATTCAACTGTTATCATCAGCAGTGATCCTTAGGTTCATCAGTAGCTTGGTGCTGCGTTGTATGCACTGCTGATGATGACAGCTGAAACTATGATGTCGAAACGTCGCGCTAATGAATTGCTTGATTTTAATTTCTTTGTTGGAAGATACCAGTTATATTTTTTAAATCTTGCAATTGTATTTTTTCAAAAAATCGTAGTTTTGCAATTGCATTTTTTCAAAAAATGAACGGTAGGCGGCCTCTAATACTGTAGTTATGTATCAACTGTTGTTGCTGGTTTGGTTTAGGGCCAAGCTTAAACCTTAATATTTTTGCCTCTGTGGTTTTGGTTATTGCGTTATCTGCTAATTCGTTGAACACGACGGCAAACCTTTTTGCAAAAGCGTATGAAGTTACACGAAGCATTTTGTTTATTTTTAGCACTAGAAGAGCAAAGCTTATTTTGGTAACACAGTTAGTCATTGCAGCTAGAGGCGTAGCGAGAAATAAAGGAGGGAGGGGGCGTGAATTGCAAAAATCATCAAAAGAATCTGACATAATTCAATTACCGAACAACATTGTTTTGCTAAAATGCACAGTCAAAAGGAGGGCATGACCCCCCCACCCTCCCCACTCACACACCTAAATACACTCTGATTGCAGTTATGCTTGCTGTTTTATTTTTGGCAAACCTAGAAATTTAGAGAATTATAATAAACATTTTTAAATGGAGTATAAATTTTGTATTTTTTACTGAGTTTAAGCAAGAATATACAAAGCCAATGTTACAACTAACATTCTGTTTACTTAAAACATTTCGATTTGAACTAAAATTGTTTTCAAATTGAAAATGATTGAATAAATTCATAACGTCTCTTCTCTATTAAATTTTTTTTGTAACATTAGTTTTTTAATGTTTGATTTTTATAGTTTTACGGTTTCAGTGCTCGTTAAAAAGTGTTTTGTTTATTAAGTTATATGAAATTGCTTAAATCTGTGCAAACAATGGTGTTATTTTTATTGGATTAGTAATTTTTTTTCCATCATTACTTAAAGCCTTTAATCTTAATTCATGTGGCCAACTGGCACTGCGTCAAATTGTTCCTAGTCAACTGCCAAGTTGCTCGGTTAAGCCCAAGACGATATCGAATTAAAGAACTTTGCAGCAGTTTTGTTATTAAAATAGTAAAAAATTTGCATATAGATCTTAAATATTTGCTAGAGGCACTGCAAGGGCTTGTTCGCTGTAGAGCCAAAGTCAACGAGCAAATTTGGATTTATTTTTTTAACTTGCTTTTGGCCAGAGACAGTTTAAGAGGGTCTAAAAATAAACCTTGTAGCGCTAAAAATGCGTTGAAGGCGTAACAGTTGCTTTGAATTGCGTCAATCAAAATTAAAAATACAAATTTAAAAGCTTGCCATTGTCTGGCTCTAGAACAAAAGTCATTGCAACTACATTTTTGGACACTTCGATACTGTTTCAAAATGCTTGAGCTAGCAGCCAAAAGTAAAGCGACCTAGGGCAATTTTGTCAAAGCGAAGAAAGAAAATAGCATTTGTTTTGGATTTCAATATTGTCAAGTTTGGCGTGATTTTTCGATTTTTTTTTTAAGAAAGTAAAAACTTGGTGCAGACAGAACTTTTTTTAACCGTAAGTCCAACAATTAGACTCAAAGCAGCAAACAGACGTTACACGTAAATAGTGGGAGCTTGGATCAGGTTAATTTATAAACATAGATAGCCGAAAGAATATAGCGTTTGCCTCTAGAGCTGTAGACTCTGGTTTGATTCCAAGTCGGGTCATACCAATGACTTTAAAATTGGTATTCACAGCTTCCCTGCTTGACGCGCAGTATTAAAGGTACAATTTGGAAAATAAGACGGCAAGTTTGCATGTTGTGCCGTTAAGAAAAGCGTTTAGCGGGATTCCCCTATCGTACAGAGGCAGACAGATGGCTGGCAACTCTTAAGCGAGCTCGTCATAGCATTTTGATCGCTTTTTCGTGAGAGGAAGATAAATGCAACTAACTAAATACAAAAAACAAATAACGTAACACAAAGGCAGCAACAGTTGAACTAAGGAGGTCAGTGGAGCTTTGCACAATTTTTTAAAAAAATTCAAAGGAAAAATTCTGTGATAATTTGTTTTTACTAAGCAAAATAACTTTGTGACTTTTTGATTATTTTGGGATACGCTCTCAACATGAGGGTTAGCAGTTGGCAGTGGAGTACAAGAAGGCCTCGCTTCTCAGAAATCAGCGTACTTCAAGACATGTATTTTATGAGTAAACTTTTTGGTCTTATGCCCCCTCACCCCCCTTGAAAAAATCACAGTTTGCTCTCGTTTTAGAATTTTGAACATTGATGAAATAATTAATCCACTTTTTACTTCATCACTAATTGTTAAGTTTCTATCTTAAATCATGTTTTGTGTAGCGTATAATTTAGTTAATACTTTTAAAATATCAAATTTTGCAGATTGCTGGTTATGTATAACCACTGCGTTGAATACGCATTGATATGTTATGCTGCAAAATCATTTTTAAAATAATGGAATCATGACTGAAAACACTCAACTTGCTAATGTTTCAAGTTTAAATGGTAACACCGAAAACGCACAGCTTGGAAAACCCAGAACACACCATTCTGAAAAAACTAGTGACCACCAAGGCCAAAGCAATCATGTTGACTACAAACAAACAAATGGAGTTTTACATGACGTTGTAACAACGTCATCAACTATATCACGTGACCAAGAAACTGACGTTGATCTTGTGTCATTGCCAAACATGACACCCACAGGTAAGTTAACAGCTATAATTACAATTACGTATATATATGAACAACAAATAAACAGAAAATAATCAAGGTTTACTCCCCCTACTGTCACAATGATGGTCACACCAATTACACTGATGAGATCTAACAGGTAGAAACAGCAGTGCTCATTGGCCAAAGTTATGTGTTTGTCTGTGCATTGAGACTGTGAAGCAGGCTTGTGCTCTTCAAGTCAACAGCTCCCAGGAATATGCGTCCAATGCAATTGGCTCCAGTCTGGAATCGGTGCCGTCATCAAGAATCTATCATATGTAACCACGAGCACCATTGCTACGCTATGTCGCTGTCATAAGTGTCATACACATCAAGTAACAAAGCCACACGCAAGCTTTGCTAATTCATCGTGCATGGTGTAGATAACGACAAGCATTGCAGGCTTATTTGAATGAAATAGAAGTCGATGACAATCAAAGTCAATGAACTTTTAACATAGGCCGTATATAGCATCAAACAAACTATTTTAAGCTGCATGTGTCTGCTTTGGTCCTATTGCTGTAACCAACCAACTGCTGCAGCGAGTACACCTTACTCAATGAAAAGCTGTGATCCAAGTTTTACTGAACAGTTTATCGATAGAACATTTTTGTAAGACTCGCCAACTACTTTGTTTCAATTATGTCTTACTTGCCATTACAATGTTTAATTGCAACCCAGCAGTGCGTTTTTTTTTTTTATTTTGCCTGCTCCGTTTAGTGTTTACCGTATGTTATTAGGTAAGTTAAGTTCTGGCGACTGGTACAGTAGACTAAGATGACCTCATGGTCCTTCGTGGTGTCCTACCATCACTGCTTTCTTACGTGCTTTTGGTGAATAAGCATTGATTGATTGATACAGTGCCTTTTACTTAAATGGATAGTTTTAGCTGGGTGTGGTGCCGGCACTGCAGTAATGAACCTCTTGGGTAAGATAGGTGCAAGCTGACTTATATTGCAGTTGCTACGGTGTATCAGCCCGACCGTGTTTTATTGGGGAAAATTATACTCTCATCTAACCAACCCAGTTTTGCAACTCCAAATTAATCGCTCATCTTAATCACATAATTAAATAGTTTGTTTTATGACTTCTGCATGATAGCCACTTTTCTAGTCAGACCACTATAACTTCGTTAGCAATCTGGCTTGGGTGCCCATTAGTTGTATTTACAGCACTTTGGGGTGGCCAGTTACCTATTCCATCCCAAATGTAGAGCGCGGGGTTGCATAAAACCCAGTTTTTCGGTGAATTTGCATGCCTCAGTTGAAGATTTTACGTGTGAGCATGACCTTAACCAGATGCTGAGTTGCGTCTGTCTGCAGCTATCCACCCACTTACTTTATTAACTAAATAATTGGTCCCCAAGGTAATATGCAATATTAAAGGTACTTTGGTCATTGATATTGTTTTTCAAGCTTAATCTCCGGGTCGTATATGTCAATCATCAACCTTTCACATTGTTGTTAATACTAATATTTTAATATCGTGATACTGATCTATAGATTAAAGCGCATACATTTGCGATGTAAGGTCTGTTTTGTACAGCTGTCTTATCGTTATTTTCTGTGCTAATGCTGCTCGGAGGTTAGCGGTGTTCCGTTTCCGCCATTTAACGCACAGGCGACGCAGCTACGAAGTGCAAAATTGCTGTAGCGAAGGCAAGCCACAGGTAGGCTACTGCGCCTATCATTCCCAAAGTATTAGGTATAACCCGACCACATACCAAACTCAAATATTGAGATTGCAAGGCGAGTAGGTGTCAACTGTTTTTCAATTTCCATGTAAACTTTGAACATTGGGGGTAACAGTCAGTAGGGATAGCTAGGGGGGTGGCAGCTGAGCACTCCTCTTCTTTTGACGTATAGAGATCTTTTTTTAGCAATCGATCACTAAGGCCGAATGAAAATGGTGTTTATCATTGTCGGAACCCGGCCCTGGCCCTCCAATTTCAGAATGAGTACGCCCTTGCGAAAGTGCTTGCCATATCTATAAAAATAGCGTTGTAGATATGTTGTGGCAGAAGGGAGATTTTACGATCTTATTTTTTGATCGGCATTAAAATGGATTGCTAATGATGAATTCATATATTATGAATGAGTTGAACACTGCCCAAGAAGCCTGATTGGCAGTATTCCCACTTTTGCAGCGTTAGAGCATCCTAATTTTAAACTGTGTGTGTTGCAAAAATCGATAATAATCGGTTAAAGCGAAACGATTACGGTTTAGTGCTGAATGTAATAATACTAGTATTTATAACTGTCACGAAATCATAACCGGATTTCTAACTTAGCTACTAATTTTAAAAATACGTTAGAGAAAACAATGATCTATTGTTTTAAAGAACCTATTGTTCTTTTACGCGACTTTATTCACGCTGTGCTGGCTGCAACACTTCCTCGAAATCCGGTTTCTAAGCACTAATCGGCACACCACTCGTCGAATTTTTGCGTACGAAGGAGAACACATGTAAAAAATGCGACGAACCTTTTACAAAAGTACACAATTTTCAAGCTTGCGAAGTGTTTTTGCTTTGCAGTATACAGAAATAGGAACCACAAGTAGAAAATCTGGTCGAGATTCCAAATACGACCTTTAATAGTGCCGTTTGTAGAGGCAATTTAAAATAATCGCATTATAAGTTGCAGAGTCATGTCAAAACAAGTGAGTCGCCTTTACGTATCAGCGTAAAAATAAATACAATGTCTAGTCTTGCGATGTTTCCGTCTGAATTGGGTTGCTTTTTGCAGTAAATTTCATTTTCGTTGTTCTCCGTTTTCAGTTGCGGCAATTCGCACTATATGCACAAAAAACGTTTTAGAGGTAGCAAAAAGTACTTGGTGCAAAGAAGCGATACAAGGAATAATGCCCGAGCATCTCCACGCTTTTCGTGGTACAGCACTCTATGCTGAATGAGATAGTTTCACTCTAAAAAAAGTCTTCATTATAGTCTACTCGCGGTGTTACGCCAAAACCTGTTAACGAGTGGCAGGGCACTTATCGCCAGGGCTACCCAGCTTCAAACTCCAAAGAAACATTGCAGCTGTGGCGAGCGTTGGCATCACTTTGTGCGTTCTATGTGCTTCGCAATTAAGCTAACCTTTTTAAACAGTTTTATTAAGCATTGAACTGTTCTTGGGTAATGTCATTTTTATTTCACATTGAGTGCATGAAAGCATTCAAGCCTTAATTGAGGCAGCATCTGATGAAAACACTAAATTGAGCTGCACGATTTACAGCGAGCCTCGACGCGTTTAAGCCAAGGCTATGGTGTTTACGGTAAGAACTGTCGTGTTTAGTCGGCTGTGTTTTTCTTTTTCACCCACATGAGGATATTTGCGCGACTGGCAGGTCAGCTTAAAGATCATGGGTGCAAATCTAGGGGGGATGTATCCCCCCAATATTTTCATGTCCCACATCAGCGAACTAGATGACCTTTTTTTGGTCTTCACTACATTTTGGGCAAGAAATTGGTCATCTGGGAAGTGATGACCTTTTTTTTAATCATTCCCCCAATCTCGAAAAATGGTCAATTTTGCAGAATCATCCCCCCACCCCCAATGCTCAACGTAGATTTGCACCCCTGTTAAAGATAAATGTAAGGGACAGGGAGTGCTAAGCACACATTGTGTAGGCCGTTCTCAATTGGCGGCCCATTACAAATATCAATTATGAATGATTGAACGCTGTTAGAAGACATACAAGACGAACAACACACGTACACTTAACCCTTCGCACTTCCGGTTGTGCCTAGTGCCTAGCGGGAAGCTGCGAATATGCCTACTGCTTTTAAAGTCTTTAGTATGACCCGACCGGGAATAAAACCCCAGTCTCCCGGCTACCAAGCGGACGCTCTTAACCGATGCACCAAGCGCCGGTATGGCCGGTCAGCTAAGTTATTAAACACATCGCTATTGGAGCGGAAGGTCCGGGATTCGATTTTCGAGCCGGTCAAATTGAACACAGTGTCGCCAACGGTTCGCCACCGCTACGACGTTTTTTAGGAGCTGTATGGTCCTGGCGCTAAGCCGTAGAGATGAGTCCAGCCACTTGTTACACGTTTCCGCGTAACGCTGCGAGTATAATAAAGATTTGATCTTTTTTTATTGAGAAAATTTAGACCAAGAAAAAGCGATGTATTGTCGTTATGCGAGTGATGTTTTATCGATATCTTCGTCACTAGCACCGCTGCAGCAGCGACTTCATTAGTTCAATCAATAAAGTTATTTTCACGTTTTTCCAAGCGGAAAAAAGAAGTCACTTTAAATAAGTTATCTTGTGTTTTTTCGTTATATCAAGTCTGCTGAGATTAGCCCACATTGCTTCTTCGTAAGCATTAAACTCTTGTTGATGGTCTGTTTTTGAACCCCGGTGTATTAAGATATTGTAATCCCGAGCATTTCCAATTTCATTTACGTAAATACGATTACCAAAAGATTAATACCGTATATACTATATCGACGCTATTGCCTGTGAGGTAAGATACAATAAAGCTGTGAGTTGTATAATGCTAAAGTAATGAAATAGGCGAAAATGACGAAAATGCAGCACAAGTAAACACGTACATACTCAATGCGTAAATCAACAAACGGGATTCATCACAAGGACCAAAAGCGTCGCAAATTGAGAGTGCTTTTTGCTGTGTTATATTATGTTGTTGAGTTACATTGACTATGCATATGTTTACTTGAGCTGCTTTTTCGTAATTTTTGCCTATTTCACTACGATGTTTCCACTTATCTTAAAATTATTGTGAAAGTGGTTTACAGATACAAGTTTTATTGGTTACTGCAGGGAGCTTTTGACCTCTCAAATTTAATGAAAAGTCTTGTCTTCGTTTGATGAATAAATTTGTCTTGTCTAAATATATTTGTGGAGAATTTATCATCTAAAACATGTGTCTACAAATATGGTTAACAAATTCTGGACATTCTTTTTTTACTGAAAGTGTGGACAGCTTAGCTATTTTGGATTTGTTTATTTTGTTTCGAAGTGGCATTGTTTATACTCCCTAGTTACCGGTACAGTTTTTTGTTTGGAAAAAAACAAAAGCTCGTGATGATATTTTACGTAAAAAAGTCGTAAGTTACGTCATGCTGTTACAAAATTGCCGCTTCTGTGTCGACCCAGTTAAGGGTCAAGCCCTAAAGCTCGTAAGAACAGGTATTTGTAAATTTAAAATTTATACTGACAGCTTAGCGTAGCTATACAAACATTGAGCCCAAGATGTGGCTTCAATGAAGTTTTAATGAAGTTAAATTAACCAAACGGTCTCGTGTAAACTTTATTTACATGCCCGCTTGACAATGACTTGTCGAGCTCGAGTTTTACATCGTCAATATTTGCTTGTATACATAATCACAGTGCATTGTTATCTTTTGAATTGGCAACACAAGCCTTGACAACAGTGAAATTGCAGAAAGTTGAAGCGGTTTTTATAGTGATGAGTACTAAGGTATTTTTTTCATGAACAGTTAAAGCAAAAGAAATAAAGATTTTTGTTTATTGTTTATCTTTTATGAATTTCAACACTTTTTATAAGTTCTTAAAAGTACAACTTAATGAAAGTAAATTTCTCTCTGTGTCATCGTGCCTTGCTCGTCAAATTTCAACTAAAACTTTAAAAGTACCACCGAGGAATAGCCGCTTTCCAAGAATATATTGGGTCAAAAAAAGATGGTTAAGGACAGTCGTTAAAGTTCTACTTTCAGAGACTATTGAGGAAGTTTAAGCCCCAAGTCCCCCTGGATACATGACGGAAGGCACTTTACTATTATGGTACATAAGAACGAAAAGAATGCTGCTTGAAAGAGGATTGAGAAACAAGTCAAAAACGAAAATCATTCTATATTTCTCGATTGCTGTATAATACATTGCTTGTATACTTGTTTTCACATTCAGCCTTAAAAATGACATCAAAAATTCAAAATTTCCAGGAGCAACAAATCACTTTACCGTTGACTAAAGTTTTGCGTATAAAAAATTAAGCGCTTTTAATTACCCTGCTCTGGCTCCAAGGGTCCACGGGTTTTTTGCGTCACAGTTATAAAAAAAATTAATTGTGATGCAAAAAGTCGGTGAGCTTTTGCCACTTAAACTGTCACGTAGACAGGGCGCTTATGGCCTCATTTTTAAACTTCTTTTTTTTTCGTCCAGTTCGGCGTATTTCAAATTGGATTTGAAGCTATTAAATACCAGCATTTGAATGCCACTCAATGAGTTCTTTTTCTTCTGCCACAAGCGTGGTGTGCCGAGATAATTTACACCTATCAGTCATCTTCTTCTTTTATTATACTTTGGCCGTCGTGCTTTTTCAATGCCTTGTTATCATCGAAAAAGTCAAGCTAGTTTTAATAAACTTTATTGACCTAATCAAGATGTAAAAATAGGTTTTTATTTGCAAATGCTAGCAGCAAATTTGCACCAGAAAGAATTGAAGCTAGTGACGAGGCATAATTAAAGAGTCTTTAAAGTCAGAGCAATGGTGAATTAGGGAACAAGACTGGCGGATTAACGCAGTTCTGGGGTTCTTAATCGGGGGTAAATTTTGCCTACCGAGGGTGTAATTTTTCTGAAGTATAAACTAAAACAAACTTCAATTTTCAGTATTAAAAAAGTGAAAGTGTTGCACTGGGGGTAAATTATACTTTTTCAATCGGCAAAGGGTAAAGAATACAAAAAAGGTTATGAACTCCTGACGTAGTTGTTCAAGTCATCACTATCGGTGCGGGAAGTCAGTACAAAGTCCAGCGCTTAAGTTGTCTCGTTTGTGAATTTAAAAAAGCAACTCGGATTCCGGAAGAGTTTATTATGGTCGCTGTGTGTTTTTTTGTGCTTGTGTTTTACTTATGCTTACAGTTACACACTGACAGAACTTACATAAACTTACGGCTTTGTACTGCCTTGCTTACACTGCAGGTGCTGACAGCTGAACTTACGTAGTTGAAACTGCTAGTTACAAGAATTATTGCGGCTTTACTTTTCCTTCTTTTAAATTTTTTTTCTTACCAATTTGCTATGTTTTATCTTTGTTTTGCTAGAATTGCCAGTTCCACCGTTGCTTTAGTTATTTTCACATTAGTGGCATTGGCGTTGCTATTACATATAGTGTAGAGGTGCAGCTGAAAAAAAAAACTGAAGCAAGGAAAGCGAGATCTTACTGTGGAGTGGTTGAATTGAATCAGGGTTCATGTCCTAAGAGGTTCGCAAAAGAGTTTCTGGGAATTCGGTCGCATAAATAGAAACATGCATATCTTCTTGTACGACTATTACAGTAATTGACCATTCGGGCGTGTTTCTTATGTTTCTGGTGCCCATCAAAATGTTTCTGGTGTCCGCAACCCTCAAAGTTAAGAAACACTTCATTAAATTGTGATATTCTGATACTTAAACTTAAATTTTGCGTTGAATTTGCTTGACAAAGCTGACAGAATTTTACTGCTTACAGGTTTGTTTCGAAATGAAAAGGAAAGCTGTGATACAATTGATAATAACATGAACTCATCCGATAAAAACGAAACTGCTATTGAATTGTCACGTGATTTGACTTCAACCAATCACTTTTTTCCGTCTACGTTCAATGCGACAGACCTTATCAAAAATCGAAATACTGACCGTGATGGCGATAATGACGTCAGACTTTGTCATACGTCATCGTTCAATAGTGCTGAAGAGAGTTCGACAGCGATATCAGATGTTTCCACAAACAAAGAGGAAAACCCAAAAACGACTCCAGAAATTTTAAAAGAAGTGGAAAGTGCTAAAACACCTTCCAAATCTTTCAGATCTTTTCGGAATGTCGCTAAAAATGTTCTGAACAAAACTGCAAAGGAAGAAAATTCCATCTCAGAACTTAGTAGTGACACAAAACTGTATACTGAACTGGAAGCTACCACTAGAGCTCGCAGTGCTGCCAGTTTAAATGATGAAAATCGTTCTTCCCCTTCTCCAACTTGCTGTGTAGATCCGTATGGAGGATCTTCTATTTTATCCAGTCCTTCTCCAACTATGTGCTCACGAAAAGAACTTTTACCACTTCCGGGGATGAAAAGTTCACGCACATCCGGAAGTGGACGTAACCCCTTCAGATCGTCACAGATGACTAGTTCTAATAGGCCTACGGCAAACCGATGGAAAACCGCAGTAAGTAACTTAAAAAATCAAATCTCCATTATACGCGCGTTATTACGCCGAAGCGCGTTGCGAGTGCCGGGCTCAGCGCCTGGGCAACACAGCTTCGAAGAAACATCGCGCCGGTGGTGAGCCGTCGGCGAAATCGTACTCGATATGTACGGCCCGGGAAGTGAATTCTTGGCCTCCCGCACCGATAGCGAAAGTCTTGAACTACTATGCTAACTGACCGGTAGCAAGTAACTCAAATGCTCTCACTTGGTTGATATCACAATTGAAATAGAAGATGCTAATCTTAATTGAACTAATCGATATTTAATAGTGTATTTGAGGTACACGATTGTACGATGTGCAATCTGTTCGTTAATTTCTCTCTCCTTTGATGTTAAGTAATCAGCAAGGTGACCAAAAGCTTGCGCAAATATTTTTCTGAGTGGTTGGCGGGGGGTCAACTCCTAGAGAACACCATCTACAGTTTGTATCGAATAATGCTGCGAATTTCATGCTTGTTTGAAGTAACGCTGCATTAGTTTTCCCTTCCACGAATACGTGCGGATCAAACCATCCCAGAGTGGTTCATGGCATGCAGCTGGTTGGGCTGCTTGTTTAGTGTTCGTTATTATTATGTATGTACAGCAAACAATACTTGACTAGGAGCTACTGTAAATGCAGATAAATCTTGGCTCTAAATGATCAGTTTCTACTTAAATTAGCTGCTTTTGTCAATCTGTTTTCAGCATTTTTTGAACAGCTTAGTCTTTTTTTTTTTTTTCACTTAAATCTTTCAATTAGTTGAAATTAGTTGTATAATAGTGTTTAATAAAACGATGTGAAATTACACGCAGACCTCTTAATGCATCACGAAATATATTTTAAACAACACTTTCGCTTAATATCAAATATTACAATTGCGTTTGTAATACTATGTAAACGTGATGAAAATTCATGAATATACTATCACTACTTGAAAAAATGCATGCTAAAAGATAGCCTGTACCAGTGGCTATGTTGAGAACAGCAATTGGTCACTGGTCTAGTTTATAGATATGAAGTTTTTGATTATTGTAACCTTTTTTTTCTGGTCCAATACTTGTTAGCTGTGAGCGCAAGTACGTATACATAACAGCAGAAAGTAAACATTGTTTCGACCTTTTAGGTCTCGTCAGTGCAGCAGCTTATAACAACTGCACTGATGAGAGTTAAAAAGTTGAAACTGTATTCGCTGTCTGCATTTTTGTACCAGTAAACTTATTTTACATGACAAGCAATTACAATTCATGTTATGACGACGCTATGACTTTGCAAATTTAGAAGGAGTGTTGCAAAGCGTTGAAAACCGATTTTAAAATTTGGCCAAGACCTAGCCTACGATTTCAAGAATTTTGAAAAATAAGTTTAACTTCACGTCATTTCAGCGGATTTGTTGACCTACGTCACATGTAATTATACTTGGTGAAACTATGACCTGAACTGGCAGAATTACAAAATCTTATCTTTTTGCCTTTTGGGAAGGATTAGAACAAACCCTTTGGGATGGGTTTGAAATAATATAGTTATCGGTAGGCACATTGTTACGTATACAGGGGAATCCTACACGCGCTACCTTGCCATATTCGTCAAACCTTCTTAATCGGTCAGATTTTACCGTAAAAATTGCATGCTTAATTTGCGACCCTTTGCCGAACTCCTTAGGTAATTTCTGTGTACATCCTTTCAGGCAGAGGTTTGTTGGTTTAAGCTATTCAAATTATGAAAGGTAGAATGAGGACTTGATGATTAATCACGTGCATAATTTCCTTATCTTCAGTCAGACATTCAGCGCTTGCGAAAGCAATGATTTTACGTCATGATAATTCAAATTGTGGCAGTAATTATCCGCTGTTCCACCTTTTTAGATCCCAAATGCCATTTCAACAAAATTTCTCCTCATAACAAAAGCTTACGTCATACCACGAACTTAGATGCTACGTCATAGCTTCAGGTGCCGCTCATGTCACTACAAAATACAACAAGCAATTTTTTATTACTGTCACCACAATCTTAAGTTTTGAACCTTCAGATGTATTTGATTGCATTTTCTTGCAGCTTACCCCTTTTTTAGAACCGCCAAGTTTCCCTTGCTATTGCGTAAACATTATGATATAAAAGTTCAAATGAGGTTTATATAATTATTAAGCTGTGGCACTGCCAATTAATCACAATGATTTGACAGATGAAAAGAATGACAACCGATGATTCTCCATTTGTCGATGTACACCGAGATACAATCAGAAAAATCAACAGGTACTTCACTGGCAGGTCCTGTGAGGGGTTAAGGGTGCTTTCGCCCAGTGGTAGGGTTCAATTTTTTGTCCCCCGGTTCTACTACAAAAGTTATATTTTCAGCCGGTTTTGAAACAGCAATCCTTGCCGGTTCGCTGAGCCAACAAAATACCATGAGACGGTTCTATAGAACCGATGCAAACCGAATAAATCCCACCACTGTTTACGCCTCATCAGTGTCGCAGCGAGAAATTTTAAAAGTGGGACTTATACTGTGATGCAAAAGCCATCGAAAGAGTATAGTATGAGCAACATTCGATCTTTTTGTACTAAAAGGCAAAGTCAAAAGTGGAATCAAAAGGGAAGGGGCATGGCAAATTGCCCCCTCTGAATACGCCTCTGCTCCTAACGTTTTTAGTTATACGTAGGCCAATTAGTAACATTAGTTCTTCGCTATTTCTAGCACTTAAGGCACAAAGCGCTGATTGCTTTCTGCTTGACTTAAGGGTTTTGAAAAAAAACTTAAATTAAATCGTGATTTTTCTGTTGATATTTGCTTTTGTTGGTCGCTTATCAGGTGACATTTTGATAGCTTTTGTCGTCTCATAAGTTCTTATTTAACCTATAACAATGATAACAAATTCGTTCGAAATTCTGACTGGTCTTGTGCGATCTAAAATCGAGCATTCAGAGCTGGCCGGTCTTGCACATTAGGGTTATTTTCCCTGTCCAAATGCCCAATTTTTGTGGACCTGTCCAAATGCCCAATTTTTGTGGACATTGGGCATTTGGACAGGGTAAATGAACTTATCATTTTAGGTTGTTCCAAAAGAAACAGTGCAGTAGAAATGTGCTAATAACCCAAAGAAACAAAACTCACACTCACACAGAATACTTGATGTGAGTTTCCAATTGTGTGGGTATTGTTTTTCAGATTAATGTTATTTAGATTGTCATGGAACTCTGTATTATGACGTCATAAAGTGAATGAAAGTACTCAGTGCACTGTTTCTTTTGGAACACCCTGTAGAAGCAAAAACGGCAGGTCTAAAGCTCACGAATATTTATCATGTGGACAGGGTTACTTTTGGGTAATACTAATTTACTGTTACTGCTTTTTAGTGACATCTTTCGAGGCCAAACTACTTTGATGAATTATTCTGGGATATCTAGAGTAGCTACCCCCAGGAGCAGCCCAAAAAACTTGTTCTATTTTCCCATCGACAATTATAAAATGAAGCAGCAAAGTGGAGAAGTGAAAATGCCAGAAGTTTTATCGACAATCGATTACGACGAAGAAAACTTAAACAAAAAAAAATATCGGTAAGAAAACTAACCGCTGACCGGTTTCGGAGCTTGATGTGCCGGTAACAGCATCCACTTTTTAATCGAAGGACTGTTTTTTCTCTGTCGGGTATTCGCAGTTTTCCCCACAGACGAGCGGCATACATGGGAGGCAAGTTCTGAAACTCGGCTTGTAGATAACCCACACAGCGAATAAACATTAAAAACGCTGTGAATTTTGTTAACCCAATTTTTTCGGGAATCAATCCCCAAACCTTTGCAACTTTCAAGCTCCAGCAAGGTTCATAAAGATGCAAAACATAGCCGCAGCACGTCTTGAAACTGGACGTTTCGACAACATTAGCTTAGCTGTCATCATCAGCAATTTGCCTACACTGCTGATGATGACAGTTGCATCCATGTTATTGAAACGTCCAGTTTTAAGATTTACTGGGGCTTTATCTTTCTTCCTTGCGCTTTTTTGTCTTACATTTATTCCAATGTTTTCAATTTTTCAGTTTGGGACGAGTTTACAGTGGATTTATTTTTCCGACCATTTTCAACGCATTTCATGCCGAAGTTGTGGAAAGTCTTTATAATCGTTATTTTTTAAAAGAAAGAAGATCATTGCAAATTGCCGTCAGTGTTATCGCTCTTTTAATAAAGGTAAGTTTTGTTGTTTATATTCTTGATGAGGATAACAGTTAACTTGAAAGTCGAAACGTCTTCATTATACTTTCCGAGTTTTATGCAGAAGCGCGTAACGAGCGGGGGGGGGGGGGGAGGGGCTGGCGCTTGAGCAACACAGCTTCGAAGAAAAGTGGCAGCGGTAGTGAGCCATTGACGACGCAATGTCCGATATAACCGTCCGGAAATAAAACCCAAACCTACCGAACTATTATAGTGGTGTCTTTAACCCATGCACCAACCGATTTAATTTTCAAAAAGCATTGCGTATTTTTACTTTTAAAAATACATTTTTTCTAGCTTAGACCTATGTTTAATGTAGAAGTAGCAGTGCATTTTTACTTTTTCCCATGAAATAAAAAACATCGATAACAAAAACCACAGCGAGGCAGGAAAATAAGTAAACAGCGACAAAACGATATACGTTAAGACGTGCTTATAACATTACAACTGGCAAAAAAAGTTAAACAATTAGTACGGCCGCTGCACATGTTCTATAGTGTGAATGTGAAAGCCATATATCACGGTTTTGTCGGCTGCCCAACAGACTTTTCAGATTGTCGGTTGTAAATTATCTCTTTCTTTGATTTAGGTGGGATTGCCAATGTTTTCTCATGTATTTTTCTTTAAACTCGAGTGTTTACTTAAGCATATTTAGAAAAGCGTTTTAAAATTGCAAGCACAGTTTACATAAGCGTATTTAGAAATATTTTAAAACAGCAATTTCGAAAAATTCATTTCATTTTAAATGCTGAGTTTTACTTGGCAACACTTAACAAAACACTACAAATTTCACGTTTAGAAAACGTAAAACTAGGCAAACTTGCCGTTTCTCTTTATACAATCATTTCGACGAAAAACAAAATGTCAAGCTTAAAACGTTATTTTATTAGTTTAGAAAATTTTGGCAAACTCTACAAAGTGGCAACTAGATTTTACGTAACTTGACGTTTCGAGTGCATGCAACCATTGTCATCTTCAGTTCGAGATGACATTTAAATCTGTTTGAACACGATCTTGCTCCTGATGAATACCTTTAGGCATGATACAGTCTGTAGAGGTTGTTAAATTATTTAAACTATTAATGGAACGTTATTAATGACACGCTATACGACCAGCTGACTGATACAGTTGTTGATTTAATTTTGAAACTTATATTTTTTCTGTGATTGAAAAGTAATGCTCATGTGCTGGTGGAAATAAATTGCAGCTGTATGCTGAAATCAGTGAAAAATATCAATGCTTTCAATTTATTTATTTAATTAATTAATTTATTTCTTTAAAATTAAATAAAGTGTAAGCAATAATATTTTGACTGATTTCAGCATACAGCTGCAATTTTCACCAACATAATAACTTTTATGCGAAATTGTCGAAGTAGTCCAACAAAAACGTGGTGATTCTTCGCATCATTTTTATAATAAATTTCAATACTGAAAAGTATTGCAAAAAAAAAAAAGAAGTTCCCGCTGAAAAAACGAACTTACAGAATTTAGCTGCGGAACAGTTGGACTTCTCTTTTAAAATTAGGTCTGCATTTGAGAAATTCATGGAAATACCGAATTTAGTTCCTTTAAGCTGTTTTTGCTAAATATCTGTAATAGTTTTGTCAAAAGCAATATTTTGCTCATGTTTGAAAAAATTTTTTTATATTGTAACTTAACGTCCCACATTTGTTCGGATTGTTCCCAAAGGAATGAAGTGGTGTTGGAGCTATCGTAAAATTCTCATCATTGATCTTGGAATCGAAAAAAAATCAAATCTTCATGATACTCGCCGAATTACACTGAAGCGTGTAACGAGTGGTGAGGTCCATCTTCGTGGCTTAGGGCCTGGGCAACACAGCTCCGAAAGAACGTCGAATGATGAGCCGTTTGCGACGCTGCGTCCGATTTGACTGGCTCGGGATTCAAACCCCTGACCTACCGCGCATATAGCGATATTTTTAACCATTACCGCAACGACTGGTATTTTAAAATCCTTATCCGCTGCCAATCCGCAATTTTAAATTTTAATCCTGAGTTAAAATATAAATTACGATAAAATTCTGACGGCTGACTGCGACATTTTAAGTAGCGGCGGTAACCATTCTATAAGTGTAGCGAGTCATGCCACCTCGATCAAGACCTGCTATTATTGTATGTTTCAGATTATATTTATTGTTTTTTTCGCCTCTACCGATCGTCTAACTATCAGTATTGGATTACTACTTGGTGTGCCATGCCTGGTCAATTTTCTTATCATTATTTTTGCTATTTTTATGACGTCATCGCAAAAGGCCAGTTCCTATTCTTTTCTCAGGTATGAGTTGAATTTCAGATTATCTGAACTTGAATTTAGGCATAAATTTCTGATTGTCCGTACCCCACAAAGATGTAACCAGCAAACATTTTGGGGAAGGGCTGGATTTATCGGCCCAGTTTTCATTCGTCCGTTGCATTCGATATTTAAAAACAAGGTCTTCTACGTCAAAAAAGAGGAAGCATTTTTCGGTCCTCCCCCTCCGGGCACGTCTGTGTTAGTAGCTCTTGCTGAAGTGCGAATATCCATTAAAACGCGAATACATTGTGTAAGACACTTGGTGCGTGAATTTTGCATTTTGATATATTGCGGTATGTTGCTTACTATACTTTTTGATGCTTATTTTGATTGTTTTTGCCCAGTTTTTTTTAGTTCTTTGTTTTATCAATCTGGTGTAGCTTTATTTTAAAACCACTTTAGCAATTAATTTGAATATTTTATATTTGCTTTGTTGTTTTAAAACTTCACAAAAATCGTATCGAATATTCTAAAAGCCTTTTTTAAAAGTTTTGAATAATCAAAAAGCAGAGAATCTCAAGAGTAGACTTTGATGTTTTTGAAAGCAGGAACTTTACCGTGCTTCTTCGCCAACTGCAAACACTTAATGGCCATTTGCTGAAACTTGAAGCTCTTACTGCTTTTTCATAAGGCAGTTATTTTGTTGTTACTGGCCTACTCCATATGGGGACTCAGTTCTGAGAGACCTTGACTAACGTCTTTAAATTTTATGGCGATTTGAAATGTGTTTTTCAGCCGACAATGCAGTCTTTTCCTGACGTCATCGCGCGAACTTTTTGCGGGTTTGCCACTTCATTCAAATTAGCTAATCGTTTAAACGTTTAACCACAATCAGATGATTTTACGCTTTCCTTTATATACCACTTCTTAAATGCAACGTTGTATGAAGTATCAGGGTGTCAAAATCTGAATCTCTATTCCTCATAAAATAAAAACGTCTTCCTTTAATGTGTTTAAGAGCAAGTACAAAAAACTGCTTGTTGCTCTCTAAGAATAATTTCGATTAAATAATGATGTCACACATATCGCAAACAATTACGTAAATTTATTTATTTGTTTCTTTATTAATTTTTTTTCTCTCTCTCTCTCTTCTCAAACCAAGGGTGGCTACTTAACTTGGTGACCGTAAGGTCCTTCGCAGTCTCCCTGTATCCGAAATGCTGTGTTACTGCTTTTGTTTTGAAAAGTGTGTATATGTCCGCTTTGTGTTTTCGTGACGAATAAACATAACTGCATCTCAATCTGAATCTGGAAGGAACAGTGGAGTGGCCGGGGGGTACTGAGGCACGGGACCCCCTCCTTTATAACGCATGGAAACTTTTTGAATATCGATTACCAAGGGTGAACTAAAGCGGGGCTTCTCTTTGCCTAATTTCGGCAACGGCCCCGAATATTTGGCTGGCTAGGCCCCTGAAGAGTACGTTCGAGCCCCGCAATTGTTTCTCCAAGGCTTTTAGAGCTTAATAGCTCAACTGATTTGATTGATTGTCAACTTCGCTTTTATGTGTAAATTTTTAAACTTATTTTTGTTTTTAGATTATATGGTCTTATTACTTGGTTATGCTTGACTGCGTACGACCAAGGTTTGATATATATGACGTCATCATTCGAACAAACACGCGTCTCACATTTGACCGTGGGATTGGCTTACTTAATAGTTTATATTTTTATTATATACACAATGCTTCCGTTGCCATTACATTGGGTAAGTACTAGTGTAGTTTGCTTCCTTTTTCGTGTTTAGCTGCATATCTGTCCTTCTATCTCGAGGAAGCGATCAAAGCGCTATAACGAGCTCGCTTAGAAGTTACTGGCTGCCTGTCCATCACTCTAAAATGGGAGAATCCCGTTAAGTGCTTTACCCCCAACGGCACTGCAAGTAAGCTTACCAGCTTGTTTCCACTCTGTCCTTTTAATGCTTAGAGTCAAGCAGAGTAGATGTCAATATCAAAAATTATGTTAAAGTCATTGGTTTGACCCGACTAAAAATCAAACTCTAGTCTACAGCTCCAGAGGCAGACGCTCCCTCCACTCGGACATCTGATCTTAATTGCTGATACAGTGATTAAAAAAAGTCGCGCAATTGATCAAAAAACTTTCTTTTTTGTTCTTTTCTAAAGTGTTTTCATTGATTTTTGTGAAGTCATTTTTTCATTTCATTAATATTCATAATTGTTTTGTCGTCTGCAAACAGTGCAGTACGAAAAAATACGAGGAAGACCAGGAGGCCAATTTTGTAATTTTACGTATTTTTTGTGTGCTTGGTGTTTCTGAGGGGGTACCGTCTCATGGAAGGGGTCAGAGAGTTAGCCTTTCTCAAATGACGTCACATTTTAGTGACTTTTTGTATAAAGGCCCATTTTTATAATCCTCACAAAAAGCTTTCATGTTCAAAGCTTGCACAAGATAGCGAGGCTCTATTTTACCGCTTACACTACATCACCGTTCTTGAGTTTCCATCCGGTCGCATGAAAAATGAGTTTCCTAGTTGTGTGAATCATGAAAATTTAACAAACACAGCTGCTTATTATTTGTATATATCGTGAGATAAAATTTTGTTATTAAGCATTACGAAGTTTATTTCAAGTAAAATTTTTACTGTTCTAAAGTTAGGCCGGCGTTGATATGCGCTGACCAAATATTATTTTAAGTTACCTTCTACAACATTACAGTGAAAACTGTGGTTTTATAATAACTGGTTAGCTAAAAATGTCATGTAAATATGCTCAAGGTGCGGCATCTGTGTGTCTACTTTGATTGAATCTTGACAGGTTGCTCTCACGTATTTGTCGTTGACTTTTAACGCGTAGCCTATAACTTGCAACACAGTACCGTGCTACTTTCGCTGAGCATTGCTTTGTGTTTATTTGTTTCAATTTTTCTCTTATGTGGCTTGATTTTGAGTCTCGTTGGAGTGATAGAAGTTGTTCCATCGAGCCGGAGGACTCCGTGCGCAGAGTCGCATTTAAGCAATGACTGATTCTTTATTGATTTCACATTTTCCGCTAGTGAACAGGATCGGTAATCGGGATTTATCTCGAAATGAATAAAGGTCTTCATGGTAGATCGCAAAAAAGTCTTCTGTAACGGTGTCAAGATCTTGTGTTCGCGACGAGGCCCCTACGATTCACCTTGCAAGGCTTGTTGGTAAATTCCGCCCTGACTGTGTGCTCAAGCTTTTTTGCTGTATTTATTTTCGTACCCGGCTCTGCAATATGTAGCTTAGCATTCTGACTGATTTTTTCATTTTCTCTGGTTGTTATAGATACAGGAGCGGATCTAGTATTTTCTGGGGGGATAATAATTTAAAAAATGCTTATCTTATAGTTACACGCGGCTAGAAGTATACAAGTACTAATGTACATTTATAAGAATAGCTTTGAAACAAACTGTGTTCGCGTTTGGCTGAAACGCTCTGCAAAAACATCTTTTTTCAAAGCTGGTCTTAAGTTCTGTGCGGCCAATCAATTATGTAAAGTGTAGGCCTACATCTAAAAATTTAGGGGGTTTTTGTACCCCCTTTACCCTCTTCCTAAATCTTCCTACGGTATAGTAAAGGAAGAGCTAGAGGAGACCGTTTAAGACGTTCCTAATTGTTCCTAAAACTTTCAGTTTTGTTTTTGTTTTTCTCCTTATTTTTGTCAACTTGCCAAGCATAATTACTTGGTCTGCGGTAATGACTCAGCGTGATTGACGTTCGAATTTGCAATTCGTCATTAAACAATCATTCCAAGCGCCAGGTTGTCGACAGAGGTTTTTAAAGACGAAGTAAGCTCTTCCGCTTTCAAATTATATTTATTCATTTTTTCACCATAAGCACTTCAGTGAGAATAGTCTACGCTATTACAGCGTACCGACTTGCGGACCTTGATATTTTGGATATCCAGGAGCCTTTTAGGGCCGTGAAGAAGAGCGTAGAAGTGAAGAAAGTGCTTATTTTACGTTTTTTTTTCATCTAATAATGTTGAATCAACAATGTATTGATATCTACGACTTCTTCAGTCTGTTAAATGGCTCACCCCTTGCTTTGGATGTAACAGCTTAGTTATCTCAAAATTGAGGTAATTTTTTTGTTTATTGCGGAAATTTTGTTTTTAGGCCACAGCTTGCGCAGTTATTACCACAATAGCAGGAGTTTTGGGTCGAAGTCTCACACTTAACCTTCCTCCTGACTCAATTAATCCTGATGAGTCCTCTGATGTTGAAGCGCTTGGCTATCACATTGGAGCTTTATCTGTGCTTTTACTTTGCACTCACATAGTGGGAGCGTGGACCAGTTTTTTAATGGAAAGAGCAAGAAGAGAAACGTTTCTTGAATCAAGGCAATGTGTCCAAGCACAAACACAAATGGAAAGAGAAAATTATAACCAGGTATTATCCTAGCCTAGTACCTCTGTAGTTTTACGCTGATACTGGTATAACTTTTTACCGCAGCGTTTGTATAATCTATGTATTAAAGTCAAGCAGCAATGTAACAGTGTTTAGGCGTGTTCTCTCAATTTTTGCTGAGCTAGTATTAATTTTTCGGAATGATTTTGCTCATGACCCAGAAGTAAATCGAGTGTCTCGGCAAAATTGTGTTTAAAAGAATACACAAGAACTTCCCAGTATCGAATACAAATCAAACAAAAATAGTGGTCAGTGTGGCGCGTTTATTGCAAAGTTAAATGCAAGTATTTTATTTCAATCATTTATCCTTAATTTTTTTTTGCTGTTTCGCTTGATATTTTCTATTTAAATTGGGGGCTATTGTACTACGTTTACAGATTTCTTTTGCTTATAATTATCTCTGTGTGGTTTCCAAAATTCGCTAAATCGAAGCTCCGCATTTTCTTCGTGCCTTAAAATGGTGGTACGGTAGTAAGTTAGCGTTTCGCAAAGACTGTTAGAAGCAACATGGTGCTGTAACTATGTCTACTATTTCCCTTTGTTAACTGCCTTTTTCCTCCTGCATAGCCTACTTGTTCATCATTTTGCTTTTACTTCCTTTTCTTGCACTATTTTTACATGTTATGGCCCTATCCGTATTCTTTATCATTTTGACGGTAAATTGAATACACTAACTCCTGCTACTGCTAACAGGGGGGAGGGGGAGCTGGCGGAATTTAATAGGGCCAAAATGCAATAAACCAAAGATTGCGATACTTTACTAGAATGGTTTAAACATACTTTAGCTTAATCATCAAAAAGGGCACAGCCTCCCCTCGCCTGGCTTCGTCACCGACTACTACAGTATGTTATGGTGTTGCATATTTAATCTTTTTTTTAGGAACGTTTGATTCTCTCGGTCATTCCTCGATTTATTGCGTTGCAAATGATTAACGATATTTCAAACCATGGGATGAGATTAAGCAATGGAGAAGGTAGCCCAAGTTATTCAAATGTAAGCAAGGCACAGGCTCAACACAATCGTGTCTACATTCAGAAATATGATAATGTTAGGTAAGTAATTGGAAACAATGTTTTCTTGAGTTGAAATTAATTCTGAACAATTTCAAATCTAAGAGGGGCGTTAACAGATACCCTACGGGCGACCCGCGGCAACGCGACGGCCATTATGATGTGTGTAAATGCAGCAAGGTTTCGCGTGGATGATGAGCAGTAAAATAAAACAAACGAGGGGTGAAAAAATTGTCGCGTGCCGCGTATTGGTAAACGCATCTTAAAGCGAAATTGAACTGAGCTTTAAAATTTTTTCGTAACTTTTTAGCGTTAGAAAATAGCATTAAATTATTAAAACATTTATTAATTTAGTAATTATTGATTAATGCGATAAACATAAAGCACACAAAAACTCTTGAAACTGAACGTTTCAGCCACACAGATTCAGCTCTCATCATGAGCAGTGTAAGCAAGGCATTGATGACAGTGAATCTATGCTGTCGAAACTTTTAGTTTAATACTGTAGTTCTAATTTTCCTCTTTAATCTAGCGATTTTTTGCTGCATTTCAAAAAACTGTTTTTACCGTGGAAGTCATAGTCAGAAAATTTAACTTTTGCAAAAGTAGATTGCTGTTCACGTCAAGTAAGTTTGCGACATAATATTTCATTAAGTAATTGATAAAAAATAGTAAAAATTCCAAAAATGACGAATGTAAGAAGCCCTGGAAATTTTCTAGCTAAAAGTTTTTTAACTTTTTGTATTTAGAGATTAAAAGTTAGGAATATAAGAATTAAAAAACCAAAATACTGCGGAGTCACACAAATGTTAGGTCAAGTAATCTCGTCATGTTGCGTTTGAAGATGAGATCAAAAAAATGTAATATCAAAGAACTGCTTCTCAAGATTAAAATCAAACATGAAAAGTTAAAAACGAAGTAAAATGTAAAGACAGAAAAGTAAAAGTCAAGAATATGTCGTTATTCTACTTTGCTAAAACTTATTTCGGCCCATCATCACCTACTGTCGGCGCCTAAACGAATAAAGTACGGGGGCCACATTCGTGCAATATCGCCGGAACGCTTTTGATGAGAAGGATTTAGAATATCATATAGGTGGTCAAGTGTGAAGGAGGCTGGACCCCCTGTCCTCAAGAACGTAGGCAGCGAAAAATTGAGTGGGAACCAAGGCCGCATTTAGACAATGAGGTGGCCTTGTTGTCACTGTCCCTAAGTCAAAAAAGGGAGGCAGTGTCCCGGTGGTTCCTCTTTTTTGCGCTAAAGTCTGATTCCCTTTGATCTTGGTACTGACACTTGATAACTATCAAGTTGGTTTAGATTCCATTTTGTAATTTTAAAGAACAGTTACTAGACTATCAATCAGTGAATTAAATAAAAATTATAGGCGGTGTAACGATAAGTAAAGTAGAAACAACAATTGATCATATTAAAAACAATTGCAAAAACAGCAGGAGACTGCAAGTTGACCTCATGGTCTTTAAGTCAGCATCAACAGTCACCCTGCAATTTATTCTACGCAGAAATTTATGTCGCAGGTTTACCTTTAATCTCTTTGCTAAGCCAGTAAGATCAGTTGCAGAAGACAATTTTTCATTCGCTGTGCGTAACTCTTACTACTTTCTTAGTATTTATTACTTTTTCACGATTTATTACTTGTTTAGTATTTTATACGCGGACATCAAAGGATTTACTGAACTTTCTACCAAGCTTTCACCGAAGGAACTTGTTTCCACACTCAACGAATTGTTCGCTCGCTTCGATGGGTAAGTTGCTTGCTGTATATCCAAGGGACTGTGTTGGTAGGGCCAAAGGATTGAAAGAAAGTTCGCAGCTTACTGTAGCACTATATAAGTTGAGAGCGAGAAGTGAACACAGTGAATAACGTGGAAGTTTTTAATTTTTTTCTCCGGTTCCATTACAAAAGTTAGATTTTCAGCCGGTTCTGTTTCAACTAATGGCCCAAGTATAAACAGCAATGCAGGTCGGTTCGCTGATCTAACAATATTCTGCGAGACGGTTCTATAGAACCGGTCGAAACCCACCACTGGGTGTAGAGATGTCTCGGGCCGACTTTTTTGAGGCCCGACTTTTTTGAGGCCCGGACTACCCATGCGTAACCTCCAGCCCAGTAACTAACTAACCCGGCAGCTCATACCAAAAATAAAGCCCAGCCCGCCCAAAACCCTTTCATTTTATGAACCTTTAATCACATTAATCAAACTTAAAGGGATTTCAAAAATTGTTAGCGGCTCGTTAGCGGCCCAGTAAGAAACAACGGAAAAACTGGGCCGTTAGCGGACCAGTAAAAAGACCGGTTAACGGCTCGTTGGCGGGTCTCTTAGCGGCCCATGCCATCACTAACTGGGTGTATGCATTGTAAAATGAGTTGCACAGGAACTCTTTTTTTTTATAAAGAAAATGTTCGGTGATGTCCAAAATAAAACCAAAAATAATGAGAAAAGCTATTTTTTTCACAATTGTTCTTATTTTTAGTCCCCGGTTCTCATTTTTGTGGTCAAAATCGACCATTAAATGTCTTAAAACACCTTGAGTTGTGCAACATCGCTAGTGTTTTTCTTAAAAGCGCTCAATCACTGTAAGGCAAAACTCAATTCTACTGCAGTTTATAAAGAGAGCGTGGTACGAGCATCCGTTGCATCTTCGTAGAACGAGCGTGAAAGAGTAAGTGCCTGACCTTATCCTGCTTTTTGACTTGTCTGGTCAGCAGTTTACATGTTTAGAAATATGAACCGTTTTTGATGTAATTAGAGCTTTCTAATTGTATTTAGTAGTTAAAATCTAATCTAGAACCAAAATTGAATCCAGATTTTGTTTTCAATTTCAAACCAGATTTTTTGCAAATTAATCTGTGTTTGGATAAAATTCGGTTTTAATTTAAACTTTAAAATCTTCATTTTTTTTCAATTCACAGCTTTAAATTCGTTTGTCTTCGGCCCCTTTTAAGATTTTAAAATCCAATCAGTTGCACATCTTTCATTAAATCGAAATCGCTTGTGAATCTTGTTTAGAGGTCGATTTAGAAAGGGGCGCTCGCCCCCCACCAAACATCTTCAAGAGCTAATATAGTGTTAAGCAAACGGTTCTAATTGGTGCTTGGGTGGCATAAAGAATTCACTTTTCGCTAAATAGTTATCGATTTGTCAACGACTATGCGTAGTAGTTAAAGACATCGCTATCATCGCGGAAGGTCTGGGGTTCGATTCTTGGGCCAGCGGTTCGCCACCGCTGCCATGTTTATTTGAAGCTGTGTTGCCCAAGCACTAAGCCGCGTGGATGGACCCGCCACTCGTTACACGCTTTGGCGTGATACCGCGAGTATAATGAAGATTTGATTTTTTTATGATCATCTATGATGATGTTAACTAATTTTTACAGCACGTGTCGGTCTCGTTTCATTGACAAATTCATGCGAAGTCTCGTTTTTAAATATTTTATTTTGCAATAACTGATTCATTCAGGTCGTTTTCATCAAAAAGAGGTGCTATAACCAAAATTAGATCTACAGTATATCTCTGGCTTGCAAGCACGTTTTTTGTTCATGCTGTGTGATGGTATCTTCCCATCGAAAAGTGCCTGAACAGAGCTTTAACCCTGTTTGGTAGCAGATATAAGCCCTTGTCATGAAAGGAACAACTTCATTTAGAGTGGTTTTTGTGTGGACCTTGTGCAAGCAATTACGTTGATCTATCATGGTGATTAATGTGATTTCATTGAAGCTACAGTAAAAGCACATTTCGACTGTAAAAAAAGGTCTCGTCAGCCTTGCTATGCGCAGCCAATCCAGACTCATTCCAGACTGTAAGGACAGTGGCGTGACCAGCCAGAAATTTTCGGAAAGAAACGGGGCACAAATCAGTACTTCCAGTTGGTCAATCTCTAGAAAAAGTCATTGGTGGCAAAAATTAGACATAGGCCTATGATTTCTACATTACAGTAGTAGTAAAACTTGAAATATTAAGGATTCTCGTTTTTTGCTATTGAACCTCTTCACTTCGTTTGAAATATCTTCATTTCAACATGTAACACAGAATCTTGACAGTCTGGAATGAGCCTAGTCTGCAGGCTTGGCTGTGCATAGAATAGCAAGGTTGATAAAACTTTTCCTAATCGAAAGATGAAGTTACCTTTGAAATTTTTTGATCTAACTTGAAGGCATTATGTTTTTTCTGTTGAAATAAGCTTCTAAAACTGAGGCTTGAAATAGTATTCATGTGTTTTGCTGTACACCTGAGAGTCTCGAGGTGGGAGGAGAGAGTGGGGACAAGAGTCGAAAGTCTTTGACCGGAAAAAGGCCCATTATTAGACTAAAAGATGCCCATTTCGTGCTTTGAATATTTTTAACTTTTCTGTTTTACAGGCTAGCTGAGGAATACGGTTGTCTGCGCATCAAAATCTTGGGGGATTGTTATCATTGCGTTTCGGGCCTTCCCGAGCCCCGTACAGAGCATGCCCATGCTTGTGTTGAGATGGCGCTAGCAATGATTCAAACCATTAAACGCGTTCGCCAGCAATTTGCAAGTAATTTGGATATGAGGATCGGTAAGAAAAAAAATAATGAAGCTTTTGGAAGCACATAGCCATATTGAAACAATCTAAACGGTGTTTTAGATTGTTTATTTTACCGATAAACTTTGATTTTTTCTGGTTTGTATTTACCCTGTCCACATGTCCAATATCAGCGGGTTGTAGACCAGCGATCCTTGGTTCTAGTTTATGTACCGTAATCACTTTTTTAAACTACGGCATCAAAACATTGATTGTGACGCAGAAACTAGAACCAAAAACTGGGGGCCTGAACCCCACTAAAGTTGGACATGTGGACAGGGTAATAGTATATAATTATGAAATTAGTTTAATTTTACTATAGTAGCTATATGTTTGCCCTAATTCTAAAATAGCATTTTCACAATCAAACTATTTATAATATATGGTCAATTGGTCAAACCTGAATTTTCGAGTAAATTTAATCCACTAAAAAATTTGGATAAGTATGACCCAAAAAAATTTGTACGTCACCCAAATTTTGAAGGCATTTAGCGCAATTGTGGTTGTGCGAACCACGAAGGTAGATCATTACTTTTTTGCGGGTCAATCACTGCTTATTTTGCGGTAGCTGCATAATACCGGCAATTCAATCTATCAAACAGGTTTATTTTGTGCAAAAACACAGTGTTTTCATTTAAAATTCATGTGTTCTTATTTAAAATGTTGCTTTTTCCACGGCAGTTTTGTCGACATTTGATCTTAGTCTCAGTTGTAGAACTCTAATAGAACAAATTGCTTTTTCTGCAAGCAATATAGACCAGAACATAAGTTCTAAGTAAATCGGTAAAATAAACAGCCTAAAACACCGTTTTTATATTGCTGCTGTTGTCACTTCGATATTGGGTTTATGAGCTATCTTTTTTTATGTCGTAAATGTTGTATTTACGTTTGCTTTTTGGAAGTTTGTGTTAGTTTGATATTTATTTAAAGTCGTTTTTGTTTGTTTTAACATGCACAGCAAACAATTGCACTTTTAGGAATCCATAGCGGCTCGGTGCTTTGCGGGGTCATAGGTCACCACAAGTGGCAGTTTGATGTGTGGTCACGTGATGTGGATCTAGCCAGTCACATGGAAGCTGGCGGGATACCAGGACGAGTCCACATTTCGGAAGCAACCTACCGTTACCTAGGAGAAGATTATGAGGTAATAATGAATATATTTCAGTCAACTTTATTTTAACTTATATACTTTATGTTACCGGTCTTTGGGCGTAAGGGTTGAAGGCATGGCTATCGGTCATGGGCTCGGTTTCCGGGCCGGTCAAATCGGAAACGGTGTCGCCAGGGGCTCGCCACCACTGCCATGTTTCTTCGGTGCCGTGTTGCACCGGCACTATGCCGCGCAGATGAGCCCCGCCACTCGTTATGCGCTTTCGTGGCTTCGGGGCAAATGCTTAATAGCTTCCACTCCTCTCGTCAAGTTTGTGACCTTTACCCCCACAGAATATAAATACACTGCGATGCAACTATTATTTGCAACAAAATCTGTGAGATCGTTAATTCAAAATATGTTTTTTTTTAACTATTTCAAAAATTTTATCTCAATTTTGTCTGAGAATCCCTTATTTGACCCTTTTGAGAAAGGGTTTTGGGTGATAACAAAGCCGATTGGGAGTTGGACAGTTCAGTTATCGCAAATCCGAAAATGTAAGTGAAAAATGTATCAAGTGAGTGTTCGTGAACCTTTCCTTCCGACTAGACTACGATTTATTTGTGACAAAACCTGTGAGATCAATCTTTCAAAATGTGGTCGTTATTTCAAATAAATCTTGGTTGATGGTGAAACCTATTAATTTCACGAAAAAAAAATTTAAATAATCCTGCTCATTGTCATGCTCAGGTTGAGCCTGGAGATGGGAAGTCGCGTAGTTGTTATTTACGTCAGCATGACGTCACTACGTACTTAATCAAAGATAGAAACAAACCGGATTTGAAACGATCAGTTCGACGATTTCGAAATGGATTTACGCAATCGGAAAGAAGGAATGGAGTCTTAAATAGTCATCCTCATGTCCCTATTAGCCCTACCTCACTCCGCTTAAAAACCAATGTAAGTCAGGCAGGTATTAATTAATTAATCATTATTGTTATCATTTTTCGTTTTCCGTCAGTACGATAGTAAATAGAGCAAGATCAAACATTAAAGGTACAAAGCAATAAATGTGCACGTTTATTGTTTTCATCTTGCTTGAATTGAAGTGCTAAGAAAAAACAGGAGTCGTTAAAGCTACAACACCCACCCGGTTGCCTATATTGTTTAGCAAAATTTCTGCAATATGTAGGCTATATAAGCGATGTTCTAAAAGTTCCGGATTAGATTTGCACTTGCTATGTGAAATAAACGAATTTACACTATTGATGCACATATTTATCTAGTTAAGTATTAGAAACATATAATCATATCAATAAATGAACTCTAAAAAATTATGAAGTTGGAAACTGCTTTCATTTGTGTTGCTGCTTTTACGATTGGCGACATTGTACTGCTTTGTACTTGAGAAAAGATTAAAAATCGTGGTCCCCTATTCTCGGAGCAAATATTTTTAGTAAAACCTTCATTATACTCGCGGTATTACACCGAAGTGTGTCACGAGTGGCGGGACCCATCTCCGCCGCTTAGCGCTTCCACGGTCAGCTTCGAAGAAACGTCGCAGCAGTGTTGAGCCGTTGTAGCATACCTGCTGTTTGATTTGACCAGCCTGGGAATCGATTCCATGACCACCTGCACCGTTAGCGGTGTCTTTAACCACTTCACAGTTGGCTAAAAAATGGCCTTTTTTTAGTTATCAAACGGTGATATTGAGGAAAAGGTATTAGTGCCGGTGAATAAGCGGCTGATGGCTTTAAAAGGTGGAAGAAGACCTAAATCGCAGACTTCTTTACTGGATTGTAACAGTCTCAACGCCTCCAGTGTTGATTTTAACACTAATATGCGAGAAAATGGTAAAACATTGTTATAATTTGATTTTTTATTTACTCAAAGTTAAATTTTATCCTGTGGTAACACGAGAGTCCATATGCTTCCGATTGTTGCTGATTTTCACCGATTCTATTAAGACTCGCTTCCGAAAGTCTGCGATATGATGGCATGAAGCAATCGGCAAAAATCGTAAAGCAATCGGCCTCTAGTGTAACCGCATCATTAATCGTGGCATTTTAGCTATAGGTGTATGATGTAAGGTTAAAGTTAACGCATACGTGTGAGACTGTTTTTTTTTTGCTGAATAATTTGTAAGGATCTAGTGGTGTTGCAGAACGTAGGCTAAAATTAACACCAGAGAGTGGTAAATTGTGAATTATACATGAAATGCTTTTTCTGTTTACATTAGGAAACATTTTGGCATCGAGCCAAGTTCAAAACAACATAGAGACCGTGCCAACTCTCCCTAAATCTACCAATGAGGAGAAAGGATGGTTTTGGAAGTTACTTAAAAATCTAACCGGTCGCAACACCCTGATAACTCCCATGAGTAAAGATGTGGCGAAGAATACAGAATCAGGTAAATTGGGTTGAAAGTGAATTGCCTTTTGCTCAGGGTCAGATTTAAACAATGAGAGGCCCTGGGCTATTTTGATTTCACATTCGCCACTAATGATCAATGTTCCGACTTATCTTAAAAAAAGGTCTTCTCGTAATCTTGTCTGGCTTTTTTGTTCGTGACTAGATTTTAGCCTGCAAAGCCTATTAGTAGATCCGACCCTGCTGTGGCTTTATTCGCAGATCTATTGCACGGCGACTAACTTTTTGTTCTAAAAAAATTCGGTCCTAAATCAGCAGTCTTAACTTTTTTGGCACTGCGCTTCACTTAATTGAGCGGTATTTCACACTTTTTGGTGATTAATGATGTTGCCCCAAACTTCTGAATAGTGCCGCTGCTGTACTACACTGTACGTGGTCTAGTCAGCGACATGGCTTAGCGGTACCGCGCGCACGTGACAGATCCTACGTGACGGGTTCGATTTGCGGCTGGAGCCGATCGCATTTGACGTATATAACGGGTGACTGCTGACTCGAAGAGCGCAAGCTTACTTCGCAGTCTCCCTCAATTACTGTTGAATTTTCCATTCAAATATAATTTGAAAATAACCTCAATTGTTTTATACTCGCGGTATTACGCCGAAGCGTGCAAAAAGCGATGGATCCCATCTTCGTAGCTCAGCGTCTGGGCTACTCAGCTCCGAAGAAACGTCGCAGCGATGGCGAGCCTTTGGCGACACTGTGCCGATGTGAGCGGTCCGGGAATGGAACCCCAGACCTCCCGCACCGATAGTGTCTACGCTTATTTTGACGGCAACCTAGCTGCGTTTCAGACGTAGACCTATTCCCATACCCTGACCACATGCCTATTGTCATGTTTCAGTTTATGATGTCATAATCACTTTTCCAATTGCGTTGTTGAACAACGATTATTACGGAGGTTATTTGACTGGACACTGGAGTGTGACGTAGCCATCTACCGACCACAAACGTTAATTCATTTAGGTGCACAAATCCAGAGCCAAATGCATGTCTTGCTTAAGGTTAATCATTCTGAATATACCATTACGTATTGTAATTGTTGCTGATGAGGGGTAATAGTCCGAAGCAGCCCTGTCCAGCTCAATGGTATAATTATAAGCGCGATCAAAAAAGTCCATAGGTATTTGGCCCACAGGTCACAAAAAGGAACTAGCGATTTAGGCATTACTCGACCTGTTAGTCCTGACCCTGTACCACTACTAAAACTCTATAAAATGACTGTAATTTTTTTCAACATGTTTCTAGAGAAAGATAACCCAAGCTATGTGCGGACCAGTTCGGTTGAGACGACCCAGGAGTATGAAAACGAGGTTTTTGTTGCGGATTCAGTTTACAGCACTCCTAATGCTTCTGGTTTTATCACTCGAAGACCAGCGTGGGAAACATCGGATTTGTCTCAAAACATTTACCGGAAAAAATTTGCCAAAAATCGAAGAAGGAGACCAACCGTGTCCGATAATGGCTGGCGTCCAGAAATTCCGTTCCAAAACATTTTGTCTTCTCCAAACATCAGGAAAAGGAAACAAAAAGTAAATATTGATTTTTTATTAATGAAGCAGCTTATTTTGCATACTATTACTGTAGAAAATGCGTTCTTCAGTTAATGCCCTTCTTTCGACGCAAAAAACTTAGCAAAGAGTGAGGCGTACAGTAAAAATTAGTAGGCTTAGTTTTGAAGTTGAAATTAAAGCGGTATTCCAGTCTTTTTTATGTTTATCTCGCCCATATGTCCAAATTTTTGGTTCTAGTTTGTGCATCATAATCAATTTTTTGATGTCATAAATCACTTTTTTCAACTATGACATCAAACAATTGATTATGATGCAAAAATTTAGAAAGAAGAACCGCGTGTCTACAACCCACGAAAATCGGACGTGGCCAGAAGCAGAGATTTCATATTTCCCGAAGCTTTTCGTCTAACACTTGTCAAGGGAATCGTCAAATAGAAAATGTACAGCTGAGATCGCTTATAAAGCGCGAAAACATTAAGGAGAAAAACCTTTGCTTCTGGCAATCTTCAAGTTCTGTACCACCAACCAACTGTTTGAAATCGGACATGAGGACACTGGGGTAAATGGTAGATGCCAAAAATAACCTGCAGAAACCCAAAATAAAAAAAGCTAGTTTTTACCACAATTTTTCCTGATTTTAGAGACCCGACTTTTGTTTTCACAGACTCAATTATTTAATCTCTGAAACACCTTAAAAATCGCTGAGTATACGGGAGCCAGTCCCTATAATGCGAGAAACCAGATGGCTATTGCAGGTGCAGCGACCACGCTAATTCTGAAATTTTTTTACTTCTATTAATGTTATAAGCACGTCTTCAGGTATATCGTTTAATCGCTGTTTCCTTATTTTTTTGCCTCGCTCTAGTTTGTGTTATCGATATGTGTTATTTCATGGCCGAAAATGAAAATTCACTATTACTATCTTTCCGAAATTACTTTGATCAAAATTCTTTTGTTGAAGGTTTTCAAATCATTTCTTTTTAGCTTCAGCATGTTAACGTGGACAGGCCACTGCTTCCTAAAACCTTGGCCCCAACCGCCCCGGGTGCCAGTGACTACGAAGAAATCAACTCAAGATTGGAAGATGATATTCAAAGACAAAAAGAAAATTCATACTCAAAGCAACAAGTTCATGGTACGAAATAGCTGTCGGAGATATCAACATGTAGTATTTGAAAATCCTAAACCAATTCAAATCCGTGACCATAATTCCAAATCCAAGTGTGAATCCGAAGTTTTATTAATCTAAATTCTAAATAATCCGGCATAATCTGCATTTTTTCTCATAATTGAAATAATAATCAATTTGGTCATGCATCCATAATCCATTCGGCCCAAGTCCGCAAACATCACCAAAATCCGTTCCATTTAAATACAAATCCGTGGACATTTCTAATAATCTTGTCAGTGTTGCCGACTTCTTTAAAAAAATGATTAAGGTTTACCAAATTTCCTACTGGCAACAGTGATTCTTATTGATTGATTTTTTTATTGTCATTATCTTAAGAAAACGAAGAATTTGCTTTAAATATGCCTACACTTGAAGCAAAACTAAACTATTTAGAGGTTTATGGTATTCAAAGTTGTTTGATCCATTTCTTAACTTGCAAGTTTTTTTCCATCCAAGAAATTTTTTCGAAAACGTTTGCTGTATTAAACATTGCAAATTATTGTGAATAACCGACTGGTGAGCATAGTGGTTAAAGACATCGCTATCGGCGCGGGAGGTCATGGGTTCGCTACCGGGCTGGTCAAATTTGACACAATCGTCAATCGCTTGCCACCGCTGCGACGTTTCTTGTGTTGCCCGGGTGCTCAATCGCGAAGATGGGCCCCGCCCCTCGTTACACGCTTCGTCGTAATACCCCGAGAATAATGAAGATTTGAACTTTTTGATTTTTGAAGTTGTTTTGCATTTTTTAGATCTTTCTCTAAGTTTTCGAAACAAAGACTTGGAAAAAACTTATTCTACACTGCGAGATGAGGTTTTCAAGACAAATTTATTCATTTCCTTCCTAATCATGCTGGTTTTAATGATCATTCAACTCCTCATATCACCCAGTTTGTAAGTTCTTTAATTTTTGTTTACTAATATTTTGCGGACATGCGTATAATCAATTTCTGCTAGTCACCAAGCGTAGAGGTTTTGCATTTTTTGGCCGATATTTAGTTGCTTATTTATTTAAGACAAGATAAGTAGATTTGCAGCATGTAATAAAGCTTATTTCTAATTTCTTTTTTTTTTTTTGTGAAAAGTCATCATTTCCGTTCCCAAAGTAGAAATACTAACCGGTTGTCGCACAAACTTCTTTGAAATTGAGGGCAAAAGCGTGCAATTATCGCAGCTGTTTGTCGTTTTTTAATTTTTAATCCGGTGAAAATGTTGTTATTTTTTAATGTAATTTTGCATTATTGTTACACTATTTTTTTATCGCATCTGGACGTTTCAACAGCAGTACTCAACTGTCATCATTAGCAGTTTATGCTATAAAGCTGAAATTGTTGCTGATGATGGTAGCTGCATGTAGTCGAAACGTCTAATTACAACAACAAAAAAACAACACAGCAAAATGAAAATGTGCCAGGTGCCAGCATGTATGCGGGCTTCAGTTTTTTTTGCGGTAGGCAGGTTTCTATTTTTGTGTAGTGTGGTAGGTTTTATTTTTGTTTGGCAAGTACATACGCAAATAAAATATTTAACAAAAACAATCACTCACAGTTATGCAATTCCCGGTGAGAGGCTGCGAAAAGACCATGAAGCTCAACCCGAAGAGCTGAGCGGTCGTCGAGAACGCAGCCTCTCACCAGACAGTGTAAACACTGTAGCACCTATCACTTTTGTTTCACCAATCATTTCAAAATTTGCGCATAAAATGCTCATCCTTATTTGCATAAAGATTAAAGTGTGCTTGACTCTGCTGGGAACTTTTAATCAGTAACTTAAAAAAAATTTATTGAAAGGTTTAATTAAGGTTAAAGTATTCGAGTTTTTAGGAGAATCTTTGGCTATCTGACCAAGATTGTTACAGTACAATGTCTTTCTTTTGACCTCATAATCGGGCGCAAAGAGTTGAAATTGGAAAGACATCAAATTTTACTGCTTGCAAAGTTCATTGGCTTATTAACTGGTTTTGATAATATGGCTTTTGAACTAGATCCAAAATCATCTGTATTACGTCATTGATACTTGTCCTTGATGAAAAGTATAACAGTACATGTTATTTGCTTGCAGCACAAAGTAAATGCTTTTACATTTTTCACATTCACAGTTTTTTTCATGAAAAATGTTTGGATGCCCTAAAGAGATTTGCAGGAACTTCTTGCAAAAATTTGAATTTCCTAATAACTTTCCCTTTTTCTATGCATCTAATCGAGTCACGACATTTAATAACTCACGAAGTTTAATGTAAGGCTTACGCTGCTGGTTGTTGTTGCTTACATGCTATACCTTAATGTAACAAATATCAATTAGATGGCCGTGAAAATGAAGTACCGAAGTTCGATTCCGAGTCGTGACTCATTATTCACAGCTTCTCTGCTTGACGCTCCGCAATAAAGGGTAGTGTGGAGAACAATCCGGCAAGTCAACCTGTAGTGCCGTTGGGAAAGACACTTAACGGGATTCCCCATCGTCGATGGTAGACAGATGGCGGGCAACTCCTAAGCGAGCTTGTTATAGCGCTTTAGTTGCATTCTTGTAGCAAGAGGATAAAAGTGCGTTAAATATGAATAAGCTTAAAATGACGAAGATTTATGTTGTAAACCAATTTTTTTTTAGGTACCCACAAATCGGCGTCAATCTCTTCATCTACATCACAATTATTATACTAACCATTGCTGAGGAGTATCCTAGAGCTCCCAAATTCCTCCAGTCAACAAGCTGCTATATACAGGAGACCCAGAAGATGCGATATGCTATCATGATAACGGTTGTTCTGCTCAATCTAGGGGCTGCTATTAGTTCAATGGTAAGAAAAAATTTGAATAAATATGCATTAGCACCCAAAGAGGGTTCAATCTCTGCTAAAGTTTTAGTTACGACTGAAAAAATGAACAGATTAGTACTTTGATAATTCAAGGTTCAAAAAAACTGCATGATAACCCTTTTGCCGATTCTTAAGGTGCGCTTACCGATACGCGACAAGCGACATTGCGACGACGCATCAAAAATTATAATGTGAGTGATTGTAGGTTTTCGCATGATCGCTAAACAGTGAAAGAAAACAAGCGAGGTTCGACAAAAATTGTAGCGTGTCGCATAATTGCTTGTCGCGTATCGGTAAATGCACCCCCAGCCAGCCACCTTTAAAAAATGCACCAGGCCTACGCGCTTCTTCTTACTAAAAGTTTGAGTAACTTTAATTTCGTCGATTACTTACATGATCGCCTTCAAGAAAGGGCAACAGAGGGTATTGCACCCCCCAAACAAAAACGTTTAGCTCAACATGCAGCATTTGTTTTACATCCCACGCTACAGAATGCCCATTATCGACCGGTGTTTTTCACGGATTGACCTGCAAGACCTTTTGTTTTTGGGGATCACTCTACTGATTTCTTCCACAAATTGCGTTAGATCTTTTGTTAGAAAACACCGTTTGTGCGTCCTCCCCAGTACAAGCGCTGAGCTGATCTAGCCGGATTACTTAAAAACAGTGTAGATCAAAGGTGTTAAGCTTATTTCTCATACGCTACTATGGCCAGCTGGGGCGAACCTAGAGACGACCGACAGTACAAAACGTTGAAGCAGAGACTAGAGCATAGATGAAAACAAAAATTACTACAATACACCTTTGATTTTTTGCACTTTTGTCGCTTAACTTTTGTTTCACCAATCGGTTTACTCAGTTGTTAAACCTCCCGGTAGTCGGTGGGGAGGTTTTGGGTTCAATTTCCGGGTCGGTTAAATCGGCCTCAGTGTCGCCATCGCTGCGACGTTTCTTCGGGACTGCGTTACCCTGGCGCTAAGTCGCGGATATGGGCCCCGCTGCTCGTCACACGTTTCGGCGTACTACCGTGTATATAATGAAGATTTGATTTCACTTTTTTATTGTTTAGATCAAATGCTCTACTACTTATTCCATTGATTACGTATATGAAAACTTTACTTGCAATAACGTGACATCACAAGTGCGGATATACAGCAAAAAAATTAACTCCGTTTGCAACTATCCAACGGTAAGTAAAACGGATTTTTTTGGCTATATGGACAAAACAGATTTTTTTTAAACAGTAAATCTTGAAAAAATTGCCAAAAAAAAAACATTGTCACCTTTTGAATCAAGATACTTTTCGACTGCGCTGCATTTATCATGCTTGTCATTGAACTTTAATGACTTCATATTTTTAATTCATCAGTTGGTGTTGTGTTTTTTATACTATCATGAATCTTTGATGCATACTAAAAAACAAAGCGTTTAGTAAAATAGCTTGACCTAACTAATTAGTAGGTCGCGCTGGGGTCTGACGACGGTGGCAAGAATTTCATTATTTTAAAACAATTTTTTTGGTTTGTCTGTGTCTCTACGCCATCACGAAAAATCGAATTTTTTTAAGCCAAAACCAAGTGTATTTTTTAAACTCCAAAATTTGGAGATTCCGTTACAAATAAAATTTTTTTAATTAACAACTGGGCTTATACGCTGAAAAAAAGAACGCACGACCTGTATTTAATTGAATCATTAAATTTTTGACCAGCTTATATAAGGCCAGCGTGTTTTTGTTTGTTAGTGCCAAGTTAGCGTCGTGTTTTTTTCACGTGGTGAATAAATTCAAAAGAAAATTGTTTTGCCAAATTGGCTGCCGAAATTGAACCAATTGCTTTTTTTTTGCACCTGCGTTAACTACGCTAGCACTTTTTCAACAAAATGACGCTTAGGCTATCACTATGTTTTTGCTGGAACAGACTTGAAAACAGTTTGTAAAAGGTTTTGAGTTTGTTTTTTGCCAACGAAGACCGGAAATTGCAAAACCTCGCTTCTACAAAACCGTTTTATGATAACAATTGCCCAGTCCAATGTCCATATGTCCAGTTTTCGAGAGCTTTAGACCCGCGGTTATTGGTCAAAAAATTGATCATGATGCAGAAAGTAGAACAAAGAACTGCGGGCCTGAAGCCCGTGAAAAGATGGACATGCGGATACTGGGCAGGTTAAGTACGATTTTAGATGTGAAAGTACATATTATGCAGGTGAATGATAATGTACTAACCCTTTAAGGTTGTTGTGGGGTTTGACGAATTTTTGGACTGAATGGAACAGTGTTAACTGGGGCGGACTGCCCGTATAACCTATTTTCGTGGTCCATTGAGTAGATCTGATTTGCCGAGGTGTTTTACAGCCTCTTTTTATGCGTTTCAGTTTTTTTTCATCAACGGTGTTTTGTCTGCCATAACCTGTGCAGTATTTCTGCGAGTTCACAACTACCTGAAGCTGCTTGCTCTTCTGCTAGTTTGCGTGCTTTACACCGTGCTTATGGCTTCCCCGTTTCAATCTATATTCACTGACTACGAAAAGCGATACTTGCTCGGAGAAAACCCTTGCCAGTGAGTTTACGTACACTTAGTTTAAGTAGTTGTTGGTGTTTTTGGATAGTCAGAACAAATTCTAGGGGGTATATTTGTTTCGTGGAAAGCGAATAACTTGCAAAAAGCCGATTTTTTCTTCTAACGAAAATACTCTGTACGTCAATTTCAGCCCCCCCCCCTTCTTGAAAATTACTCTTTTTAGAAGAGTAGCTCAGCTAACTGGTAGCGATTTGCTTTATCTGCTCGTTTTCTTTGCTTTATGATTTTTAAACTTAACTTTTTGTTTAGGTCAAAGGACAGCACGTGGCTTAGAATTGCTATTGATGTAATATTTCTCTATCTTTTCGCTGCTATTCTATATTTTCAAGGCAGGAGGGTGGAATATACTTCAAAAATTGATTTTCTAAGAAAAATACAGGTTAGTTGAAATAGTCCAAATGGCTGACTGCAAATTGGTAAAGACAAGGTTAACCCGTTTTTCTCCGAGAATAGACTAGTTTCAAATTATCAGCAATGATTTGATTTAAATTTCGTAGCAGTCCAACAGCCTGGATTTCGTTCCAGCAATGCTTAGAATAAATTACAGTATAGCCTAATTCCGTAATCCGCTTAGGCTGTTGCTTGATTCGAAGAGCAATTTTTACGGTCCCTTCGCAGCTGCTTGTTGTAATGCTTTTAAAGTTTGTGTAATTTACAGCTCAGATGGCCGAGTGGTATAGAGCGTCTGTCTCTTGAGCTGTAGATTCGGGTTTGTTTCCGAGTCGGGTCAAACCAATGACTTTAAAATTGGTATTCACAGCTTCTTTGCTTGACGCTCAGCATTAAAGGGACAGTGTGGGGAACAAGCCGGCAAGTATACTTGTTGTGCCGTCGGGAAAGGCACTTAGCGGGATTCCCCGATCTTGGTGTGGTAGACAGATGGCCGGCAACTCCTAAGCGAGCTCGTATAGCGCATTGACCGCTTTCTCGTGATAGGAGGATAAATATGCAACTAACTAACTATGTGCATTGCACTGTTGTGTTTGTGACTGCAAATCACGCTTGAACAACAACAAAATAAGCTATTCATTCATTCAGATCGTGGTTGATGAAATTTTAATTTGAAGTAAAATTTTATTCTATTTTTTTAGTTTTACAATGGTTCCTGTATTCTAACCGAAAGATATCTTTTTTTTATCTTTCAATTTGCTTGGCTTTTTTATTTGTTGTTTAGCCTACTAGTTTGATCAAAAGCACTAATTTTTCAAAAGCGTATTTTGTTATGTGCTATCGTTTACTGTAGGCCTAATATGATTATTTTGTAAGGCCTGTAGTTGGTAAGTCATGACTGATTAATTTTAGGCCCAAGAAGAAGTGAACCGTATGAAAACATTGCAAGGACACAACTACCAGCTGTTAAGAAATATTCTTCCTGAACATGTTGCCACTCATTTTCTTGGAAAAAGCAAAAATCATGAAGTAAGCTGATAAATCAGTGAAACACAACTTTTTGAGCCATGAAGAAAACTTTCGTCAGCCTTGCTATGCACAGCCAATTCAGGCCAGACTCGTTTGTAAGTAAAACCTAGGAAATATGAAGTTGAGAGGTTAAGGATAAGAGAAGTAATAAAAATGTCCTCACATTCTAGAATGAGTTTAGCCTTGGATTGGCTGTGCACAGAAAGGCTAATGAAATTTTTCATATAGCCGAAACATTTACGATTTCTTCTTTCTAACTTTATGCAAAAGTATTATCGCATTTTACATTTCCGCAATAAAAATAGTGTTGCGATGGCGACATGAAAATACGAAGAGCTGAATCATTGAACCCATTCAAAAAATCAAATTTCTTAAATTTTACCAGGAACTTTACTCACAAGCGCACTCTTGCGTTGGAATTATGTTTGCCTCGATTGTGAATTTCTCTGATTATTTCATGAAGATGGAAGAAGTCGACCATGGAGTAAAATGCCTGAAACTCCTCAATGAAATCATATTTGATATCGATAATGTAAGTGGGTTTAAAGTTATTTAACCGGTTGGTTTGGGGTGGTGGCAGGGCCGGATTAAGCAATGGGCAAACTGGGCAGTTGCCCCGGGTCCCTCGCTAGGACGTGATGTCCTTTTTTTGTCACTTTATTTTTGGCGGAAAATTGGACATCTGAGGGCGTGTGACCTTTTTTTTCTCTTCACTTGATTTTGGGCAAAAATTGTGGACTTCACTCTTATCTGCCCCGGGCCCCGCTATCTCTTAGTCCGCCCCTGGGTGGTGGACTATGGACTTAATAAAAAATTATACTTTGACGAATTTTTACGAAATTGGCACAGTCTAAATATTTTTGATTTTTTGAAATTTTGCAAGTCCAAGTTATTAATCGGCTTGATAAAAATTTAGGGTTTGTCGATTTTTTTTTGAAATTGTTTTTACCAAGCTGTTTAGTTTTTTATTTCCCAAAACTTAAGACTTTACCTGACACCTTGCTGTAGCTGTTTGCATTGCAAATTATGACGCTTGGAATTTGTTAGGTATTGCGTCGCCATTTGTCATGATTTTAAAGTCAGGATTCAAAACTCTGTTAAGAACTATCAACGTATGTTACCAGTAGGGGATTCACCCGGTTCGCACCAGTTCTATAGAACCGTCTCGCAAAATTTTATTAGATCAGCAAACCGCCCAACATTGCTGTTTAGTGTTTCTCGTACGTGTAGTTGGAACAGATCCTGCTGAAAACGAAACTTTTGTAATAGAACTCACTGACAAAAAATCAATCTGACCATTGCACTTAAACACGTTATTTTTTTAACAGTTAATCAGCCAAGAGAGATTTTTGTGTCTTGAAAAAATTAAAACAATTGGCAGCACTTACATGGCTGCTTCGGGTCTAACTCCGCACAATGCGCGAGCTCCGGTTTCGGATGACGCAGAAACGGATCAATCGAGTCCTACTGCGGATTTATCTACGAGCGATCCATCTTCGGATTTATCTTACACAGATATTAATGGGTAAGCTTTGCGAGGTTTTAGCGGTCGAAAGTGTGATCCATGCTTTTGAAATATATTTAGCTTACACAGTAAGCTCAATCTACGAAAAAAACGTGACAGATAGTCCTTTAAATATTCCGGTCTTAATTTTGGAATGTATTTGATTTGCACGCTCTCAACATCCTATTCCGCTTCTTTAAATCGAGTATTAGGGCCAGTGCTGCCATATTCTTAAAAAAGCAAACTTGAGTCTAAATTATTTAAAATTTGTTTTTACAGGAACAATCAAGCAGACAATAGCAATGAAAATGTCCTTACACCTCGCGATATCAGTCATTTGTGTATGCTAGCTCACTTGGCTTTGCTTCTTCAGAGAGTAATAGCGGATATCAACGCTCACTCTGGCAAGAATTTCAAGTTAAGAATAGGTATGCACTGTATTTGCACATGTGTAGCGATATAATAGTGGTATGGGGGAGTTCAAATCCTGAATTGATAACGGATGTAGCCGCAGAAAAACACAGTAACAACACGTACAGACACTCCACTCATTTTGATTTCGACAGAATTCTTCGAGCTGCTCTTTCAACTCTTTTTGCCGGCTCGCTCCCAGAACGTTTTGCTAGGGGAGTGGACATTTTCTAAAAAAAAGTCATCTACTCCGGCGTGGTCCCTAGAGTCGTGTGCTCTATAAATAGTAACAATTTTGGGGAAGTAAAAATATTTTGGACGGCACCTGGCTTGCCTGTTCAAGTGACCCCACGTTGAGGCAATCGTCTCTTCTACTGGATCAAAAAAAAAAAAGAAACGGTGTGGGGCAGTAGCCTAAGTTAATTTGTTTTTATAAAGGAAGGGATTGGAGGTTTACGTAAAATACCGCTGTAACTTACGTTGATTTAGGCTGCCTAGTTTCACACATTAATGTGTTGCCTACGTAATGCTAAGACGTGCTTCGACTATGCACTTTTGTTAGTAATTAACACGGTTTATGCTGAAAATTTTTGTTATTAGGAATGGCGTACGGACCTGTCGTTGCCGGGGTAATTGGTGCTAAGAAACCTCAATATGATATCTGGGGCAAAGCAGTAAACCTGGCTAGCCGAATGGATACTACTGGTATGGAGGACGCAATACAGGTAAAACTGTTATATTATTATCAGCCTTTGACGTTGGCAGAAGGAAATATATATTTGTTTCGGGGATGATTTGCTTTCTTGACTTTAACTCCAAATGCTATTGTCATGCGCCAGCACTAACAGATGTATGCTGTTATAGACAATGTAGGGGTGATGGTCACCTCTAAGATAACGAAAGAGAGGGTATGGTGAGCTTTGTTTTCTTAAAACTGAACTAGCCTATGCTCCGCAATAATTATACAGTGTTAGATGTGTGTAAAACCAGTCTTTTCCCTTCTGGATAAAATAATGAGTGCCCCCCAGAAAATATTTTGCCCTCGCCCTTGATAATAGCGTAAATGCCAGAATCTGCAAAGATTTGTGAATGGCAAGCTTTGTAGCAATTTTAAAAGCTCTGTTCTCTTAGCTTATCTGCCACTTAAAAAACAGTAAGAAAATCTTGATGTTTTAAAAATCATAGCAGTGTGAAGTAAAAGTACTTAGTACATGCAGTTCTGAAGACTTGTATGAGTTTAAAAATTTCAACAAAATGATAAAGATATGAATGAAGTTGCTTGCTTTTTAACTATGGTGTTTTATGCACATTTTTCAGGTTCCCGAAGATCTTTACCATGTCTTGCGTAACCGAGGTTTCAACTTCAGATACCGAGACGAGACTTGGGTGAAAGGGATCGGCAAAGTACGGACCTACTTTTTAACTGGCTGTACCACTGAGGCCGCCCGCCGAGTGGGACTGGACAAGGCCATGTCTGCTCTTGGGACTGTTATGAAAGTCGGGGAAGACGGGGGCATCGTTTTGGACGAAGCCCCTTCCAGTCAGGGACAAAAGTCTCTTGCCCATGTTGTTTTCAGCTTGGTACAATCTGCAAATCGTCAAAAGCGGTACGGTAATGCAATCGAAAATGACTAGACTTGATCTAAATTGCTCATTTATTTTGTGTACTACCTTATACGTCTTCCTAGATATGCAGTTACAGCATACTACCAGCTGCTATAAGGTTAGAGAAGCCTGTAGAAGTATTTTCGTCATTCGCGTCAAAAGGTGTTTTTACTTACTGAAAATTTTCGTTAACTCAGAGTTCCTGCTTTTTAATACATGCTTTGACTGGTTTTGCAGCCGTAAGAGCGACATGCATTGGTGGATTCAGAAGAATAAGGGGGTTGGCCCGCCACAAGTTTTAATTATTCCCTTCCATATTAGTGCGTTAGCACTTGGATGCTTCTAAAGCCACAAAACTGTATGACAACTTTTTTTCCACTCTTAGCCTCAGAGGCGTAGCGAGAAATTTTAAAGGGAGGGGGGAAGCACAGACTGCAAAAGCCAACAAAAGAGACTGGTAAATGTCAGTCACTCAGCAACGTTTGATCTTTTTTTTATTAAAAAGCAAAGTCAAAATAGGGGGGCATGGACAATTTCCCCCACTGAATACCCTGCTGCTTAGCTTCTCTTAAAAAATTCTGGATTTGCTCTTTCAATGTGTGTAACAATTAAAATTTGCCTGATATTAATCGTTATCGTTACTATTGTTGTTTCAACCTGTTCATTAATTAATAGCCTTTTTAAACCTGTGTTTATATTCGTGCGCCTTTGACTTTTATTGCTGCAAACAGTGTCATTTTGAACAAACCTTTCAACGAGCATGCTTTTTTATACAGGAGGCCAAAAATAAATGAAACCCAATAAACCAATAAAGTACTGAAATTAGGGGCTTTAGCTGCTAGATTTTGCGGTTTATAGGCCTACATGCTCCAAATTAGCACTTTTTTGGGTTTCATTGTATTTTGGGTACGTACCCTGCGTTTTGTTGTTACTGATGAGAAAAATGCAGACATGTTTACTGATGACTGCTTCTCTGTGTGAAAAAATATTTGAATTTTGCAATGCTTTATTTGCGAAAATTGAAGGATATTCCTTTACTTTTTGCAATGTTTGTTTTCTAGTCACCAGTAATGTTAAAGCAACCCTTTGAAAACTTTGAGGCCTTTTAAGTATAACACTTGCCTTTTTACCCAAAAGTTCTGATTTAATATTGGTGTAAGGAGTTGATTGAAAAAATACGTCTTAAATTGTGGGGAGTTCTTCGGAATTTGGTATTGTTAATACATGCGTTTTGATTGTAAGGGAAAGTTCGTGGCAAGGCAATAGCGGATCCAGAAGGGAGCAGGGAACCAAGAGGGATCATGTCTCCCTTAAATTTTTGTTTTACATATTGATGTGTTAGTACTTTGGTATTTGGAACTCATAAAACTGCAAGATTCTCATTTTTTTAATTCGTGGACCCCCCCCCGTAAAGTTTTTGGATCTGCCCCAGCAAGTTTTAAAAAATTAAAGAACTGCAATTAAGGGCGTCGGCAAAAGAATTTCCAGGAGGGCAATCATGATACATTATTCAAGAAAGTAGCAAAAAATCCCCATTCCACTCATGAAAGTATATCGAAGTGAGCCTTTTTTCCAAAAGGACTCTCGGCTCCCTCCTTGCCGACGCCCATGACCACTGGAAAGTAATATTTGCCTTGAAAATGGCGGTGCTTTTGAATTTCTCTCGTTTTAATTCTTCCTACCTCTGGTGCAATAGCTGCCACTGTGTCTAGTATTTTATTTTGCGTTTGTAAAAGTAAAATATTTACCGAAAATGCATTGTTCATTTTTTAGAAAAATGGAAAGAGTAATTTGGCGTATTTGACCCGATTCAAGTTCCTAATCCAGCTACGAGCGCATTAGAGTTAAATATTGATGACGGGCTTAGATCTTACAGTTTCGTAACTTCCTGAGAGAAAAACCAACTTCCCTGATTCCAGAAACAATTACCGGTAACTAAAACAAAGATGTTACCGGTACAATTACCGGTAACATCTTTGTTTTTGTCTTAATTTGTTTACTAACTAATTAAGACAAAAACAAAGATGTGCTAAAATAAAGAAAACTACCGGTATGTTAAAACCCTCCAAAGTCCCGAAACGGCCCTGGCTGAAGAGAGAGAGGCAAGACAGTTCCTGCCAGTGTCAACTAATGAGCCAACTTGCGATTGTTTGGACGTTGAAAACAATGTTCAGGAATTTTATTTAATTTAGATTATGATTTGAACTTGGCGCAAACTCATTTATTCACGACTCAACCAAAGATTAACTGACATAAAAGCGGTGATGGGCACGATAAATCTTTCTGTACTAAAGCAATAACCATAATCGCTAGTTTCAAAAAAACCCTGGATCATACCGACAAACGAAAAACTTTAATTTCTCAAAACGATGTCGGTAATCGAAAAATTATCGCCGATAAATTTTTCCGTTAGCCTAACTGTTACGGTAGGCTAAATTTTCAATGTGTTTGACGAAGTTTTTTCTGTAGGTCAAATTACAAAAATGTTCACGGACTCTGCCGTGGCATTAAACAAAACAGAGATTTTTTTAAATTGCAACAAGATTTTATGGACACCGTGTATTTTTCCCAGCGCCAATCTACTAACTTTGAACTTTTGTCCATAAAGAATCGCTTATCGCGATAACTTATCGGCGATAACAAAATACATCACAAACGCGATATCGGTAATCGATAAACCAAAACTATTTTGAGCGATAACGATAATCGGTATTAAATTATCTCGATAAATGCCCATCTCTGCATACAAGCACCACTAAAACTGCTTCATATGATGATCAATGAAGACTAAAATGAAAAATTACGTTATGGATGGCAAGGTAAAAACAAAAAATTGCAGCAAGCACAGCACATAATTTAGGGATTATAAAACAGAAAATGTATAAAAAAAAGAAGTTTCAAGGGCAGCAATCAAAACAAGTATACAGATTTCAAAAAAATAATTTGGCACCATGTAGCACAGGGAATGATAAAGTTAAACTAGGAATAGATTCACTTGTCTTGAGGTAAGTGATAACTTAGTTGTTGACGAGCTGTATCTAATACTTCAGCAATTCCAATACTCATTTCTGACGTTAACAAAGAAGATTGAAGTTTTCCTGAAAGCATAAATGTACAATTACTGTTTCGACCTTGTTAGAACGCATCAGAGTAATTCAGATGTGAAAAAACAACTGCTTAGAGTCAAAAATTAAGCCTAAGTTTTGTCAGCGTGAAGGCCCATTTACGTGTAGCTTATTTCAAGCGCTTAAGCTTGTAAGCTCAGATTTTCCGGCGTCAACCTTTGTTTCTTTATTATCGTACAGTAGTTGGAGCAACCTGCTACTCGCTTACGATCAGAAACAAAAAAGAGAAAAGATGGAGCTGCATAAGCGCTTAAAATGCAGGCCTAGTGCATAGCGGTGCAGAACATGCTTTAAAATAGATTCTCTAAATAAGTCTGAATCCATGTTAATTGCATAGCGTTCGAATTACCTTGCATTATACATTTTCTGACTTCCTCTGCTTCATAGGTAAACCCTTCTCCGTTGAAAATGTAAAAACCTCGACTTTCTGGTGTGGGTGGCAGGGTAAAGTCGTAAGTGGTGGGTTTCGAGTTGCTACAAGTTACCTCCAGCTTTGTTGGTGCATATATGGGATCGCAAACCTAAAAAATACGGAAAATATGTTAAAAATAGATTACTCGGCCACCATTCAAGGATAAGCGGGTCTAGAACAGTAAGCAAAAAATGAGCTTGCAACTACGGGACCTTATAAACTTGAACTTAGAAGAGAATTCGTTCCATTCTTATTGTATCGATCAGTCGTGACATGACCTAGCGGTAACGCGTGCAGGTGACAGATCCTACGTGACGGGTTCGATTGGCGACTGGAGCCGATCGCATTTCACATATATACTGGGTGACTGCTGACTCGAAAAGCGCAAGCTCACTTCGCCGTCTCTCTGACTTACTATTGAACTTTAAAATCAAATCAAATCTTCACTGTACTCACGGTGTTGCACCTAACTGTGTAAGGCAGGGGTGGGCAAGCTTTTTACACAAAAGGCCAGATTTGGAAAAACCGTTGAAGCCTTGGGCCGCACACTGATTGAAAAACAAGATGAAGACCTTTTTTTTGGAGATCACGGTCCACGTACGAATGTGATCTCCAAAATAAAAGGTTTTTACCTCGTTTTTTATTCCAATTTTGCACCGTTGAGGCTTATTTTTTTGAAAAAATCACTGCCATCCATGATCTTTAAAGGAAAAAAAGGGTCTTCCGCTGAATTCACAGTCGGAGTTTAAGTTTGTCTAAGTGCAGGCGGGCCAGAATAAAAGGACCGGCGGACCGGATTTAACCCGCGGGCCGTAGTTTGCCTATGTCTGGTGCGAGGAGTGGCGGAGCCCATCTCCGCGGCTTAGCGCGTGGGCAAGTAGTTTCGAAGAAACATCGCAGCAATGGCAAGTCGTTGGCGACACTGCGTCCGATTTGACCGACCCGGGAATCGAACCCAGCAAAGTCATTACAACTGAGCTAAAAAGTTCAATCTAATTCGAAAATGATCTTCATTATTTATTCAGTTCAATACCTACCTTAATGCTGCCTTTTGTTCCGTAAACAATCCCTTCGTTTTGAAAATTCTTCAAGAGCGAAATACTCAACAGAGCTGTACGGTCACCGGAATATCGGAGAAATATGAAGCAGTCGGTATCAACCCCGGTTTCCTACAGCATTTTGACAACATATTAGTTTTTACAAGCAATTTAACTTAATTAACTTCAAACAAAGTACATGAGGGTACAGCTATAGCATATTACTGCAGTGATAAACCACGTGCATCGCTTACAGCACACACTGCTGATGATAGCAACTGACAACTAAATCGGTGGAAACGTCCGTTGCACTAAATTGTAATTTATGTTGATAACACAGAGCTAGATTCAATTTTGCTCTCGTTCAAACTCAGAACAACGAAAAAAATACAAACGATAACTGCTGCTTGCAGTTGAGAAGCAGAAAATGCATACTTTAAGAAATAAAATATCTGCGCACGTAAATAGCGCGTAAACTTTATTGGTAGATTTTAGAATGTTTGTTCTCGGGTTCAAGTACAACCGTACAAAGGACGTCTTTCTGTCAAAACTCTCCCCAGTAATTTTTATAACATTTATACAAAACTGAACGACGACAAAAAGGTGTCCTGCAAGACACATTTTGAGGAGTAGGATAACTCAGGGTGACCGACTCGGCGTTAATACAAGATTTTAGGGTTCGAGTTTAGCGTGAAGTAAAACGCTAGAGTTTAAGTTGAGGGCAAGGACTAGGTGTCCCAACGCAAACCTGTCCCACGACGACTAGGTCAAGCCGAATAGTCGCGTACACCTTTCGACGGCCGATAAGACCATACTGTAGTAAGTTTACAGCTCCTGTAACGAACCAGCAATTCAAAAACTTACTTTGAGTAAATTTCCGAACGAGTTTTGTTGAATTGGATTTTCACCATATACAAGTTGTGCAAGTTGAGTTGGATAGCAACCTAAAAGAAAAGTGTATTATCATAAATATCTATGCCCATGCAGATGCAGTTGGCAGAGTGGTTAGCGATTTAGGATTCGGATCTGGCTTCATGGGTTCGATACTCAACCAGCTCATCTTTTACGAAGCTATACTAAAAACATATAAAACCCAAGCAGCAGATTATGTTGCTGAAAAAATAACTCTTTGCTAACCCAGCTCCGTTTGGTTTGTGTTTAGTATGCAGATGACTTTCCACAACCATGAAAATTTTATCTGCTAACATTTTTAAGATAATGAAGCAGCAGCTGGCCGCATCGGTTGTTACGGATTAAAATTTAGTGACTAATATCGACAAATGCTGGCACGATGACATTTCTACACGTTGCGTCTCAAGCACGTGCACTAAAATTCTCAGAAATTCAACGGATTTGATTGTAACTTATAAGTGTATAGGCCAGAAATGGTCAGGGTGATATTACGAAGAAATTTCTACTTTGTGCTAAAATACCGATGCTGAGTTGAAACACGAAACCTGCTTGATTGATCTCATATTTTTATCTTCCTGTCACGAGGAAGCGGCGGAGACTCTTTGCATAGGACGAATCCAGACCAGCTTAGGAGTCGCCTTTGTTTCCCAGTTTTCGGTTCAGTTTTGCTTTTAGCTTCTTTAATTTGCTGCTTGTTACATTTCACCAAGCAGACATAATCATCAGGAAGCATCTTATCTAAGGACGCAATAACAAGACTAGGGTGGGAGTTGAACCATTAACCTTGCGCTCATGTCGTCGTAAAAACAAGGCTACGAGCGACTATGACACGCTGTTGACGAAAAAAAACTTTTCCGTAAAACAACTTGCCTATAGCTAGAAGGGCACCACCACCAACTTCTTTCGATGTGAAATTAGAAGCAAGAGGTTGGAAATCGATTCCCAGTTGCGCTTGTACATGGGTAATATCACCTATTACTCCAGAACTAATAATTTCCCTCAACTTGGCATAGGATGGAAAGCATCGAGACCAAATTGCCTACAATTATAAAACATTGGTCTACACTCTACAATTACAAAACAGTCTTGCATAATCAGAATATGCAATACTCAAAGGCGGGGCCCCAATAAGCTTGTGAATCAGAGTGGCTGCTTGACCCGAAGACTTTTGTCCCTTCGTAACCACCCTGTTGTTGTCTCGTAAATTATCTTGGTCTTTTTTTCCTTGTAATATTGTCTCAAATTTGATATGGTATTTATCATAGAGTAACTACTAAATAAACTTGATCTTAAGTAGCAGCAAAATCAACAATAAAGTCGTGCGAATTCAATACATCAATTGCAGAATCGTAAGAATTCATTTCAAAGAACTTCTCTGGCCCACTTGTTGGCATTTTTCATTGAATAAAAAGCAATTCAACTAAATGTTAATTACCCTGTCCACATTTGCAGCTTAAGTGAGTCAAAAACCTACGTCCTTTCTACATTACAATAAAATTTTTAATGTCAAAATCCACTTGTTTTTCAATCAAAACATCAAAAATTTCACTAAAACTAAAAAAAAGCAATGTCCTTTCAGGCCTACTGGCGGGAAGTCATGACGACTTCCTCTTGTTGAGTCGGAGGCTAATATCAGCTCTCCATCGCCAACAGTGCAAAGCACTCCAGTCAAACGTCCCGCTCTACGGTGACAGCGCTGTTTTGAGCTCTGCGGCTGATGACGGCTCTACGGCTGATGAGGGCTAATAATCCGAAACAGCGCTGTCCCGCTCTACGGTATCAAAAATTTGATTATGGCATTATAAATGGGACAAGTGGGCAGGTTAAATATTTTGACAGACGTGAGATGTTTTAGTCTTACTGAATCCAAGCTGCCTATGTTTTTTTTGCATCAGCACTCACTTCCATTAAAAATTTCTTGTTTGTTTTTGCAATTTCACACATTTCTTTCGCTTCTTTTGCATTTATGCCCAGTGTTTTCTCACATAGTACATGTTTACCAGCTTCCAACATCATTTTGCATAATGGGAGATGATGGGAATTCACTGCTCCAATGTAAACGACATCTGCAACACAACATCATGTTACGACTCACTATCCAACAAAAATATAAAGTTTGATATATTGGCATAAGACATTGGTATTGGTGCGAGAGGTCAGGGTTTGATTCCCATGCCAGTCAAGTCAAACACAGTGTGGCCAATGACTCACCATTACTGTGGTGTTTCTACAAAGCCATGTTGCCCCGATGCTAAGGTGATGCTAATGTCAGCGACATGGCCTAGCGGTAACGCGCGCAGGTGACAGATCCTACGTGACGGGTTTGATTCGCGGCTGGAGCCGATCGCAATTGACATATATACAAAGCTGGGCAACCGCTACTTGAAAAGTAGCGCCGCTGCCGCTACCGCTTTTTGACCAAAAAAGCAGCCGCGCTGCCGCTTACCGCTGGTTGTTCACGAAAGCAGCGCCGCTACCGCTGCCGCTAGTGAGGGCAAAACAGCGGGCGCTGCCGCTATTTTAAAGAAAAAAAAGTCAAAAGCACAAAGGCAATTTTAACATTGTAGGCCTACTGGTGAAATTGCAACTTTGTTGACGGAAGTAGCGTAGCAATGCGAGTAATAAAAATTCAAACAAGTGACAAAAAAGCCGACAATCGGTTTCTATTTCATCCAATAAGATATAGGGCTTTTTGGGGAAAAGTTAATTTTGAAATCTGATTGAACGTAAATAGAAACCGATGGTCAGGTTTTTAGTGAGTAACAAAAAACAGGTTAAAAAGACATAATCAGAACACGTTGAAAATAAAACACAGATTGAAAATATAATAGAAACAAGTTAAAAAATAAAGGCAGGTCGCAACCGGCGTTAAAAAATTAAAACTCCATTGATTGGTTGCATGCTGCTTTTAAAAAAACTAGCATTTCGAAATTCTGGTCCGTTAAACCAGTGCGCTTAGGCTTTAGCACGTCTTTTCCCACGGAAAAAAGTTGTTCAATCGCCGCGCTTGACAGAATCGCGGTATTGGAGTCAATGAACATTAAACAAGTCCCTCAATATTTTGTTTTTAAAAAGTTCCGGCGAAGGTCGTTCACGATGGAATGCAGCTTCATTCAAAAACTCTTCCACCACATGCCTCTCTTTTCCATCATTTTGCTGGAATTTTCTTCCTAGGCTACCTCACATATCTCCCGCTGAGAAGCTAATTCTCAGAGACTGAATTTTTTTACCAAGAAGTTTGTTTTCACAATCTCAGTTTAAAAAATTTAAAGTGAGATTGTGAGAAACAAAACTTTTAGTTGCTGTCTTTAAAGAAGTTTAATCAGCGCTAGCGGGAGACTATTTGCATTAAATGGGGCGCTGTAGCGCTGCCGCTACTCGGCTAAAATAACAGCGGCGCTGCCGCTTGTCGCTGGTGGCCGAAAAAAACAGCGGCGCTAACGCTACCGCTAGCGAAAAAGTAGCGCCGCTGTGCCCAGCTCTGCATATATAACGGGTGGCTGCTGACTCGAAGAGCGCAAGCTCACTTCGCAGTCTCCCTCAATTACTGTTGAATTTTCAGTTCAATATAATTTGAAAATAACCTCAGTTACTTAATTGCAGAGATGGACCCCGCCACTAGTTACACGCTTCTGCGTAATACCAGGAGTATAATGAACATTTTATTGTTTTATATATCAGTTATGCAGTAATACAGCCGGAAGTCCATATCCACTACATCTGTGGGACTGAGATCAAAAAGCTATAATTTCAAAATTAAACTTGCATGCCTTGCAATAACATGTTTTTATACCAGTTTAAATGACATTTCCTTCATAGAGATAGAGAATTTCAACAAGCTTAACACCACATGTACACAAATATAACTGGCATAAATACATAATTTGGTCTTAGGGTTCAAGAGCGTACAACAATGATTGTTGCATCAACCTTGTAAGACAATATTATTAAAGGAGACAAGACACAAAACATTTTCTAAAAAAGACAAATATATGGCTCTACAGAAACATTTGACATACTGATAGCTGTTCACTAAACCAGGAACATACATTTTCTTCATATTTATTTGGAGCATTTTAACCAACTTTAAACTAAAACCAGCGCAAACCTATTTCAGAATCTGATGCAAGCTGCTTGTATGATCCGTAAGCTCTTGATACAGAATGGACAGAAGCAAATTCCTTTGATCTTTTTTCATCTCTGCTTGCAACAGCAATTATCTAGAAAAATCCATGGATTATGTAAACATAAGTTAGGGTAGTGTTTTGTTTCATCCATTGACAATGTTATGCAATGATGTCACAACTGCAGCTATCCATACTGGTGACCAACCCTACACTTTCTGTTAAAAGTAGCACAAAAATTTAACAGCAATGACATTCTGCAACTTCTACTCCAAAAAATTACTACTACAAATGGAAACTTAAAATAGCAAGCAAGCACAAGTCCCAAAGTACTAAACTATAAGCTGATATATGAAACTCATGAGTTTATTACACAGTGCAAGCAAACAAGAAATATTCTTGTATATACTGAACATCAACGTAGTATGATTGATTGTAACTGTATCTTTTCCTTCAGTAAGACAATAAACTTCAAAACATATTCAATAATTTTCAATGTCATATGTAGGGCAAAGAGTGTTCTCTTGCATTTTATTCAAAAACACAAGCGCAATGATACCTGGGCAGTGGGTAGGAGTTGCACCAAAGACAAAAAGGCCCTGTAATCATGACCAATCACAATGGTTATCTGACCTGCTGACTGACAACTGCTAATATCGAAAATTGCTTTATCACTTCCGCCAATTATTTGCAACTTTAAAGTTTTATTTAGTGAATTACCGCACATGCACCAATGAATGGATTGATGTCCTCGCTGAGCATCAAAACTCACCAAACCAACTCTGGACACAATTGTGCTAGTCTAATAGTACTGAGTGAAAACAGCTTCTGCCTTGAGAGCTGTAGACTTGGGTTTGATTCTGAGTTGGGTCAAACCAATGACTTTAAAATTGGTATATGCAGCTTCCCTGCTTGACGCTCAGCAATAACGGGACAGGGTAAAAAACAAGTCGGCAAGTTTACTTGTTGTGTCATTGAGAAAGGCACTTCACAGGATTTCCTCATCTTGGTGTGGTAGACAGATGGCCAGCAAATCCCAAGCAAGCTCCTGTAGTGCATTGATCGCTTTCTCGTGATAGAATAAATAGGGGCCTATGCAATTAACTAAATCAACTTTATTTTAGTGCTACGGTATTGAAGTACGGTAGTCAAACTTTGACTCACCTGATGTTGACTTTTCGGCAGCATGTTTAGAGCAAGAGCAAATTCATTACTGATCATCCCCGCACAACAAATTCCCCATCTTAATAAAAAATCTTCCATTGTCAGTTCAAAAGTTCTAAGTTACGGTATCAGTTCAGAACAATTTCAAAGCTATGGCAATTAGAAAAACTAGCATCTTCGCAAATAGATGATGTCTGTATCAGCAGTAGTTTAGATTTAAACTACCATTACCAATAAATAATTTTTAAAATCTGCTAAAGAATTTTTAACAAGATCTTGAGATACCGGTACTTAGGGTACCGGTAGCTGAGGAGCCAAGTGTAACAATAATTTGATATTTCTTGATGCATTTTTGGTTAACGTACCAGCATACATTTGAAACTAAGTTTCCTAACAGCTCTCTGTTTGCTAGCCTACCGGTACCACAGTTTTGGCATTTCATTCTCATCTAGGCTAGTCTACAAATTCATCATTCTCTAGCTGTCTAGGCTAAATAATAGCGGGGTATGGTAATCTTAAGCACCAAATCTGCAAACTTCAAGCTATTGTGCTTCACTGCTTCATATAGGTTGTTCAGCCCGCCAAAGCAAATACGTATAGGACTGGACTGCCAGCTGCCAGTCAAGTCCTACCAAGACTGCAGTTCAACGGACCCAGCCACGTGCACGTCTGCACGACGCAATACGCTGCAATGCCTGCAAACTTCTGCACTGTGCTTCTGCGTTCTGCTATGCTGCAATTGGTCGCTGCATCGTGATGTAATCTTCGGAGTACAATATATGGATTTTTTTGAATATTTTAATTACAAAAATAAGAGCCCAAATAATTTGAAACATTTGAATGTTAGAGACGCTTCGCTTTAAACTTAAACCATTATCAATCTTATTCAAGTAGAACCACAACTTAAACCATTATCTATTTTACTATTTATCTATCAAATAGAATTCTATTTGAATAAGATTGATAATGGTTCAAGTTTAAATCGAAACGTAATGTAATCGCTTTGCCAATAGCGCGGTCGTATTAAAACCAAAACATTGGGGGCTCGGAGGTTAATTTTTAGGAGGACCGCATGTTTTTTTGACGTTAACAGACCTCTTTAAAATGAGGTTATCTTCAAATTATATTGAACTGTTCCCAGTAATTCAACAGTAATTGAGGGAGACTGTAAAGTGAGCTTGCACTCTGAGTCAGCAGCCACCCGGTAAATATGTCAAATGCAATCGGCTTCAGCCGCGAATCGAACCCGCCACGGAGGATCTGTCACTTGTGGGCGGTACCGCTTGGTAGTGCTCGAGTTGTATAAACACATATGGGAAAATAGTGCAAGGTTTTCACGCAGACGTAAAGGAGGGATGGTCATTACTGTATTTACAGAGGAATAGTTTACGCTATAATGCTTTATACGTGGGACGTGGGTGGTGTTTTGTTTTCCGGGGAAATGGCGTTTCCCGCATCCCCCCTCAACTCGAGTACTGCCGCTACACCATGTCGCCGACATCCATGATTCAAGTTTAGCAAAAAAGTTTCCTATTATAGGGGAAGGTGGAGTTAGTTCGTACATGGGGCTAGTTCGGACCAACCACTTCCGGTTTAATTTTTGCAGCATCATGTGACCTGTAGCAGTCACCGCAATCTTCTCTTTCAATCGCCATATTGGATAGGTAGCAAAATCAAATAGTTTTTGGTTGAACTTCATATTCACGATTTTTAACAAAAAAGTAAAACCAGATAAGACGAAATCGTAAGGTTTTGTGCTAGCATGGGTGCAGCTTAAGCTGAAGTCTAGCATTGATACTCGTCAGGCACATTATAAAAAACACGCAGACAAGATGAATTTAAAAAAATCAAGTTGTGTAAGAAGAGTTTGCCATTTGCTAGTCTTGCTGAGTGGGGTTAATTCGAACACATACAGGGTGACCCAAAAAAAACGGAACCCAATTCTAATTATTCTAAATACACTGGTTCCGTTTTTTTTGGGTCACCCTGTATAACAAGTCATTCGAAATAGCAAGAGAAGATATTGTTTTTAAATTTGAAAATGATTTCAAATCAAATATGAAAATAATTTTAGCACGTGAAGATGTTGTTTTCAAATTGCCAGTGCCACAAATTACTGAGTCTTCTCCACGTCCATTTTTACACGCTTTTTAACTTGAATTTTGAACAATAGAACATTTAATTTTACCTAACTATTGAGATCATGCATAGTCTCTTTCTTTCATTCAGTTAATTTCATTTGAATTCTTCAATTCTTTGTTGTAAACTTTTGAAACTGTGTAAGTGAATTCAGCTGAAACGAGCTGTTTTTTTCTATCAGTGGATAGTGATGCAGAGCGCTTTTTCATCGCTATAAATTCGCCTTCTTTTTGATATCCGAGACTACCCCACTGCTTGTCCGGACCTACCCCACTATTGGGGCAAGTTCGGACGTACTAGACCACCTTGCATTTTTGTAAGTAATGGCCTAATGCTTGGAGCTATAACAATCACGAACAATTTCATATTGAAGTCAAAGAGCTATCTACAATTTTGCACTAAGAGTAGGTAATTCCACATTCTTAATCTTGCTCTAGAATCACAAAAGTGAATTTTGTCCGAAATAACCCCACCTTACCCTATATGGTTGAATCATAAAGTTGTCTTGCTTTGTTGTCTGTTTTCGTTTCAAAACTGATAACCTGCAGACTGCAAACAAACCTCATTTATCGTAATGGGAAGCTTTATTGTAATTCTCACATCGATTATTATTTATCGCTTATTTACTGTATATTTCACAGACGTTCTAGATTCTAGATCGTATGCAGAAGCCTTTGTTTGCGTTTAGAAAAATAAAGCACTACATCAACAAGTTCTGTTTAGAAATTAAACTGAAATTACTGTTAGTCCGGTAACAGAATTTTTGATTGTTTGATTGAAGCATTCCTGTTGTCGCTATTGCGGCCTTGATTACTGAAGGAATGAACTTAAAAACCACTGTTCTGTGGTTTCAAAGCGCTTGGGCTAATGTGCGTGCCACACGCGCAGTCAATTTAGAATGGAATGGTTGTAACGCTGTTGGTGAAGTAAAATATGCACGAATTTGTAAGAACTTAGGCGAATTTTGTTCTCTCTCATTCTCTCTCGGTCTCGCAAAGGCTGTGGGCCTTATATGAAATTCTACCATAACTGTCTGGAAGTGAGAAGAGCAGAGGCAATCAGACAACAGAGAGACAATGGTAGCAAGCTTGGAGCAGCTTGCTTCACGTTTACAGAGACTAGTTCCGTTGTAAAAGGTAAAGGTAAAGGTACGGGACAGCGGGTGCAAGCACACATTGTTTAGGCCATTTTCAAATGTCGGCCCATTACAATTTTCAATCACGAATGATTGAACGCTGTTAAGGGACATAACATGACGAACAACACATACACAAAACCCTTCGCACTTCCGCTTGTGCCGAGCGCCTGGCGCGAAAGCTGCGAATACTATTTTTAAAGTCTTTAGTATGACCCGACTGGGAATAAAACCCCAGTCTACCGGCTACCAAGTGGACGCTCTTAACCGATACACCAAGCGCCGGTTATAAGAGGTATGAACACCGACACAAAAAAGCTATTTTCTGTGTTCGTTAGTTACCAAACATTTTTGCAAAATATGCCAGCAAAAGACAACCAAGACACTGCTAGGCAACACCGAGAGCACAACTCAGAAAATATTTGCACGAAGCTTTAACAATGACCCTCCTGCCTTCAAATACTTTTTCTCCACTCATACGCTATGTGTAACCGCTTCTTCGGCTCTAGTGGAGAGAATTTTTAGTGCGAGCGGGCTAATAATGCGACGACAGAGAAAGGCTGTCTTCGAAAATGTTGGAAATTCTTGTGTATTTAAAATGCAACTGCAATTTTTGAGACAAAAAATTGATTCAACTTGGTACTATAGATTTATTTAAAGCCGAATGGTTGCCGATCTCGGTCTCGAACCAAAGGTCTTGGAAGACAGCTGGTCTTGGTCTGGAAAAATTTATCAAGTCTTGATCTCGAAGCAGGTGGTCTCGACTACAGCACTGGATCCAAAATAAAGTGAATGGTTCCGAATTGGCAAGTCAAAACACGTAAACTATGCAAAATTCAATCAAAATTTATCTATTATATTCAGTAACAAAATATTCGCTGTTCTTTCGTCTATAAATTTAAGCGGGTTAGGCCGCTGTCCGTTTTTTTAAAGCGTTCCTTATTAAGCAGTTTCTTAACATTTGTTTCTAGACCCAAATACCGGTAGATAAAATTGATTAAAATAAAGTTTTATGTTCAAGTTCAAGAAATATAGGTGGAGTTCAAGTCTGAGATCAACGAAACGTTACGTATACTAAATAGGCTATACCTAAATTTTATGGAAGGCTTATCTCAATACAGTACGCAAGTTGCTACCGTACTAATACTTTTTGACGTTGTACTTGCTATGTTGCTGTCAATGGGCAATAAATATGAAACAAAAAAGTTAATTGTTGCCTCATCAATAACTAAAAAGCAATGTCTTTCCTGGCCTACCGGACGGGAAGTTAGGGCGACTTTTTCTTGTCAGGTCGTAGGCTATATTAGCACTCCATCACCAACAGTACAAAGCACTCCAGCAAAACGTACCGTACCAGTAAAATCTTCCTGGAAGATCAATGTCTCCTACCTGAGGGCGGCTGATGAGGGCTAATAGCCCGAAACAGCGCTGTTCGGCTCCACGGTATGTTACCTCATCGTTAATGATTTTGCTGAAACAATTAGTTCATTTATTTGTTTGTCGCTTGTGCATTTGCACGATGCATATAAGAACTTATAATATTCTCAGCTTCTTTTTTGCAACTAAATTTGCGAAATTGAACTGCCTAACAGCCTAGCTATCAAGCTAATCCAAATTTGGCCAAGCATTTTTCTGTTCAGCTGACTTATTTGTTCCTGCTTCTTCAGGCTACTAACCTACAAATCGCAATGCGCTTATATCCTCCTACGGACACAGATGCCGATAAAACAGTTCAAAATGAACTGAGACTCACTAAAGTGGCTAGCAATAACGACGTTAAAATTTTACATGCAGCGCCCGATTATCATTCGTAAAAATTGACACGAATCAATTTTAACAACTTGTGACTTCAAGAATTATATATTATACCGTAAAGTCAAAAAGTTTCAAACCAAAAAGTATAATAAAATTACTGACAAAAAACTGAAACAAAAAAATGTCATCACGTCAACAAAATTATATAGACCTACGTATAAAATTTTTGCGACCCAAAGTCGAAGGTGTCGCGACCCAAATTTGGGTCGCAACCCACTATTTGCGGACCGCCATGGGCAGATGGGCACACCCCTTGCGCATATCTATGAGGCGCCATTTGGAAAAAATAATTCAGGTTTTTCACTTGTTTTTTTCGGCTAATTTAAGCTACATGTTGTCCAATATATTATAATATGGGAAATCTCCTATATGTATTGTATAATAGGACAAATAAGTGGTTTAAAACAGCCAAAAACGCTGACGCAAAACATATACGAAATTTCCTATATCTTATGTAAGACAAATTATTGCTCAAATTCGCCAAAAATGCAGCGCAAAACTTATAGAAAATTTCTTATATATTATATAAGACAAAAAATCATTGCTCAAATTAGGCAAAAAACGCAGCGCAAAACATATAGGAAATTTTATATAATTATATAAGGCAAAAAATTATTGCTCAAATTAGCCCAAAAATGCAGCGCAAAACACACAGGGAATTTCCTATATAATATATAAGACAAATTACTGCTCAAATTAGCCAAAAAATGCAGCGCAAAACATATAGGAAATTTTATATAATTATATAAGGCAAAAAATTATTGCTCAAATTAGCCCAAAAATGCAGCGCAAAACACACAGAAAATTTCCTATATAATATATAAGACAAATTACTGCTCAAATTAGTCAAAAAATGCAGCGCAAAACATAGGAAATTTTCTACTCACTATATAAGACAAATTATTGCATAAATTTGCCCAAAAAAGCAGCGCAAAACGTATAGGATGCATTGCGCTGCTTTTTTTGGCAAATTTATGCAATAATTTGTCTTAATTATTTTTTTCCAAACGGCAACTCATAAATTTCCTATATATTTTGTCAGTTTTTTGGCTTTTTTAAGCCACATATTTGTCTTATATATAGGAAATATATCCTTTATAATATCTTGGACAAAATGTAGCTCAAAATGGCCGAAAAAACATGTGGAAAAACCTAAATTATTTTTTTCCAAACGGCGCGTCACACATATCACTCTTAGCAGCATATTGAATCATTAAAACGTGACTTTATCTTGAGGTAAATCATATCCTATTTGTTGACGAGCTTTCTGAAGAATTTCGCTGATTTCAAGACTCATTTCTAAGGTTAGAAGAGGCGATTCCGTCTTGGCTGTAAAAATATACACGTTAAAAATATCAACAAAAAACGTGTATTCCCATTCAGATAAGCCACTTTAAACTCATAAATGACGGGCGAAACAGTATTTAATTGCGTAATACAATAAATATGGGGCGAAAATAGCTTAGGAAAACTAAAGCCATAGTAATTCTTCAAACTAGACTTTTCGACAACATTCAAAACATTTACTGTGGCTGTATTTTTCTTCCTGAAGCAATGCAAAAGTGCATGTACATTTGTACAATGTATTGTACATAGACAATAAAACATACAACTGGTAACTTATTGTATATAGATAAGAAGCTTCTCACTCTTTTGGTTCCGCGAGTCTGCTTCAAACAATTATGCCACCCAATTGCAGCTATAACGTGGTTAGAAAACAAGGTATCTAACCATCTTAGTATCAGTCATGCAGCCATGCCTATTCAGTCTCGACTGGCATGTCTAAACACTAACCCGTTTTACTGCGTGTTTCGTTTTCCGAACCATTATTTATTTTTGTGCTCGCGTGTGTTTTTGATGTTTTAGCGCGTGGGAATAAAAGTTGAATTAATTTAATTAGTTGATTGGATTTTCTAGTGAAAGATTGAATGCAGTACCTAGTTACTTACCTTGCATTATGCATTGCCTAACTTCTTCCGCTTCGTAAGTGAACCCTTCTGCGTTAATAATTAAGAAGTCTTTATATTCTGGCTTGGGGCTAGGAACAGGAAAGTTGTAAGTTTGAGGTTCAGTGTTCTTACAATTTACTTCTAATTTCGTAGGAGCATAAAAATCATCAGACACCTGTAGAAAATATATTTTGCATCAGCAAAAAAACTACTAGAGATCACAAGAATTATTAAAATTCACTTTAATTACATCAATTTTTTTCCAAATTGAAAATGTTGCATTTTAATCAAACCCGCAAATTCGCAAGCTTTGCAATGGAGACAAAGTTCCAGTTCTTCATTTTTAACTTTGCAAGTTCAAGTTCAGAGAATTTCACCGAGTTTATGCTAAGTTTAAGCAATTTTTATCGGGTCGAGGTTAAGTTTAAATCTCAATCAACTTTTTTGAGATCGAGATCAGAGATTTTTGTTTAAGGCGTGTTTACCGATACGCAACACGCGACAAAAATTTTTCGCACCTTGTTTGTTTTATTTTACTGTTTACCAATCACGCGAAAACCTGCAAAATCCTTCTACATTCACTTACATTTTAATTTTAGTAGCGTTGTCGCATGTCGCGTTGCCGCCTGTCGTGTATCCGTAAACGCGTCTTTAGGCAAAAAAAAAACACGAGTTCAGTGATTTTGCAGCACGGATTGCAGCCAATGCTAGTTCTAACGTATTTCACATTTCAATTTCACTAACATGTGTGGTTTGGAATCGATTAAATAACCACGCACGACAGTCACCACAGTTGGGCTTCGACAGTTAAGCAGAATCGTGCTGCAGCTATTTATTACACATTCGCAGCCAACGTACCTTCATGCTTCCATTTGTGCCATATATAATTCCTTCACTTTGCATGTCTTTAACAAAGGATGTACTTAAGAGAGCCGTTCGATCGCCGGAGTACCGCAGGAAGATGTAACTATCCGTATCAACTCCATTCTCCTGTAATAAACGCTTAATCAAGCTGTGCACTGGCATTTGGTACTGATAAGGTGGCCGAGTGATTAAAGCAGTGGTTTTCATCGGGGTTACGCAAGTTTACAACATAGAGCTGGGTTCAAGTAAGTAATCTAAAATAATGCACTGGGTTCCTTGAGTCTCGGTAATGTTTGATTGGGGTTCCGCTCCACCAGAAAAATTAAAAGCCACTGGATTACTGCATCTGTCTCTGGAGCTGTAAACTCTGATTTGATTCTAAATCGGGTCAGACCAATTACTCTGACATTGGTATTCACAGCTTCCCTGCTTGGCGTTCAGTACTCAAAGGACAGTGTGGAGAACAAGTCGGCAAGTTTGCTTGTGCCGTTGGGAAAGGTACTTACGAGATAAACATAAAAAGAACTTCTATATTCGATCTCAATTAATACTTACGTTGAGAACTCCAAACGAGTTTTGTTGTATTGGTTTTTCACCATAAATAAGTTGCGCTAATTGAACAGGGTAACCACCTGGAACAATAAAAAATTGTGGTAAAAACACATTCCTAGTACTCGAGAGAGAGATATTATGCGCGCCGCGTGGAGCATCCGCAACTTAATCAAAAAAGACATGAAAAAAATTTTACGAAACTAGCTAGCGCAGAGTTGTAAGTCGGGCCGGGTTTTTCGGGTCGGGTTCGGGCCGAAGTTTGGAAAATATATATCGCGCTTAGTTCGGGCCTGAACTTGGTCTCACAATTTGTAACGTTGTTAGATTTCGGGTTATAGTCGGGCCCAAATCGGGCTTGAAACATTTTTCGGGTTCGGGTCGGGTTCGGACTTGTATTTTCGGGTTTGGGCCTAAAATTTTGGCCCGTTTACAACTCTGAGCTAACGCCCAAATATGGTGTAGACACATAACTCAGAGTAGAGGAGTTTTAAAAAAAATAAGAATTCTCACCTAAAGACAAAAGAGCACCACCTCCAGGTTCTTTTGATCCTGCATTTGGATTTAATAGTCTATGGTCCATTCCCAGTTGTGCTTGGATGTGAGTAACTTGCCCAATCGCGCCAGAACGAAGAATTTCCCTCATTTTCGCATAAGCGGGAAAAAAGCGAGTCCAAAACCCCTGAATTCAAATCGTAGAATAATAAAGTTTTTTCAGGAAAACATCAGGAGACCAAAGTTGACTTGGAGGCCCTCCCTCCCAAAAAGATACTTTATACAATTTTTCTCGATTCTAGGGACCCGATTTTCAATTTTAGAGTATCCATACGGGTCCCTAAAAAACCTTATGAAACCAATGCGACTTTTGCCATTGATTTGAGTAGCATCTCTGAAAAGCCAAGTAGTAATATTTACCTCCATCAAAAATTTCTCTTTCGATTTCGCAAGTTTGCTCATTTCTTTCACTTCACTTGCAGTCACTCCAAGTGGTTTCTCACATAAGACATGCTTCTCTGCTTCCAACATCATTTTACAAAGACTCAAGTGCTGAGTCTGAACCGTTCCAATATACACCACATCTGAAACAACCAGACATTATACCTTCCGGTGAGAGCTGCGAACTCGCGAGTAGTTCTTATCGAATTCAAGTTCGAGTTCACTAAAAATTTCGTAGTCGAGTTAGAGTTATTCATTTGTGATTTTCCGAGTTCAAGTTCCAATAATTTTTACCGCGGTTATGCTGATTTTAAGTAGTTTTTTGTCAAGTTTAGGATAAATTCAAAACTCAAGTTTTTTCGAAAACAAGTTCGTGTTCAGGGATTTGTGGTTTTCGAGTTCAAGTTCAATGAGTTCGAAGCCGTGCTTCCAGTATATTAACTAAGTCTCAATTTGCTGTAGCTAGTGGTGTAGCCGATGAGGGCCCTGTTCCCATCTTTTGACGGGTCCAAAACTGAGGTATACTCAGAGTGCCTAACGCCCCGATCCAAGCAGACCACATTTTCGAAGTCTCTGCCTTATTGCAAATAGCCCAAACCTCATTCTCGCCGGCCCAACCGGTAGTTTCCATACCAGGGCTGGGTTTACCAATAACCTTTGCAGACTAAAGCCTAGCGGCCTCGACATGATTACGGAGATCTTGTTTTGGAGATCGAGCATAAAGATCTTTATTTACTTAGAGACGAGTATACAATCATTTAATTATCAGTAGCTGCAAATGTGAAATCATATTAGCTTAGAGTCTATTGTTGTTTAAAACCAGCTTTGTACATAACAAACTATGAAAACTAAACAAATAAAATCAAATCTTCATTACACTCGCGGTATTACACCGAAGCGTGTAACGAGTGGCGGGGCTCATTTCCGTTGCTTAGCGCCTGGGCAACACAGCTCCGAAGAAACGTCGCAACGGTGGCGAGCTGTTGGTGACACTGTGCAGATTTGATTGGCCCGGGAATCGAACCCCAGACCTCCCGAACCGTTAGCGTGCGCTTAACAACTGAGCTATCTGGCCGGTCAAAACTAAACAAATTTGCTTAAAAAAATCTCGTTTTAAAGAAAAAGCCTAGGGTTTTTCATTATCAAAAACCGGCCCTATACATAACAAACTCTGAAAACTAAACAAATTTGTTAAAAAAAAATCAAGCACACATTATACTGGCGGTAATACGCCGAAGTGTGTAACGAGTGGCAAGGTCCATCTCCGCAACTTAGCGTCTAAGCAACACAGAAACATCGCAGCGGTGTCGAGCCGTTGGCGACGCTGTGTCCGATGTCCCGGGAATCGAAACCAAGAACTCCGGCGCCGACAGCAATGTCTTGAAACACAACGCCATCCAGCAAATTTGCTCTTTACCGCAAAATCGATAGTCATTTTTCCAATCAAACAAACCTATCTCCGGATCAGCAGCAAGCTCTTTATAAGATCCATAAGCTTTTGAAACAGAATGAAGAGCAGCAAAATCCTTCGATCTTTTTTCACTTCTGGTAGCAATTGCAACAATCTGTAAATAATCAAATTTGCAATTACAAATACTAGGCCTACAGCCGAAAAACAGCGTAAATGCTTGGGCGGAAGTTTCAGTTCACTTATGGTGCCACTGTCATCGCTATAAGTCTAAAAAGAAATTTCTTTTGCACCACGGCATTAGATCCAGCTCGGCGTAGGATTATAGCGTTGACAATGGAACCTGGAGGGAGCCAAAACGTAGTATTTATAATCAAACTGTTTAAGTGAGACCCAATTTTTTCAAAACTTTCGGGTGCAGTGACCCATAAAACCTAACTTTACTTACGACACTGCTCTTCCACTCTAGATAACATGGACATACTTTTTAACATGTAATTTAATGTTTATCATGAAGTTCACTAAATACTACCAACTGGTGTTTTTTAAAACAATACAGAGCGAAAGTAGTAAATAATGTAAATATTATTTACTACAAAAAGGTTCCGGCTAAAAAGGTATCATCAGTACACTATTTGAATTGAATCTTTGGCATTTAAACAGAATTCTCATTCATGCAGAAAGACTGCAGGCCATTTTCTTGAATTACCAATTTTCCACACGTCCAATTTTCATGAGCCTCAAGCGCGCAGTGTATGGTCCTAGTTTTTGCATGATCAAGACATCAAAAAATTTATTATGATGCAGAATCAAGAACCAAAAACCGTAGGCTTAAATCCCACAATAATTGGATACGTCGCAGAGCAGCTGTGTTCCCAATGATATAGATTCCTTACTTGATGATGTGTTTTTGGGAGCATGTTCAGTGCTAAAGTAAACTCATTACTGACTCTGCCAGCGCAACAGATTCCCCAACGTAACAACAATTCCCCCATTGTAAGATTTCAACTGATTACACAGAGTTTGTTGCTGAATTAGTCAAACAAACAATTCCTAAATCTGAAAATATATTTGAAGGTTAATAATCCCATTTTGCAAATACTTTCGACGAATATGCACAAATATTTATATGCTTGCACAAATCTTTCAAAATGTTTTAAAACAAGTAGCAATAGGTTCAAAACTCTTCACAATTCATGCACATAACTCTTACGCAAAATATTAACAAAAAATTGATCCAAAAAAATAAGTAAAAGTTGTTTTTCAAACTTAAAAAAAAAACAACAGCACATTTTTCTATGACAATCTTCACATCAACTATGAGGTGTACTAGGTGTAGGCCTACAACAAAACGAAAACGCCTATCATAAAAAACTACAAATTGCAAAAATAATAAACATCTTTACAGGCAAAAAGTACAATAAGACACCACTGGTCTACGTTCTTCTGAAGCAAGAAATCACCAGGATGTAAAAATGCATTTCTAAGTTTTAAATCAGGGTCGCCACATTCGAGTGTTTTTCGCAATGAAATACGGAATACACTCGGATCACAAAAAATCAAATCTTCATTATACTCGCGGTATTACGCCGAAGCAGGTAACGAGTAGCAGGGTCCATCTTCACGGCTTGGCTCAACGGTAACTAGAAACGTCGCAACGGTGGCAAGCTGTTGACGACACTTTATCCGGTTTGACCGGCCTGGTATTCGAACCCAGACCTTCTTCACCGATAGCAAAGTCTCATTAACTGAGCTAACCTGCTGGTTAGATCACAGTTTAACTACAAAATTTTGCACCAGTGTATGATTTGCAGTTCAGCAAAATCTACCATGTTTTATTCCATCAGAATATTGCATTCTTACGTAAATATACAAATTATATACTTCAGAAACATATTCACCAACTACACATAATTGCAGATATAGTCATTTTAAACATAATAGGTACGCAGTAAAACACTGTTAAGTATTGGATGAAAGAAAAGCTGATGTTCTAACTTCACTGCACTGAGTATTTATATGAGCATATGAGTTTTATATGAAGTTAAGGTCGGTAATTATGAAACTTTTAACAGCAAGCATAATCTCAAGTCATTAGTAAAAAACACACATAAAAGCTTCACATCTGGTTTCTTACTGCATGGTCTGATCAGCAGCAAGGTTTATTTGAAAATGATAACAAATCATTGAAACTATGCACTCGCAACAAAAACAAAAAATAATCAAGTCATAACTCTTCGAATAGAATTTAAACAACCCAGAAATTGAATCGTGGACCGATGCATAACACAAGAAGATAGGTTCATTCACGAAAGGTTTAATACGAATGTGGTGGAAATTATGTTACTAGTAGGTCTAGTTGAATCCAAGGCTACGAACTTGCAAGCAGTTTTAATCGACTTCAGGTTCCAATTCATTAAAAATTTGCACGCCGAGTTTAAGTTCTTCATTTTTGATTTTGCGAATTTCAGAAACTTTTATCGGGTTTAGGATAAGCTAAAGCAATTTTTGTCAAGTCTAAGATAAGTTCAAAACTCAATTAAGTTTTTTCGAGTACGAGTTCAGGGTTTTCGCTTTTCGAGTTCAAGTTCGCAGCTCTGTGCATCATTTCATAAAATGCAACAACTGCATAACTATAATACACACTTGGTACTACTCAACATAGGCAATTACATACATGCAACATAAAATATTTTTGAATGCATATAACTAGTATCTCTTGTGACGCATAATATGATTTCTTGAAACAAAATAGAACGAAACATGATTCACAAAAATCACAATACATTATGAGCAAAAACTACACAATTTGAATTTTTTGTGAAAAATTGGACAAACTTTAATGATTTTTTACACGAAAAAAAAAACTTGTTTTAGAAATTATGCGATGATGTATCAAGGACATTCTGTTTGCTCAAGTGTGCAGCAATATCTCGTATAAGTACTGATTAGTAAGAACCACAACATATTATCAGAGCTGAGCACAATTTCGTTAATCGTTATTTCGTTCATAACGAAGCTAACTTTTTCATTAACTAGTTAATTCGTTAAATTTCTTTTTGAAATTAACGGACTAAATTAACTTCCGTTAATGCTTGATAACTTCCGTTAAATTTTTGTAAACGCCAATTTCTCTTAATTTTGGTTATTATTTCTTTAAATTTCTCTAAATGTTGGTTAAGTTTGACATCGATTAACTAGCAAAATACAACCATGAGGTCAAAAAGCGAGATAAAAACAACAAAACATATTGTTTGTGAGCAGAAAAATTGCTTAGATCTACAACCATGAGGTCAAAAAGCGAGATAAAAACAACAAAACATATTGTTTGTGAGCAGAAAAATTGCTTAGATCCTTACGCAAACATTGATAATGAAAATTTTTCAGATTTTTTTATTCAAAATTAACGATTTAACGAATTTAATCAACTTCCGTTAATTGGAGCTGAATTTAACAAATCAACGTTAGCGGAAGTGCACAACTGTGTTAACGAAGCAGTGGTTAACGAAGCTAACGTTTTGCATTAACTTGCCCATCTATGCATATTATCTGTGATAACTAAACAACGGGTTTGATTTTTTGTAAAAATTGGATAAAATAGCCTACCACTGAAAATTGCTGGCTAAATTTAACAAATTTTTTATTTAGAAAAAACATGTTTCAAGTTATGTGATGACGTACTCAAGTCATTTTGTTTGCTCAAGCATGAAGCAATACATCTTAAGCAAAATTGACGTATCAGCAAACAAAACAAATATCCGCACGTCATGATTTAATTATTGTAATGAAGATTTTTTTTCAGGTAAAAATAGTGAATAGTTTTTCGTAAAAGTTTGAATTCAGTTTGTTTATTTTTAACCAATTTTGCACAAAAATTAAACCTTTTCGGTTAATGTCTTCATCAGTACTCCACTTTGTCTTGTGGCAAATCATAACCTATTTGTTGTCGAGCTGGGTCACATATTTCAGCCACTTCAATACTCATGTCCCAATTCAATAGCCAATTCAATACTCATAAAAATTTCTTGTTTGCTTTTGCAATTTCACACATTTCTTTCGCTTCTTTTGCATTCATGCCCAGTGTTTTCTCACATAGTACCGGTACATGTTTCCCAGCTTCTAACATCATTTTGCATAATGGGAGATGTTGGGAATTCACTGCTTCAATGCAAACGACATCTGCAACACAATATGGTGTTACGACTTACTATCTAACAAAAACTTAAACTTTAATATATTGGTATAAGACATTGGTATTGGTGCGAGAGGTCTGGGTTTGATTCCCATGCCAGTCAAGTCAAACACAACTAAGGTGTTTCTTCAAAGTAATGTTGCCCCGATGCTAAGGTGCAGAGATGGATCCCGCCACTCGTTATACGCTTTTGCGTAATACCAGGAGTATAATGAACATTTTATTGTTATATATATCAGTTATGCAGTAATATAGATGGAAGTCCATATCCACTACATCTGTGGGACTGAGATCAAAAAACCATAATTTCAAAATTAAACTTGCAAGCCTTGGAATAACATGTTCTTATACCAGTTTAAATGATATTTCCTTAACAGAGATAGAGAATTTCAACAAGCTTAACACCACATGTACTCAAATATAAATGCTATAGATACATATATAATTAGGTCTTAGGATTCAAGAACGTACAACAATGATTGTTGTATCAGCCTTGTAAGACAACATTATTAAAAGAGACAAGACAGGAAAACCTGTTAAAAGAAAGACATGGCCGTTCATAAAAATTTGACACACCTACAACTGTATATACCCTAAACCAGGAACCTTCCTTTTTTCATATTTAGTTGGAGCATTTTAACCAATTTTAAACCAAAACCAGCGCAAACCTACTTCAAAATCTGATTCAAGCTGCTTGTATGATCCGTAAGCTCTTGATACAGAATGGACAGAAGCAAATTCCTTTGATCTTTTTTCATCTCTGCTTGCAACAGCAATTATCTACAAAAATCCATGGAATATGTACATACTGTATAAGTTAAAGTAGTGTTTTGTTTCATCCACTGACATTGTTACGCAATGATCTCACGATTGCAACAATCCATATTGGTGACTAACAAGTGTATAATATGCTTGCATTGAACATCAACATAGTTTGATTGATTGTAACTGTAGTCTATCTTTATTACTTCAATAAACTTCAAAATTAAATTCCTTGATAATTTTCAATGCCATGGGTAGGGTGTTCTCTTGCATTTCATTCAAAAACACAAGTTCAATGATACCTGGATAGGAGATGAACCCAAAACAAAAAGACCCTATAACCATGGCCAATCAAAAAATTTATCTGACTGCAACTGTTTGGTATCAAAAATACCGATAGGTTACTTTATCATTTAAGCCACACAATTACAGCTTAGGGTTTTATTTCAGTGAGTTTCATGCACCAGCACCACGGATTGACAGTTGATGGGGTAACGTCTAGTATTAGCCCCCAGATTTGGTTAGGGTTGTAACTGAACCAAACCCTAACTAAACTTAACCCAAACCTAATCCTAAACAAACCTGGGGCTGATACCAGGCATTACCCAATTGAGCATCCAACTCACCAAACCCACTCGGGAGGCAATCGCGTCAATTACTGAAACAACTTTATTTTAGTGCTACAGTATTAAAGTAGTCAAACTTTGACTCACCAGATGTTGACTTTTTGGCAGCATGTTTAGAGGAAGAGCAAAGTCATTACTGATCATCCCCGCACAACAAATTCCCCATCGCAATAACAATCTCCCATTGTAAGTTCAGAAGTTATTAGTTGAAAACAATTTCAAAATTATGTTGATCAGAAAAATTAGCTTTTTTCAAATAGTCGATGTCTCTATTAGCATTACCTACCGGTAGTTCAGATTTAAATTAATTTCTTAAACCTGCTAAACAATTTTTGGTAAGACCATAAGGGTACCGGTAGCTGAGTAGCCTAATGTACTGATATTTCGACAATTTTTGATGCATTTTCGGCTAGTCTCATACATTTGGAACTAAGTTTCCTTTACTGCTTTACCTGTTAACAGCTCTCTATTTACTACCGTACCTGCTATCACAGGTTTTGGCAATTCATTCTCATCTAGTTTACAGCTCTATTAATTCATCATCATCTAGACTAGACTTAGGAACAATGACGGGATAGAGTAATCCTAAGCACTACCTTACATATGCAGACTTAAAGCTACTATACTTTATATGGGTTGTTCAATGTTCAGCCGCCAAACCGAAAATGTCTTTGACTAAGCTGCCAGTCAAGCACTTAAAAGACCCAAGGCTGCAGATCAACGAATCCAGCAACGTGCACGACGCAATAGTCTATGCTGCAATGCCTGCAAACTTCTGCTATGCTGCAATTGGTGGTTGCGTCATGATGCAACCGCTTATTGCCAATGGCACGACCGTAGTAAGGCATTGGGATTCCGGGGAATAATTTTTAGGGGGTGGGGGCGCATGTTTTGTCTTTTTGCAGACCTGGTTTTGACGTTGCAGCAGACCTCTTTTTTATTCGAGGATGCCATTGAACTATTTTTTTAGAAGTAGGCTTACGCACTTTGCACGCCCCTGAAAGAAAAGGACCTACATCATGGGTGGAGAACCAGCGGGCCAGATACGGCCCGCATAAATGCTGAATGTGCCCCGCGTCATAACCTAGTCAAACGCACAACACACCGGTATGTCAGAAAACGTCAATCTTTCCTAAAAACTGCTTCGCATTTCAAAAACATCCTGCATTTTATGACTAAAAAACCGCTCAAAAGTCCTTGATTTCATGGTGAAAAAATAACTCACCATGAGTGCTAATAAATTTTCTACGCAAAATCGTATATTTTTAAAGCGAAATTTAAAAATTAGAGTGGCCCACTAAAAATATTATGCAATCAATGTGGCCCGTTGTGCCCTTGCCGGTTCCTCACTTCTGTACTACATCAAAAAGGCCCCGGGCTAGCCTATATCTCCATCCTTTTCATCCAAACCTTGCCAATGATCACCAATTATAGCGCTCGTAACGGTTTTCGGACATTTGGGTCCCGGACAATACAAATGGGTCAGGTCAGGGAAATAATTGTTTGCGACTCATTTGTCCTAGAATCCTCGTAACGTGTAGCTAGGCCTATAGAATATTTTTCTACACTTGGCATTTGTTCACGCGAACAAATAGACCTAGCACTCCACATACTAGTTTTGGCACAAATTAATATATTTCGACTTCAATTAAAAAACAATGCACCTGAAAATATTAACGAAATGATGCAGCTAATACAGTAGAAGTCTATTATTAACACCTTGAAAAATTACACAACACAGCGATTATGATTCAGTGACAAAAGGAAAAACAAGAAATTTAACATACCGATAACGAAGATTAAAAAAGTTTCAGATAGGCCTATTTTGCTGCTTAAACTACAGTAACAATTTAGTTTTTCAATTTTGAGTTACGAAAACGACCAATTTTTCAATTTTGTAGGCTACACAATTACGGCCAAACTCGTTTTTGAAAAAAATCATTTTTTAACGCAAACATATTTCATTCTCTAAATAAATAAACAAATGAGGTTATCTTCAAATTATTATTGAACTAATGATTCAACAGTAATTGAGGGAGACTGCGAAGTGAGCTTGCGCTCTTTGAATCAGCAGGTAAATAGTCAAACGCGATTGGCTGCAGCCGCTAATGGAACCCGTCACTTCGAAACTGTCACTTGTGCGCGGTACCACAAGGCCATGTCACCGACATCCACGACTCAAGTTTAGCAGAAAAGTTGACAAATTCACAGGACAACTTGAACTTGATTTTTTCTTGATATTGCAACTTCACACATGAGAACACATTAGAACAGAAAAAAAAAAGCGTCAATAAGATTAAATTGCAGCGTCATTAGTAATCAGGGGTTGTTCGCAGAAACTTTCTAAGGGAGGTCGTAAAAATCTTTCCAACATCAAAGAATAACTTTCCTAGAATTAGAGTGATAAGGGCCATACTTAGGCAGTCTATGGTAGGGCAATGGGCAGTTGGGCACGCCCCTTGCGCACACCACTCTCAGCAGCATATTGAATCATTAAAACGTGACTTTATCTTGAGGTAAATCATATCCTACTTGTTGACGAGCTTTTTGAAGAATTTCGCTGATTTCAAGACTCATTTCTAAGGTTAGAAGAGACGATTCCGTCTTCCCTGTAAAAATATACACGTTAAAAATATCAACAAAAAACGTGTATTCCCATTCAGATAAGCGACTTTAAAGTCATAGAAGATGGGCGAAACAATTTTTAATTGCAGAATACAATAAACATGGGGCGAAAACAGCTTAGGAAAACCAAAACCATAGTAGACTTTTCGACAACATTCACTGTGGCTGTATTTTGCTTCCTGAAGCAATTTATAATTGCTTGTACATTTGTACAATGTATTGTACATAGACAATAAGGCACACAACTGGTAATTTAATGTAATGATAAAAAGCTTCTCACTCTTTTGGTTCCGCGAGTCTGCTTCAAAAAATTATGCCACCCAATTGCAGCTATAACGTGGTTAGAAAACAAGGTATCTAACCATCTTAGCATCAGTCATGCAGCCATGCCTATTCAGTCTTGACTGGCATGTCTAAACACTAACCCGTTTTACTGCGTGTTTCGTTTTTCGTACCACTACTTATTTTTATGTTTGCGCGTATTTTTGATGCTTTAGCGTGTAGGAATAAAAGTTGAATTGACTGAGTCCTCTAGTGAAAGACAATTCAACATTGAATGCGATGCCTAGTTACCTACCTTGCATTATGCATTGTCTAACTTCTTCCGCTTCGTAAGCGAACCCTTCTGCGTTAGTGATTAGGAAGTCCTTATATTTTGGTTTGGGGCTAGGGATGGGAAAATTGTAAGTATCAGGTTCAGTGTTCTTGCAATTTACTTCTAATTTCGTAGGAGCATAAAAAAGATCAGAAACCTGTAGAAAATATACAAGTTGCTGTTTGCAAATATACAAATGTAGCAAATATACAAGTAGAAAATATACATTACAAGTTTGCATCAGCAAAAAACAACGAGAGATTACAAGAATTATTAAATTTTTTTTCAAATTACAACAATTTTCCAAATTGAAAATGTTGCATTTTAATCAGACTCGCAAACTCGCCAGCATTTTTAATCGATATCAAGTTCGAGTCACCAAAAATCTGCAAGCTGAGTCTGAGTTCTCCATTTTTAATTTTGCGAGTTCAAGGCCGAGTGCGAGTTCAGAGATTTCCACCGAGTTTGTGCTAAGTTCGAGTAATTTTTATCGGGTTTGGTTAAGTTTAAATCTCAATCAACTTTTCGCGAGATCGAGTTCAGGTACTTTTGTTTTTCGACTTCAGGCGCGTTTACCGATACGTGAAAAGCGACATTGCGATACGCGACAAAACTTTTTCGCACCAAGTTTATTTCATTTTCCTGTTCACCGATCACGCAAAAACCTGTAAAATCCTTCCACATTTACCTTAAGACTGGTCTTAACACCGTTTTTTAAGGTCTTGGTCTTGACCATTTAGTTTGGTCTTAAGAGCGAAAGAACTAAAAAGCATCTAGCAAAATTTAAGTGATCCTGCACAGCTAGAAAAAGTATCCAACAGCGTGTATGTGATTGTGTTGTTCTTATTTCTTTCACTATTCTGTCTATGTTTTGCCCGTATTTTTTCTTTTTTTATTATAGAAAAATAATGATAATTGATAAACTGTTAATTCTCATCCCATTTTTAAGGTCTTGGTCTTGAATAAAATCAAAGGCTTTGGTCTTGACAAAGACGGTCTTGTGCTTGAAAAATTTACAAGGTCTTGGTCTTGCAGGTGATGGTCTAACTACATCACTGACATTTACTTACATTATAATTTTAGTCGCGTTGTCGCCTGTCGCGTATAGGTAAACGCACCTTCAGGCAAAAAAACACGAGTTCAGCGATTTCGCATCACGGATTGAAGCCAAAGCTAACTCTAACGCATTTCACATTTCAATTTCACTAACATGTGTGGTTTGGAATCAGTAAAATTAATACGCATGACAGCCACCATAGTCACCACAGTTGGGCTTCGACAGTTAAGCAGAATCGTGCTGCAGCTATTTATTACACATCCGCAGCCAACGTACCTTCATGCTTCCATTTGTACCATATATAATTCCTTCACTTTGCATATCTTTAACTATGGATGTACTTAAGAGAGCCGTTCGATCGCCGGAGTACCGCAGGAAGATGTAACTATCCGTATCAACTCCATTCTCCTGTAATAAACGCTTAATTAAGCTGCGCACTGACATTTGGTACTGATAAGGTGGCCGAGTGATTAAAGCAGTGGTTTTCATCGGGGTTGCACAAGTTTGCAATTTAGAGATGGGTTTGAGTAAATTAGTAAGTTAAATTAATTTTATGCACAAGGGTTCCTCGAGTCTCGGGAATGTCTCATTGGGGTTCCGCTGCACCAAAAAAGTTAATAACCAAGTGCTGGATTGCAGCATCTGCCTCTCGAGCTGTAAACTCTGATTTGATTCTAACAAGGGTCACACCAATTACTTTGATATTGGTATTCACAGCTTCCCTGCTTGACGTTCAGTACTCAAAGGACAGCGTGGAGAACAAGCCGGCAAGTTTACTTGTGACGTTGGGAAAGGTACTTACGAGATGAACATAAAAAGAAATTCCATATTCGATCTCAATTAATACTTACGTTGAGAACTCCAAACGAGTTTTGTTGTATTGGTTTTTCACCATAAATAAGTTGCGCTAATTGAATAGGGTAACCACCTGAAACAATCCAAAAATTGTGGTAAAAACACGTGCCTAGTACTCGAGAGAAAAATACCGTGTACGGACCTTCCGCAACATAGCCAAAAATGACCCAAAAAAAATATTACAAAACCGGTCTGTCAGCACAAAAACATGGTGTGGACGCATTAATTAAGAGAGGAGGAGTTACAGAAAAAAGGACAAAAATTCTCACCTAAAGACAAAAGAGCACCACCTCCAGGTTCTTTTGATTTTGCATTTTGATTTAATGGTCTATGGTCTATTCCCAGTTGTGCTTGGATGTGCGTAATTTGCCCAATTGCACCAGAGCGAAGAACTTCTCTCATTTTCGCATAAGCGGGAAAAAAGCGCGTCCAAAACCCCTGAATTCAAATCGTAGTATAATAAAGTTTTTTCAGGAAAACATTAGATGACCAAAATTTACCTGTAGGCTCTCCCCAAAAAAAGACACATTTTACAATTTTTCTCGATTCTAGGGACTCGATTTTCAATGTTAGGGCACCCATTCGGGTCCCTGAAACACCTTATAAAACCATTGCGATTTTTGTCATTGATTTGAGTAGCATCTCTGAAAAGCCAAGTAGTAATATTTACCTCCATTAAAAATTTCTCTTTCGATTTTGCAAGTTTGCTCATTTCTTTCACTTCACTTGCAGTCACTCCAAGTGGTTTCTCACATAAGACATGCTTCTCTGCTTCCAACATCATTTTACAAACACTCAAGTGCTGAGTCTGGACTGCTCCAATATACACCACATCTAAAAAAAATCACACATCATAACTACCAGTGAGAGCTGCGAACTCGTGAGCAGTTTTAATCAAGTTCAAGTTCACTGAAAATTTCCAAGCCAGGTCCGAATTCTTTATTTTTAATTTTAAAGGTGCAATCACATTAACTGAGATGGCGAAACCTTTAACATTGTGCAGGTTTATCTTATTGTGACATGACTTTGCGCGGATGTGATGTCACAATAAGATAAACCTGCACAATGTCTCAATGGTCTAATTTTTACCGAGTTTACGGCTAAGTTCAAGAAGTTTTTATTGGGTTTTGAATGAACTTCAGGCCATTTTTGTCCAGTTTAGAACAAGTTCAAAACTCAATAAAGTTTTTTCGAATTCAAGTTTGAGTTCGCAGCCCTGTTTCCAGTACGTTGAGTCTCGATTTGCTGTAGCCATTGGTGTGGCCGAAGGAGCACCGACCCCATCTTTTGACGGTGCCTAAATTGAGGAATGCTTAGTGCGCCTCACGCCCTGATCCAAACAGATCACATTTCTGAAGTCTCTGGCTTATTGTAAACTGCCCACCCCTCTTTCTCGCTGGTTCAACTGGTAGCCTTCTATACCAGGGGCCGAATTTACCAATAACCTTTGCCGACTGAAACAAAGAGGCCTCGTCACGAACACAAGGGCTCGACACCATTATGTAAAACCGGCCCCGTACATAACAAACTCTGAAAACTGAACATATTTGCCAAAAAATCAGTTTCACAATATACTTGCGGAGTAACGAGTGACGGGGCCCATCTCTGCGGCTTAGCGTCTGGTCAACACAGAAACATCGCAGCGGTGTCGAGCCGTTGGCGACACTGCGTCCGATCTGACCGGCCCGGGAATCGAACCGAAGATTTCCGGCGCCGATAGCAATGTCTTGAAACACAACGCCATCCAGCAAATTTGCTCTTTACCGCAAAATCGATAGTCATTTTTCCAATCAAACAAACCTATTTCCGGATCAGCTGCAAGCTCTTTATAAGATCCATAAGCTTTTGGAACAGAATGAAGAGCAGCAAAATCCTTTGACCTTTTTTCATTTCTGGTAGCAATTGCAACTATCTAAAAATAATTAAATTTGTGAGACTCGCTCAATTACAAATACTACAGCCAAAAACAGGTAAAAATACTTGGGCGAATGTTTCAGTTCACTTCTGGTGCAACTGTCAACGCCACAAGTCTAAAAAGAAATTTCTTTTGCACCACGGCATTAAATCCAACTCGGCGTAGGATTATAGCGTTGACAATGGAACCCGGAGGGAGCCAAAACGTAGTATTTATAATCAAATTGTTAAGTGAGACCCAATTTTTTCAAAACTTTCGGGTGCAGTGACCCATTAAACCTAACCTTACTTACGACACTGCTCTTCCACTCTAGATAACATGTAATTTAATGTTTATCATGAAGTTCACTAAATATTACTTAACTGGTGTTTTTTAAAACAATACAGAGCGAAAGTAGTAAATAATGTAAATATTATTTACTACAAAAAGGTTCCGGCTAAAAAGGTATCATCAGTACCTTATTCGAATTGAATCTTTGGCATTCAAACAAAATTTCATTCATATAGAAAGACTGCAGGCCATTTTCTTGAATTACCAATTTTTCACACGTCCAATTTTCATGAGCCTTAAGCCCGCAGTATATAGTTCTAGCTTCTGCATGATCATGACATCAAAAAATGTATTATGATGCAGAATCTAGAACCAAAAACCGTAGGCTTAAATCCCACAATAATTGGATACGTCGCAGAGCAGCTGTGTTCCCCAATGATATAGATTCCTTACTTGATGATGTGTTTTTGGGAGCATGTTCAGTGCTAACGTAAACTCATTACTAACTCTGCCAGCGCAACAGATTCCCCAACGTAATAACAATTCCCCCATTGTAAGATTTCAACTGATTACACAGAGTTTGCTGCTGAATTAGTCAAACAAACAGTTCCTACATCTGAAAATGTATTTGAAGATTAATAATCTCATTTCGCAAATACTTTTGACGAATACACACAAATATTACAAAGCTTGCATAAATCTTTTAAAACAAGTAAGTTTAAAACTCTTCACAATTGATACAAAGGTATCATCAGTACCTTATTCTGGTGTTTACTTCTTAAGAAAAATATTAACAGAAAATTTGTGCGAAAAATTTCGTAACAGTTTTTTCGAAGTTAAAAAATCACAATATTATTGCGTATTAACCATAGCTTTCAACCATGGTTATACACTACACAGTACAGCAAAACGCCAATCATAGAAAACTTTCAAATTGCTAAAAAATTCATTCCACGACTACGATATAATAATACATTTGTAAGTTTTAAACCGGGGTCACCACTTTGAGTTTTTTTCTCATAAAATCCGGAATCATACAATATTACAATAAAATCAAATCTTCATTATACTCGCGATAGTACGTCGCAGCGTGTAACGAGTGGCGGGGTCCATCTCCGCGGCTTAGCGCCTGGGCAACAAGAAGCGTCGCATCGGTGGCAAATCGTTGACGACACTTTGTCCGATTTGATCGGCCCAGAAATCGAACTCTGACCTCCCGAACCAATAGCAATGTCTTAACAACTGGGCTAACCTGTTGGTTAGATCACAATTCAATTACAAAGTTTTGTATAATTGCGTGATTTTCAGTTCAACGAAATCTACCATGTTTTATTCGATCAGAATATTAGTTAAATAAAACTAAATTACTCGAAAAAGTTATTCACAAATTACACATAATTGCAGACATAGGCTAGTCATTTTGAAGATAATAGGTAACCGGTAACACACATTTAAGTAGCAGACTTTTGAATGAAAAAGAAAGCTGATGTTCTAACTAATACAATGCAATAAGTTTTATATGAATGAAGATCATCTCGTAATTATGAAACTTCTAACAGCATGAAACTTCTAACAGCAAGTAGTATAATCTCAAGTTATTGGCCAAACACACAAAAACTTCGCAACTAGTTCCACACCTCATGGCCTCATCAGGAGCAAAATTAGATTGAAAATGATATCAAATCGTTGAAACTATGCACTCGCAAAAAAAAAAAATACAGCATTCAAGTAGAAACTTTTCAAACAGAATTTAAACAATCCAGAAATTGAATCGCGAACCAATGCATAACACAAGAAGATAGGATCATTTATGCAAGGTTTAAACCATACAAATGTGGTAGAAATTATGTTCCACGTAGGTAGGTTTACTTGAATCCAGGGCCACGAACTCGCAGACATTTTTAACCGAATTCAAGTTCGATTTCATTAAAAATCTGCAAGTCAAGTTTAAGTTCCAGTTCTTCATTTTTGATTTTGCGAATTTCAAAAGTTTTTATCGGGTTTAGGCTAAGCCAAGGCAATTTTTGTCAAGTTCAGGATAAGTACAAAACTCAACCAAGTTTTTTTCGAGTTCGAGTTCAGGGTTTTTTGTTTTCTAGTTCAAGTTTGAGTTCGCAGTTCTGCGCATCATTTCATAAAATGCAACAACTGCGTAACTATTTACTAATATACACGTACTATTAGGCTACTCAGTATGCAACAATTACATAAATGCAACATAAAATATTTTCAAATGCATGTAACCAGTATCCATTGCGAGGCATGATTATGATTTCTTGAAACAAAAAAGAACTAAACATGATTAACAAAAATCACAACACATTATCTGCAAAAACTAAACGATATAATTTTTTTGTGAAAAATTGGACAAACGTTAACGATTTTCCCACGGAAAAACTTGTTTTAAAGATTATGTGATGACGTATCAAGGACATAATGTTTGGTCAAGCGTGAAGCAATATCTCGCATATATACTGATTGGTAAAAACCACAACATATTATCCGTGATAACTAAACAAAGTGTTTGATTTTTTGCAAAAATAGGTAAAATACCACTGGAAATTGCTAACAAAATTTAACAAACTGTTTATTTGGAAAAAACGTGTTTTAAAGCAGGGTAAAGCCAAGTCAAATTTGATATTAAAATAACTTAAAATTTTTTCTTTACGCGTACCAAAAATTTCTTTTATCAAAACTTCCTACTTTTTGAAATAATTGAAAAAGTCCGCTTAACTCCGTTTATCTAATCCTCGACTTTGATTGGCTGAAGATTCGATAACGTACGTGTGGTCAAAAACAAAAACCGCGAAACACTCTTCACACGGCAAACAAATGGAGATGAAAAACAGGTCTAAGAAAACAGGTAAAATTACAGAAAGAGGAAAGGTTTGAAAGTTTTTTTTTTTTGCTTTAACGTAATAGCCTAACGGATTATTTTGGTGTAGCTGCTAAAAATACAGTGTAATTGTTTGCCTAGGTCGGTTAAGTCAGTGAGCAGCCTGTGCTGTGTTATTGAAAGAAGGGTTTTACAGCTTTACCAGTAGGCAGTGGCTATTTTCACGGGCCCGTACAGATAAGCGCTTGGTTTATTTCATAATTGTCTGACGAAGACTCTGTCTGACAAAGAGCTGTTACCTAATGACAGTTTTACCTATGTAAGTGATGCTCATTATTCGTGCTCATGGATTGATCACTGCGTGTGTACCGTGGCCACACATAACACTATTAATTCTATTAAGATATTATATGATAGGGCTACCATACGTCCTCCTTTTGGAGGACATGTCCTCCTTTTTGACAAATAGTTATCCGTCCTCCTAAAACTTCAAAAATGCCTAAATGTCCTCCTTTTTACATTTTAAAGAAAAAGGTCAGCATGAAGACTAAATTTTTGTATATTTTTTGTGAAAAAATAAAAATCAAAGTCACGCTGGTTTGCGAGGTTACTCCATGTCGATGCCATAAGTAAAGTTCTATGATGTAACAACGTTCTTTATTTTGCTTTTCGCTCACACCGGATGCTGATGTTTGTTATGTTGTAATATCATTTTAAAAAGTTTTTTTGAAGTTGACAGTAATTTCAGTAAAGCTGCAATATTTTTCATTTGCAGGTAGTTGAAATAACGATGCTAAGTTTGATAAATACTGCATATATCGCTCTATGCCAAAAAGAAAGTCGCAATTTACGTACGAACTAAAACAAAAGTATCCATTTTTTAGAAAAGGACGTAATGATTTTGAGGCTGAATGTATTACTTGTGGCTTTGGTACATTTGTATCAGTAGCAAATAAAGGCAAACTTAGCTTAGATAATCATGTTGACAATGAAAAACACAAAAAAGCTGTTAGAGGAGAAAAGTCGTCTGCAAAGGTGACCGATTATTATTCTAAGCCTGGTACCCAAATCGAGGATAATGTTGCAGCTGCTGAAGCCACTATGGCATTTCACACAGTTAAGCATCATCAGAGCTACAAATCTAACGATTGCACTTCTACTTTGATAACAAAGTTATTTCCTGATTCAAATATTTCGAAAAAGTATTCTTGTGCTCGGACCAAAGTTGAAGCTATCGTTAATAACGTGCTTTCCCCAATGACTGTTCAATATGCGCTTAATGACATACAAGAACATGGAATAATGTACCTGGGAGTAGCAACAGATGGAAGTAATCACCAATCAATCAAACTTTTTCCGATTGTGATTCAATACTTTGATTGGATAAATGGCGGTCTACAGTCTAAACTGCTTGAAGTGAGAAGTACTACAAACGAAACATCTTTAACAATTGCAAATGAAGTAAAAGAAACCTTAACGAAGATGGACTTATATGAAAAGTGTGTTTCATTTACTGGTGACAATTGTAACACTTAACTTTGGAGGTTTGGCTCGTAGAAAGGGTAACAACGTATTTTCTCGTTTGAAAAACGACGTGCCAAATCTAGTTGGCATTGGTTGCCCAGCTCATATTTTGAATAACTGTTTACATCATGGTACAAATCAGATGAGTATTGATATTGAAAGTATCATATACAAGACCTATCAGTATTTTTGTATTTATACTGTGCGCACGGAAGAGTTGAAAACTTATTGTGAGTTTGTACATATAGAGTGTCAAAAACTTCTTTCTCACAGTGTAAGAAGGTGGCTATCACTTTATCCCAGTTTATCAAGGATGCTTCAAATGTATCCTGCTTTGCAGTCATATTTCATGTCCATTGACAAGCCACCTGTTGTGTTAAAACGATTTTATGAATCGTCTCTGAGCGAACTTTATTTAAAACATTTGCAATCTTTTGTTGCTGTTTTTAATGAACAAGTTCAGAATATTGAAAGATCGAAAGCATCAGTCATTGAAGTTAGATCTTGCCTTGATGTTGTGAAATCAACGATTAAAGAAAGACAGAAGCAGATGTTCATATCAACCCAAGTTAAATCAAAGCTGGGTAAACTCAGAGAAGAAGGTCAAGATCATGAGTGTGACCTGTTTATCTCAGATGTCTCTGTGTTGTACCAATCCTGTGTTGAGTATCTAGATAAATGGACAACTTTATTTGAAGAGTTTCAATGCTTTAACTGGATGCTCTTATTGCAAGCAGTCACATGGGAAAAAATTGAACCATGTGTGGAGTATTTACTTCATAAAAATGTCGATATTAATGAAGCTAAATTGTTTGACCAATATCAAAACCTCTGCAAATTCGTGAAAAATCAGCTTGAAACGAATTCAGAGATGTATCTCAAAATGATGGCACATGAGAGATGGACTCTCTATTTCAAAACTTGCAACACCATTGAATTTTTCAGCGAACTGCTAAAAATCGCATAGTTTTACTTCAGCCTTATTGCTCATAATGCTAATGTGGAACGAATTTTTTCCTTAATGAAGCCACAGTGGTCAAAAGAAAGAGAAAGTTTTTTATTTGAGTCGGTTGCTAGCATATTAACGCTTGTGTACAATTTTAGCCTAGTCACATGCAGCCAGTTTTACAATATAGTAAAAGGTGATTCTGCGTTACTGAAAAAAGTTAAAGGAACAGCCAAATATTCGTGGGCTGCATCAGACAAGTAAACTGAATGATCATTTTTGTAATTTTAGACGAAACTTGATTATTTTTGTGACTACATGTGCCACCTGTGGTAACGAAGAATGCTTGTTACTTTAATTTTCTGCGTGCTTTAAAAATGTAGAACAACCAGTGCTTGCTTATAATACTTTCAAACATGTGTCCTCCTTTTTGGCCATGAAAATATGGTAGCCCTAGTTTAAGTGAATTGAACTTCAGCTATGTACTATTGGTAAAATTTCAAACCGACTCACTAGAAGCTAGATTTGGCCAATACCGCCAACTATGTGGAGGAAAACATGACATTTCGCTACGCCAACTCTATGAATGTGAGAAAAACAAAATGCGCTTACTTTCAGTACTGAAATTACAACTGATTTAACAGATTTTTTCCAAGATTGGACTGACTTAAAAGAATGTGATGATGCAAGTTACTATTCTGTACACATTGAGGTTTGTGATGTGAAAGCAGCGCAAGAGCACCTGCCAGTATTAACTTACATTGCTGGCTATTGTAGCGACAGCATAAACAAAAAGTTGCAGTGCGTAGAATGCAAACATCGCATCACATTTACCATTGGCAACGTTGATGACATTCACAGTAGTCTAATTAAAGGGTTGAGTAGAGGTGGCTTTTTGTATCCGCCTTCGGATATGGTAAATTTGGTGTTGGTTAGCTATTTGGTGATAAATAACAGCAATGAATGCTTGTAGAAAAAACTGATTTTTTTTCCAGCTTTTTCACAACGCAAGCTTGCTTGCGCTTCTATTTTGGCTGCCTTCGACAACGAAGAAGTGTTAATACTTTACACTTTGCCATGTATGAACAATCACGAACCGTTTTCCATATTAAAAATGACTTCATATACCTGCACCAACATATTGCTAAACAATTTGTGTTTTAAAAAAAATTATCAGTTTGTTACTCGAAAATTAGCCAAAAAACGAAAACTGCAAACTTTGCAGTTAAGCACATTTTGGTTAATTTGACATTTATTAGTTTTGAGAGTCTTGTATTTTGATTTGCCAGTGTTGAGTAGGGGATGCGTGTAACCTATGAGACAGTGGGACCAATGAGACAGTGCGATATTTCGCTACCTAGTGGCTCAAAGTTACGCACTAGTGGTTTTGAAAATGTCACATGTCACAAGCCTTTTAGTAAACTGTAACGAGGGGTGCTGAGGTTTTAGCTTACTTTGAATTATCAAACAACGGAGTAAAAAGTAATTTTTTTCTTGTAATTACTAAATTTATTTTGAAATACTAAAGAAGTCAGTTGAGCAACAAACTTAACCATGTAAAATGGTAGTAACCAAGGAGTAGACTGAGGCAAAAATTTTAAAGTTTCCTGCCAGATGACCAGCAGTGGAGGGTTTTCACAAAAAATGGCGCCCAGTGGGACCTTTGAGCCAAGGTGGCTCATTGGTCCCTTTGTTAATTGCAAGTGAAGAGAATTTTTTCTAGACTATTTAGTATTTACGTATTATTTGTTGAAGTATTAACCACTTCCTTACGGAGAGCGGCTATAGCCGCCATTTATCTTAGTGCCAAAACAACGGAGAGCGGCTACAGCCGCAAAATTTCCATGACAAATTTACGGGAAGCTGCTATAGCCGCAACGGCTTACAACCCTTGCATTTGTTAAAACCTTTCCCTGGTTAGGGAAATACCCTAAAGCAGGAATTTTATCAATTTTTACAAAAGCGTGCTCAACAGGGTTGCCAGGCCGTGTGGTTTTTTCAGTTATCACTATTCAACATTTAGTAATGTCGCAACATGAGCTTTAGCAGTTTCTTGCTGATTCTAGTGACTTTTTGTGATTAAAAATGCGTGGCAGCACTGCTGCAAGTCTGGTTGGTGGAGAAAGATTATAGAAATAAAGGTCAGAGAACTCAATAGGGGTAGTTGGTAGGCGAGTTTAGCTGGTTTGCCTGTCAGCAGGTCAGATTAGTAGAAATCAAATATGATAGAATGTTGCTGCAGAATAGCCTAACATTATTCCTAAATGTAACTGCACTAGCCTAGGTTGCTAAATTGTGAAAAGCTTACAGTATGGCCTAAGCTTAGTTTCTAGGCTATTGCGGTTAGGTTACAACCAGATAAGACTGAAGTTATGAAAAAAGTAGGCCTAGGCTATCACATATTCAAATTTCAAGGTATTTTTTTCAGGATTTACTCTTTATATTGAAGTAAAACTGATCATAAATTAGATTGCTATGCCTGCCAAGAAAAAGAAACAGAAGAAAACAAAGAAAAGAAAAGCAACAACGACAGCACCAGGCCCGGTAGTCAATATGTCAAGGGATGTTGCTCTGGGCCGAATACTTGCAGCCTCTTCTGGAGAAGATTCATTATCCAGCAGCAGCAGTGGTGACTCTAATAATTCTAGTACCACTAGTGATGGTAGCTTAGGTGCATTGCATCCTCGAAATCAGAGCCAACCTACATCTTGGAACTGGTGTCATTCAAAACTTCAGCCGCAATCGTTTGCTTTTGTTGGTGGAAGTGGCATCAAGGCTGCAATAGATCAAGACAGCACAGAACTTGAGATTTTTCAGGAGTTTGTTACCCCTGATGTGTTGTCTGACATAGCTGATGAAACAAATTTGTATTATTCACAACATCCTGAAATTAGAGGCCCCAGAAGACATGATCTACCTTATACAGATACAACAGCAGAAGAGCTGAAAGTTGTTTTAGCAACAGCGATTATGATGGGAGTTGTACGTAAACCGGAGATGATGATGTACTGGTCAAGAGATGGCATGCTAGAAACACCATTTTTTCCTAAAACTATACCCAGAGATAGATTCCTAAAAATTCTTTCTAATCTGCATTTCAACAATGAATTGGATGATGAAACTGACAGACTTTACAAAATTAGGCCAATGCTGGATGCTTTCCACAATAACTTCAAAATGGCATACACACCAGAAAAATCAACCTCTATAGATGAATCACTTTTGAAATTTCATGGACGACTCAAATTCAGACAATATAACCCATCGAAAAGGTCACGATTTGGTTTGAAGCTGTATCATCTTTGCCAGTCTGGCAACGAAATGTGTGGATACACATGGAAATTCAAACTGTACAGTGGCCAGGACAAGGATGGTGCTATGCCAGCCAGTACAAAAGTTGTTTTAGATTTATCTGAAGACTTGCTTGGGAAGGGCTACATTATGCACCTGGATAATTGATATAGCAGTCCCAACCTGTACCACACCTTGCTGCAACAAAACACACATGTCGTGGGAACTGTTAGGTTGTCCAGAAAAAACATGCCAAGCAAGTTTCCTGGCAAGAAATTGAAAAAAGGAGAGCATACTTTCCGAACAGCTAATGGAATAATGGCACTGATCTGGAAAGACAAGAAGGACGTAAAAATGCTGTCCACCATGCACACCTCAGAAATGGTGGATACTGGAAAAAACGACAAACATGGGAATTTAGTCGTAAAGTCTGCATGTGTTCTTACATATAATGAAGGGATGGGTGGAGTTGATGGCTCTGATCAGCTGTCTGCAACTTGTCGCAGTGTGCGCAAGCATGTAAAATGGTATAAAAAACTTTTCTTCTACCTTGTGGATATTGCCATTGTAAACAGTTTCCTACTCTTCAAGCAGCTGCACCCCGAAAGAAGTCGCACAACACTTCCACATTTCAAAGTGCAACTTGCACGTCAGTTGCTTGAGTCTGCTGATATTCCCGACTACACAAAACGTGGAAGACCAAGATCACTGCCAACACCTGATCGTCTGAGAGGCAAAGATAGTCATTTTCCCGAGCTTATTCCAGTACAAGGAAAAAGGCGAAATCAGTACAAAAGGTGCACTGTTTGCTTGAAGCATGGTGTTCGTAAAGAAACCAAGTATCAATGTGAGGTTTGTCATGAGCCACTCTGTCCGGCACCATGTTTCAAAAATTTCCACTCCTTGAATGACTACTAACATATCATAAACATGCATGATTAGCAAATGGCATCATAGTCGAACCAAACATTTTGGGTTTTGAAAGACTAATGGTAACACTTTTTGTGTATTTCATTTCACTTGTATTCGATGGGAGAGAAAATAAAACTCCACTCTGTTTTTTTTTATTTACTGTATTCTTATTTCTTATTTTTCCATGACCCATTGTTGTTCTATTCACAAATAAATGCTGAAAATGCATATGAGTATGTTTATTTGTAATGTGTGTATTGACTGCAATATGTAAAACTGTTGATTGCAATGTTAGTGCATTTATGCGAAAAACAAAAATGTAGTGGCAACACTGACAGAAGAAAAAACAGTTGTGGCAGCCCTAAAAGTATCCTGGTCTCGGTGAGACCCATGTTTCCCAGCTCTAGATGTCATGTTCTGGCAAGAAATCTTGATTTTGGCTTATTTAATATTTTTTTAAAATTAAAACCGTTGCAAGGGCACACCCAGCTTGTATAAATACCGTAAGGAAATGGTTAACCTATAAACGCCTACTTTCAAAAAAAGAAAAAACATCTAAAGGTCTTTTTTCCGAAGATGACTTGAAAAATGCTGTTGCTGATGTTAAAGTAAAAGTTTGTGTACACGGAAAGCAGCCTTAAAACACAATGTCGATCGCTCTACTCTGCAGAGATATATGAAAAAATTTCGGGATGAAGAAGTTCACAAGCACTCCATGGTAACAAAACAAGTACGGTAAGTAGATAAGCCTACGTCACATTAATAAATGAGAAAACCTGGCTTATGCTAGTCCAGTGCTGTTTTGGCTAATATTTTTATAACTATAATATAGCCTAATTTTCGTGTTTAGGTTTTTAACAATGAAGAGGAAAAGGCTCTCAGAGACCATATTGCGGCTTCTTCAAAGCTATTCTATGGAATTAATCAAGAGCAAGCACGAATGCTGGCGTATGAATTTGCTAAAAGTAAAAACAAAGACATGCCACAATCTTGGAGGGAGAATAAAAGCGCTGGTGTCGATTGGATGAAGGGATTCCGTTGAAGAATAAAATATTTAACTCTTCGACAAACAGAATCTAGAAGTTTTGCTCGGGCAATGTCTTCCAATCGCGAGAATGTGGGCCAATTTTCTGATAAATTAAAAATGCTTTACGATCGGTTGAATTTAACTCCAGAACGAGTATGGAATCTGGATGAAACTGAAGTAAATACTGTCATTAACTCTGGTCGAATCTCAACTGAAAAGGGTTTGAGGCAAGTTGGCCCAATAAAAACAGGAGAACGTGATGTGAATGCAACTCTCTGCTGCTGTATTAATGCTCTTGGACATGCTATTCCGCCAACTTTTCTATTTCCCAGGGTAAATTATAAAAACCATACGCATAATGGGGCAGCTGCAGGCAGCCTAGCCACAAAGTCTGGATACATGAACGGAGACCTTCTTATTCCCGTGCTAAAGCATTTTATTTCTTACGCTTAGGTAAAACTAAGTAGATAAAAAAACTACTTCAACAGAACTGATACTCGTTACCGAAAAATACTACCCAAGTAATCTACTTAAGTGAAGTACTTTGTTTCTTTACGCTACTGCGGTTAAAAAACACTGGTATAGATTAATCGTTTGCCAACAATCTAGCAAATTTTCAAGACTGAAGATATGGAGTAATTTACCAAATACGATTAAAGAGTGCAAAAGTTTGCAGCTTTCTAATAAAGTTAAAGTGCATGTTCTGAACAGAACTGAATATGAATAATATGCTCAGTCAATATCCTACCAGCTTTCAGCATTAGGGCATTCTCTTTTCTATTAATTTGCGATAACGATCTGGTGATTCTGTGTAGTTGTTGTTACAGGTTTTTACTGGCTGATGAACGAAGGCATGAGTGAAAATCTACAAAAAAGAACGGCTAATATCCAAAACATCGGTTCCACTGCAAAGAAAAATTTTCGAAGGAATTATAGCGGACATTCTTCGTGGCATTACAATACCAAGATACTAACACGGACGTAATAAAAGAAAATTATCCCTAAATAAAATATTTATTCAGCGTTCAGCCATGTTAGTGTAGAATATTATTAGAAGATGCCGAAGAGAATCGCTGGGTTACATAGAGAATTAAGAAGCAAGTTGTGATAACGCTTTGATTATTGCTTCAGGATATTGTTCGTTGCCACGTCATAATTTTTGCATAATCACCTTACCGATACTGTTACCATTGCTAAAAAATTATCTATCAGCTGAAGAAAATCTGAACTCGGGTTGTTACGTGTCATAGCCCGACGCTACAACTAAATTAACTTTAAAATAAGCCTACCTTCCCGCAATTAAGGTCACAAGCTGTTATCCGCAGTACTAATTAGATTTATTTGCTATTGTATGCTGTTAAATTTGTTTTTTGAATTTGTTTGTTTCGTTGCTGTTTAATTTTAGTGTAGGCCACTTGAATTTTACAGGTCATGTTGGTTTCGGCTAGCTAGTCGCAACCGTTGCTCGTTTTGCTGCATGTTCCGTTATCCGTGCCTATATTGTTTTACTTAAGAGTGTACACATACAGTAGGTGACAAAGCCGGAGGGGCCCAGCCCCCCACTTTTCTCAGGGGAGGGCCCTAGACTATGAGTTATTTCCACAATAATACCGCTAAACGCATGTATTCGCTACTTAATTCCATAGATGGTGAAACCAGGAGAGAACGCAAACGCTAGGGTGTGTTTGTAATATTTATTTATGTTGGAGGTGTGGCGATTTTATTAAAATAAGCATCTGCTGTCGCAGCAATTCATATTTTAATCACTCGATCCAGGCCCGATCACTTCTGATGGCCATTTCATCTGGCTATATTAGAGCCCACTCTTGAGTAAGGTACAAAGTTTTCCATTTTGTGTTGTTTACAGGCGATTTCCGTCTTACCATGGCTTAAAAGTTTAATCTTTCAATATACAGCATCATTAAGCACGCGATAACATACGCAAAATTTCAGATGCAAAAACAGTGAATGCTAATGACTAAATAAACTTTTTGAAAATTGCACCACGCTTGCGTCCACGTACCGGTACCGGTATGCGTGAAGTAGGGTTGTCCCAATTTAGGTCATGTTCGAAAAGTTATGTTTAAACACCTCAATCCCGTTCGTTTGGACCTAAAACTCAGTTTTCAAAAAATATTTTTCAAGTCGGAGGTCATTTAGACCCCGCTCATTGGACCCAAAGTTTTGACCTCGAAATGCGCTATAATTAGGGAATTCCCTAAAGCATAAAATTCATATTTTTGGTTTTTAATGGTTCTGAAATGATTTGTACGGACGCTTTGCAGTTTATATGAACATGTTTACCATTTTGGTTGAGACATCACCATCGATGACGTCATCACGAATTTTGGAGGAATTCCCTAAATCAAAATTTAATTTTCTTTATTTTCAATGCTTTTTTTGTCGTGGCTTTTTTTATACTTTGAAGCTGAAATGCACACATTTGTCACTGCAATTGTGATGTCATTATTATCATGACACTATTTACACATTTTCAATGGTAGCACTAACCCTGGCTGCACCCTTTGGGGTGTGGTACATACTGTACCAAATAACGTAGCCTGTACTTCATTGGGGTGTATTAGTTCTATCTCGGTAAACATGAAATAGCTTCAATCGATAAAAGCTTGCGTTCATCCGACACAAAAGTTTTCAATATTTTAGTTAATTGGTATGGCAAACTTGAAAACTTATCATGGTAATAAGGTATGAGGTGACTGTTGGTGACGTCATAAATTAAGAATGCTCTGGAATGTGTTAAAAGTTCTGGCATTTTCTAGAGGTAAGTGGAATGTATGACGTATTATTATGAAGTCATCACCGGGAAAGTATATAAAGGGTGAGTTGGTCTTTATTATTGTTATGACGGTATTGTTTGCTAGTTGATTGTGTGGCGAGTACGTGCTCGTTGGACGTCTTTTTGATACAACTGCTTCAGCTTTAAATAGCGTCTTTCTTCAAATGCTTTTCTCTATCACCAACCCTATCGTTAATGGCGTGATCTCATACTCTTTTTATCTCTTCTTTGGACTATCATTTTAACAGTTTGGACTCTCCGAGTAATCATACTCCATTTTTTTACAATTGCCCGAAACAAACTAAGTGCTAATAATGATGATGATGATCGCAATGCGACGAATCAATCTTCAGGTCGATAGTAATGTGTTTAGTTGTTTACTTTTTCTTATATACTGTTTTACGTCCAATACTCCACCTTTTTGTTTCGGTCGCTTTCTTTGTGTGATGGCCGCTCCTCCAGATCGCCCACCTCTCTTCGAAATCTGGGGGGAAGCTCTGTGGCAAGTACGTGCTCGTTGGACGTTGCTGGACGTCGTGCAATCTATTTCCCATACGAAATCTGGCTGTTTCTCAACATGTTTCATCGATGGGGTGTTTTTTTTTTTTTTTATCTTTTTCCAATCCCTTCACACGTTTTCCGTTATTTTTCATCATCTCATCCTCCGTCCTGGAACAGGCAGGCTTTTCCGAAATAGAAGGTGTAATTTCCAGCAATCCAACGTGGCAATGCTTGTATTTTGTTTTGCATCCATATAAATTCGCGTGCTTGCTAAAAATATATTATTCTCTTTCTGGCTCGTACATCGGTGTGCTAACTTGAGATCGAGACTCAGTATCGCGCTACAACGTAAACCAATCCCAAACTCCAACAATTGTATTCACTGTATGCTAAATTGCAAGTGAGCCTGTGTGGCAACTGTGGCATAGGTTGTGCATCTGAGATTTTAATTTGAGAGCAAAAAAGTTTGTAGACTATTCTTGTCAATCTGTGTTCACTGTTGGTGTGTCCATCTTCGTGAAATACTGGTAAGAGTTTTGATTATAATAGACAAATGGGTTAATTGCTACTACTGTATAAGTAGATGTAGAAGGCTTCTGCCGAAGTTGTTTGTGGAGATTTCTCTGGAATTTTCAAATTTTTTTTAGTATTGGTACTTTGTATTTTTTCATATTATTTCTCTTGGATAATGAGTGTTTTTTGTTGCTTTGCTAGCGTTTCCAGAATACATGAGTCAAATTCCGAGTCTTTGGAAACATTAGTCGTACAGATCATAACTTGCTTAAAAGTTTAGCCAATGGCATTTCTTATCTTAAATCTGGGTTTTCAAATCACTTAAGCTTAACGCGACGTGTGAATTTTATTATTACGACGTAAAACTGACAAAAATATTTTTCAGGTTTAGGCTTTCAGTGTTTATTGAAGTTTACCTACAAAACTGCATTGTTTTTGCAATGGATACTCGTACTGCTTCAAAAAGGCAAAAATTCGACGCCTTACGAACAAGATCTTCTACTGATTACTTTTTAATTGGCAATTCCAAAACTTCTATTGCTAGTTCAAAACTTCCAACACTTCGTCAGATATTTCAATACGTTTTGTATCTTCAAGAATTATCTCCTGCTTCTTATCCTGTAAAAGAATGTATTGCCCCATGCGCTAGTCAAGTGCTCCGGTTCTGGTTGATGGCTGGAATCAAAACGATTGGTAAACAATATGCTGAAGAAAAATCGTCCAAGTCAAGAAATGAATGGATAATGCTGAAGAAAAATCGAAAGCGCCCTAGTGACGCTGGTGGGAAACGGAAATTTTTTACTGAGAAACTACAAAAAATGTGGGATATCGCTTCACCAGGTGCAGTTAAAGTAACTGAAAAAAGCAGATTCTTAACGGAAGAAAAAAAAAAAGGAAGACATTGCCTTTTATGAAGACCAGAAGCACGATAGGGTATCATCAATGATTGGCAAAAATAAAGTGCTGCATGAACAACTGTTACAGCAACAAATACGTCAACAGCGCAATACTGCCGCTCTCTACACCTTTGATGAAATGGAAGTAAGCTCTGTAGAACTATCTGAAGACGAGTCCTTGTCTATGGCACAACGCAGCAATAGTGCATCTTCATTTTGTACAGAGTTTGAAGATATAGATAGTGTAAGTGCTGCTCCTGCCCGTGAAATTACCCTCACCGCACCTTGAAATATAATGGACAACCATGAAATCGCAGCTGCTCTCGATCGACTTAAAATTTCTGACAATTCGGCAGCCATGCTAATTTCATCATTCATTAAGGCATGTAATGGAAACGTTAATGATTTTTGCCTATCACGCTCTACCACAAGGAGGTCAAGAATTGCATCTAGATTTAAAATTTCACAAGAAGTATTGAAAAAAATAAAGCAAAATGCACCTCGAAACATTGCATTACCCTGGGATGGAAAATTAACAACAGATCGATTGGGGTTCAAGTATGAAGCTCTATCTATAATAGCATCGGGTGGCGGTGTTTCTGATTTTGAAAATGGCAAACTTCTTGGCATTACCAAGTTACAAAATTCTACAGGGAAAGCACAAGCAGATGCTTCTTATGATACGCTTCTAATGTGGCAGATTACCGATAACGTCAAGGCCTTGGTCTTTGACACTACATCAAGTAATAGCGGTTGGAAGAATGGTGCCGCTTCATTGCTTGAAGAACAACTTGGTCGAAAAGTGTTCTATCATGCTTGTCGACATCATATCTTTGAACTTGTAATACGAGCTGTTTGGAAGTCAATATTTGGGAAAGAAACAACGAGGTCTGAAAATCCAATGTTTAATGAATTCAAGAGAAAATGGGGCAACATCGACGAAACAAAATCATTCAAGATGTTAAACTTTTCTTGTAAGGGAATCGTTTACGCTAAAATGTTTTGTGGGGGATGGTGTTGTTTGGGATGAAAACATGATAGCAATTTCTGCAAGCTACGCATGAAGAAAAGTCGGTTCGTTTCAAAAAAGAAAGGTATCATTTTTTCTGCAATTGTCAAGGGTAAGGGTAGTGTTGACTCCCGACCCGTGCGAACGTCACTGGGGCCCATCTATTAGAGCTTGGGTAACACAGAAACGTCGCAGCGGTGGCGAGCCGTTGGCGGCACTGTGCCGATTTGACCATCCCGGGAATCGAACCCCAGACCTTTCGCACCGATAACCTGTGCGCTTTAACAACTGAGCTAACGGCCGGTACCGGCCAAAAAATCGATTCCCAAAACCTCCCGCACCGATAGCGACGTGTTTAGCCACTACGCCAACTGGCCGGTTTGGCTCAAAATCATGACATCGCCAGCGGAATATCTGCATGCGTTGCAACCGTTCTCTTCCAAGAATGCCTTCTGCGCCGAAACGTTGTCTTGTCCAGCCATAGCCGTTCAGAACAATGTCTTTATGACATCGCAACACGACTTAAGCTTTAGTGCCCATTGGCCTTGTCCAGGCTTGCATGTTGAGCCAGCCATTGGTTCAAGCGCTACACACCAGAAAAGTTTTGACTACCGGTATTATTGCATCACAATGAAAGTTTCTCGAGATTATATATGCAATTTGATACAGCACAGAAAAACACAATCTCTGTATGAAAAAAAACTAATCGGTCCAAAAAGAGCGGTTTATAATTTTTTCCAATCGTCAATGGGGGGGGGTTTGACCCACAAAATTCCCCCCCCCCCCGTGCGTACGCCACTGCTTGAATAAAAATCAAATTACAATGGTTTTGTTATTCAAGCAATTCTTTAGGGGGCTGCGAGAATTGGTTGGTGATTTGAAAGGGATGCGACAAGAAAAAGGTTAAGAGCCACTTCTTTGGGTGAAGCTTCAGCAAAAGTATAATTAGGGCAAATTTGCAGTAAATAGAGAGAACTATTCCTGCAGTAAAATACGGCTTATTTCATACTAGCCCCGATTTCCCTTCCAAATAAACTGCAGCAGTTTTTAAACCTTCCACTCAGTCACCTACCGGTACCGCACGCGTAGTCCCAACAAGCCTTTAAAATGTTTAACTACACTCGTATCATCGCTCACAAACTGGCCTATTAAGCTACTTCTGCCACAACACATCTACCCTTTCTACCTTGCTCCTTATACCAGTAACAAGTTACCTTTCTTTTCGGGTTACTTTGAATTCGCTAGCGTTCACATGCTCATCACACCCACGACATGAATTTTTATTTCTGTCTCGCAAACAGAAATGAAAAAAGGAAAAAAAGCAATTTCATTCCGGCACGCTCATGTGAACACTTCCATTGTCTGCAGGCTTTACCGAAATGAGTTTTTTTCGTTGCGGGCGAAATGAAACCCCATGTGAACACAGCCTTAGACCTGTTTTTCATCTCCCATTTGTTTGCCGTGTTAAGAAAGTTTCGTTGTTTTTGACCACATGTACGTCATCGAATCTTCAGCCAATCAAAGTCGAGAATTACATAAATGGAGTTAAGACGGACTTTCTCAATTATTTCAAAAAATAGGAGTTCTTACAAAAAATTTTTTCGGCATTTTAAGTTAGTTTTTAATACCAAATCTGGCTAGGCTTTACCCTTCCTTTAAAGTTATGTGATGACGTATGCAGTCATTTTGTTTGCTCAAGCATGAAGCAACATATTTTAAGCAAAATTTACGCTTCAGCAAACAAAAAAACATCAACACGTCATGATTAAATTATTGCAATGAAGATATCTTGTACGTAGAAAATAGTGAATAGCTTTCCGTAAAAGTTTGAATTCAGTTAGTTCATTTTTACCAATTTTGCACAAAAATTAAACCTTTTCGGTTAATGTCTTCATCAGTACTCCACTTTGTCTTGCGGCAAATCATAACCTATTTGTTGTCGAGCTGCGTCACATATTTCAGCCAATTCAATACTCATGTCCCACGTCAACAGAGGAGATTCTGTCTTGCCTGCAAATTAACAGTACTTAGAAAAAAGCTAAGCGATGGATCCTTAAAAATATGAGACCGACCGGTTGGGTTGTGGGTAGCAGTTATTCAGGACATCGTTATCGGCAGGTGAGGTCTGGGTTAGAATCACGAGTCGGTCAAATCGGACCGATGGCCAACGGCTCGCCATTGCCGCAACGCTTCTTCAGAGCTGTGTTGTCCAGGAGCTAAGCAGCGGAAATGGGCCCCGCCACTTGTCACGCGCTTCGGTGTAATATCACGAACACAATAAAGATTTAATTTATTTTTTTGTACCGGCAGCAAAAACACGTTGAAAAGTAGAAAATGACTACAAACTCATAGTATTTTACCCAAAACGCAGCTTTTTGTGTCTTTCACCTGGCAAAAAAAGAAAACCGCCCCTTACCTTGCATTATACATTTTCTGGCCTCTTCTGCTTCGTAAGCAAAACCCTCCCCGTGAGGAACATAGAAAGGTTTATAATCTGGCTTGGGGCCTGGCAAGGGAAAGTCGTGAGTTTTTGATTCTGCATTTGTAACCCGCACATCAAGCTTCGTTGGGGCATACATGAGATCATAAATCTGGAAAATAAAAATACAGTAACACATCGTTCAAAAATTCAAAGACAGTAATAAACATAAGTATTCGATTTCAGAAACGTTTCGATTTTTTACTCAAATCATTATCAACACCTTATTCAAGTATAAGTTTCATGATCCAAAGTAACAAATAGCTTTAAGGAATACAAGTCTACAGCCTCAAGAAGTACCAAATACATAATGCATGAAAGACGTGCGCGGTAAGCTAGGCCATAATGCGTTTAACGCAGTGTTTCGTACTTTTTTCACTGTGAAGAGCGGAGTGCTTCATTACGAAAACATGGCGCTGATGCGAAAAAGTGACGGAAACAGATAATAATATTGCATTCGTATTTTAACGTAAAAACATCTATGCAGATCCCGTAGACTCTCAGGCTAAGAACCCTTTTTCACTAAACAAAGTTCGCCTGCTTGGTGCTTACCCTCATGCTTCCTTTCGTGCCATATATAATTTCTTCATTTTGCAAATTCTTGGCGACTGATGCACTCAGAAGAGCTGTTCGGTCGCCAGAATAACGCAGGAACATATAGCAGTCTGTGTCAACTCCTGTGTCCTGCAACAAACTCGTATTAATAGCGGACACATTACCATCATACATGACAAAACCAAAAAACAGAGAACAGCATTACATAGACAGTTTCAATCACTGAACAGGAAATTCAACAGCAAATGAGGTAGACTGCGAAATGAGCTTGCGCTCATTGGGTCAGCAGCCAAACGGTATATATGCCCAATGCGATAAGCTCCACCTGTGAATCGATCCATCTCGAAAGATCTATAACCCGGGCGCGGCATCGCTAGACCATGCTGCTGACATTGAAACGCTTCCATCATCACCACATCAGTTTTAAAGTGATGTCATGATGGACTGGTTCGGGCCAATCATTTTCCTATTTCCATTAAGAGAAGATCAGACTAAATGGATCTTTAGAATTTGATTTTTGGTGTTGCAACCATACCGACTCTTGTTTTTTAACTCCTCTTCTCCTACCTTCATGCCATAACGTTGATCGTTCTCTTGCCTCTTTCCTTTTCTTGTACCGCGTTATATTTCCTTAATCTTATCGTGTTCTTTCTCGTGTTGATGGTGAGGAAATGAAAGCCGCTACTACTTCTACAACTAACGTTTGCTGTAGGCGTCACATAATTAAACGAAGTAGTATTTTTTTTATTTATAAGTCGAAGTGTGTCACTAGCTAACGGTAGCGGCTTAGTTTAAGTCGTTTAACCTTCTTCAGTTCTGACTGATAGCATGGCTTAAAAATTAAAAAAAAACATCTTCGCTAAAATTGTCCAAAAAAAAAACGACTATACGTTTAAACACACCTTATGTAAAATTCCGAATGCTTCTTGTTGAATTGGCTTTTCACCGAACACAAGTTGAGCTAAATCAATTGGGTAACCACCTGTAAAATAAAGATATATTGCGCGTGCAATCAAAATTTGACTGATGCGTAGTTGGGCAACCTCATTGCAGCAAATGAGGCACTGAAATGAAAATCAGGTCCTTAAAATCATGGAAAATTACGAAAACAAACTTTTTATTTCGGTAATTGGCAGTTTATTATGGGCAACAAGCATCAAATTTTCATTAGAATCATTACACTTGCAGTATTACGCCAAAGCGACGAGTGCCGGGGACCGTTTCCGCGGCTAGAGGTTCGATCACACTAACTGAGACGTTGAGACATTGTGCAGGTTTATCTTATTGTGACATCACATTCCCACAAAGTCATATCACAATAAGGCAAACCTGCACAATGTCTCAAAGGTCTCAGTGTGATCGCACCTTAAGTATCACAGCTCCGAAGAAACGTCGCAGCGGTGGCGACACTGTATCCGATTTGACAGGCCTGGGAATTGAACCCCAGACCTTCTGCACCGATTTCGAACTGAGCTAACCGGCCGATTTCATTTTCTTGCGAAAAATGCTTTATATACATGCAGATTACAACGATGTATGCCCTTACCTAGAGACAACAATGTACCGCCTCCGAGCTCTTTTGATTTTATATGGTCGCCTAAATTCATCCCATACTGAGCTTGCACGTGGGTAACAACGCCAATTGTTCCAGAATTAATAATTTCTTTCACCTTGGCATATGCAGGAAAAAATCTTGTTGTAAGACCCTATTAAATGAAACAAAGCTAGTAGAAGCTACAAATGGCCGAGGAGACAGAGCGTCGACTCTGGTTTGATTCCGAGTCGAGTAAAACCAACGACTGTAAAATTAATATTTATAGTTTCCTTGCATGAGTTCAGCATTGAAGTATAGTGTGGAGAACAAGCCGGTAAGTTTGCTTGTGCCGTTGCAAAATGCACTTTGTGGAATTTCCCACCTTGGTGTGGCACACAGGTGGCCGGCAACTTCTGTGGAGATAGCGCCTCCGTCTACGTCTCTAGATGAGATTAAAATGCAACTAAACAAATAGAAATATTCACAAACCAATTACCTCTAAGAGAAATTTATTCCTTGATTTGGCAATTCTAGTGATTTCTCTTGCTTCTTTCGCATTGATTCCAAGTGGTTTTTCACAAACTACGTGCTTATCCGCTTCCAACATCATCTTGGACAAACTGAAATGGTGAGGCTGAATGGCTCCAATATACACAATATCTGAAATGAACGGGTTGTACAGCTTGCAGATTTCAAAAACAAACTAGTAAAAACATGTGATTTTCTACCACCTTGATATTACTGGACATTACACGAACCAGTCGGTTGATGCACTGGTCAAAGACTTCGATAGTGGTACGGTAGGTTCTGGGTTTGTTTCCCTGGCAGGTCAAATAGGATTCAGAGTCGCCAAAGGCTCGCTACCGTTGCCACGTTTTTCGGAGATATGGTGCGAAGGTGCGGAGATGGGCCCCGCCAATCGTCGCACGCATTGGCGTAACACCGCGGGCATAATAAAGATTTTATTACACAGAAACAACTCAAAGCTTGGTCGAGATTTGATCACTTTGCCGCAACAGGGAAAATCCAAGTACCATTGAAAGCAACAAAAAACTTTACAACAGGTGCACACTGCACCCCATGTGCCCTTCCGAAATTCAACTCAAATTTCTAACGCTATAAAATTTTCATTATACGTGAGGCATTACGCCAAAGGGTATCACGAGTGGTGCGGTGCATCTCCGCAGCTTAGCGCCTGGGCAACACAGCTTTGAAGAAACGCCGCAGCGGTAGCGAGCCGTTGGCGACACAGCTTTGATTTGGCCGGGTTGTGAATGGAACCCCAGACCTACCACACCGTCGGCGGTGTCCTTACCACTACGCTCTCCGGCCGGTTTTACAGCTTTTATTGAGAATAATTGTTTAAAGACGCAGCAAAAACTTGAGAAAAACGTTTTCGCCAAAGCTAGTTTATACTTATGTGGATATACTAACTTGGTAGTAAGCTTGGTCGTGACGAAATATAATCGGATAAACCAACCGCATTTTAGCCTAGCGGTAACGCGCGCATGTGAGAGTTTCTACGCGACGGGTTCATTACGCGGCTGGAGCCGACCGCATTTGACATATTTAACGGGTGGCTACTGACGCGCAGAGCGCAAGCTCACTTCACAGTCTCCCTCAATTACTGTTAAATTTTCAGTTTAATATAATGCGAAAATAACCTCAGTTATCTATTTATTTTTCAATTCAGTTCAGCTACAAACCTATTTCCGGATCAGCAGCAAGCTCCTTATAAGATCCATAAGCTTTTGGAACAGAATGGAGAGAAGCGAATTCTTTTGATCTTTTTTCATTTCTGGTAGCAATTGCAACTATCTGCACAAATACAAGACTCGGTATAAGAATCTGCGGTATTTCAAACTGAAATGCAACAGTAATCGAAAGAGACTGCGAAATGAGCAATCGCTCTTCGAGTCAGCAGCGATCAAGAAAACTCGTCGAATGTGATCGGCATTAGCCGAAATGAGTCCCTCACGTAGGATTAGTAAAGGCGAGTACATCAATACGCGAAAAAAGGTTTTTATAAATGAATGCAGCAGATCTGCATGACCGCGAAACAGTAAAATAACAAAATGCGATAAAAAGTTGTCGAATGTCGCGAAATGATAAACGGTGAACGCACCTTAAAGGGGAACTGAAGAGCAAAACTGTTTTTTCAGAAATGGCGTTAAAAATTACACTGAGTTCTATACTGACTGCAGAAATTTTCAATCATTTTTAATTAACCAGAAATTAAACGTTAAACTTGTGATGATGACGTCATGGAGGTCTGTGCGTTCCGCACTACTGCACGCACGCAACTACGCAAACCTTACCGCTGTCCGTAATCCACGCGTTTTTCAATGACGTCATCATCACAAGTTTAACGTTTAATTTCAGGTTAATTAAAAACGATTGAAAAGTTCTGCAGTCGGTATAGAACTCAGTGTTATTTTTAACGCCATTTCTGAAAAAACAGTTTTGCTCTTCAGTTCCCCTTTAATCTGGAGCCTAATCGCTGGGCCACGCGGTTTACTTTGCACAAAGCTGGGATGGTTGAACTGTAATCGCATATTAAAAAAAGAAACAATATTTTAGCACGTAAATACTATAGTTGAACCTAAAAATTTAGAAAAAACGGAATTAAGAGATTAGGAAAGTAATTATCTAAAACCAAACTACATCATATCTATGTAAGCTGTTAAAAATTATACTCTGTTTCGTCTATTAGTACTCATTAAAAATGAAGGCAAGTAAAAAAAACAACTTTTGGTGAATCAAAATGACTTGCCAAGTAAGATTTTTCGCTGCTATGATTTGATTTAACGATTAAATCGAAAAATTTCAAATTAACTTACTTAATGCACCGGCACTCCGGCAGTTTAGTTCAGTTGTTAAGCACACGCTATCGGTGCGGGAGGTCAGAGGTTCGAATACCAGATCGGTCAAATCGGACGAAGTGTCGCCAACGGTTGGCCACCGTTGCGACGTTTCTTCGGAGCTATGTCCGGAAATGGACCCCGCGATCCGTTACATGCTTCGACGTAATATCGCGAGCATAATGAAGACCTGATTTGATTTTATTGATTTACCTGATGTTGGGTTTTCGGCAGCATGTTTAAAGCAAGTGTAAATTCATTGCTGACCATTCCAGAACAGCAAATTCCCCAACGTAACAAAAACTCGCCCATCTTTCGCAATAATTTGCGCTTAAACAAACTTAAAACTTACAGCAGTACCTGCGAAAGCAAAAAATACACACTTATTCTCGATTTTTGCAAACACTTACTAGCACCTTTCTAGTAACTGTAATATACAAAATACTTTAATAAAACCGAACAAAGCTAGGTTTTGACCATCAATTCTTTGGGACTAACTCTGTTTCAACATGTACAACACAAATTCTGATAAAGAGGTTTTAAAAACATCTCAAGATTATTAGATTACAAAAAAACACAGTTGCGACTACATTTGAACATTAAAAAAATTGGTATTACAACCAAATAATAATCGACACACTGTAGACTTAGCTATAATCTGCCAACCTCTGCAAAATTATCACAAAAGTTGAAAAAATCTAATCGGCATTAAATCGGAAAAAATCTATTACGCCGAAGCGTGTAACGAGTGGCGAGGCCCATCTCCGCGGCTTAGCGGCTTAGCGCCTGGGCAACGCAGCTCCAAAGAAACATCGCAGCTGTGGGGAGCCTTTGGCAACACTGTGCTGATTCGACCGGCCCGGGAATCGAACCCAGACCTCTCGCACTGATAGTGTGCGCTGAACAACTGAGCCAACCGGCTGGTCATCACAAAAATTCATCAGTTTTGAAATATCGACAAATTGGCAGGCGCTGATTAGTTAATACCAGGCAATTAATCATTCACTCGTGACGATCACTGGCTGAAGTAATGCAACAATAAAACTTAATGATACAGCCACTCAATACAGAAACGCAATAAAAAGTTACAAACATACACACAGTAATCAAAAAATTACACAATAATATGCTGAATGGTACACTTATAATATTAGGTGACACAAAAAAATTTTAAAAACTTCTAGGAAAAAGCACCCTTTTATCAGCACTAGTCCAAAAATAAGTACTTAAAAAATTAAAATCATGAATGTTTAAGTTGAAACTGCGGCGTAAATCAGCACTTGACATGATAAAATGATTATATATAACAAATGTAATGTGATTAGGCCGTTGCGCCAAACAGCTCAATGGTGTACGCCTGAGCATAATTACAAAACAGTAAATCACCAACAAAAGTATATTTGAATAGGATATTTAAAAAATATATTCAAATAGGATAGATTCTATTAGAACAAGATTTCATTTCATAGTTTTAGCGTCCCCCTGAAGAACTTCCCGACGAAACAGCCTGTTGGGGGCTGTTAAATATACTACTGTGATATACTTACCCTGTCCACATGTCCAATTTTGATGGGCTTTAGGCACGCGGTTGTTGCTGAGCCATCTTGCTTAATTTCCGCATCATAATCAATTTCTTAATGTCATAATCACTTTTTTTAATTGTGACCATCAAAAGTTGATTATGATGCAGAAATTAAGCATGATGACTCGGCGAGAACCGCGAGCCTAAAGTCCATCACTAAAATTGGGCATGTGGACAAGGTGACTGTGTTATATGATTATAACACATAAATTTCATCATTTTGTATTAAATACTAAACAAAGCAATAAATGCATAAGCAAAATTACGAATTTCATTAATACAAACAATTTGATCGGTGCTTAGGCAACATACGAAGTCGGCAGAGTTAAACTACAGAAAATTTACTACTAGTTATAAGTTAAAATCAACAATAAATGAAATACACTCACTGTTTCATTTATAATGCAAGTACAACAAGACCTGAGCTACTGTAATATTTATCCGCGAGCAAATACACTAAGCCAAACCACTATTTTTGCTCGGGATAGAAAGTGTTAGCGGCAGGCTGTGAATAAGTAAGGTCACATTTGGACTCCTTTTGGCTGATGACTTAGTGATTCCCAGAAATGAGAAAGTTTTTACAGATCTACAGTACAACGTTGATTAAAGAGTGGAACGTTAAAAACAAAATAAAAGATAAATAAGATATCACGAAAAACACGGAGAGACCCTAACCATAATTTATTTTTCGGTAATAATCTGACTAGAAATTAATTTTTGGGTTTTGTATCTAATCTAGATTCTAATTCATCCAATAATTTTAAAGCTTCGTCTTTCAATTTATATGTTTTTTTATCGTTCGGGCATTTTTCGTCTTTCTTCTGCTCCACTTTTTTCTGTAAATCTTGTAATTTTTTAACAGCATCCGCTGTTTTTTTTAGTTTTTCTTCCATGCCTTCATTTTCAAAAAGTTTTAAATCGTCTCGAATTTTTTCGGCTTCTTGTGACGCAGATAAAGGCTTTTTCTTAATTGGCTGAGCCACATAAATAATCTCCTCTGATTGGTCAAAAGATGACTGAAAAAAAAAGGTCAACTCAAATCTGTATTTCGTAAATTTTTGTAAATAACGGCACGGGAGGTATGGAGTTCAATTCCCGGGTCGATCAAATCGGATACGGTGCCGCCAACGCTCCGATGTGTCTTCGAAGCTGTGCTGTCCAGGCGTCAAACTATGGAGAAGGACTTTATCACTCGTTACGCGATTTGGCGTAATATCGCGAGTATAATGAAGATTTGATTTTTTTCCTCGTAAATAACTTACCATTGCCATAACTTACATAAACCAAATTCAGAGTAGTACAAAACAGCGTTTGCACAATTTTTACAAAATCTTGCAAAGAATATTCAGATTAGAGTGCTGCTGAAAGCATAATACTTGTTATGTTACCACAAGCCAAGAAGAAAGCCTTTATGCCATCAGATTTGCAGCTTATCAGAATAAAAAGTCGTTTCAGAGATTCACTACAAAAAAATTATAAAATTTTAGAGACATTCAAACTTTTTATCCTTTAAAACGCGAATAAGCTTTTTCCAGCCTAAGATGTTACAATGAATTAATTTTACAATTACCATATTTAGAAGTAAGCAACAAATTCACCTTTTGTTCCAGAGTATCTTCCTCTGCTGGAGAAGGAGGAGTTTTTTTAAAGTGAGTCCGTTCTTGCTCTTCCTTTTCTTTCTTTCCGATTTCTATCAGATTTATTTGACGGCGAACTTTGACAAGATTTTCTGATAAATATTTTACGACAATTAACAGAATCTAGAAATACATGTGCTAGACCTGCACACTAGAGAAAATGCGACTGCAATTTCCAAGTACTTATTTATTAAAAATTGATGAAGTGCTAGAGAGTGTGTTCATTTAAGTTTTATCGCACTTTAAAAACGCGTAAAAGCGTTCCACTGTGGTTCAATATAAAACATGCCCATAGTTAGTGATATGGCCAGGTGGAAGTGCAAAGGCTACAGGTCCTACTTAATGCGTTCCATTTAGAGCTGGAGCCGACCGCACATGACGCGAATATCCCACGCAAAGAGCTACAGTTATTGCAGTATTGCCATCCACCTAGAAATTTTCTGTTCAATGCTTAAAACAATCTTAGTAATTTAATTCGTGACATCAAAAAAATCAGATCTTCATTATACTCGCGGTGTTACGCTGAAGCGTGTAACGAGTGGCGGAGTCCATCTCCGCGGCTTAACGCCTGGGCAACACAGAAACATCGCAGTGATACCAAGCAGCTGACAAAATTAGTGACATTTTTGTTGGAAGAACTTACCTTGTACGTAGTCTAAATGCGGCGCCATTTTGTAAACTTTCAATAAACACGCTTCAGCTCCTTTTAAATCTCCTTCCTCCACTTGTGCAACGCAGAGGTTGTGGTGAGCTTCAATGTGTGAAGGTTTGAGTTCAATAATACGATTATAAGTTCTGCAATAATAAATGTAAATATTTGCCATTTACTAGTGCTGCAATAAATCCATGTTTCAAAAAAATCAAATCTTCATTATACTCGCGGTATTACGCCGACGCGTGTAACGAGTGACGGGCCGGCTGACGTAGCGGCTTCGCTGTTGGTGTGGGAATCTGGGGTTTGATTCCAGGGCCCATCGAATAGGACACAGTGTCGCCAACTGCTCGCCACCGTTGCGACGTTGCTTAAAAGTTCTGTTGCGACGGCGCTAAGTCGCGGAGACGGTCTCGCCGCTCGTTACCTGTTTCGGTGTAATATCGCGAGTACAATTTTGGTGTTTTTTTTTTTTTTTTTGATATAGCAGGGTTTCGCTGCGTAAGGAAAAGAAAACTAAACCCAAAAAGGTCGATAAATTGTAGTGTATCGGTAAACGCACCTTTCTTAGGTTTTAAAAAGCTAAAATAGGTATCACACTTGAAAATTATATAATCACCTCTTCGCTGCTGGGATATCTTTGACTTTATTCAGCATTACGTCACCGTAAAGCTGCAACCCTTTGACGTGATTAGGATGATGACGCAATAATTTTTCTAGAACCTCAATGCAATCAGGAACTTTGCCGTCTGTAAAAAAAACAGCATCAGAATTTTTCCAACCAAAACCACTACCAAAACAAAATGGTGGAAAGAGTTGCTGAGAGACACAATGTCGCACATTAATTCTTGTAACTGGACGTTTCGACACAATAGATTCAGCAGTCATCATCAGCAGTAGGCCTACATAACAGTAACCTAGCACCGCTTAACAAGCGTATGTTTCTCAGCGAAAGGAGCCATGCAAGCAAAGTCTACAAATTTTAGCGAACTTTTCACTCCATAAAAGTAATGTATCAATGAAATTGAATCTCCATCATACTCACGGTATTACGTCGAAGCGTGCAAGGACCCACCTCTGCGGCCTAACGCTTGGACATCAGTGGCGAGCAGTTGTGTCTGATTACACCCTGGAACAGAACCCCAGACCTCCAGCACTAATTGCGATGTCTTTAACCACTACGCCAACTTTAACCACTATTCAAAACCACGGTTTAATATCATCCACACAAAACCCAACGTGGAAAAACTTAAACAGCGAAAAAAATGCATACTGTATAATGAGCAATAACCATAGTGCTACTCTTCTATCACATCATTACTAATGCAGAAATTAAAATTATACTCATTTATTAATTTACCCATTCTAGAATACACTAGAGCCAAATTGAATAAGCTTGTTCTTTGAGTGTCATTGATCTAAACAGCAAATAAAGACATTTATTACACTTATGTACGTAGTACAAGCTATTGGAAAATATTCCAACGCTGCATTCAATAAATATTTTTTAAGTATATTAAAGGTTTGATAGCAAATATCCAGTCTACTAATGGTAATTGAAAATTACATATAACAAAAATCTACTGTGTGGCCCAAACCCTAGCAAGAAATCGGCATTTAATTGCCATCTTTGCGGCCCACGAGTTTTCGTAATAACATGAAACAAACTATTTTTTTACTAGTCTTAGACTACACCGCGTAACGCAAAAAAAAAATCAAAAGAAAAACGATAAATTACTGATAAAACTTTGTTCCACCGACTAATAGCTTCATTATTTTCACCCATATCCATGTAAATAGTGCCAAGCAAGGTCATTGCCAGTAGATGATCAGGTTCCAATGCGAGGATACGCTCGATTCTTGATTTAGCTCGAATCAATAAGCTAGGGTCTCTTGTTTCCTGTAAAAATAATGAATTAAACTCATCAAGTAACATGAAGCCGGAAAGGTAGAAACATTTCACGCGTTTTCTTATTTAGTTGCATATTTATCCTTTTATCACGAGTAAGCGATGAAAACGCTAAACGCTCTTGCTTAGGAGTTGCCGGCCATCTGTCTTCCACTTTAAAGGGGGAAATTCGCAAAGTGCTTTCCACACAACACTACAAATAAACTTGTCGGCTTGCTCTTGTTAATGCAGAGCGTCAAGCAGGGAAGCTGTGAATGCCAATTTTAGAGTCATAGGTTTGACCCGAGTTACTGCTCTTAGACGCTAAATTCACACAGCCATCAGAGCAAGCATAACACCAACACTTTTGAATTTATCAACTTAAGCAATGAAAAAAAAATCAATTTGCCTCGAAAATTACAGCAGAATTGAACAGAGCTTTCACATTCCAAGGATTATTTGAAATTGCATAAGTATAAGCTTCAACAGCTCCTGTTTGATTTCCCATTAAAGAATGAATGACACCTGAAACAATGACAGATGATAAATGCACAAGAAAAGTAGCTTAAATGTAGTATTTAAAGCTTAGTTTTGAGCACAAGCATGCCTTACGCTAGTTAGTCCGGTTCTAAGGCAACCTTAAATAACTACTCTTCACTGAACTAGCATAAGCAAATGTTCTTAAGCACAACTGAAATGCTACTTCAGAATTGCACTTAAGGGCATCACTTAAACTTGCTTGTAATCTGTATGGGCACTGAACGTCCATTTAGGCTCACACCAAGACTAAAAACTGTTAAATTTCAAGTGTTAAATCAGTAATACTACGAACCTGGTGATGCCGACAATTTTAGAAACAATATTTGTAACAGCTTACATTTAAAGAAGTATCATGCCTAATGTTGATTCGCATTGTTATATATTTATACAATGCGTAGAGACGACTGAATAAAATATTATTTGTGGTTTTAAAATTTGACTCCAGCGACAAATAAAGAGAAAATACCCAAAGGCTTTTTTTGCGCGCTACACACGCAAACTGCCGAGAAAGTTAAGTTACGAATTTACAGAAAACATTACAAGCGGTATGACGTTGATACCAAATCTTTATCATACTCGCGGCATTACGCTGAAACGTGGAACGAGTGGCGGGGCCCATCTCTGCGGCTTGCACCTGGGCAAACAGCTTCGAAGAAACGTCGCAGCGGTGACGAGCCGGTAGCAACACTGTGTCCAATTCAACCGGCTCGGGAATGAAACCTCAGACTTCCCGTAAAGTGTTTAACAACTGAGCTAACGGACTGGAATAAGCGTTGGTATTATAAATCAACATTTACGTGGTCGACCAAAATGCAGTTTTGAGATTAAGCACTTTATTTCTGAACTATAACGATCTGAATTTGCAGCTCTTTTAGCATGCCATACCTTAAGCACAATCAACACACATTAATCAATAATGTTGAAGATGAAAAGCATGCTTGCTATTGATAGCAAAGCAGTATTCAATGCAAAATAGCTTAGACAACTAAATAAAATCCCTTTAACTCACCGATATTACCGGCTGGTTAGCTCATTTCAGTCAGCTGCTAAGACATTGCTGTCAGTGCAGGAAGTCAGGGGTTCGAATACCGGGTCGGTCAAATCGGACGCGGTGTCGGTTGGACGCCGTATCGGTCGCTGCTGCGACGTTTCTTAGGAGCTGCGTTGCATAGCGCTAAGCCGCCGAGATGGGTCCCGCCAGTGGTTACACGCTTAGGCAATAACGCGAGTATAATGAAGGTTTTCGTTGACTTACCGATATTGTAATACACATCTGATTTATTGGCTGAGGGCAACAGCAGAGCTTTTCTATAGCTTTCAAGCGCTTCTTTTGGTCTGTTTAACGTGACCAAAATCTCGCCCCTAAAAAACGTAGTTTTGCAAACATACATCAGCCAACATGTTGAATTTCTTTCGTTTCTTCCTAATGTAGCAAGCATAAACGGAAAACTTAAGAATTTTTGCAGCACTTGCTAAGGAATGCAAACGCAGAATAATGTATTCTCAACTATGGCTCGTCTCAGCAGTAAACACATCACAATAGTCGCATCAATATAGGCTAAACTAGTGTTTTTCAAACTGGGGACAGTGGCCCTTTTGGAATCCGCAAATCAGTCTAAAAAGAACCGCAAAAAAGTAGGGGAATTGTAATTTGGTATTGATACAGACTGTGTCAAGAGAAAGCCAGTAAATGCACCCATCGCAGTGAAATGTGCAAGTCAATTTGATAAGCGAATTTAGCTTGATAAGCGACTTTAGCTTGATAAGCGAATTTAGTTTGATAAGCGAATTTAGCTTGTGATAAGATAAGAGAATTTAACACGCAGCAGCTAGCCTAATACACAAACATCGTTACAGTGCGGCCAACTTTTTTCTACTACTGAACCAGAATTAATGTTGAAATATGCGGGGGACTGTGGGTGATTAGAAATATTGTTAGATACCACAAAGCAAATTTTTATTTAAAAAGTTTAACAACCACTGGGCGAAGCAATTCCAATATAACTACAAATAAAGTGAAATCAAACTTCCAATGCAAAGGTAACGTTGTCGAATTGCGAGGGTACCTGTTCATGAGAGCATCTTCAAATGTGGGTCTCATTCTTAACGCTTCTTCGTATAACTCATTGGCTTCTTCAGGCCTGTAAAGTAACTTCTTTAATGAGCGGAGAAATTATTTGAGTCTTGTCTTCATTTTACTCGAGGTATAAAGCCGAAGCGTGTAACGAGTGGCGGGCTCCATCTCCGTGGCTTAGCGCCTGGGCAACACATCTCCGAAAAAACCTAGCAGCAGTGACGCCCCCTTAGCGACACTGTGTCCGATTTGAGCGCCCCGGGAATAGAACCACAAACCTCCTGCACCGACAGCGTGTGCTTAACAACTGAGCTAACCGGCCGGTTCAAAAAGAGCAAAAGATAGTAAATATAACGATATCAACTTACGTAAATTGTAAAATTTCTTACCTATCGAATTTTATCAGTTCAGCTAATTTGACGAACACTTTTAAACTTGAAGGTGCTACTCTGGCTGTAAAAGACTTTCCGGGAATAGGCTGAAAAGAAATCATAAAAAAAAATCCTTTTTTTTTTTTGCAAAACAAAAAACATTACAACACAGCTCAATAGCATAAAACACGCAAATGCATATTCGTAACGAAATATTTGGTGTATTTTAACGGTGGAATTAAGATACACAGCACACCCATATATCGAAATTATAAATAAGAAATAAGTGAGGCTTTTCTTCAAGTTAAATCATTGAACTGAAAATTTGCACAGTATTAGAGGGAGCTTGCGAAGTGACCTTGCGCTCTTCGAGTCAGCAGCCACTCACCAACTCAGTTCACAAGAAATCGGCTCCAGCCGTGAATCGAACCCGTCACAAACGATCTGACAGCAGCGTGCAGTACCGCTAGGCAATACTACAGCCAAAATTTTTAGATGAAACTTTTCTACGTACTTGGGGTAGCAGTGCCTTGGCTTTCCTGTAGCTCGCCTCTGCTGCAGCTCTATCACCTAGATGATGATACATTCTGGCCACATTCTGATGAGAACCAAGGTCATCAGGCTGGACTCTTGCAGCCTAGGATAAAATAGTCATCTTAATCAACACCTATTTACAAATCAGGACATCTTGGCGAGACCGACTCGGTGTCAAGAAAAAGTTAAACGGTTCCTGTTAGAGTTAGCTTTCGGGCAATGTGTTTTGACGTCAGATAGTGGCGCACTTCTTATTTACGGAGGAAATAAAGAAAAAAGGCAATTAGTGACAGTAACATCATTTTAACTCTAATTAACAACAAACCATAATGAATGCTTTTCATATATACTACATTAACGCTTCTCACCTCCTTAAAATAGCTCAACGCTTTTTCCCACTGCTCTTCACTTTCGTACACATGCCCAATATTGTTCCATATTTTTGCGTTTTGAGTCGTGATCTATAAAAATATGCCAGCTTTCTTACCAGCAAACACTCGACACTAAACGTTTTCACGGCAAGTACCACGATATCAAAGAGGTTTTCAATCTTGTCCTTCGACACAAGTCAAGTGAAATTTTTTTTGGCTATTTTCACGCTCCGCAGAACCAGCCGGTAATTTATAACACTGTTTCCGTAAACTACATGGGTCATTGTTTGAGGTACAGTGAGGGCATTCCTGAGGTACTTGCGGAGCCCCGGCACTTTAATGGCGAAACCCCGGTAGAAAACCAGTGATATGTACAATATATCACGCAACGAAACCCCGGTAGAAAACCAGTGATATGTACAATATATCACGCAAATAGTCTGGGAATAACTAATTTTTCGTGAAATTGAGTCTTCAACGCAAGCAACGCACCTTTAACCCGCTTTGAAACAAATCAAATTCTGATTTCCATTCTGTATTTCTGTGCAAAGTCTTCAGTGAATGAGAGAACACTATCAGAATGATTGTGATATTGATAAAATACTCGCATTTGCTGCAACAATAGGTATTGTCTTCAGCATTTACCTGGAGTAAAACTAACCGCATCTAAATTTGTCGTATTCATAACAAAAAAATCACTCCATAATCACAACAACTAGTTTCGCATTTGTTGGCTTCCTCATGAGGTGAGCCGACAACGGTGAAACAAGCTGTGTGGTTTCAAAGTGATTTCATTCTAATAAATACAGCTTAAGCTCTTACTAACCACTAGTGAGCACTCTGTCAGAAAAGATAAAGCCCCATTGAACTTGTTAACTCATACCTAAGTTAGAAAAAAAATGACACTCATGGATAACGCAGTGGCCAAATAACAGCTAAGATGGCCGAGTGGTAACAGCGTCCACTTCAGGAGCTGTACACTCGGGTTTGATTCTGAGTCGGGTCAAACTAATGAGTTTAAAATTGCTATTCACAGCTTTCCTGCTTGACGCTCAGCATCAAAAGGGACTGTGTGGAGAACAAGCCGGTAAGTTTGCTTGTTGTGCCGTTGGGAATGGCACTTGGCAGAATTTCCCGACCTTGGTGTGGTAGAGAGGTGGCCGGCAACCGCTAAACGAGCTCGTTATAGCACTTTGATCGCTTTCTCGTAATAAAAGGGAAAATATGCAACAGCCACAGTGAACAACTGAACATAAACAGGAAGATTCTATAACAAAAACTACAAAATTGACTTTCGCAGCAAATTATTACCAGCATGGCTACTTTTTAAATAAAAAATTAGTGTAACAGGTCATGTGGTAGCCAGTGATACTGCCACAACACTTAAGCCAGGTGCTACGAAAACCTTTAATAATAACGTGCCATTATTCACTCTACATCAAAGCTATGCTCTTGCTTCGCCAAGAGCTGCACTAAGCAAACAAGATAGCAATCTTGAGGAATTCTGTCTTCACTGAACTTTAATTGGAAAAACAAAAATTTTTTAAACCAAAGCAAAAACGGAAGTTTTAAAGTTATTACCAAACTCGGATTTTTTGCAATTTTCAAAAACTTGAACCAAGGCTTACATCAGCATCCTTTGCAGCAAAATACAAAAAAATACAGCCCACAATCATAACTAACTCACTATTTCTTCTTAAAAATCCAGAATCCGAGCGAGACTAATAAACAAAACCCAATACTTGGCAAAAACAATACTCTTTCCGCAACAACAAAACCAACACAGAAGAAAAGATTTGAGGCCGGTAAAAAAGAAAATGTTGCTATAGCAACAGACAATGACGTCATCTTGGAAACAGGATCTCGAAAAAAAACATTGCTACCTGAAAAGTTACAAATATTAGCACTACTTAAGAACTATTAAGCATACAATGCAAACCGGCCGTTTAGCACAGTTGCTTAACACTTCACTATTGATGAGGGAGATTTGGGGTTCAACTACCAGGCCGGCCGAATGGGACACAGTAAGGCCAACCACTCGCCACCGCTGCGACGTTTCTTCGGAGCTGTCTTGCCCAGACGCTATGTCGTGGGGGTGGGCGTCGGCGTAATTTTTCTACAATTGCCACACGTTTCGACGTAATACCTCAAGTGTAACAAAGATTTAATGAATTTAGTACGAATCGCAAAGAAATTCTTACTCTGAATTGAAATTTTACGACAATGGGTCGTCATCTTTACATCAAGAGATCTAAAAAACCAAGTTGGCTTCCTTACCAATTGCAATATAAATAATCCAAAAAAACAATGTGGCAACATTTCGAGAATCACCCAAGCTAAAAATGCAAGTTGGCTTCCTTACCAATTGCAATATAAATAATCCAAAAAAACAATGTGGCAACATTTCGAGGATCACCAAAGCTGGTTATTAGTGGAATGGTTCCCATCGTCCAATCACATAAGAGGTTGCTTGGAAACAACAATTGCCACACATTCACTGGTAGCAAATAATTAAACGTAAGCTGACGTGCAGGATATTCTGCAGCTGCAGCAGGGTTATCGAAATCTAAAAAATAATTAAAAGCTGGAAAAACTTAAATCTTAAAGCAAAACGCGCTCAAAGCACATTTTTTCCCATCTACCGCACCACTACACAACATAAATTGTAATTTGACCATATTGAAACAGATTCCACCAAGTCGAACGGGTGATTGAAGACATCGCTACAGGGGGTAAATGAAATGTTTGGTGGTTTTATGGCGCTTTTTAACTACTAAGGTCCTTCAGCGCCAGGACTAAATTTTATCAAGAATTCACTGACCTATTTTTATTCTCTGTTTATTTCATCCTCCGCGCTACACTTAATTGCCGAGCGCTTAGCAAGTGTAACAGCAGATACCAGTTTTAAAGTCTTTGGTTTGACCCGACTGAGAATAGAACCCAGCTTACCAGCTTCCAAGGCGAACGCTCTTAACTACTAGGCCATGGCGCTGGCTGTAGTGTGGAGTTTGATTGAAGTCAAACCGAACACAGTGTCGCCAACGGCTTCCCCGCTACAACGTTGCTTCGGAGCTGTGTTGCTCAGGCGCTAAGCCGCGAGAGATGGGCCCCGCCACTCGTTGCCACGAGCATAGTGATGATTTGTTCCTTTCGCAATAGCCCGTCAGCTGCTTACTTTATAATATGCAGCATATGCCACAAGTAAAAATCAACTTTATAAACAAGTTTTAATTTGAAATCAAAATTTTCAGGCCTTTTGTTGCGGTATGCCACACTGCGGAGTTGACATAAGGGTGAAAGACATTAGAAGGCGAAATGCGTTTGTTTCTAGCCAACAGTAATTAAGTAATACGGTAATTTCACGTAGGCAAAAACAAGTAAACCACCGTTGTGAATAAAACAAAAGAACAATTTCAAGAAGAGAAATAGCTAAATCACAAACATAAAAGCCAATAACATTTAAAACATTTGAAGATTTTCTAGACGTTTTGATTCATATATACTTAAACCATTGTCAATTTTATTCACACGCAATTTCAGTTTAAATAATCTATTTGAATAAAATTGACAATAGTTTAAGTATAAATCGAAACTTCTCAAAATATTCAAATGTTTCAAAAATTTTTGGTTTTTCTTTTTGGAATTTAAGTATTCAGAAACTTTACAAAATGTGTTCCGAAGAAGAGAAATGATTATAGTATATACTGTACATATCTGAAAAATAGGAAAAATGCATTTCTCACGCCTAATGTCCTGATGTCTCTGTACCCTTTGTCCCTGTGTCCTAAAGCCCTGCGCCATAATGTCAGGATTAGTTTCATTGCAAGCAAAGAGAGAAAATTACCATTTTTAACAATGTGCAGAGTAACGCATACTACCAAAAAAAAAAGACTTACTCGTAAAATGGGGTAGTTGTCCTTGCATTATACGATATCGCCAATACAAACAGATCACGAGAAAACAAATACATAGAAACACACGAATAAGCAAGGGTTTAAGCCTGGTGCGTTTGGGAGAATAAAAAAAGTTGACAAGCAAAAGGCAAAAATCATCTAATGTCAGCTGAAAATAAAGTTTTGAAACTTAATCAAGACAGTTAAAATAACAGTAAGGACACCACAATAATCCCACGCGCCTATTTCTACATTGAAGTACTTTAAATTCTAGTGCTGATAGCAACAGCTAATGTGTTGCATGTAAACAAACTTTCTAGATGATATAAAGTAAATAAATAAAGACGCTTGGCGGTAGGAGCAGTGGTTAAGACATTGCTCTCGACGTGGGCAGTTACGGATTCGTTTCCAGGGCAGGCTAAATTGTGTCGCTAATGGCTTGCGACCGTTGCGTCGGAGCCGTATTGTCCCAGCGCTTAACCGCAGAGATGGGCCCGCCACTCCTTACACGAATCGGCTTAATACCGCGAGAATATTATAATAAAATTATTTTTTTCCAAAAAGTTGGCAACGCAGGAATCAAAAATTGCAGCCACAATATTTTTATCAGTACTCTTGGACTTTTTTCTTTTGAAAATTTCAAGCTATGAGTTTTTAATTTTTGCCGCATCAACATGTAACTATGAAGCAGTGCCATTTCCAAACATAATCATCTGCACCAATTTTCACAGCTACAAAATGTAAACACAACTTGAGCTTAAGTTTCAAAGTTTATTTACTAGACGCTGCACGATAAACACACGCCAGCCAGTTTAGAGACAAATAGCCAACATAGCCCAAATAACTGCAGCAGAATTTATTAACCATTAAACACATTTCAGAGTATTACATACCTTGTGAATGATAATAATGTCAATGAAGACACAGACTGCTATCACAGTAATTCCTTGTTCTTTACTAGCAACAGCTAAGATGCTGAATAGCAATGACAATACCTGAAATAAAATTATATAATATCTACAGCTCAGATCGCTAAATGGTACGAGCGCCTGCCTCTGTAGCATTGATTCCATACCGGGTCAAACCAATGACTTTAAAATTGGTATTCACAGCTTCTCTGCTTGACGTTCAGCATTAAAGGGGCAGTGTGGAGAACAAGCCAGCAGGTTTACTTGAGTTGTTGTGCGGTTGGAAAGGCACTCAACGGGATTCCCCCATCTCGGTGTGGTAGACAAGTGGTCGGCAACTCCTAAGTGAGCTCGTCATAGCGCTTTGATCGCTTTCTCGTGATAGGACGATAAATGCGTAACTAAATACAAAAAAATGTCGACGAAAACTTGTTATTTTTGCAAATATAAAGCTAACTCGTTATTGCTAGAGGGTCATATTTATGGAAAGTTCATAGTAATACAGCATTGCCTCACATCATAAATACCCACAAATTTATAATAAAAAAGGAACTAAATCACTTAAATTGTATCTGTATTCGCGAACAAAATAAATTGCCACCAATACTTTTTGCAAGTAAATGAACTATCATGTCATATTTTTTGCCTTGTACCGACTAGCATTGAAAACATTTTTGCATTCTTTTAACACTAAACTTTTCCTAGCTCTTCGAAGGATGAAAAATTGAAAAAGTCAAAACTAATTACAAAAAAGACTAAATAAATATTATATAACAAACACCAACATTTTCAATAGTGGCATAACAAAATGACATAATAGAAGTTTGTTGTATCGTACTTACCACAAACTTTGCATTAAGCTTAATATAACACAGTAATGCAAGTATATAAAATATTGTGGAGAGAAGCTCAGCACGACCAACAACCCCTGTAACCTAACAACAAGAAGTAAAACAAAGTTAAAAGCAAGCTAGAAAAGGGGATAGTTAGTTAGTTAGTTGCATATTTATCCTCCTATCACGAAAAAGCGATCAAAGCGCTATACGAGCTCGCTTAGGAGTTGCCAGCCATCTGTCTACCACACCAAGATGGGGGAATCCCGTAAAGTGCCTTTCCCAACGGCACAACAAGTAAACTTGCCGGCTTGTTCTCCACACTGTCCCTTTAATGCTGAACGCCAAGCAGGGAAGCTGTGAATACCAATATTAAAGTCATTGGTTTGACCCGGTATGGAATCAAACCCGAATCTACAGCTCAAGAGACAGACGCTCTATACCACTCGGCCATCTGGGATAATAAAATCAATACAAAAATCAGGTACGGTTTACGTCTACAGTGATAGCTATTAATGAAAAAATACACCATTTTCGAGAAACTTTTAAAATTACAGTCAATATTTACATGCTTACAATGCATAAGAATTTGAATCAGTAAGCAAATTTTACGCATGATACAGTTTGTATATAATACCAGTGGCTATCAACAATTGGCTGACTGCATGAACCACTATCAAAGTGGCAACTTTTGCTTGCATAACAAAAAGATTTAGTTGCAATGATGTAAGTTTGGGAGAGCGGTACACGACAACTACCGCGAGTCAACTGACCGCCGGGACAACTGAGCGCCGTGCGTGTGCGTTGTATCATAGGGAAAACGCGCAAGGCTCAAAAACAGTCTCACAGCGGGGAGTAACAATGCTCGAAAACGGAAACAGTCTCACAGCGGGGAATAACAATATAGTAACAAAGTGAAGAACAAAAATACGCGATAAAAACACAATTGCACAAGTTTCACTAATATGACGTCATGTCGGCGATCACGCCTCCAAAATTTTTTCGTTCCGTCGCGCTTGAATTATAGAACGCGAATAGAGATTTTTCATGCGCATACTTTTCACGGTTCCTCTGGCTACACAGTTCTATAATTCTCTTGCTTTAAAACTACACTGACTGAACTTTATCCCGGTCACCATCTGTTTCATATGCCTCGTTTCATTCGACATCCTTCGCACATTTGGATTAAAACTTGTTTTTCGCGTAATTGCATTAGAACTTGTTTTTTTTTCGAGCAACAACTTATCGTTGGTTACTGAACACAGCGGGGTGGGATTGTCGTCAGAAGAGCGAGCCTATTGTAGTACCGTTGTACCAGCACACAAGATATCCTAGACCTCATCTCCTCTGCTATTCTACATCACATCTAATAAAATTCTTGGAAAATTCATTTATTATCGACTGTTTAATCATCTGAGTAAAAATAATTTATTAAAAGAAGATTAATAGGAATTAGACGATTCTTTAATTCAGAATATTGATCAAAATTTATACAATTGATGTTTGTTTATTGATTTGTAGAAGGCATTTGACCCTGTTGATCATGATAACTTATGCTACGATACTTCATAAATTGCACAATCCTTTTAGGGTTCCACACGATTTGTTAAAAACCTATTTGACAAATCAATTTCAATGCTAAACTATAAATCAATTTAATGGTAAATACGCCACTGTATATCAAATATGCGTAAATCTTCTGAAAGTGCATGGGAGCGCTGTAGATTTACATCCCACTGTTATTGTTTTCGAGCATTGTCACTCCCCGCTGTGAGACTGTTTTTGAGCCTAGCGCGTTTTCCCTATGATACAATGCACGGTGATCGGTCAATCGTCGCGGCGGTCAGTTTGCAGCAGTCAGTTGACTCGCGGTCAGTTGGCGGAGGTCAGTTGTCCGTGTTTGGATGAGAGCGTCTGCCTCTGGAGTGGACTATTATAGATTCTGAGTCGGGTCAAACCAATGACTTTAACATTGGTAGTCACAGCTTTTCTGCATGACACTCAGTATTAAAGGTATCTTCAGTGTGGAGAAGCTGGCAAGTTTATTTTAGCCGTTGAGAAAGCCACATAGTGAGATTACCCTGCATTGGTGTGGTACAAAGATGACTGGCAACTCCCAAGCAAGCTTACTATAGTGCTTTTTTGTAACAGGAAGATAAATAAATATTCATAATCAATCCACACAAATAATAAACAATGCCCAAGTTTGAACAACATTATTAGCACAACAACTTACCGTCTCTGTATGTATAGGATGCACAATAAACAAAAGGGTTGCAACAGTTGAAATATATATTGCATCTTTGGTAACATCATGATTTTTAGAAGTTACTCCAGTAACAGTGAGTGGCCTTAATTTTCCTTTTCCTGATTCTCGAAGGTTTTGATTGAAACATAATTTTGTAATAGTGACATATAATTGAAAAACAAGGTAGCTCACAAAACAATTTAACAAAACATTGACAAAATGGAAAGACCATGGTTCAGAACCAAATAAAATATGATTGAGACGATAAGTAAGCACAGTGAATGGACGATAAGACTTGTGGCTGCTCTCCTAAAACCAAAAATTTTGTGTTAGGCAAATTTAAAAACTAGTGTACACCACTCATCAGCAACAAAACAGTGAACCAAAGTAACACCATACCAAACGTATACAACTACCCGTATTCATGCATTCTCAGCATAACATTACATTTATTATGCCGTGCGACTTCATAAAAAAAATTTGCCACTTAAACAAAGAATTTGCTACACAATACAGGTATTAGTAACTGCACTGTTCCCTCCAAGATTTTAGCAAGACCAAATTTGCTCAAATCAAATTTTGATAAAAATTTGCACAGTAATCTAAAGATGACAGAAAACAAAAGTTTTGCTCAGAATTTGGGCTTGCAGAGTAATTCAGTTGGTAATCTTGAGAAAAAATTGCCAAATATTTCTTTTGCACCTCAGAGAAACAGTGCTAGTACCACTTCTTAGCATTAAAACAGTAAATCAAAGCAGCTTAAATACATATAATATGCATAAATACATGGACAGTATTAGCGAAAAGCTACATGCATTTTTGCCATTTAAACACAGTTACTATACCATACCAACATCAAAGTAAAACATGATAAATAAATAAATTTTTTAGTGTGTTACACAAGCAGTGTGGCCGAGTGGTTTGAAGAGTTGTTTTACGACCACCATAATTACAAGGTTGATAGTTCAACTCCCATCTAAGCCTTGTTGTTATGTCCTTGGATAAGATGTTTTACCGTACTTGTCTCTGCTTGGTGAAACCTAACCAGCAGCGAAGTAAACAAGTCACAAGCAAAAACTCAATCAGAAAACTCGAAACAAAAGCAACTCCTAAGCAGAGATGGGCATGATCTTTAACTTCAAGATTACGTTGCTTTGGTGATCTGATCTTGATCTTCTAGATCACGTATTTTAAGTGATCTTGATATTCAAGATCAAGATCATCATCTGCTGTAAACAATATTATTAAGGACTGTAGGCACTGAGCTGTTATATCTTTAACTACATTTCATATCATCATGCATTGAATGGAATGGAAATTAAGGAGACTACTCCGCAAACTCCAGTTTTTTCAAGAAATATTTTTGCTAATAAAATAGTACCAATAGTCCATGCGTCTATGATGTAGCACGATGGAATAAAGGAGTTTGTCTTTGAGTGCTAAGGTCTTTAGGTCAAAACACGCAAAGGCTGTTTTAACTCCATCTGTTAATCTCAGGAACACCAGTGCCGTAGCGTATTTATATACTAGGTTATGCGATGCAGCACAGTACAACTGTTCAAATGGATGGAATAATGTTTTTATATATTAATAGAACTTCAATCATCTTTTATGATAACTTTTAAATGTTGTAATGTGTTACTAATCAGTAATTATAGTAGTTTGTCAGGGACACGTTGTATACAAAGAATAAAATAACCAGTATCTAGCAACAAATTTAATCTTTTGTTTAAAAACTATTATACTGTATACTAAAAAAGTGTATATAAAACTCTCAATTCTCATAATGTGCTTTTTTGCTGCCTCAAATGTTGGATCAAGCCATGTAATTACATTACTTATTGTTAACTTGTAAACCAATTTCTATTTAGTATGCTGTACGCCACTGGTACATAATGAATGATCTTGGAAGTGATCACAATCTTGATTTTGATTTTCAAGATCAACTCATTTCCGTGATTTGATTTTGATTTTTAAGACCACTAGTTTTGAAAATCTTAATCTTCAAGATCACCAAAACTAGTGATCTTGCCCATCTCTGCTATTAGGCGAGTCTGGACAATTTATGTTCAATGGGTAAAGATGCAGAAATCAATCAATTTAGCAGTACCAGTATTAAATTTATCCACTATACAATAAATCAACCTGGGTTTAATTCTTACATCGGTCATAGAGGTTCCCCAGTAATCATTCCATAGCAAAGCAGAAAATGGTGTTTCACCCAAAACATCTCTATTTTGCTTAACCGCAGATAAATCATCAAATACAAATCCACACAGACAAGAATTCAAATACAAAAAAAAAGGCAAAGCAACTATTACACCAATAATATGCCTATCAAGTTTAGGGTGCATAACTAGACTAGGCCTACAGACAATATAAAACTGTAAAATAAGAGTAGATTAAAAAACTGTCAGCCAGTCCTGATAATAGAAAAAAACACAAAATGAATAAACTGAAATATTAGATTGTCTAGATCAGTTGTTCCCAGGTTGGATTATTTTTTTCAAAATTTGACTTTGGTCAATTGACCTAGCTGTCCTGTGTCTACAAAAATTTTGGTCATTTCCATTTTTTTCGGTCCTGTTTGAAGTAACAAGACGTTGAATGAAATATACATTTACCACCTACCGGTACTTAGTCACTGCAACACAAATATTATAGGCCTAAAAACTACCCCGGTACTTTGATCCAGTGATCAGTTTGATGTCTGTTAAACCTGACACTGTGACATTGGTAGTGCGTTTGTAATTGTTGCTCGTATATTGGCAAGATAGGCTCTTTACTTTGGCCAATTGGTTAAAATGGCTTTAATTTTTTCAACTTTTACGAATTTAATTTGGACCATAACCGAAATTTTACTGAAAAAAAGAAAAACCTTATGACATGGGTTAGTACAACAAACTTCATTCTTTTAGCTTAATCATGAATTTCAATCAGTTAAAACAATAATCTCAATGCAGTTTATGGGTATCAAATTCATATCGGTACCCTGTCCACAAGTCCAGAGTCTAATTTTAGATCGGCTTTAGGCCTGCGATTCTTCTGTTCTTGGTCCCAGTTTTCATATCTTATTTGTATTTAATCAATTTCTTGATGTCAATTAATCAATCAATTCGTTTTTACTTCTGCACTCCATAACGTTTAAAAACACTTGTCCATATCAGTTCAGTAAGTAGTCTATTGGCAAAGCACGGAAAAGGGCACACGCAGCAAATTGAGTAGACTAGACCTAGTCCGTCCGGGGGCATGTCATAATCAGGGATGCCAGATTGCTTTCCGCAAGAGGTTCCAGATTGGACCTCAAAAAGGTTCTAAATAGTTCCAAATATTAGAATTGCAATTTCGCAAGTTAAGTGTAGCAAAATACAAACTTGACGCTACCTCAATATATTATACTAGTCATGCAACCTGCATACACAAATTAACATTTAAATATAACACTAACATCCATTACCAACATTTTTTTCTTCAATGAAAGCGTTATAATGTTAGTATTTTGTAGCATATTTATTCTCCTATCACAAGAAAACGATCAATGCGCTGTAAGAGCTCCCTTAGGAGTTGCAAGCCATATCTGTCTACCGCACCAAGATGGGGGAATCCCGTTAAGTGCCTTTCCCAACGATACAAGTAAACTTGCCGGCTTATTTTACACACTGTCCCTTCAATGCTGAGCGTCAAGCAGGGAAGCTGTGAATACCAATTTAAACGTCATTGGTTTGACCAGACTCGGAATCAAATCCGAGTCTACAGCTCCCAAGGCGGACGCTCTCACCACTCAGCCATCTGAGCTGGTTATAAATACCCTTTTTGTTACGGCACAGTTAAGTAAACACTACAGACAGATGCCCCTCATAATTACCTACCTTTAAAAAAAAAGATGTCATAATAAAAAGAATGCAGCATAAATCTAAAAACTTCAAAATAGGGGGTAGGTGGGATCAGAAATATTCATTGGTGGGTGAGGTTTTTTCAAAATTTAAAAAAAATCGTTATCATTATCATAATGCATATTAAAAAGCTCATCTTTTGCCACAGCAAGTCAGAACAATTTTTTTTGTCATAACCGTAATGATCACATCAATTTACTGCACTGCAACTAAAAAAACACTTAGTTTTAGCTTAAGAAAACTGTCTAGCAGTGTAGCGCTGACAAGTACACGGGTAGGTCTGTTTTTAGTAAACTCATTACCTAGGTATAGCAGGTCCATCAAGAGGGGGGGGCCAGGGAGGCCAATTGGCCCCGGTACTTTTAAGGGGCTCCATTTGGTGTCTGCAAGTAGATATTATTACCTTATTTTTTTAATGTGATCGTAAGCTTAGCAGAAAACTGCGTAAGTAACATTCCTTTTGCAACCAATTTTCGCTATAAATATATAAAATAGGGGCTCTTTTTCGCCATGTGGACCCAGGCCTCTTTTGCTTTTCGACAGCCTAGGGGTATAGGACAACTAAACATTCAGCTTTAATTTAGGCAACCTGTTGAGTTGGCTTGTTTCAGTAAGCTGACTACCTGTACCTGGGTATCGCAATACCACCATCACTAGTCATTACAGTTCTGACGTCTGAGTTACCCGTATCATAAACCATATAGTTCCACTTGCCTACATGACTTAATCTAGTCTCTACCGTATCAAAGGATTTCCAAAAATTTGAAACAGTTTCTAAAGTAAAAAAACCAACATCGTGAAGTTCAGCCCACGACTTGCCTGACAAACTTCTATGATTTTGGTTAAGCATACAAACCAAAATAAAAGTGTTACATTTTTTTTTATTTAGCGCAGGATAAGTTTGGAGCATCCTTTCCTCTTTGAAGACGCGCGCCCGCTGCTGATCAAAACTCCTATATCGCGGCCTCGCACTCTCAACAGTTTCATCAGAAGAGAGAGCGCTCGTTTTGGAAAACATAGCTAGAATGTCGATTTCTCGACCAAAGGAGTGTGATGAGCCAAAAAAAGGTTTTCTTTTCCGAAAGTTGAAAGAAGTAGATTTTATCCTGCGCATGCCAGAAACTGTAGGTTTTGCATGTGCGCTGTCCAAAATTCCGGAACGTTCCAAAAGCATCACTTAGGTTCTAAATATTGTACCAGGTTTCAAATCGAAAATGTTGGTTCTAAGCGCTTGATTTTAGTTCTAGATCTAGAAGAAATAGTTTCAATCTGACAACACTAGTCATAATCACTTTTTTTAACTATGGTACGACATTAAACAATTGATTATGATGCAGAAACCACTAGAACCAAGAACCGTGGGCTTAAAGAGCACCAAGACTGGACATATGGACAGGGTAAATGTACACTGGATTCTGGAACAGCAACAGAGCAAGATAAACATTAGAGATGGGCGAATAGTAATCATTCGTTAAAAAGTAAGGGTTAACAAGAAGTAACGGATAGTAGCCTAACAGAATCGTTTTGTCAAAATACCGATTCCAAATTGTATTCGTTGCCATCCAGGGCCGAAACTGGGCATGTGTTGCTAAATTGGCATCCCAAAAAGAGGAACAAATTTAGGAATTAGCCTACATCGTGACAAAAAATTTTTTTTGATTGTGGATGAAGCAGAGGTTGCTAAACAAAAGTATATTAGTGTGCTTGTGGGCAGCTTAGATGCTCCAAATCAGACATTCTTTGTCAATTGCCATCCACTTGACAGCGGTCGCAATGTTAACAGCAGTATTATTCTGCACACTGTGGATGACATATTGCGACAACTTGAAATAAAACGCGATAATTTTTCATTGTTCTTGACTGATGCTGTTCGGTACATGTCTTCGGCTGGAAAGACATTAAAGGAATTACAACCTTCTTTGATGCATGTCACCTGCGTTGCGCACTTACTACGTAACTGCGCTATGCGTGTGCGTGCTCGTTTTAAAAATATTGATGAAGTAATTGCAACGATCAAGGCAACAACAATCAAAAACAAAGATCGCAAGAAAGATTTTCATGATGCTGGTCTGCCGTCTCCTCCTGACCCTGTAATTACAAGATGAGCAACTTGGCTTAGAGCTGCTTTATATTATAGTGAAAACCTTCCAGCTGTTCGTACCATTGTCAACAATTGGACAAGTGCAGACCTCTTAGTCAGCAGAGCAAAAGACGCTATCAATGTGGAAGGTTTGGTGTCGGACTTGGTTAAAATAAATCAATACCGGACTCTAGCAGCCAACGTAGAGTTCTTAAAAGGAAGTGCCTGCACAATAACCAAAGCATACGGACTGCTGAAGAATATGCAATTCCATGATGATCCTTGCGCAATTAAAGACTACTTAACAAACGACTATCCAACTCTGATTTAGAAACAATAATAAACTGTACCAACTTGACAATTGACCCACCAAGCTACGCACTATTGCAAAAAGCCCAGCCAACCTCTGCTGCTGTTGAGAGGTCGTTTTCTATGCTCAATAAATTACTGAGAAAAGACAGAAATTTTGATGTTAAGAACGTTAAAAAATTTATGATGCTGTATTACAATAAAACGTCCTCGTAAATATACTGCGTGGCTTTCGTTAAAAAAATCATAGACATACTGTTAGTGTACAGTACAGTTGCGATAGCAACGCAATTTTTGTATTACACACTAATTGATACCGGTACACACAATGGCTCGTTATCCTGGGTTTTAACGTCATGCGTCGCTTTGTTGCATTAGCTTCAACACTGAGTAATTGAGAAAATGTTCGAAGTAGGCTACCATTTTCTTTAAAATTGCAGATTATAAAACATACTTAATTAATAAAGTGCAACAAGACATAAATAATACGCGGAAGCGGTTAAGTCAAAATAAAGTGAAAATTTTACTGAAATAAAGTCAAAAATATATTTTTTTAGGCCAAAAAAATATATACCTAGTTAGATACTATTATCCAAGTTTTAGGGTTAGCAGATATTACTCCTCAATTTTTTATGCTTTCTACAGGTCTGTTCGCGAAAGGATGTTTTACAGCAAACGAACAAGCTACTGACAAAGTTTTAAGCTCCCAAAGCACTACCGTCATTTGGCAAAACCCATTAACTCCAAAATTTTGAAATTTCGTTTTTTGCATGGCATACTCGCCCGGAAAATTTTTGAAAATTTACTAGCTGGAATGGCTATTTTAGTGCGTTTTGAATAATTTTCAGGCAAATTTTGTTTAAATTTCCGACCCTGATTCTGAATGCTTTGCTAAATGTGATGCATTTGTTCGCACATTTTCGATTATGCGACTATGCGTGCTTACAGCGTAAGACTTGTCGCTGTCGAAGAGGTTCGAAATTGTGGAAAAATTGCACCCATCAAAAACGTTTTTGAAAATGGCAGGTGGGAGCTGGATGCATACCTCTCATCCTACCCCCCCCCCGGCCAGCATAAGCTACAGAAACCATCAAAAGAGCCTGGCATGTTTCCAGTCACTTGGAACGGTTAACTTTGTTCTTTTTTACTACCATGGCACAATGTCCCCCCTTAAATACTCTCTTGGACGTAACATAACGCGCTGGCTTGGATTACAGTCACCAATACTGTTCTGACTGAATCTGCTATTGTTGTAATAATTGTTGATGTAATGATTGTAGAACTGTATTAAAAGAAAAGTAAGGCAATTTCAGACCGATTATGACTTTTTATCAAAAGACATGATAACATGGTGGATCACGTGAAAATTTAAAGTCACGACAAAATTGAAGACAGAAAGAAAGCACATTAACTGATGAAAGAAAGCCTGCTTAAAGTTTTTGCGATTCATCACAAAAAACGACAAACAAGACTTTAAGATGCAGCGGTAATTAGATAAATCCACAACAAAACAACGTACAAGTCCATGCAGCGCGGCAGTGGCGACTACTACAATTTTTATCACTTTTACAGCGGGAAACCTGCGCTCGCAACCTGCGCAAATTGCCCCCCTCTTGCCCCTCTTGGTTACGCCACTGCCGCTACTGCGATTTTGTGCTGACTGCAGCGTTTTTGTGTTCACTGGTAGGCTAAAAGAAAATTTTTTGTTTATTCTATTATCCCCACTCTTCCCCATCCCGAATAAAAAAAAGTTTTCTGTTAGCCCACGGAAAATAAACCAACTAGGCTACTTTGAGAAAAAATGTAATACCTAAAGCAGCATCGAATCCTGTGCCATCGAATGTCACTCCAGCATTCGAACCTCTACACCACACCGCTACTGCGACATTCCCGTACAATGTTGTTACTTATACTCAGCTTGTTATCATACGTACTTTTCTTACGCAGCACGTGATTTTTTCAAACGCTGTAGCGGTTTTGTTCAAAAAAAACAGTCGCATATCTAGCTTCTCGTCGCATGACCTGAGTGAATACCGCATTTTGCGCTCGTCGCATGACCTGAGTGAATTCCGCATAAACACTCGCATTTGATGACAGGCCCTGGTGATAGTTTTAGAAGTTGCGCTTAGTGCTGGTAACATCCCGGGTTTTGAGATGGCTGCAGGTTAATCCGCGCATGATCTGAATGAATTCGGCGTTTTGTGCACAAAAACTCACATTTGATGTACAGGCCCCGGTGATAGTTCTCCAAAAGTTGCAGTTGGTGCTGGTAACATCCAGGGTTCCACAATGCTTGCATGTTAACCCGCGCATGATCTGAGTAAATTCCACATTTTGCGCACAAACACTCACATTTGATGACAGGCCCTGGTGATAGTTTTAGAAGTTGCGTATGGTGCTGGAAACATCCAGGGTTTTGAGATGGCTGCAGGTTAATCCGCGCATGATCTGAATGAATTCGGCGTTTTGTGCGCAAAAACTCACATTTGATGTACAGGCCCCGGTGATAGTTCTCCAAAAGTTGCAGTTGGTGCTGGTAACATCCAGGGTTCCACAATGCTTGCATGTTAACCCGCGCATGATCTGAGTAAATTCCACATTTTGCGCACGAAAACTCACATTTGATATACAGGCCCTGGTGATAGTTTTAGAAGTTGCGCTTAGTGCTGGTAACATCCCGGGTTTTGAGACGGCTGCTGGTTAATCCGCGCATGATCTGAATGAATTCGGCGTTTTGTGCACAAACACTTACATTTGATGTGTATACAGGCCCGGTTGATAGTTTTAGAAGTTGCGTTTGGTACTGGTAACATCCCGGATTCCGAGATGGCTGCAGGTTAATCCGCGCATGATCTGAGTGAATTCCACCTTTTGCGCACAAAAACTCACATTTCATGTAGGCCTACAGGCCCTGGTGATAGCCTAGTTTTAGAAGTTGCGTATGGTGCTGGTAACATTACGGGTTCCTTGATTGCTGCAGGTTAATCCGCGCATGATCTGAGTGAATTCCGCATTTTGTGCACAAAAACCCAGATTTGATGTAGGCCTACAGGTCCAAACGATAGTTTTAGAAATTGCACATGGTGCTGGTAACCACCCGGGTTTTGAGATGGCTACTCGTTAATCCGCGCATGATCTGAGCGAATTCCGCATTTGTGTACATAAGCTTAGATTTGATGTACAGGCCCCGGTGATAGTTTTAAAAGTTTCGTTTGGTGCTGGTAACATCCCGGGTTTTGAGATGGTTACTGGTTAATCCGTGCATGATCTAAGTAAATTCCGTTTTATGAGGACGAAAACTCATATTTGTTATGCCGGGTCGGTTGAGTTCATGGAATGGTATCGATGTTTGGCGCATGTCCGCCATCTCCTGGCTGTTCTATAATTTGCACCAAAATAAGGGATGCCTCAATTCCTTTTTTTGGTACTGACAAGACATAGGCCTACCGAATGTGAATAGATGAGCAACGTTGCTTGTTAAAACGGTGCAAGGTAAAATATCAAAACGAAGAACATTGAATGTAAACAACAGATGTGAAACGCAGATATCTAGGTTTTAGCGCTGGGCGCAGACATTTGGGTGCAGGACATTTCGGCACAAGATATTTGGTCACAAAATGCATCATACCGCACTTTTCACAATTATTTTTCTTCTATTTTCAAAAGAATGTATTAACACCATTTTTACAAAAACTTTATATTTGCAGTTTACAACCATATTATGGTAGTGTTTTAATTTTTTCTAATTTCTTAATTACTGCCAGTACGGTATAGGTCCTATACCGAAATAAGCAAACAAACCAATTGATGTATCCAGCTGTCCAGTATCAGTGTATAGTTACGAAAACGTTGCAGGAAAAACTAATGCAAGGTCAAGTTACCGATAAGCAAAGACGTGTTTCTATGTTTAATTTTTTGTATAATTCAGAGGACTTAACGATAATCATAATTATTTTGTGCAATAAGGAACAAACAAAAGTTTGGGATTAATGCAAGATATTTTCTGTTTGCACTGATGTTTTTATTTAGGCTACTTAACCGAAGCTACTTAATTTCTGCAGGAAACTAGTGAACCAATTAAAAGATGTGTAGGTATACTTACGAAAATGTTGTAAGAAAAACTAATGCTTAGTCAAGGTTAAGTTACCGATAATCAAAGATGTATTTCTATGTTCATCCTATACAACTAATTGTTTAATTACCTCGTAAAAAACCTCTCAAAAATGGAATTATTAACTGGGGATGTGTGGCAGCAACCTATTTAAACAGGTTGCAAGTTTCTCAAAATAAAATTGTAAAAATTATCACCTGTACAGTAGGAAAAAAATAAACTAGTTTCTTTGTATAATAAGCTTGAATTCTTACACATCGTTTCAATTTACAAACTTGAAATAGTTAAATTTATGTATAAATTTCATCACAAAAAACTACCTGAAAGCTTTGGAAACTTCTTCCATGAAATTTTTCAAACTCACAATTACAATACTCGACAACTTCAATCCCAGTGCTTCTTTTTAAGTAGAGATACCAAAAAGAAAACTCAAAAGTCTATTAAGTTTGCTGGGGTAAAAATTTGGAAAAATATACCAACTCCAATCCAGCAAAGCAACTCGCTAAACTTATTTAGTAAGAAATGTAAAACATACCTAATTTCACCTGAAAATAAAATTAGAGGTAAAGTTACAGCAAAACAATAATATAAGTGTACTGTTTTTGCATCTTGTGACGCTGTTGTTGCTTTTTTGACTCTGGTGTTGATTTTTTTTGTGTCTGTGTGTGTTATTCTTTATCTTGCTTTTTTTTTTTCCCCTGTATCATTAATGAGAGAATGCAGACTTGGCGACCAGCCTGCACATGCGGCACAAGGTCTTTCGCACTCTCTCATTTGACGATTATTACCTTACTTATTCCCATTATTATGTTTCTTATGTGAGCTTTATGCGTCAAACAAAAAATACACTTACTTACTTACTAATTTGAAGGACTCTGCGATCTGGCGATAATTATATTACGTGATGAAGAACAAATAAAAGTTTTGGAATTATGCAAACAATTAAACGTAGAAATAAGTCTTTGCTCATCGGTACCGGTAACTTAACCTTGAGTACGCATTACTTTTTCTTTCTTAAGTTTCTGTAAACATACATTTCTTATTTAGTTCGCTTAAGTTTCCTGCAGCAATTAAACAGCTTAGAATAAGTAAACAAAAACATCGGCGCAAACAAAAAACCTTTGTTTGTTCTTCATTACACAAAATAATTATGACTTAGTCCTTCACATTACGCAGTTAGGCCTAAATAAACATTCAAGTAAGTCTTTGCTGATTGGTTACCGGTACTTCAACCTTGACTACACATTAGCTTTTCTTGCTTAAATTTCCATAAATATACATCAATTGGTTTGTTCGCTTACCGGTATTACATGTTGTAGTTAAGAAATAACACTGGTACCTAGAAAAAAGTAAAACGCTTACCAGCACGATTGCAGATATAAAATTTTTGTAAAAATGTGGTTGATAAAACTTTTTAAAAAAATAGAAAGATGATTGTAAAAAGTGTGCTGCAATGCATTTTGCACCCAAATGTCCTTGCGCCCAAATGCCTGTGCCCACATGTCTCACTCCCAAATGTCTGCGTTTGAATGTTGGGTTTCAAAGCAGATGTATGTTAAACGTAACTGATGATATACTAAGCACCAATTCAATTACAGTTAGTCTGTAACTCAATGAAAAATATGTTTTTTGAAGAAAGTGTAAAATTTTTTCCCAAAACTACCGGGTATACTTTTATATAAGCAACAGGTAACCAGGTAAGATGCAAAATTGCAAAAGGTGTGCAATGAGATAGTATGTTGGTTTAAGTTGTACAGCTTATGTACACATGCATTCAGCTGTTCAGCTCAGCACGAGTTTTTGTTTTCATGACAAATAACAAGACTGAGAACATTTTAATGCGTTTTGAAAAGCTTGCCTTGCGAGTTTTCTGCATGATTTATCAAAAATGTTATTATGGTTTTTAAAATTATGCCTTTTTTGGGCTTCATGGTTATAAAGTCTGCGTCAAAAGATTTGGGCTGCTTTTAAATGGAATTGGCTATTTTTCGGCTACTTGAAGTAAAAATAATCTGGTAATCCTGATAGATACACCATGGTACTAGATACTAGATCTAAAATTATTTCAAGACTATTACATCTAAAATTATCTCAAAATATGACAAAAGCAAAGCCGAATCGGAAAAACAGATTTTTGGTAAGTTACGAATCTTTTGTGACAGTGATCAAAGTCACCTCGCTGATCAAAGCTACCCCTCATGACGGCAAGCCGCATCTTATAACAGGTGGATATATGCACAAGGACCGCTTGGGGCGCTAGTGAGTCATTAGTAGAGCCTAACCTCAAACCCTAACCCCAATCTTCTCCCGAACCCTAACCCCAAACCACAGCTTAATTCAAACAAGAGCCCATTGGGAATTTCGGCAGTGTGGTGGAGTGGTTTGAAACATCATTTGTTCGAGGACTATGGTCACAAGGTTGATGGTTCAACTCCCACCCAAGTCTCGTTGCGTCCTTGGATAAGATGCTTCACCACAAACTTTCTTGCCAGAACTGTTGTAATTGCAGTACCACTGACAGTAAAGTTACCTTGTATATATCTTTAATTTTACTGTATCCCTGTCAAAGGGTCTGGTAATCCATTTTACTGTTATTTCGCTTTAATTTTAATTTTTACAAGCTGTAGCTAATATCAATCCAAAATGTATTTTGATGGGGAGCTGTTTTGACCAAAAGACACAATGTCATTTCACAGCTTCCTGGTCGCATTGTTGTTTGAACTTAATTTATTTTATTTTTTGTTTTGCCTTATCTTGTTTGCACTGCAACAAAATATATTGGCAGTGTCTAGATCCATGGACCGTGGATTGTTTCATAAATGCTATATCCACGGATTGCTTTGTTTTTATGTATGACATCGCTGTCACGCTTGACCAGTTTCCCGCTGCTGCACAGGATTGCTTGATTGTTTCTGTAAAAGGTTGCCGTGGATGTAGACACTTCCAAATAAATTCGTTGTTGTTGTTTGCTTGGTGGAACCTAACAAGCAGCAAATTGTGGAAGGCAGTAGCTAGACTCAAGTGGAAAACTTGAAAACAAGGGCAACTCCCAAGCAGGTGTGGATTTGTCCTATGCATAGCGCCTTCGTCATACTATCGTAACTATCGTAACTGGAGGATAAAAATCAAAATCCATCAAAAATTCCCACTCGCTTTGTTAAAGTGAACCATCCATTGTAATGTAAGGTGGCTTAAAAAACAGTCAGCTCCTGATTCTGCATGATAATATGCAGATACACGCTTTCAATTGCAGTCACAGGGTCAGCAAGTGAGTGTCACCTAAAAATTGAATTTTAAATTCTCTACAAAATGTTCTGGTAGCGGTATGTTTCTTTTCATAATGTAAACTTAATGCCATTAATGAACATTTGAGGTTAGGTTAGATTTTGGTTCAGAATGTCTGTTTTTGTAATCAGTAATAATATCCCATTATAGCTTGTTTCATTCTGTCTCTGATAACATTCTATTGTTGTATATTGATAAGCTACTTTATGTACAACATTACTGAGTAGGTTCTGGTAATTTATATACCGGTATATCTTTCTTGTTATGCCTCAAACTGAGGTCTGTTTGGTGTATGCTTGCAAAATTCAAGACTGTCTACAAAGTAAGCTTGCTTGTGACTGCAACTGTTGTTACTTGCTTTAAAGAGCTTATAATTTGAATCTTGTAGAGAACAACTACAAAGAAGAAAAGTGCAAGAACGCAATTGAAAGGTTGAAGAAGTGCTGTGTGCAATACAAGCATTTGAATCAAGTTTGTTGCAGTGGTTTTGACAGTACAAAGAAGTGATGTCTCGGCTGAAGCTCTTGTGTTTATTGAATGATAAAACAATGGCTTTTTTAACTAGAGCTGCCAAAGCATCTGCTTGTTGTTATTATGGGACTAAAGTCGGTAATTCAAGAATGGTTAATGTTAATGAAAGTGCCTACTTGCCAGAAAAATGGGTGAAGGAGTGGTTTTTAAATATGAAAAGAAAATCAGAAGTGGAAGGCCCGGATAAACCAACACCTCGTTCTCATCTACGTAATTGGAATTATGAAGCTGAATTATGTGCTTTTCAGTGAGTATATGTATATAAGTTAATTTTTTTTTCATCAGTATTTCTAAACTTCATCGCTAATGTTTAAGAGCAGCTTCGCAGTAGCCTGTGGGTAATTTTACCATTATTGGGTAGCTAATCGAAATTAACGTAATTCTGTGACTCCAATGCATTTTTTGGTTTAACTCTACTTCTCTTTGGCGAACAGTACAACTGGGAGTTGATTCAAATACTGCAGCCAAAGCAAGCAAGAAATATTTAGGCGGATGTTTCAGCTCACTTCTGGTACGAGAATCAATGCTATAAAGCTTATAATGAGCTGTTATAGGCACAAGAACTAGCTCAGTGTAGACTTCCAGTGTTGACAATAGCACCAGAATTAAACTGAAATCTCCGCCAAAGTATTTTTAGCTATTTTGTTTTTTGCTGCAGTAGTTACGAATATTACTTCTCTTCTTTTTTCTGTTATATCAGCGACATAACCTAACTACACGGTTTGCAGGTTTTCCTACATGATCAGTTTGACTCGTAGCTGTAGCTGGTCACATTTGATCAATGAGCTTGGTGGTTGTTGACTTGAAGAGGGCAACCTCACCATGTAATTTCCCTCAGATACCGTTGAGTTTTTGGTTCAATAATTTAAAAAACAGCCTTTGTTATTCATTTATTTTTTTAATTCAAATACTTTTTCTCGTTTAAACTTTTCACTTTTACTTTGGATTTGAATGTTTAATCCGTCTGAGAAAAATATTACAAAATGTAACAGGTTTTACTCTAAAAATATTGGTTCTTTTATCATGGCTGCTCTGATTGATATAAATATTTTAGAGTTTTTGAAGTACCGGTAATAAGGTAGTTTTGTTATTTGATGATGCAGAGAACGTCTGGGAATAAATTGTCCTGACAAGTTGCTTCGAGTAGCTTTTTGTGGTGATTTGGAACTAAGCGGCAATGAAGATGTTGAAGTCACTGATGATGCAGAGGCCAGTGATAACTCTGAATTAGCTGCTGCTGGAAAACAATTTGCTGAAGCCTTTGTGTCGCATTATGTCAATATAGCATTGCCTGCTCTGCCAGTTGAAGGAAAACAAGCAGTTGAAAGTTTTTTGATGGAGTTATCATTGTTTACAGAACTTGCAAATAATCTGGGATACCGGGTATGTGACTGATTGTTTTGTTTGGACGAATAAGTCGAAATGTCTCTTTTATGCAGTGTCTGTAACATCAATTTTTTTTTGGGGGGGGGGTTTCAATATTATTCTTTTGCCATGAGAAAGTACCAAAGGGCAAAGGCACTCTGTATGAGGTCAATATGCGAAGACTGCTCTTGCTATTGCGTTAGCTCTTTTTCCAAGTATTTCGCCTGGCGAGTCTTCGGGGTAAAACAGGCTGCTGCGGTTTTAAATTTCATTGCCATGAAGCCATTCTTTAAACCGAAAACCCGCTTGTGGTTCTGTGCATTAATAACAGGTTTTTGTGTTAAGTGAGAAGTTTATTTAATGACCTTGATCAGTGGTTCCCAACCAGGGGTCTGTGAAAAGCTTGATGGGGAGCCACGAGTGCAGTAAAATTCGACAAAATTAATCAGCGATCACTGACTCATTAAATGTTATGTTGATGTAGGCACAAGGCAGAAACTTGTACATACGAAAATACTGTAATTTACCGGTAGTGCAGTAGGCTGAATTATTTTTCTATTTGGATAAATATTGTGCAATTGCTAATGTAATCACCCAACCACAGTTCAGTGTTTGGTGCAAAAAACAACAACAACAACAGGCTTCTCATAAAATTGCACCAATTCACGTGAATAATGTCCTTCGAAGTTACTTTTTTGATGGTTCTTGAATGTGATGTGTTATAAACTTATAATTAAGCAGCTTGTTGTTTAGTTCGACGCACAATATTGCATTTAAAGTTTGTTAGCATTTGCAAAATTAAGCGTGGTTTACCAAACTGTTTGTTTAAGGTTGAACATGAAAACGTGGGGGTCCGTAAGCTTGATAATCATTGAAAAGGGGTCCGTGACTAAAAAAAGGTTGGGAGCCACTGGCCTAGATTAAACCTGGCCCCTATTCATTTTTCCGTATATGTATATATATATAAATGATATTTTTGGTAACTTTGAGTTTGCTCCAGTGCTATATGCAGACGATACATGTTTATATGTTAAAGCTTTGGAAGAAGAAGACTTCCAAAATTTAATGAATTGCAAAGTCGAAAAAGCTCATCTCTGGATGAAAGCTAATAAACTCACAATTAACCCCTCCAAATCTAACGCACTTGTTATATACATCGCCAGTAGCAAAGACAATATTACCAAAGCCTGAAATTTTATGCGATGTTGAGAAAATAGTGAGCGATTCTGCAAAGTATTTGGGTCTATGGATTGATGAAAATCTTAAGTTTGATAAGCATATAAATTCAGTTGAACGTAAAATTGCTTGTGCTATCGGGCTTATTAGTAAACTAAAAGTGGTATTTTTCTAAAGAAATATTGCTGCAACTCTAACCCTGCTCTGATTTACCCCCACCTAATTTATGCCATTCTTTTTGGGGATCTACCTACACGTCATATCTTCACAAAATCTCTATTCTTCAGAACAAGGCTGTTAAAATCATCACCGGAACAAAATGGGATACAAGTGCTAATCCTTTTTATACCAACCTGAAAGTTCTGAAATTGCACGAACTGTACCAATTTGAAGTAGTCAAAATCATGCATATGTTTAATTATATCACAAAGAACATCCAACTAACCTAACTAAAATCTTCACAAAATCTTGCACTAGACACTCTCGCCTCACTCGCAGTTCTGCAGTCGCTCATGTTTACTGTTCCCCTCATGAAAAGTACAAAGCTCCAACAATCCTTTTTATACCTGGGGGTTAAAACGTGGAACTCAATTCCGCACACCAATAAAACCTTCTCTGGCTTCAAAACTAACTCCAAACATAATTTATTAAACAACGATAAATATTGATTTACGATGTGTGGTGTCGCAACAAGTCTCTCCTAACAATAACACGTACCGTTACTTCAATACACCTGACGCTCATAATCATACGAGCGACAAGGTCCATATAGCGGGGGCTGTTGACTAGATGACCGTAACAGATCCCTTCCAGTCTCCAATAGTTTTCTTTCAATAATTTGTTGGGTGTTACGCTTGCGAGTGTTATTATGGTATGATCCTAAAGCGGCAAAGTGAAACTGACCAGTGGAATTTTCACCAACTGTGGAAGTTTTCTTGCCATTTTTTTCGTTGTGGTCATACCGATGTGCGAATATTAATTTTTAAATGGTAATCTGTTTTTTTTTTGTTTTTTTTCATTCTAGCTCATATATTTTTATGCAATGACCGCAGTAAAGGTATTATGACGCTTTTTAGACGGATTTTTCAGTCTGTATTATCTGGCTTATCGTTGCCAGCTACACTAATTGAATTAGTTCAAACTCATGGCATAATTGGACTGGTCTTAGCGATGCTACAGCTTAATTAGTACTGTAGTAGCAGTAGTAGTTCATTGACGCTTAAAAAAACAAAAACAAGCTTAACGGTAAATTTAAGAAGCAAAGAGCACAAAATAATCCTAGGGTTTTCTAGTTTAGATGCTCCTTGAACATACGCATAGGTATCATCTCATGTGACATGCAAAAAGGAACTTATAAATGCAACGCGTGTTAATGCGAGGGTACAACGCTTGTTAACGCAACGCATATTAACGCGAAGGTACAACAGAAATAGCACGATTATATAATATTAACGCAAGTTGCATGAAGGAATAGCACAATTATAATATATGAAAAACAGTATTAGTATACTACAAAAAACTTGAATTCGCCTAGGGTTTTTAGTTTGAAATGTTTTTAACCGAATTGAATGACTCTCTTTTTAACTCATCACTAATATTGTTCCACAGTTTAGCTCCTCGATATTCAAATTTATATTGTCCAGCAGTTTTGGAAACACGAGGTAGGAAATAATTAGATTTCTTAAACCGTCTATTAGTTTGTATAAGAGCTCGATAATGGTCTTGTTGGTAGCATGGTACGTTACTGGAAGCAGACTCAGAAGGAGCAGGTTATTAATTTTCTTGAGGAGGCAGGGTGTTAAACAGCTGGTAAGCCACCAAATAGGGGTGTAAGCTTGTCATGGCCTATCTAAGGTTACTGGTAATTCGGAAAAAATGAACAGTGTTGTGCTGCCTTGCATACACTACTGATGACAGCTGAATCTGTGTTGTGGAAAAGTCATCGGCCGATACGAAACATTTCCTGGAGTTCTTCGGGAATAAATGAGATTTTTTTTCGGCCGAACGTTGATATTAGACATAATTATATACACTGCATTTACCAGCATTTGTGACCTGCATTGGCGGATTCTCTGGTAAACAGGCTCATGACCGCCCCTAAATTTTTAGTTATATGTATTGATACGTTAGTTTTCCGATGCTTCTAGATAGACCGGTGCTTTTCAACTCGGTGTATAGTACGCCCTTGGGCGTACCACCGTGATGGGGCTACAGGGGCGCATCAGAAACATTGTTGGGCAGAGCACTTTGACTGGGCTCCCTAACCAATAAACTCATTAAACTACGATCTGATTTGGTGAAAAAAGTGGAATTTAAATCTTCTACAACTACGCTGAGTTTTGGATATCGGTTCTCAGCAATCTCGATTACCAAGCCCTCGCTCTTAGGGTGGTTTCCATTCTCGTTCGCATGCCTTTAACTTACCTTTGCGAGCAAGGGTTTTCTTTTCTTGTTGAGAAAAAAAGAAATTTTATTAAGGATTTTGATCCTCTTAACTGAGAGGGGCATTAAAAACACGGTTAATGCCTTGTTTTTCCCAATTGGCTGATAAAATTCAGTGGCAACAATCACATTAAATGTACTGTAATTTGCTTTTATTTTTTTACTGACATAGCCTAGTGTATGATGTCATCATAACGTAATCGTTGAGAAGTCTTGGCTTACTTTGTTACGGTGTTGGACTTCAATGTATGACGTAGAAGTAGAGTTAATAAAGGGCGTAGTGATTTTCAAACTAAGTTAAAAGGATGCACCGTTGTGAGAAAGGTTGACAACCTCTGAGATAGACAGCTCCAGCTCGGATGGCGGAGTGGTAAGAGCGTCCGCCTCTGGAGTTGTAGACTCGGGTTTGTTTTCGAGTCGAGTTTGCGCGATTGCACCCATTTTACATTACTTTAAAATTGGTATTCACTTTAAAATTGGTATTTACAGCTTTTCTGCTTTACGCTCAGCGTTAAAGGGACAGTGTGGAGAACAAGCCGGCAAGTTTACTTGTTTGGCCGTTGGAAAAGGCACGCGCGGCGGGATTACCTCATCTTGGTGTGGTAGACCGGTGGTCGGCAACTCCTAAGCGAGCCTGTTATAGCGCTTTGATCGCTTTCTCGTGATGGAGGATAACTATGAAACTAAATACAAATAAACCCCCGACAATGCAAGATTAGCAATTTTCAACTCAATTTCCCCCACCCCCCTTTTGAGAAATCGTGCATCCGCCCCTGACGTGTTGTATTGTAGAAATTTTGTTTGTTTTTTATTACCGTAGGCATTGCGTGTAATGTGTTTTTGGCAATTCACGCTTAATCTTGTGACGTCATAACTTAAGGCAACTTGAATTTTACATGCCTCTGTATAATTGCAAACTTTGCCAGCTTATGAGTACAGCTCCTCCTTTTTCTTCACCCACGAGCCGCTTCGCACTTCCACGGCTTAGCGCCTTGGATTTGAAGAAGCATCGCAGCGATAACGAGCTGTTTGCAACGCTGTGTTCGGTTTGACGAGACCGGGAATCGAACCCATAAGCTTGTGCGCCGAGAGCAATGCCATGAACCACCAAGACAACCAACCCGTAAAAAGAACTTATCAGAATTACGTTGTTTTTGTGAAGGATCTTTTTCGAAGCAATTTTTTTCCTCCTCCGGACGATGCTCTCGCTAATTGCTTTCTTGCTGTCCTTCAAGTCATTAATATGAGTGAGGGACCAGTGTCTGCTGGACGTTTTCTACTCGACTTTGTGGTCCCAAGGCTCCATGGTGAAGATATCTTGGATGATATTTGGAGGCCAAACGATCCTATGAAGTATTTGTCTGAAGAAATGAAAAAGAGAGGAAAACCCCTGCCGGATGCGAGGTTATCAAAACAAAGCGGAATCAACACAGTCTTGCCTGTGTTTTACGTCGCTCTTTTTTCTGGCGAAGAGTTTTTGGCTGAATCCGGAGGTGAATCCGTATTTTTAGCCGAAAGTGACGCTGCTAAATTAGCATTAAAACGTCTTTATAAAACTCAACCTAATGCTGCAGCCTTGCCAATGGGTGTAAACATGAATGATGAATTTCTGAAAATACTTTTTGAGCCTTTATTAGCTTACAAGAATGCTTTTGAGCTAAATGACAGAACTGTTAATAAATTATCATGAATTGAGATGCATGTATTTTACGTTTAAGGAAAGTGCTGCGTCATCACAAGCTTGAAATGCGTTGCTTCTGATTTTGGATCGAAAGTAAATAGGGCTGCGAACTCTAAAGCTCGCTGAACTGGAACTTGAACACAATATCTTTGAACTCGAGAAAAGTTCATTGTAGTTTCAACTTATCCTTAACTTGATATAAGTTAGTGAACCTGAAAAATCGACTTGCGAAGTTTTTGTTCATTCGAACTTGAACTCACAAAATGCTTGCGATTTCGCAGCCTCGGCGACTGGCGTATAATAGTTTTTTACCATATAAAACCTTAAGTGTGGTTAGTGTGTTTCAATCATAGGCTAAAGAAAGCCTCTGGAGCAATTCTAAGATACCCTTAAAATCGAAACAGCAATTACGGTATTTGTATTACCGGCATTTAAAGCTGCTTTAATTATTATGGTAGATTGTTGGTTGCTGCAGGTTTTTTGAATATGTAATATAACTAATTATGCTTTGCTACGTATTATTTCGCAATGGAAGTGTTTACATAAGGTTTACATAGAGTTACATTGTTTTCACTGGGCCACTGGTAACACTCTTCAGAGTAATACCGCGAGTATAATGAAGATTTGATGTTGATGTTTGGCGTTAGAGTAACATCAAAGCACTTGATATTGAACCTTCGATCATTTCTTGTTAGGGCTATTATTCCAGCAATAGTTTTAACGTGTACTTTTCGGTGAACACATTTTAATTTTGCATTTTCTGTCGAAAGAGTGATTATAATATAATTGCAACACTCTTTGATTTGATTGATTCACCCATGGCTTTTTTAAGGGGGAAAAAGGCTAGAAACCCATTGCCATCCGTGATAGGGGCTTCCGATCAGGGTCGTGTCAAACTTACGGTGGTTGGCGCAGTGATTTGGACCGTCGTGTTAACGACAACCACGATCAAAAGGTTAATGGTTACACTCCCAAGTTAGTCTCGTTGCGTCCTTGGATAAGATGCTTCACGATGATTATCTCTGCTTGGTGGAATCCAGCAAGCAGCAAATTAAAGAAGTCCGAAGCATAATTCAGCCGTAAAACTCTGAAACAAAGACAACTCCTAAGCGAGTCTGGAATGGTCCATCTTAAACATAACGCCTCCGTCGCTTTCTCGTGATAGGAGAATAAAGATGAAAAAATCAATCAATCAGTTAGATCGCGCTCTCAAAAAAGGTCTACTGCTAACGCCATAATCAAAATACGAGCGATATCAACCTTGCAGTGAGCAAAACTTCGATATGCTGTAGGCCTTTCATGATTAGTGATATAGCTTAAATCGTTTTTTTTTTTTTTTTTCAAACAGCTAAAAACTTTTTTGGAAAACGAATTCAATCCGATTCTAAATATGAGTATTAACCGCCAAACTGTTTATCGTTGAGTTTTATAGTCATGGATGTAACAGGGACGGTACGCGACATTTGGGCGCAGTGCCATATGAGCGCAAGGACAATTGGGCGCGAAATACGTGCAAACGCATTTTTAATCAACTTCTCGTTATTTTTTTTTACTACTGTATTAACTACTTTTTTTCGCCATTTTTTTGAGTACTGGAAAGTTGTGATGTCGACATCTCAATATTCTACGTATGCTCTTGCAGTGCTCCTGAAGTCCTGGCGAAACGAATGAGAGTTACTTCTGGCACTTCCATCAGCCTTATTTAAAGGATGAAGATAAGAAATTTGTTTGTTTGCAATTTGTACTTTACTTTTTTTAGAATGTGCAAGCGTCACTTCTGATGATGGGAATCGCATGCCCACCTTGATAAATGATAGGTGTAAAAGTTGTGGAGCAATCGCTTCTGCAGAGTTGGAGACCCATGGTTTTCGAAAGGCCACGCGTCGAGTTAAGATTAAAATTGAGCGCTCGCTAGGTGTTAAATTCTAGGCTCTAAAATTAACAAAGAAAACAAAAGATCTTAAAGTTAGAACATTTTTGTTGCAATGTTCTCGAACGACGGAAACGCGTGAGAATAAGACAATTGCAATTACACGGTAATGTGTGATTAATACACAGCAAATTTTTAACGAAAACGTAAGAAAAGTAATTAAGTTCTCGTTTAGAAAAATAACATGATTTTGAAATGGTGCTTGATCTATCTAATATACGAATGAAATGGATCATAATTTTTGTGAGTAAATAACAGCTGACTCGTAATTTATTTTATCAAACATGATTGCAGTTTAAAGTAGGCCTATTTACAAATCACAACTGCGTTAAGCATCTTATTAATTTTTTTTTATGTCGCTGTTCTATATTGCATGGACATTTTCCTTCAAAACTTTTAATCACTCTCTAAGGTTGCTAGACAATTGATCGTAAAAATGAGTCTTTATCTATCGCTAACTCGACCTTTACTTTGCTCCATCTTTTTTGTTGTACGTTACCGTTAATTAACACATCTTAATTTTTTCTATGAGATCGTTGCATACAGAAAAATAAGTAGGATATTGGACAAGATCGTTGCAGACTCAAAATAGTTTTCATTGATTAAAAAAAAAAAAACTAACGAAAAGTTGATTAAAAATGCGTTTGGACATATTTTGCGCCCAATTGTCCTTGCGCCCAAATGTCCTCGCGCCCATATGATACTGCGCCCAAATGTCCTCGCGCCCAAATGTCTGCGCCTAGATGTCTCGCGCCCAAATGTCGGGTTTCGAATAGGGAGCGCTAGGAGCGACCTTTCCACCCCCTGAATCCATCATGGATTACGTGCTTGTTACCGATTACCAGAAAGTAGGGATATCCATTTCAGAATAATTGAGGGTTCAGAATTCAGGCAAAATTGTAGAAAAAACATCCCCCCAGTAAAAATTTTCTACTTGGCACACTGGTCGAAACACCTTTGTGCTATTAGTTGCCTAACAATCGCTGCAATTGGAAAACATGTAATGCCACCAGTTGCACCTTATCAAGGCGATCTGTACACAGCACTCAGTGGCGTAGCGCGAAACTTTAAAAAGGAGGAGAGTATGATTTTTATATTTTTTCAAGCGTATTTTTTTCGGCAGAACTAATTTGAAGCTGAGTGAAAAACAAGAAAGGCTCTAGGGGTTCCGGGGAACATGCTTCCCAGGAAAATTTTTGAAAATTTACATGAATGGCTATTTTAGTGCTTTTTGAATAATTTTCAGCTAAATTTTTGTTTACATTTTTTGACCTTATTTCTGATTGCTTCGCCAAATTTGGTACATATTTTTGTTCGCAAATTTTCGATTACGCGTGCTTATGGCGTAAGGCATACTGCTATCCAAAAGGCTCAAAATTACGGAAAAATTGTATAAGCCTACATCAAAAACATTGTTGAAAATGGCTGGTGGGAGGATGCATGCCCTTCACTATGGGGCGCCGTTTGGAAAAAAACTATTCGTTTTGTGAACCATGTTTTTTGAGCTTATTTAGACCATAGCTTGTCCGATATGTATATTGGAAATATCTTACTTATATATCGGACAAAATGTACTCTAAGTCGGACCAAAATACACGCGCAAAATAAGTCGGACAAAATCGTTTTTTCCAAACGGCGCGTCACACGCCTTTTGGAAAAAAAACGATTTTGTGACCCCTGTTTTTCGAGCTTATTTGGACTATAATTAGTCCGATATATACATCGCAAATATCCGACTTATATATCGGACAAATTGTGCTCTAAGTCGGACCAAAAAACACACGCAAAACAAGTCGGATATTTCCGACTTATATATCGGACAAATTCGCCGTTTGGAAAAAAACTACACGTTTTGTGAACCATGTTTTTTGAGCTTGTTTAGACTCAAAAAGCATGGTTCACAAAACGTATAGTTTTTTCCAAATGGCGCCCCATACATATCGGACAAATTATGGTTTAAATAAGCTCAAAAAACATGGTTCACAAAACGTGTAGTTTTTTTCCAAACGGCGAATTTGTCCGATATATAAGTCGGAAATATCCGACTTGTTTTGCGTGTGTTTTTTGGTCCGACTTAGAGCACAATTTGTCCGATATATAAGTCGGATATTTGCGATGTATATATCGGACTAATTATAGTCCAAATAAGCTCGAAAAACAGGGGTCACAAAATCGTTTTTTTTTCCAAAAGGCATGTGACGCGCCGTTTGGAAAAAAACGATTTTGTCTGACTTATTTTGCGCGTGTATTTTGGTCCGACTTAGAGTACATTTTGTCCGATATATAAGTAGGATATTTCCAATATACATATCGGACAAGCTATGGTCTAAATAAGCTCAAAAAACATGGTTCACAAAACGAATAGTTTTTTTCCAAACGGCGCCCCATACTTCACCCTGCCCTATACGCTTGTGACAGCACTCCTTTGTCAGCGACATGGCGTAGCGATACCGCGCGCAGGTGACAGATCCTACGTAACGTGTTCGATTCACGGCTGGAGCCGATCGCATCTGACATACCGGGTGGCTGCTGACTTGAAGAGCGCAAGCTCACTTGGCAGTCTCCCTCAATTACTGTTGAATTTTCTGTCCAATAGGCTATAGGCTAATTTGAAAATAACTTCAGTTATTTATTATAACCCCCTGACCGTAGGCTACAAAAACCATCAAAAGAGTCTGGAATATTTCAGTAACTTGGCACCATTAATTATGTTTTTTTTTACTAAAAGACAGTGTCAAAAGAGGGGGCGGCATGGCACATTGCCTCCCCCCTATACACTTCTGATCAGAGATCGGCATTTATTGAGATAATTTATCGGCGATAGTTATCGGCGATAATTTTTTTCCGATTATAGTTATCGCTCAAAATAGTTTTGATTTATCGATTACCGATATCGCTTTTGTAATATATTTCGTTATCGCCGATAAATTATCGCGATAAACGATTCTTTATGCACACAGTAGGTTTACTGTGTTCAAAGTTAGTGAGTTGACGCATTGGAAAAAATGCAGTTTAAAAACACCTCTCTTTGTTCTATTTAATGCCACGGCAGAGTCCGCGAACTGCTCTGATTTCTAGAAAAATTTAGAAACGCATTTTTTGCAATGTGATTTGCAAAAAAAACTGTCTAACGCATTGCAAATTTACCGCAACGATTATCGGAAAAATTCATCAGCGATAATTTATCGATTACCGATATCGCTTTAAAAAATTGAGATTTATCGGTATCGCCTAGGACTGTTTTGAAGTTATCGATTATCGTTATCGCTTTTGTACAGAAAGGTTTATCGCGCCCATTACTGCTCCTGATGGCACTCCATCTATTTCGAGACATGATTGTAATTGTAAAAGAGTCAACTATTGCTTTTAGCGCTATTGATAAATTAGTTGCTTTATTATAAAATTTAGAGAAAGCTGAAAGAAAAAGCATTTCTACGTTAGTAGCCTAGGTATCTGAAAGTCAAGCGAAGAGTAATGGCCTATGATGAGATATGGCATCAATTCAAATCTAGCAATGTAAAATTTTGTGTAGTAAATTGAATAAAATAATATCTAATAAGTTATTTACCGTATGCTTTTTTAAATGATGCAAAAACGGAAGCGGCATACTTTTCGTGCTTCTGCTTTTATTAAAATATGGCCGCTTACACCGCTTCCGCATCCCTGGTACAAGGCTCAGCAATTTCGCTGTTGTATTTTTGCTTGTGTAAACAGTGCTCTTCGTTTTTCATCGACTACTAGATGCACGTGAACCGGAGTAAATTACCGGTATTATTGCTAATTGCTGCTTGGAAAAGCAGCTATGAAATTATGTCGAACTTGTGTGATCTTTCACGGCTGCGTAATGTAATACTATTACTAATAAGGTAACAACCTTTTTTTGTTTTTTTTACCGCCGCCGTATTCCTGACTTCCTCTGATTTTATGCTCTCTTAGTTATGTTTGTCTTGTTTAGTTTAAACACTAGTACCGGTACAGCAGTTTCACTAGCATCTGATGCATTTTCGCACTGTCCAGAGATACTCTATTGAAAGAATTGGTGTGATGGCTTGCAGTGGTGTAAAAAGTATTTTGAAACTGTACTTAAGTAGGAGTATTGTTACTGACGGCAAAACTACTCGAAGTAAAGTAGAAAGTATTGACTAAAAAAGGCACTTAAGTAAAAGTAAAAAAGTAGTCATTTAAAAACTACTCAAGTAAAAGTACTCGTATAGCGTTTTCAAACGTTAAAGCACGGATTTCTAAATAGTAGCGTCTGGACAGGAAACCGAATTTTGCGCCTGTACAGATTGAAGCCAACATTTTGAATCAATAGCACGAAAGTAAGGAAGTCCTTATACACTCATTCTGTTGTAATAGATAAATTACTTTTGCAAGGCTGTTATTAAAAAACTATATATTTAACAATCAGTAAAATATTATTCATAACGACTGTCTAAAGTGAAATTTCAAGCCGTAACATGTCTTAATTGTGAATGTTTAATACCGGTAGTACTATTCACAAAACAGGTATCAAATTCGTCACAAATACACCATTTCGCAAATGCATAAGTATGGTTATTAGTTACTACATCATATAACACTTACTGCGTGACAAATCAATGCTATCTAAGTGGACAATATAAAATGTGACCTTGAATATTTACTGTAATTACAGCGAAAAAAAAGGTAATTCAGGAAATTAATACAAACACATCTTGTAGCTGATCACTGTTATCTAGAAAAAAGGAAAATTAAAGTTATTGTAAACACTAGAAAATCAGGAGTTGTTACCAGATAATCTATGAATATGACTTCGAATTATTTTGCACCAGACGGGATACGTTTCGACTATTAAATAAAGTCTCTTCAGTGGTGCTTAAAACTTCAAATCCATGAAGTAAATCCATCAACATACAATGCATTCTACCTAGCACCTTTAAAGGTTGCTTCTATATCAAACTCAAGTTTTTGGCCCCAAACAACGATACCCAATGAAAGAAAATATAACCACTAATCCACAACTAAGTTCCCGGTAGCCTAACTAACCCACATCACTATAAGCCCCTATGGCAACCCACTAATTTGCAGCTGCAGACGCGTTTCGACCTTATTATGGTCTCATCAGTGCAGCATAGCAACCTCCCACCTTCCTAAAAAAAAAAAAAAAAAATTCTAACCTTCAAAAGAACTACACACTCCTAATCTAAGCCTCTCCTCGTTCTGCTCAAGGTAGAACATTTGAAATAAAACCTTCAAGAAAATAATACAGGCTGGATTATGATGTCACAGATGCTTGTCATGGTCCACATGCCTATCTGAATTCAGCAATTCGTTTAATGAAGATTGACTGTACTGCAACATCAGCAATTGTTGGACCTATTCTTACCCTGACACATTGGGCTTTGTTGTTGCCTGACTTTGGGGGCCCTATCGGAGAAGTGTAAGAAAGATGAATTCTATTTGACTTACATATCCTTCTTTGTATCATCTTGCTGGATGCTGTAACTGTACATGCAATTCGACAAACGTACCCGGATATTGATGTTTAAACCACCGATAAGTGCTGACGTTCACTGTGTTTTCTGGGCTGCATGCGCAGACACAGTGCCTGCCTTGTCCCCCGCTTTTTCACGGGCGAACGGGTTGGGCAGAGAGGTTTTTTGTAGGTTTTGGTAACTGGTATAGTTACAAACCTTAAACAAAATATTCCTTCTCAGATTACCGGGAAAATAATGTTTAAACCAACCGGACTTTTCTATTCTTATCGATTGTTTACAGTGAATCTGTGACATCATAATCCAGCCTGTATTATTTTCTTGAAGGTTTTATTTCAAATGTTCTACCTTGAGCAGAACGAGGAGAGGCTTAGATTAGGAGTGTGTAGTTCTTTTGAAGGTTAGAATTTTTTTTTTTTTTTTTTTTTTTTTAGGAAGGTGGGAGGTTGCTATGCTGCACTGATGAGACCATGATAAGGTCGAAACGCGTCTGCAGCTGCAAATTAGTGGGTTGCCATAGGGGCTTATAGTGATGTGGGTTAGTTAGGCTACTGGGAACTTAGTTGTGGATTAGTGGTTATATTTTCTTTCATTGGGTATCGTTGTTTGGGGCCAAAAACTTGAGTTTGATATAGAAGCAACCTTTAAAGGTGCTAGGTAGAATGCATTGTATGTTGATGGATTTACTTCATGGATTTGAAGTTTTAAGCACCACTGAAGAGACTTTATTTAAGACTTCGAATTAGAATAACAACAAAACGAATATGTGAAAATTTTGCATCACCACAACAAAAAACTTGCAAGAAATACTGCATTATCATATTGCAAAACAATTTGCGCCTTTGTCAATGGCAGCGGAAGTGTGCCGAAACATCCACCCAAGTATTTCTAGCTGTTTCTTTGCGAAATTTTTTGTAATAAAATTACTAACACACTGCATATAATTGCAAAAATCAAATCTTCTTTTTACTCGCAGTATTACGCCGAAGCGTGTAACAAGTTGCGGGGCCCATCTCCGCGGCTTGGCGCCTGGGCTGCATAGCTCCAAAAGAACGTCGCATCGATAGCGAGCCGTTGGCGACGCTCTGCCGATTTGACCAACCCGGAATTTGAACCCCAGATCTCCCGCACCGATAACGTACGCGCTAAGCAAATGAGCTAAATGCACTACAACAAAAATACTAATCGCAGATGAAATTCATATTACTTTATACATACATTATGCTTTCAGAATTGAATACTAGTAAAAATAACTTCTCAAAGCAAAAAAGCTAATCTTACAAATAAACATGAAAGGTTGGACAGAAAAAAAAAAAATCAATAGCACTGCAAAACTATTCAATAATCGTTCAAGCATATTTAATGTAGACTACGGCAAGTAATTAAACTCAACAGCATGAATAAATATATATAAGTTAAACTTGTTATGGTTATTGTAAAGCATTGATTTGGCCCGAGAGTTTTACAATTCTTCTACTTGCGTTGTAGCTCTCATTTTCAGTGAGATCTCGGACTAAATTCTTGCACATGCAGTTAAAAAAATGCAATGCCAGTCCTTCTATCAACGTATGGCCATTGTTGCACATCGAAGAAACCCTCCAAGGTGAGATTAAATATGGATGGAATAGCACCATCCTTTAATCTTCTATTCACTAATTTTACACTTTGTCGTCGTCTTTTACGTCTTAATAATTGGTCAGAAGAATCTTCTTTAAAATCTGCTGCCTCAAAATGTAATGAGCAGAGCCGAGAATATTTAGTAGAAACAAAATCCTTTCGTGCAATGTTTTTTAGCCATACAGTTAAGAGATTTTGATCTTTTAGTGGAAAAGAATAAGTAATATTGGAGTCTTTGTTTTCACCAGAATATCTTGATCTACAGTTTAAAGCAGCACATTTATTAACCATTTCTTGAGACCAAATTTACAACCCAACTTCTAAACTCATAGACTAATCCTCTGCAAGATAATATTACGCTGTACATATATTTCATTCCACTAAATTTGGTGTTGGGTTTCAAAGTACATCATTACTCCTGCAATATTTTTATACTATCGGTATTGTGTTTAATATATATAGTATTAGTTAATTTAATACTGACACAGGCTAAGAGGCTACTCATGCTACACAGATGCCATAACCGGAAAAACCCACCATTCAGGATTTATCACCTATGTGCTTGGTACCATTAGGCTGTAGACAGGTCGCCATATTCATTGGTCGTCAACCTTGTCATACAGCATATACAGTAATTGTAACTGTTTATATGACAGAGGACCCTACACATTCCCCCGACGCAGTGATGTTGCTGGACCTTGCTGACAGATCATTAAGATCTTTCATTTTATTTTTAGTTCCTTTATCTGTCTTATTTGTTCATTCATTAGTTGATTAAACTAGCACTCTACCAGCGCACTAATATTCCGTACTATGCTGTTAAAGGTAGAAACTAAAATCACTTACCTGCACCAGCAGCTTAGTTTAGACTACAAGTTTTCTACAATGAAGTGGGTTACTGGTAGGCTATAGTAGAAAGTACAGTACTGTACTGTATATAGATTTTAGATCCTTTATATGTTAACCTTATACACTGCATCTGATAACCCTACAACTTCCAGCATCACCACTTATAGCCCTGAGCTTATATCGGTACTGGCGGTACAGTACAGGAACTGTACTGTATGAAATCGATTATTACCGGTACATTGTTTATAATCTTAAAATAATGACAAAAATATTCATGATCACAGTATAATCAACTCTTTAACTGTATAACACCATCAGTTTCAAGTCAACTCGCTGCAAGCTATGATATTTCATTTGACTGACCATTTGCCAGCGAGCTTAGTCTACTGCGTTGCTCTTCAGGGTTGCCAGGTTTTGCAGAGTAAAATATACCAAAATGTTCCAAATTATATACCAAATATATACCAAAATATGTTATCAAAAATATATCAAATATATACCAAAATTTCGAAAAAAAATCATCAGTTTATCTGTAAAAATGAAAAGTAAGTGTTGCATTTTTGAATGACATAATTAATTTCTTGCTCAATCTCCCAACAGAAGTATTTTTACACTGAACATAAATCAGTTGTATTTGCTAAATACAATCAAGCTTTCATTACCAGTAATGCAGATTAAATCTGACCAAGGAACCGAATCAAAGTTTCTCACGCTAAACAAAAAACAATAGTCACAAATACAACAGTTTAATTGAAATTAATCAACACTTCACAGTCCACAATCTCAGGTAACAAAAAGATGTACTGCACAAAACTCACAGTTTCAAATAAATTAGCCCCCATTACTTGAAATTAATCAACACTTCACAGTCCACAATTCTCAGGTAACAAAAAGATGTACTGCACAAAACTCACAGTTTCAAATAAATTAGCCCCCGTTACTTGAAATTAATCAACACTTCACAGTCCACAATTCTCGGTTAACAAAAAAATGTACTGCACAAAACTCACAGTTTCAAATAAACTAGCCACCATTACTTGGGGTCTTGTGAAGATCATACTGTATCACACCATAGGGAAACGTACCGGTACGTCCTAGATGCGCACTAGCGATTCCGGTTACCATATTTTCCATACGGTATGATCTTAACAACGCTACAACTTAACACTCAAAACTATATACTAGCCAATCCATTCTTCACAATTCACATATAACATATTGGTTCAGAAAAAGAAAAGTTCTAGAGCTTTTGCCTCATTGGCACATTGTGCAAAAAAATCGCCACTAGTAGTGTTGCCAATTATGTAAAACTGCATTGCTCAAATCCGTAGAAAGGATTTATTTGGTAATCCGGCAATTCAAGAGCTTTCTAGTAATCTTCAACATATCAGTTATATTAAATTTCTGAAATATACCAAACGCAAAAAAACACTACCAAAAGGCATAAAAATATACCAAATTTAAGGACATATACCAAACCATAATTTCACCTACCAAACGGTCCAAAAAATATACCAGATTTGTGAAATCTGGTATATAAATATACCAGTTGGCAACACTGTTGCTCTTACAAAATTAGGCCTCAACTTGTACGGCGGCTGTAGCATTTTTTCCCGCGTTTCCAGTCCAGATTCTACTATTAAGAAGTCCGTGGTTAAAGTCTCAACTACAGTAACCTCCCGGTTACGTTCGCAACCGTTCAAGTTCGCAAAAAATTGTCGAAAAATCAAGATTCAACTTTTGACAGAAATGTATTGATGTTTACAGCAAAACAAACAGGTCGTGAAAAAGTTAGCAGTTTAAACAAGTCATGAAGCATCAGCTGATGCATGCTGCTTTCTCATTGGTTCTTCGCTTCCAAGACTACCTGCCTCAATTTTCGCTGAAAAAATTCAAATAACAAAAAAAAAATTCAAATGAATTTTTCAGTTTGTTATGATCAATTCCTGCTTCATCTAGCACGTCGGGGCACAACAACTGATCCTCTACTTCAAGGACCTTATTTTTTTCTCAAAACAGTAGGTTCATGCTCTATGCCCGAAGCCCAATGGTCGGAGTCTTTGTCAGCGCTGACACATGCCTTATGTTACGTAATAATACACTTTGTACTACCTAACCATAGCCTAATTGTTATGTTCGCACCTACCGCATAAGTTCGCACGAACTGTTCAGATTCAAGTTGCGAACTTAACCGGGAGGTTGCTGTACACACTTGCCGCTGCGGCGATGATGGACTCGCTTTGAAGGTGGCAAAATGGTAAAACGAAAGAAATTATTACCGCTCAGATGGCCGATTGGATAGAGCGTCTGCTTCTGGAGCGGTAGACTCGGGGTTCGATTCACAGTTGGGTTAAACCAATGACTTAAGAGTTGGTATTTATAGCTTCCCTGCATGACGTGTAGTATCAAAGGCGACAGCGTAATTCTCATCGCATGGAGTGAAGTTTCCATGGCGATGACGAGACCGAGTGTTATGGAGTTGAATAATGCAGAATTGGAGTGTAAATACAGATTTTAGGCGCAACAAGGGATTTCAAGGCGAGACTGTAACTCAATTGCCACAATAGTAAACTACTTCTACTTTTCTAAAATAAAAACTACCCAAGTAGAGTTACTTTATACTAAAAGTACTCAAGTAAACGTAAAAGTAGCCAAAAAAAAACTACTCAAAAAAGTACTCGTTACCGAAAAAAACTACTCAAGTAATCTACTCAAGTAAAAGTATTTCGTTACTTTACACCACTGATGGCTTGTAGCATTATTTTATTAGCTTTTGGGCTTCGCTCTTTGTGTTGTTCATCAGGTGGACGCTGACATCATGGTTGCTTACTACCAAGTGTTTGTTTGCTTATTTCGTTTTGTTTGAAGTGTCATGGCCTTGCGTTTGCTATCTTTTTCTCTCTTGTCTTTTTTTTTTCTTCTTTTCGCATGCCGTTTTTTTTCGTTGCGTCGGGTGACTCGTGTCCTCCTTATCTTGATTTTTCTCTCTCAGACGCTGTCGCTCTGTGTTATTTTCGCATCTTTAAGAACAAAAGCTTTGATTGATAAACTGGCACTATTATTATTTAACTACTTGACGTTTATGGCAGCTTCGCGTCATCGTAATTGGGCTTTCAAAAGGTGTCCACGTTTTCGATAAAAAAAACAATAATTTGAACGGATGGCGTTTTTACTTTAACGTAGTGGCAAATCGTTATCAGTGAGAGGGGTCTGGGGTGCGATTTCCGGGCAGGCCAAATCGAAGTGCTGCCAACGGCTCGCCACCGCTGCGGCATTTCTTCAGAGTTCGAAGCTGAATTTCCCAGAAGCAAAGTCGCTGAGATGGGCAACTATAAGTTACACGCTGCAGCGTAATACCGCAAGTATAATGAAGATGTAAGTTTTTTCGGTTTCGCACGCATATTACCTGAATACGCTTAGCGCTGAGCAACACATGTGCAGTTGCGTCTGCAAATACGGTTTGCAAGCATAGCCGATGCAACACCAGATCTTTAATTAACAAACAAACAGAAACAAACTTCAAAACAGCCAACAATATGCAAAACAATCGCAAAGCATGCAAATGACCCAGTTCAGAAATTCTTTACGCCTAAGATTGGAAATGCCAACGATATATTTATGAACCATTTATGGAATCTTCATCATATATCCCAGAATTATCTTAGAATACGCGGTTTTCATGTTTTGCCCAGCAGTTAAGAATTGACTTTTGGCTAACAGTCTAACACACAGGTTATATGTGCAATTATGCATCGGCGTATGCAATATGTTTATGAACAGACGAAGCCTGGTATAATTCTATCATTTGGCAAAAACTTCAGAGCTAACTTGCAAAATTTCACCATATAAAATGCATTTGCTTCGAAATCATTATTTAAAATTGTTATACCAAAAATTCAACTTTTTGTTCAAATGCAGTTTTAGACTACCGGCACTAAAAATACTGCAGTAAACCATAAAACGTTTTTCAGATTCAACAATGATTCTTAACAATGCACAAAACGGAAAACTGGAATTGAATTTTTAAATGTTCATTAACAAAACAAGCTGTATGCTAAAAAAATCGCACGATGACGTTCCGTCTTATGGGGCGCCGTGTGTAAAGCTACGCAATATAAAATTTTGCATCATTTTTTTTGGTTAAATTACGTGCAATATCATATATTGTTGCAATTTATGTATATTGCTGCAATATGTGGTAAATTGTTGCAATTTATGTATATTGCTGCAATTTGTGTAAATTGTTGCAATTTATGTATATTGCAAAAAAACCTTTAAATCGGCTTTTAATTGCCATGGTGATATGCTAACTAAAACAATCAGTGTTGCCCTTTCCCTTTTTCCATGAACTCATGTAGTGCACTGGGCTGAGGCGCTGTTGTACTGACTGTGCAGTGTGCGCTTATTGGTTTGGCTGAAACATTTAAGCTACTGTTTAAATGAATCATTTAAGCTACTACTGTTAAGCTACTGGTACTGGTATCTTTTGGAATACCAGCAGCTAGACTAGACTAGACTACCGGTATAGGGGTAACAACTAGTATCAGCTACCAGGTCCAGTTGGGTTAGATTAGAATTAGGTTCAGTTAGGGTTAAATTTAGTTAGGGTTCGTTCAGTTACAAAATATCGGTAGACTAGTTTGACATTTTTAATTTTACAGTTTACCGTATGTAACTGGCTACTGGTGTATCGATGTGCTGATCTGCTGATGTCAGGATGTAGCCTACCTGCTTTCTGTGGACAGATCACAGAAGTTACTGTAATCTGACATGTTTCAGCCATACAGCATAAGCGCACACTGCACAGTCAGTACAACAGCGCCTCAGGCCAGTACACTACATGAGTTCATGGAAAAAGGGAAAGGGCAACACTGACTGTTTTTGTTAACATATCACCATGGCAATTAAAAAGCCGATTTAAAGGTTTTTTTGCAATATACGTAAATTGCAACAATTTACACAAATTGCAGCAATATACATAAATTGCAACAATTTACCACATATTGCAGCAATATACATAAATTGCAACAATATATGATGTTGCACGTAATTTAACCAAAATTAACCACAAAAATGATGCAAAATTTTATATTGCGTAGCTTTACACACGGCGCCCCATACCGTCTATCACTTGTTCATTGCAGCAGATGTCTTGGCTAAAGCAGGATCAGCATTAAACTGCTTGGGGCCTGAACCTTTTATTTCAATCCCATATGCTAGTTGTCGTGCAGCTATAAAGGATTGGAGCGTCAAAAGATGGCGAACATCTTGGATAGAACGAAAGGACTGCTTGAGAACAAAAGAAAATGTAGAGTGGGCTTCGCCCCAGTTAACTCAACGACTTTTGAGGCTCAAAAGACCTAGATTAAATGAAGTGTTGCAAGTCCTTACAGGTCACTGCAACTTACAGAAACACAGGAATACCATGGGACATGACGCATCATCGACATGTCCTAAATGTAATCTGGAAGAAGAAACTCCAAATCACCATGTTGGAGAATGCACTTATTACCAAGCACTACGAATGAAGGTTTTTGGTAAAGAAAAAAACACCATAAAGTCAGTGGTCGGAAAGCTAAATATAAACCTACAGGCTAAGTATTTGCAGCAGGCCGGAAGACTTGCTGAATACGGCCAGTAGCAAATTAAATAAACGTGAAAGCGGTGAAAATTGTAATGGGCCTAAATTATGGCCTACACAATGTGCCTGAGAAGGTTGAACCTAGTTTCTCTGGCACCACCGCCCCTTAATAATAATAATAATATAACTACATTCAAAGCCAAATAATACGTCAGTGAATTCTTGACAAAATTTAGTTCTGGCGCTAAAGGACCTTAGTAGTTATAAAGCGCCATAAAACCACACAACATTTCTAATAGGAGACGGAGTTCGAGACTGTGGCAAAAAAGTAAATAAAAAAATCGTGCGTTAACAAACGTTACCAATAGGTATCATTACTACAATCATACACTTTTAAATCTGCAACCAACTAATTTCTCCAATAGCTGCACAGTTATTTAATTCAACATCAAGCATTAGAGAGCAAACAGCAGCTGCTATTGTCTAGCGCCTCACAACAAGCTTTTACACACCAAGCAATTAGCGAGACACTCGATTTTACCGAGCAGCTCTGCTTTTCGCGAGCGCAGCTTGTAATTCCAACTTTGCGAGCTCGTTATCTCGGCCAAAGGCGGATTAACCCACATACGGTGATCACATTTTCATTCGCATAAAGTCGTTTGGGGTCAAATTTGACCCCTATTGTTTGTATTTGCGGCCCTATAATTATATTCGCGGTATTAGGCCGAAGCGTACAACGAGTGGCGGAGCCCATCCTGTTTTTTTTTTTTTTTTTCGATAAAACTTCGGTCATAATCCAAATTTAATTCGCAAAAACCGAAAAAATTAAAAGATATTTCGGTCAATTGACCGAAGAAAATATTTTGCCAATATGCAAGCCACAATTGCAAACGGACTGCCGGCGGCATATTTCGGAATGGTTGCATAAAAAATTTCCTCTTTGCTCTTCGGCGATGTGATTGGCTAGAGCAGTAGCGCGAGTAATGAAATGTTTTGTTCATTGTAATAGGCCTACCACTACTCCACCCCATCCCGAATTACACGTTATACGCGTTAAAGAAACCAAGTTTGCTGAGAATAAAATAAAAACTTAAATCAGCAGCGATCCCATAACCCACGAGTCGCAGCCCAGCCTATTAACCGATACACCACATCGCTGATGCCAAATCTATGTCCAATTTTTTTACTCATACCGGTACTCATTTCGGTTGAGCCCTATCGTTTTAGCGCTCTTCTCGCATATGCTCTAGCCAATCAGATCGCTGGAAAGCAGAGTAAGAGCGATGTGGAAATTTTTTATGCAACCTGTAACAACAGTAATTCTAAAATTTCCAAACTGCGGTCTGACGTAACTACCTTATCAAAACGCGCCAATTCCAAACAGATAATCAGGTTGTATTGGCAACTCAAAACAGTAATTTCTGAACAGCTTCAAAATATCTTTCTTCACAGTAACGATAAAGCAGGGTAACGATCAGTGTTGCCAACTGGTATATTTATATACCAGATTTCACAAATCTGGTATATTTTTTGGACCGTTTGGTAGGTGAAATTATGGTTTGGTATATGTCCTTAAATTTGGTATATTTTTATGCCTTTTGGTAGTGTTTTTTTGCGTTTGGTATATTTCAGAAATTTAATGTAACTGATATGTTGAAGATTACTAGAAAGCTCTTTAATTGCCGGATTACCAAATAAATCCTTTCTACGGATTTGAGCAATGCAGTTTTACATAATTGGCGACACTACTTAAGGCGATTTTTTTTGCACAATGTGCCAATGAGGCAAAAGCTCTAGAATTTGCCTGAGAATTGTTACCTGAGAATTGTGGACTGTGAAGTGTTGATTAATATCAAGTAATGGGGGCTAGTTTATTTGAAACTGTGAGTTTTGTGCAGTACATCTTTTTGTTAGGCTACCTGAGAATTGTGGACTGTAAAGTGTTGATTAATTTCAATTAAACTGTTGTATTTGTGACTATTCAATTCAATTCATTCCACCAAGTGGCAACACATAAACGAATTAATGTAGCTGTAGGTGTGCAAGTGGAACCACTTGGTGAGGAAACAGCGAAAAGACCATACGGTCACCTAGTCTGCTGCCACCTCACCAGCACGGCTTCAGTCTTACATATGTGCACAACACCGTAAAACAAGAAAACAAAACTACAAAAAAAAAAACGAAAAACAACAATTTGTTGCTTAATAAGCTAAGCAAATAAAAAAAAAATCATTTGTTTAACCTAATATCAGAATATGCAGTATGTGGATACTTCAGCACATTAATGTTCACTCAGTGAAATTTAATAATGTAATCAATTGGTTGGTTTGTATTGTTCCAGCAAATAATTAACATACAGTTTTTTAAACTTAACTGTTGATAAAGATTTTATGCTCTGTGGTACTTCACGCCATATCTGTGCTCCAGCAAATGCAGACAAGGATTTTCCCGAATTGGTGCGAATATTAGGAATGAGAAAATTATCTTGGGATGATGCTCTCGTGTTGTGATTATGCAATTTTTCTAGTTTTATCGAGTTGTTTATTTTCCATGTACCGGTATTGTTTTGATTGTTTATATGATGCATCATTTTCGCAATTTGAAGTTTTTACACATCATCAATTTTTAGTTGAAAGAATAGTGGTGCAGAGGGTGTTCGATATGGAGTTTTGGTTATTAGTCTTAACACACGTTTTTGAATGATACTGAGGGGTTTGAGAACGCTTTTAGTAGCTCTTCCCCAGCTAGATATGCAATATTGTAAGTGAGGGTATATTAAACTATAATACAGTATTCTTGATGTATGAAGGTCAACATAATTTCTTAGTTTAGAGGTTGCCCAGCAGCCCTTTGCTAATTTGGAGCAGAGGTAATTCACATGATTTTTTCATGACATCTTTTCATCAATTACAGCACTTAGATATTTCACGTTAGTCTTATGGTTAATTATATTTTGGCGAATTCTTATGGATAAAGGAGAGGAAATTTTCTTTTTTCTGGTAAAAATCATAAAGTTTGTTTTCTTATAGTTAATAATAAGTTGATTTATCTTCATCCAATCATCTATTTTAGTGAGCTGATCATTCATAATGTGCTGTAAATTTTTCTCATCTTTGTCACTTAAAGTTAATATAGCGTCATCGGCAAATAAGCGCACTTTTAAATTACTTACTTTAGGTAGGTCATTTATATAAATTAAGAAAAGAAGGGGACCAATGTAGACCCTTGTGGAACACCATGTGTAACATCATGTGAACTAGACTTAACTTTATTTATAACAGTGCATTATTTTCGGTTTGACAAGTAGCTCTGCATTAATTTAAATGGTATTTCACGAATACCATAAGCATAAAGTTTAGATAACAAAATTTGGTGATTTATAGTATCGAACGCCTTGGCCAGATCAAGGAATAAAGCACAGGTTGTGCTTTTTTTTTTCCAAATTTTCGATTATAGAATTACACAACTGAGACACCGCTAATTCTGTTGAATGATTTCTCTGCAACCATGTTGATGCTTGTAAAGAATATCCCTACTAGTAAAGTAATGATATAACTGCTTATAGATACACTTTTCAAATATCTTTGAAAATGGTGAAATCAGAAAAATAGGCCTAAAATTGCTGCAGGTAAACTTGTCTATTGTTTTTTGTTTAGCGTGAGAAACTTTGATTCGGTTCCTTGGTCTATTTAATCTGCATTATTGGTAATGAAAGCTTGATTGTATTTAGCAAATGCAACTGATTTATGTTCAGTGTAAAAATACTTCTGTTGGGAGATTGAGCAAGAAATTAATTACGTCATTTAAAAATGCAACACTTTTCATTTTTACAGATGAACTGATGATTTTTTTTCGAAATTTTGGTATATATTTGGTATATTTTTGATAACATATTTTGGTATATATTTGGTATATAATTTGGAACATTTTGGTATATTTTACTCTGCAAAACCTGGCAACCCTGGTAACGATAGCAATGGCGGTTTTAAAATTTGTTTTGGGTTACGCCCACCGCACAATCTCATCGACTAAAACGAAACACAGGGAAATCACGCAATATAAAGCACCAGATTAACCACCGGTCAGCAAAGGAATGAACGATCAATCAGAACACGACAACGACGTACGAAAGAGCGACCAATCAAAACACGACAATGACGTACGAAGGAATAAATGGCCAAATAAGGAAGGATTAAATAAATTAAGGAAGTAAGAGATCCGTTAAGAACACAGCGGATAACCAGAAGCTAGGACGAACTAACTTGACGCAACACAACCATTCCAGCAGAGTGAGAGCAATGTGGAAATTTTCTATGCAACCATTCCGAAATATGCCTACCGGTGTCACACTGTCATGTTTAACTGACATAAAACTGATCAAAGTAGTTTCTATTAATTATTGCGGTTACTAAGGAGTAGGTGTATATTTCGTTCAACATCTTAATTGTTACCTCAAACGTGACCGATAAGTTTTTTTTTGATGGGAGCAGCAGACGTTGACAACCGAATGGTTTTTCACTGCTCCCAGAAGTGCTTGTTGTGCTTTTGAAAAAAAAAAAAAAACTGAAATTGATTAATGACCGCAATTTTTGTAGACAGGTCAATTGACCGAAGAAAAATTTAAAAAAAAATAACGCGGGCCCATCTCCGCGGTTTAGCGCTTGGGCAACACAGCTTCAAAGAAACGTCACGGCCGTGGCGAGCCGTTGGCGACACTGCGTCCGACTTCACCGGCCCGGGAATCGAACCATAGACCTCCCGCACCGATACCTGAGTTAACCGGTCGGTGACGAAACACAAATTATTATACCGTTGCTGGGAAGCAAACCCACGAGTTGTTATGTCGTCATAAAGCCCATTCATACAACAGTTCTATGATATTTTAGAGATTTTTTTGAGTAGATGGTAGAAATCGACGTAGGTTACGACTAGCCTTGACTAATAATTCAGTCAAAGTAGAGTTAGTGTTAATTGTTTGCCTGTTAACGCATTTTAACCTTCAATAGGTTATATTTTTTGCTTCATTCAATTTTGTGGAATTAACCAAAGTTCTTGGATTGATCGATGCGATGAATACCAGCCACTTCGAAACAGGTAGCCTAATGATCAAATTAATTAACTGTGTTAGCAGGCTAGTTAGGCCTACGTGCTTTGATAAAATTCTAGCGATTTCATCTTAAAAACCGATTGATAGTTTCATGATTAATGCTTGCTTAAGTCAGGTCTACACTGAGGCTGAGCGAGGCGCAAAGCTTAGTTAGTTCTACTGAAATTACGCTATGCATAATTCACGTGTAATTCACTGTCAAAACCTTCTTTTCTGTTAACTTGAACCGAAGCATTAGCCTACCCTATGTGGGCCAAGAGGCTTATTTGGTCGTCGTAAGACTAGCTTGCTTCACACCCAAACCGTTATCGTCGCGTCGGTCGTTACGACTACGTTAGGGTGTTCACGCCAAAAAAAGTGGGCTAGCGGTGACGGGACGTAAGTGATTTTCCTGATTTTTCCGTCCAGTTACGTTGAGATATGATTTTTCCGTCAAGTTACGTATTGGCGGAAGGAAAGAGAAGATTTTGAGCTATGTGAGTGAGCAAATTGCAGTACCAGTGTAGCCTACTTGTTGTGTCATAATTGATCCGTATTAACAACTTTTAAAGGTTTTTGAAGATTGCAATTTTGCTCAAGATGCACCTAAGCAACAAATAAAGCATTGGTAGGCTGCTGTTCTTACCGGTATTCACTAAACTTAGTCCATAAGCTACAGTATTGTAGGTTACTGCCGGTACCATACCATTCATGAATGAATTGTAGTAATTTAAGATGTTGTGGGCTATGGTTACTGAGCAGTACTAGCTGGGTAGTGGGTAGACCGTAAAATAAAAGACCTATCAGTATCTGCCGCCATCGGTCTGTCCTACCATTCGAAAGTAGTATTACATAGCCTAAAAGGCCTACCTGCCACTCTGTTATTGATGATAGCCTACGCAATCAATTTTCTTTCTCTGGTATCTCGTAACGGTATCGTAGGTGGCGGAAGCGGGGGGCCCTGGCTCCCCTACCTTTTTTAGGGGGGAGGGGGGGCTAATTTACGCGTTTATTTCTACAATAATACCTCTGCATGAATGTATTGAAACTTAGCAAAGTGAGTGCATGCTGACGTGAAGACTTTTTTGCTCTTCACCGATTTGCAGTGGCGAAATTAAGAAGAAAATATGTTCATTGCTTTTGCCCCCCCCACTTTAGAGATGCTTCCGCCATCGCTGACCGGTAGCCCGTACTAGCTGGTCAACTGATGCAACTCCATGACTGTGCAGTGTGACTGAGTGAGAGAAGGCTACAATGGTTGCTAGTGAAGTTATCGAATAGGCCTACATAGTCAGCGGTATGGGTTAAAATTAGGGTTAGGGGGCTAGGTTAGGCCTTAACCTTAACCATGATCCTAACCCAAACTTTGACCCTACTCTATTATTTTCATAGGCTTATTTCTTCTACAGTATCTGTTGTACCTACTGGCAGTGTTCTCTTGCCCAAAAAATGTTTACGATACCAGTACCGGTAATTTGTCCAAACGTTTTTTAGCCTGTTTTACAATTTTTGCACAAAATTTTGCTTTGAAACTGGTTTTTAAAGCAAAGCTTAATAAGCAATTGTTTGCAGACAAAAGTTTTCAGGTGCATTCCATATTATGGTTTTCCCAATACATGTTTTGTATTTTTCCTCACTTGTAAGTGTGATTGAATGTGAATTCTCTCACCATTATGTTGACTTCAAATAAATAAATAAATAATTATCTTTAAGAAATTTGCCCCAATCCTGCTGAAATTTCTCATTTTTGTCACCTATAGGGAACACGGCCCACCATGTGATCTACGGGCAGTCAAACACCATAATGTTTTTTCACTGTTCATGTGCTAGGTGTGCAGGTGTGTGGCAGCCTACTCTGTACAATTTTACATTGTATTTTGTGATTAACTGATCAGGCAATAAGCATGGCATTCAATGAGATTTTAATTGAGCAAGTTAAGCAACATTCGTGTTTGTATAATCTAGGGCAGTGTTTCTCAACCTTTCATGGTTCACGACCCCTTTTAAAAAATTCACACAGCCAGCGACCCCCTTCCTACTTAGCTTCATAAACGATTGAAAATTATGGTACCGCAAAAAACATTTCAAAGTTATATAGTTTTGAACCACAGCTCAGTTTAACATCTGTTAGTGCGACGGCTGACTTTGCAACCGCACACCCGATTTAGAGATTTGTGGTTTAGTGTTCGATAAAGTCAATCTTTCATCATCATCAACTTTCCTTCGATTTCGTGCTTTCGTTTTGATATGTACAAGAGCTGAAAAGCCGCTCTCGCCCACGTATGTTGTGGCAAATGGAAAAAATATTCGAAAAGGCAGTTCGGATATTTGTGGGTAGGATTCGTGCATAGCACACCATAACTGAGAGATTGCTATTTCCTAGAAACCATCATGTGCGGACGAATCATTTTGAAGATCAGGAAATTGGTCTTGTAATTTATCCAACGCAGTTGAGAACGGATTTCGTACGAATGCAGCTTCTTGTTCTTTAGGCTTAAGAAAATATCGTTTGAACTCAGCTTCAAGAGATTAAAAGTGCTGCGTAATCGATGTCTTCAAACGTTCATCAAGTGTTTCATTTTTAGTAGCACTGGACAAATTTTCAAACATGGCGATATCTCCATGTATTGCTTTTCAATGCCAGTTTTGCAATTGTGAGTAAAAGGCATTCAGAATGTCGCGGTCATTTTGAAAATTTCAGAAATCTTTGCCATTAATAAAATATTTTATAAATGAATTTACGACCCCCTTGGAATGACCTTTGCAACCCCCTTGGGGGTCGCCACCCACAGGTTGAGAAACCCTGATCTAGGGTTTAAATTTAAACCACAGCACATAGAACAGCCATTTTGCTTGCTGGATGCAGCAAATTTTACTATATTTTTTTTAATGAAACAATACGCTATGTTGGTAGAAAAACTGCACAAGTCATTAATTTTCTTCATGTTTTGAACAAATAAATGATTGTCAAACCAACTATTGCGTCACACGCCATCTCTAAAATAACATTTGGCTAAACACTGAATGAATTCATAATGCAAATTTGTTATTAATACAGTAGAATTTGCATATATTGACTTCGACTATATCGACAGTTCGTCTATATCGACATTTTTTCGTTGGTCCTGGCGAAATTCCTATCTTTTGCGCGCATTCGAGTTCGCCTATATCGACTACCGCTATATCGTCAGTTCGCCTATATCCAGCGATGGCGGAAGCATTTCTAAAGTGGGGGGCCCAAAAGCAATGATCAGATTTCCTTCGTGTACAACCCATATTTAGCTTGTCCACATGTGACATGTCCAAATTACGTGGGCTTCTTACTTCTAAAGGGTAGTACAGTTTCTGCATCACAATTAGATTTTTGATGTTATAATCACTTTAAAATTTAATTGTGATGCAGAACCGCGGATCTAAAGCCCACATAAATTGGACACACGAACAGGCCGTAATTGTGTACCTAGTGTTTATTGTTTTAGCAACTCCAACAGCTACTGTAAATACCGGAACTGTCCGTAAAACCTCTATATGAGCGCCACTGTAGGGGAAGGATTGAAAAACAGAGCGCCACCTTCTAATAGTCTAATAGAACACCACCTTTAACGCCACTACACGGAAGGTGTTGAAAATGACGAGGACGGCTACAAAGGGACGTGTCATCTGATTTTCCGCTTTGAATTTTTGATTAACTTATCAGTAACTCTATTACGGTAGTTGTTTTTTTTTTTTTCTTTAAAGGTTAAATGTTAACTCTGTTATAAGTTTTTTCTTTTCATTAATTAAATTTGTCTTCCCAAAATTCTGACCAACTAGTCAAAAAATATAGCACCATCCTCTAACTCATTGGTTCTTAACCTGCGCGCGGTTAACGTTTAGAGGGGCGGATATACTCAGGGGGCGCTGTGGGGAGCGTTACATTCAGAAGGTGTAAAGATATTTGTGTCAGGATTAATAAACACGCGTGCTCAGTACATCTGTATAGGATACTGCAGGACTCGGCCAGACATGGGCTAACTACGGCCCGCGGGCCAAGTCCGGCCCGCCGGTTTTTTTATTCTGACCCGCCGGCACTTACACAAACTTAAATTTTCACCGTGAATTTAGCGGAAGACCTTTTTTTCCTTTAGAGATCATGGATGGCAGTGATTTTCAAAAAATAAGCCTCAACGGTGCAAAATTGGAATAAAAAACGAGGTGAAAACCTCTTACTTTGGAGATCACATTCGTACGTTGACCGTGATCTCCAACAAAAGGTCTTCACCTTGTTTTCCAATCAGCGTGCGGCCCGCGGCTTCAACAATTTTTCCAAATCTGGCCCTTCGAATGAAATAATTGCCCACCCCTGGACTAGGCTATAGATATTTTGCTCAGTCCACCGCTTTTATCTTATGACAACTGCTTATTTTATAGATTTTAAAGGTTAGTTGTTAACGTCAAAATTAAATCTGAAAAAAGCAAAGCTTCTACCTCCCCGAGAACTAGCCCCGCCCCTCGCATTATGAAAAATGACACGACAAATAAAGCTACTAATAAAGCTGCATCTCCTCTGAGTGACTGTCTGCAAAGTCAGTGCAGATAGTAAGGGATACAATACCGGTACGTTGGTGGAGAGGCCTAGTTTTGAGTTTAGTTGCTATTGTTTGCTATAAACGACACTTGCGACAACTACTGTACCTCGCCTCATCTTAAAACATACTGTAAAATATTTTTCCATACTGAAAGCCTAGATCAGTGAGTTTCAATCTTTTCTGAGCCGTGGCCCCTTGACTGTACCATTAAAAGACCGTGGTCCCTATAGTACAGGGGTGTACAACCTTTTTGATATTGCCGGCCGCAATATGATTACTTCTAATGAAGTACGGCCGCATTATGGATTTTTTATTATCAATTGCGATACTGTAGCTAAATAAAGATATATTTACGAGCGTCTCTTAAACGTATTGTGCCTAAAAATACAATGAAACGTCCAAACATTCATTTTTAAACGAATTTATTCAATAAAAGTTGGTAAGACATCGTTACAATTAATGGCTTTCTTGATCTTGCATACGAGCGGCTAATCTTGCTAAGTCAGGAACCTCTCTGGATACCTTCAGCTTTAGTTGAGACTCCAGGTTTCCGTCCAACAATCGTGTGCGATACTCGTTCTTCAAGTACTTGTCATTAAAAATGCTGACTCGCAAACGCAAGTGCTTCCAAAAAGTACAAGAGTTTCCCTTGCCAGTTCTCGTAGCAGTAGATATTCCCTGGCACTTTTTCACGTTTCTATCAAATTTTCTTCTTGGTTAAATTTTGCCACAAGCTTCTCATTATTTTTTAACTCCACCAGTTCCATCTGAAGATGAAACAGAGCATTTTCGGTGTCAACCAGATGAGGAAAGGCGACGAGTCTCAATATTTGCGAAATTTTCTCAAAATCTTCAAAACGATCAGCGAAATCTTGCATCACCGCATTGAATACGCCAGAGAAGACAGTGACTTGAATGTTGTCAACCTGTATTTCGTTGCTGTCGACCAAAGACGTCAGTTGAGGAAATAGGAAAAATTGTGTTGTTGAAGATGATTTTTAAGCAGACGACACTTGTCACGAAAAGCCAATACTTTTTTGTACATGCTGCATACTGTTGTTGCTTTTCCTTGTAGGCTTTGATTTAAATTGTTCTTGCGGGACAGAAAATCCACCAGAAACGCTTAAGATGTAAGGATGCTGAAGTTTTGTAATGGGCAATCTTTGTTTTTTGTGGAATAGTAATCTGTTATTTCTTTGCGCAAGTGCAGAGCACGGCGAGATGTCTCTACCTGAGACAACCAACGGACTGCGGTGTGATGCAAAATGTCTTCTGCAGACGTTTCACTCACTTGCAAAATTTCTCGAAATCGTCGGTGATGAAGAGCATTTGCACGAATGTACAAGATGATGCGATTCACGTCTTTCAAAGTGTCATTTAAAGCAATAGATTTGACACACAGCGCTTCTTGGTGAATAATGCGATGAAGGTTAGTCAACCGCTTATTGTCAAACTCTTTTGACACATATTCTGAAAACCTTGCCACAAAGCCTTTTATGCTACGCATCATTGCAGGTGCTCCATCTGTGCAAATACCACGCAGATTTTTCAATTCTAGCCCATTTTTAATGCAGACATTCTTTGCTGCAACAAATATGTCTTCACCACGGGTGCGGAGCGGGTGCGAGAAGAGAGTGTTTCCATGGAAAGAAGATCCTCGCGCAACTCAAAAGTTGGAGTCAGAGAACGTATAAATACTAGTAGCTGCGCACAGTCCTGTCAGTCGATTCGTCCACAGCCAGAGAAAATAAACTCGCATCTTTGTTAACTTTTGTCTGCAGGGAGAGAGACAGCTGTTTGGCAATATCATCTTGCCGACGTTGAATGGTATTACGCGAAAGAGCAAGTGATGAATAGTCAGCTTCCTTACCGGGATGAATGCACTTAACAACGTCTATAAGACATCGCTTAACGTGGTCTCCATCGGAAAAAGGCTTCCCGCCACACCAAGATGATACGCAACTCTATACGAAGCTTCGCAGCCATTATTAGTGCACTTAATGAAAGTGGACATGCAAGATGTCTGCTGTCGTAAACTTTTCTTTAAATTTTCTACAGAAACGTAAAAATTCTATGTCATTACAATGTGTTGTCACTGGCAGTGTCAATTTAGATTTTTAACGTTTATAATAATTTTTCATCAAATCGGGCTGATTTTAGCGAACGTAGTGTTAAAGATGTCGCTATCCATGCGGAAGATTTGGGCTTCGATTCCCAGGCCGGTCAAATCGGACATTGTGTAGTCAACGACTCTCCACCGCTGTGACATTTCTTCGGATCTGTGTCGCCCAAGCGCTACGACGCGGGGTCGGACCCCGCCACTCGCTACCACGCTTCGGTACTACAGCGAGTGTAATGAAACGAGTAGGCCTGCAGCGAAGATTTGATAAAATTAAGTTAAAAAAAATTTGTGTGCAGCCATAGCTGCTGCAGAGACACCGTGTTTAAGAAAACTCCTACTTACCAACTGCTTCATAGCAGCAACAATGACAAGAATGCAGTTCAAGCAAAACACATCAGAAAAGCTGGACCACCTGTATGGCTGCATTTCGCATCCGACGCATCGTAATGAAAGTTTCTCGAGGTTAAATTAGAAAGTTGGGCAGAACAGAAAAAACATGATAGCATTTTTGGCAAGCTCCGCACGAAGAAAAGTCGGTTTGTTTCAAAATTAAGAAAGGTTTCATTTTTTGTGCAATCGTTAATGAGGGGGGTTTGACTCCCGGCCCTCCTCCCTTGCATACGCCACTGAGGCCCATCTCCGCGACTTATGGCCTGGGAATCATAGAAACGTTGCAGCGGTGGCGAGCCGTTGGCGACACTGTACCGATTTGACCAGCCCGGAACTTAAAAGAACTATTAAAGTTTAAGATAGGCCTTACTTAAACTCATAATATGTCCTAAATTTGAACTTTTAGCGATCCGTTTGATGAACCAAATTTGATCCATTTTGCTCGCGGAGTCGCACACCCCTAATGCTTTTGTGCCAAAACCATAGTAAACCTACAATCTTCTAAACACCTACCATGTACGACCTCATTCAAAGCAAAGCGCATGAAATAGGAAGTTAATATTTTTGCTATAATATATATTTCATAAAATATGTATTTTTGACATAAAAAAATTATGCTTTTGCTCATTCAGCAGATCAAAAAAATCGTTTACATACAAGCGATTTTGCCTACAGTAGCCTACATTATTTTCAAACAAGAGCGGCCCAAATGGAGTCCAACATTTTTCAACCCCCCTTCCCCCGTCCGCACCTTTCTACACACACGCACACAAACAAATTAATGTTGCATCGTAACACGTGTTAAAATCATTTTCAAATAAAAAAAAAAAAAAAACGCTGCGGTGTTCAGGGCGGGGCCCCTGACCAGGCCTGCCCCCCCGGCCGGAGATTTAGGGGGCGGTTCCGCCGGCCCTGGAATAGCTTATCCACCGGACCACTTCCGCTTAGCACTAAAATTGCCAATACCGACTTTTCAAGCCGGATAAATAATGACAGCGATGTGGTCAGCGAAAAATTTAGGGGGTGCTGTACTCGAATTTAGGCAAACTATCAAGGAAAAAGATCTTCTTTTCTAAAGAATATCTTCACGAGGAAAAAATGGGAGCCCCCTTCGACCGACTACGTCACAGAGTAACGGTCAAATAAACTGTAAAAAAATATACAGTATGTGAAGCAGAATTGGTGTAAAGAATACAAGAACAACTCTCCTTAAAATACTTCGCCGAAACGCTGTATTAATACTTTTGCAGGGCTGCTACTTACTGGAATCGATTGCTAAAATCTCAAAAAAATCATCATAACATACAGAAATCATTTATTGGCCATCTAAACTTTTCATAATTTTATTAAATTTGAAACCGAAGAGGTCTTTTTTTTAGGACGCCATTGACAAACTTTTTATCACTGATCGGTGGGTCCCCCTATCTCGGGGGGCCCCGGAGCTATAGTCCCCATAGTCCCCCTCCCTTATTCCGGCTCTGTAAAGGAAAATTCTTTTAAGTTATTCGCATGGCGCGGTCACCAGGCCTCGCGGTAATATGATAGGCCTGTAGACTGCAGTGACTTTGTCGCGAGCTGACAAATGAGGAAAGCTGAGATTTTGTAGTAGCATTTGATGTCTCATCTTCAATCTTCTTAGCAAATGCAATTAAGTCTCATCTTAAATGATATGCACAAGTTCGGATTCTTGAATTTATCTTGCAGCTGCATCAAGCATAAGATCCGTAAAGCTTTCATCGAATCATTTTAAGCTGATAAAAGTTTTTGTGAATGTTGTGGCTGATTAAAGATAAGTATTGGAAACTGTATCGTTTATTTTTTGTGTATTCAAGAAGCTCAATATGGTTATAATTCAATTGAAAGATGATGGTGATTTAGCATATCCTCTAAAAGGCAACTCTTGTCCTTCTTAAGAAACAAGTTGCATTGATTAAAGTTGTAAAAATTTCTTTATTTGCTGTTACATTCTCATTGCAACTAGAAATCTTTCTGATCTTTGTCTACTGGGAGCTGTATTGATTTTCTCAAAACACATCCAAAATATAAAATGCATCAATATGCTTCTGCCTTTGCATACCATCAGTCAAATGAGCAGGATCCCCAGAAACATTTATTTTAAAGAGAAGATTATACTTTTTCTGCACAAAACAAAACCTGTAAGCCAAAGTATCTCACCATAAGTTAAAAGCAAGAAAATTTGTGTGTAACTGCTCTTGTTCTTGTATGTGCAAACATTAGCAAGATTTTTCATAGCAAGCGTTAGCTTTCCTCTTTTGACAACAGTCTGTTTTCATTACATGAACAATTTGAAAAAGTGTTTTCCAACAATGAGAAAATTAAAGTTTCCATCTTCTGATTGAAGACACACAAATGTAGAATATTTTATCACAATAATATTCTGCAATTAATAACAAATCAAGTTAGTAGTAGTAGTGCTTTATATTTTTACACCGTTAATGCAACAAGAAATATGGTAAGATAAAAACATAAAAATGGTAGAGAGGCAAAAAGCGATAAACTTGGTAATATGCAGATATAAGAAATTCGAAAGAGGTTAAAAGCAAGACTAAGTATCATGGCAATGCAGACTTCTGCATATTTGAATATCGCCATACATTCATTTTAATTTTACTATCAGGTTTCAAATTTTTAATACTTAAATACTTTTTGATGATCCAACAAGGTGAAGCAGTCTGGAGAGGTTTCATTCGATTTTTTGAAATAAGGAAATATACTATCTGACCTATGTCATTGAGTCTTTTGTTTACTAGAAGCTATTATATTCTTGGGCTGCATAAATAATGCAGTGAAAAAACTGATCTGTCTCTATGGCAAATAACATTAAACAAAACATTTAACACATGCCAAAACCAACTACTTTGACAATAGCAATTCTAATATAATCCATTTCAAACATGGACATATTTCTACCACATTTTAAATTTTTTCATGCTCTGAATTACATTTTACAACCTTTAAAAACAACCATTTTAACAACATACTCCGACTTAGAGACTCTGATCCACTATAAGATATTTCCATCAAAAACTATAAAGTTCTGAATAAGGTTAGCATCATGAAAATTCAGCAACAGAAGGCATGCACTGGAATCACTTTGTCATAACGTCATGATGCTGCACTTACTGTCGTATTTTTTGCAACACTTTGCAATCCTAACTTTTAATAAACAAATATAATTGCATAAGAATTAAATTAAGATTTTAGAACTTCAATTGCTGGGACAAAGGAAAAAGCTTTCCTTGCCACTTGGTAACTTCATCAGTATGGTATCCAGTAGTAGTAGTAATTTATTGACAAGATATCAGTAAGGTACACATAATTGCCAAATGGATAAATAAAGAAAACAAAAAATTTAAACACAAAAGATATCTCGAGGGAGGCTACAAAGTGACCTATTAGGGTCTTCGAGTCAAGCAGCCACCCAGAGAATGAAACTGTCTCTTTTATAGAGACAGTTATTAAAACATATATAATTAATAAAAAGAAAAATTCAGCGCTTCAAATTTGTGCATAATTTTCAAGTAGGAGATTTTTCAAACTAACTTTAAATCTTTTTTTACGGATTGATTTCTCAAATCAGGTTTTAATGAGTTCCAAATCTTAACTCCTTGATACCTTAATGATCTTTGACAGCGAGATGTGGAAAATTTGGGTAGGTAGAGGTTGTTTTTTGATGTTGATCTTGTCTGACGTTCGTGAACTTCAGAGAGGGGACAAAAGAAGTTTGAAAAACAAGTTGGAAGCATGTTTTTGGAGTGTTGGTGCATTAACTTAGCAATCTCATAGGTGTACAAGTCGGCAATTTTGAGGACTTTTAACTTTCTATACTGTGGGGTAATTGGGGATTGCCAGTGGGAATTAGTAATGATGCGAATAGCCTTATTTTGAAGAACTTGCGACTTATTAATGTAAGATTCGTATGTGCTACCCCAGATTGGCAGTCCATATAAGAGGTGAGGAAGAACGAGGGCGTGATAGAGGAGAAGTAGGGTGGAAGAGGGGAAAAAGTAACGTAGTTTGCTAAGAATTCCTACAGACCTGGATACACGTTTATTGAGGCTGAGTAACTGGGGTTGAAAATTTAATTTTTTATCTAAAATTACGCCAAGATATTTAGAGGAATCGCTTAAGGAGATCCTTGCAGTATTGTAACAAATGTCTAATTCTGGTTCGGGGGAATTTAGTTTGGGAAGTAAAATTACTGCTTTGGACTTCTCAGGATTGATTTGCAATTCATTAGTATTACACCAGCGATGTAAGTTTTTGTAATTCTAAATTACAGTTGGTTTCGAGCTCATTTAATGTAGGGTTCTTCAGAACTAAACAGGTATCATCCGCGAATAGACGGGGTTGACAAGAGGTAGCATTTGGAAGATCATTAACATAAATTAGAAAGAGAAGGGGGCCTAAAATAGATCCTTGAGGTACCCCAATGGTAATAGATTTTGAACATGATGTGACATTATTAATCGTAACAAATTGTTGACGATTGGACAGATAGCTTTCCATTAATGTGTAGGCAGGACCTCGAATGCCGTAATGAAGGAGTTTTTGTAGCAATATTCGGTGGGATACAGTATCAAAAGCTTTGCGGAGGTCCATCAGGAGAAGGGGTGTAAAACTTTTTTGTTCAATTGCATCGTACCCTTGAGTAATAACATCTAGTAGCGCGTGAGTAACGCTACGCTTTTCTCTAAAACCGTACTGATAGCTATAGAATATTTTGTTTTTTTCAAAGAAATTTAAAAATCTGTTTTTAATGACTTTTTCTAAGACTTTGGATAAACATGGCAGCAGAGAAATGGGGCGATAATTATTCACTAAATTTTTAGTGCTTGATTTAAAAATGGGAATCACTTTTGCAGTTTCAAAAATTTGTGGAAAAGATCCAAGTTCAAATACTAAGCCAAAATAAATGGACAATATCGGAGCTAGAACTTCATTACCCATGCGCAAGAAAAATGAAGAAATATTGTCGCAACCAGAGGCTTTGTGAATTTTAAGTGAATTTATGGCATTGAAGATTTCAATTGGTTGTGGAGGGTCAAGGAATATGGTCGGGGATACTGAACTTTTCATATAAGAATGAAAATTTAGTTTATCGGTGGTACTAATACTTTTAGCTATCAGATGACCAATTTCCACGAAGTAGTTGTTAAACTGTTCAGAGATTCGTTCAGGATTGTCAATTTCATCGCTATCGACTTTTATGATTGTGGGGGGAAAAGAAGATGTACGTTTTGAGGGAATTACTGAATTTATAAATTTCCAAAGTTCTTTAGGATTGTTTTTCTTCTCATTTATTTTAGCTTCATAAAAAAGTTTTTTGAAAGGTTTTTTACCCTAGTCAGTTTGTTAGCATATTTCTTGTAATACCATTTGCCAAATTCATTGTTGCCGAGAAAGAACTTTTTATATAATTGCTGTTTGTTTTTGATTGAGATTAGAAGGCCTTTGATGAGCCAGGATTTGTTTTGAATCCTTTTTTGCTTTCGAGAGGCAGTCTGAAGGGGTGCGTGTTTCTCAATTACATCGGAAATTTTCGTGACCAGGTGGTTGAAGTATAGATCGAGCGATGAGGGCGTTAAGGAAGAGTTCATTATATCATACATTAGTGGCAATAAAGAGAATTCTAAGTCATTACGGAATTTAGTGCCATCAACAGATCGATAATTGCGGAAGGAGTACGTATTTCTCCTGCTGTTAGTATCCTTAAATTCAAGGTTAGTAATCGAACAGTAAATCGCATAGTGGTCAGCGAGTTAATACAGAAAGACGCCTGGTGAAATTGTAGATTCGTTGTCATTTGTGAGGATATGATCAATAATAGTTTTTGAATCTGCAGTCACACGAGTTGGCTGAGTGATTAAACTGTGAAAGGCGTTACTTTCGATCAAATGTATGTAATCGATTCGGGATGAGGAATCGGAGTTTAAATCAATATTTATATCGCCCATTAATATTACTTTTCTATTATTGTTGTTTAAAGTTAGTAGTTTTTCATCAAACGAATGCAAAAATTCATCTACATTATCCCACGGGTGGCGATATATTACTGCGATGATATATTTTTTAGTTTGTCCTGGAAATCGGACTTCAAACCAAAGGTCTTCACACCCCCTTATTTGCATTTTCCGTGTTTTGATTTCAGTGTAATTAACGAAGTTTGAGAAGTACGCACCAACGCCTCCAACAGTGGTAGGTGAGGGGAAGTGAACAAACGTGTATCCAAGAATGTCGATACTGGTGTGTGGCTCAACGTTTATGCGAGTTTCGGATAGAAGGATTATGGAGGGTGGGGATTTCATGCACTGAAGAAACTGGGTTAAGTTTTGGAAATAGGATTGTAGGGAACAGATATTAATGTGAATAATTGAATGTGCATTATTATTGTTTAAATAAAACGAATTGTTGCTGATAAGGTCATAAGTTTCACAGGAGTTAAGATTTGATTGGAGTGATTGAAAAAATATTTCAGAAAAATTTTCGTGGTCAATAGTTACCCCATTCTCTGATATGACTGCTTGACGAGTCACATCGCATTTCAAATTAAAGTTCATAACAAAACAAGCACGCAAAAAGTTGGAAAACAGCTGGTAGTGCCGCTTGCCATTTGTTTCCAAATATGAGCCAGTGCAAATTAACGGTTTAGCTACAGATGGTTAGCAATCAGGTTTTCAAGTAGTTTTTTCAATGCTGCTTGAAAATCGCAGCAGTACCAGTTCGAAAACTGGACAATATGAAGAAACAAAATACAGTTATTTTTTTGAGTGTGATGAGATCAAACAGATTCTTGAATGGGGTTGCTAAAGGTCTAAACGAGAAGTCAGTCAAGGCAGACTTCTATAATGGGAACTTTACGAGTTTTCTGACTTTGATCCATCACACTCACCAAACGACATAAAATATTCCAAATCAAAGACAGTTTTACTCAATTCGATTCTCAATAAAGTACTATTAGAGAGTATTAAATATCGCTGTGTATGTATAAAAATACCATTTAACGTACAATGAGTTTAAACCGTCTTAGGTCTGTTTGGATTGTCGCTGGAATCGAACTCAGCGTAGATGTGGCGAGTAAACGCAGAAGTTATAGTTGCAACGAAGTGTTGACCGTTTACACTGCGACCAAATAAATTCAGGAACTATCACCTTTTTGAAGTCACACAAAACGTATCTGCAGCCATACTGCACATCCATGTTACTGTACATTTAAATTTAACCAAAAATAGTAAACACATAATTCTTTTAAAGGGTTCATTCTGAATCAGACGTCACACTATCATTGTCAGTAGGAAAAGTTGGAAGGTTGACTTTTATGCCATCAATGTACAAAAAATAATGTCCGTTTTCGGCCTTCCAAGACGTTTTTTGTTTTCTTCGCTTAGCTTCCTTAAAGAATGGTAAAAGCAATTTTCTTTCAATTTGAAATTGTTTAGGGAGATGTTCATTTATGTAGATTGAGCTTTGGTTATTCTTTCGTCTTTTGTCGTTAAAGGTCTTCAAGTTCTTTAGGTTGTTGAAAATTTTTCGTTTATCAATAACGTTAGTTAATTTGATGATAATGGGCCTCACAATTTTATCTCCGTTTCTGTCGAATATAGGTCTTTGTGGCAATCGATGGTAATCTGCAAGTGGTATTATCGCCGGGTCATCAAAACAGAGTCCTTTCTTCAAAAAGTTTTGAATTTGCCCAAGAGTCTGAAAGGGAGTCTCCCAAGCATTTTCGCTAGGCTCGGGAATGCCATGTATTAAAATGTTACATCGTTTTTCATAAGACTCTCGCATTAATGAAGCTTTATCTTGTTCTTTTTTAGCTTCTTCTAGTGTTGCGATTCTTGCGTGCAGCCTTTCTACTTCAGTATTGTCAGCTTCATGGTTTAAACTTATCTGCATTTCGTCCCATTTTTCTTGACTGATAATATCCAGGGAATTAATTGTAGCTAAAACGCCATCCAATTTTCTTTCTAAATTTGAGACTTTTTCATTTAAGGTATTGTCCAATTTATCAATCTTTTCTGATAGCTTAGTGAACACTTCTAGTTTTTTGTTTATAGAGCTCATTGTCCTATTGAAATTGCTGTTGACTACAAAAGCTACAAAATTTTTTCCTCGTAGTAAATTTTGGCAAGCTGGCAGCTGTTTCTTAAGCGCCTCTGCACACTAGCATTGCAAAACACCGAATAATAAATATACAGTTCAATCAGAACCACCAAAGAGTGTCTATTTCAGAAAAACTTCTTGGTGATCAGGTGTAATTACCATAATGCGGTTTAACTTCAAAACCATGCCTTTACCTAAAACTTTGAAAAAATAATATTGGGACAAGGGTTAATTTTCACTCCGTTCTTCAAAAAATCTTGAAATTTGGTTACTGTAGTTTTGTGTTTTTCCCACAGAGAGACGCGTCTTTTTTTACTCCATGAATTAAAATATTCAACCGCTTGTCATAAGATTCTGGCATAACCTTGGCCTTTTCATACGATTCTATGAGTAAGTTATGATAAGTTTATTATTACTTTTGCCTCCAATGACTACAAAAAACATAAACTTCAGCAATGAAAGTAAAAAAATGAACACAGTGTGTTAGTGACTGGGACATTGCGATCTGACCTCAACGGTCACCGAGTCGAACAGTCACACCTACTATTGAAGGTAACAGCTAGTAGTGGAAATAGTAGGCCTATTAAAATTTAAGAACATAATATCAGGAGACGTATAGAAACTAACAGAAAGAAATATGAGATTATTTTTAGGTTAAATTTATGTTTGAAGAAGATGCGGTTTTAGCTTGCAAATAACATGCCTCTTAGGCAATTTCTGGATATCTGAGGGAATTCAGTTCCAGATTATACGTTGTAAGTTATTAGTACGATATCTGGGAATATTAGGTTATTTGTATTGATAGAGGATCTTGTTGCGCGTTCGAAAATTTGAGATGTTTTGATAAACACGTTGGAGAGGGAATAAGGAATATTATGGTGAATACAGTCGTAGACCAATTTCGCAACCTCCTAATTTGTACGTGCAGTTCTGCTTACTTCAATATTTTAAATAAAAAGGAGTGGCGCTGCCATTATAATTACACCCACCTTTCACCTTGACCGCCTCGTTTTAAAGAGCGGCAAATCTATTCACTTGGAAAAGCTGATATCCAGGCAACTAGGCCCTATAGGAGGAGAGGATGAATGAAAGAATAATATCAGGTAACAAGAGCCTTAGGGGGTAGAACAAATTTTAGTTTATAGGCTATAGAATTACCACTGCCCAGGAGATTTTGAGCTCAACAGCTTTTATATGGTAAGAAAAATTCAAATTTGTATTAATTATAACACCTAAATATTTGACACCTTTTTCCCTCAAAATCAAAGTATCCTTAAGAGATACAGCAAATTCTTGAATACAATCGTTCGTTTTTGGTGAAATTAAAAGCATATGACACTTCAATCAGGTTAATAGTTAGTATTGAAAGCTTTGCAATTTTTTCGTTGAGTTGCCGAATAGTTTTCAAGTCTGCTTTATCTAAGAGTACGCGCTTTACTTCCTCGTTTCTGGTTTTAAATTTGGTTTCTATTTTGTTGATTGTTGCTGTAAGATTGTTAAACTTATCATCTATAGTATTCATTTTCGCTTTAACATACTCCAGTTTCAACAATACCAGATCGATTTTCTTCTTAAAATTCATGTTAAGTTTTCTGCAGGATTGTTTTAGCAGAAACTGCGCTGACTGATTAAAAACTCTGGTGTAAATGCTACAAGTGATTTGAAACCCACTTTACACTGCAATTAGCCGGTGTTTACGGTAGCATTGCAACTAGCAGCTGTCACCAATTTTGTTCCTTACAGGCTATTTATAGATACAGTAGAATATTTAAGTGCATGTGAAGTTTATTTGAGTTTGCGTTTTTGACATTTATTTTAATAGTACAAATTAGTTTTAATACTTTTGCGCGAAATTGCGGGTGAATTAATCCTGCGTTAGTGCTGTGGGATTTTTTTAGATGTTGCGATTTTACAACTGTGTCAATAAAGTTTCAATATGTGTGAAAATAAAGAGTCGCTTGCTGTGATGTCATCTTGGGAAACAGGTTTGCATTGCTAGCATGTATTACTAAGATGCAAGTAAGCCCATTTACATGGTCTCTTCGTTATAAAGCGCTTTGCGACGTAGGCCAATTCTATTCGCTTTTCAATTCGCAGCAACTACTTGTTTACATGCAGCCTTACTTTGAAATAGAAGAGCGGTTGCAGTCAGCAAATGACTGATAGGACTAATAAGCTTAGGCATAATAGCACTAATGGGGAAGAATGGGGGGAGCATGGGGGAGTATAGAGAATTTGGGAAGTATGGATGGTGGGGGAATGGGAGAATTTTTGGTAGTTGAGGAAGTTGGGTGAAGAATGGGGGAAATCGAGGATTTGGAGCCAGAACTGGCTATGTCCAAAATCATGGTATCGTAAAATGTATTTAAAGTTTCAAAGCTCTATATATATAAAATCATAAAAGCAAATAAAATCAATGGCCAGTTTAACATGCTTGCACTGCAGTGCATGTAGGACTAAGCCAATTTAGGAGCAGAAGCGCACCCACGAAGGAGTAATTTTCTGGGCTTAACTCATTTTCGCCAAAAATAGACGTAGACAGTTCTGGCTCCAAGCCCTCGAAATATGGAAGGAATGGGGAAATATGTGTTGGGGTGTGGGGGGAGGTTAGGGACGGTGTGGGAAAATGTGTTGGGAGTGCGGGGAAATGTGGGGGGAGGTGTGGTAAAGTGCGTTTGGGGTGTGGGAAGTGTGTTGGGGTGTGGGGTATGGGGGTAGGTGTGCGGAAGTGAGTTTGGGGTGAGGGTAGAGGTGTGGAAAGGGTGTTTTGGGATGGTACAATGTGAGGGGAAGTGTGGGGAAAAACGTGGGACAATCCGGGGGTGCAAGGAAGTGTGGGGAGAAGGGTGGTGTCACGATCCGAGACCCCAACTCCCCGATCCCAAATCTCCTGACCCCAACTTGCCCGACTTCAACCCCCAGACCCCAACTATCCGACCCCACCTCCCGTCCCCAACTCTCCCGAACCCAACCTCACCCCCCCGACGCCACCCTTCCTACTTCAACTCCCCCGACTCTAACAACCTCCACCTTTTTCTACCCCCCCCCGACCTCAACTCCTCCGACCTTTAGCCAAACACCCTTCCGACACTCCCCCCTCCTCACCATCCCCACACCTTTGCCCAACACACTTCCCCAGACCTCCCCCCACACTTTCCTCCTCACTTCTCCCCACAACTTCCCTCATCTTTCCCCACACTTCGCCATATCTTCCTTCACCTCCCCCACACCTTGATCTCCCCCCATACGTCTCCTCTCACCTCCTCCTGCACTTTCCCACACCCCCTGCCCCCACACCCCCAACACATTTTTCGACACCTTCCCCCACACTTCCCAACATGCTTTTCTTAGACTTTGCAACCAAGCATGTGACTTTCAACGCTAAAAATTGAAATCGCTTTGACAAACCACCTGTGCCGAGCGAATCGAGTAAGTACGTTTTTAGCTCTCTTACAGCAACAATTGCAGCGGATGTGACGTAAAAATGACGCAGGCAAGTCGATTTGAACTCAACATGTAAACGGCCTTGGTGATTCTATGCCGAATAAAAATTAATTCAATTGGTTGAGATTGGATAGTAGTTCTCTGGCGGTGGGCGCAAAAGGGTGTCTTGACTTCAAACGCCGAGATTGTCTTAGTTCTGGGGTTGGTGATCTTGTGATGGAGGAGGTGATTTAGCTCAAAGGCTCGGCGAGCTAGGGTGAGCGTGGCTTGTCTGCGACGAAGTTCTACAAGTGGGATGCCAGCGAGAACCGTTAGGTAATCCGTTGGTGTGGAACAGTCGCGTCGCTAGGGGGGGCGGCCCGCCCCGGGTGTCACCCATTTGGGGTGACACCATTTAATGATGAAAACAGGGTAAAGTTGCATCTAAAAACGTTTTAAGACGTTGTTGCAAGCGTCAATGCAAGCTTCATGCGTTCAAAAGCATAAAAGCTCTCACAGCCAAAAGCGTTTTTTTTTTGTTTTGCAATGCAGGTTTCATTTAGTTGCTATCAGTGATCGCATTGTTTGCATTTGCAAGAAGCTCGCGAAGAAACATGAGAGGGTTTTTATCCTTTTATAGCGACGTTAAAAGGATAAAACTTTTATCTGTGATAAGAAATGGGAGGCCAAAACGCGCATTTTAGGTGAAAACTTTTATTTATGTACTCAGCGACACCAACTATATTGCGTCAGAATGCACATTCTTTAAATGAAATAGGTCTTCACAACAAATCATAGAGAAGTTCTTATGAGGTAGGTTTTATCCAGGAGCGTATTTGGGGGGGGCATTGTGCCATGCCCCGCCCCCCCGTTTTGACTCTGCCGTTTAGTAAAAAGAACAAAACTAATTGTGCCAAGTGACTTAACCTTTTACCGCATAACGTTCCCATATGGGAACATACTTTGAATTGTACGCAAATAGTTAACTTTTTTGCAAAAATAAAAAAATATTGATATTTGTTGTAAAGTTGAAGATATGTTAGCATTAAAGTATTTGCTTTTGTAAAATTTTTGAAAATATTTCCAAGATTATTAGCAAATTGAAATTTGCTGTTTTCGAGTAACCTAACCCGTATATTACGTCATCACCAAAATTGTTTTTTAAAATGCTCTTTTTAATTTTTTTTATGAAAAATATTTCTTGAGGGATTGATTTATAACATGCATTGCATATTTTTAAGGTAAAGTTTATTTCCAGCTGATTATGCAAATTTGAATGCAATTGTTCCCATATGGGAACGTTAGGCGTTAGAAGAATAAATTACTGTAGTTTTCGGGTGACGTAGAAACAAATCTCAATCATCTCTCTTGTTCTTATGTTCTGTAACGCATTCAAAATCAGGATAAGCGTTAAAAGTAGTGAGTTTTTGCTTTGTAAGATTTCATTTGGACTGCACTAAATCTTTTCTTTGTGAAAATAGGAATGCTTATTGCTTATATTGCACCTTTTCATAGCAATGAACACACAGTTTTGTCTAGTCAAAAATGGCAATTCTCAAGCGTAGCGCCGACTACGTGAAGTTTATGACTCAGTAAAAGAATTTCTTGATTCACTGAACCGAAAATCGGGCATAGTCAATTTACAGCAAGCTACAAACTACCGGTATTAAAAGTTTGTATGAGTGAAAGTCATTTTCATAGCATTGTTTTACAGCGTATCATTTATTTCAAAATTCACGCTTTGCGCACTGTTATAAGTAAGGTTACGCTGTCACTTTTTATTTTACCGTGTCATGGAAAGTGGTACGTTTTACGGAACAAAGAAAAGACCTTTTCATACTGTTACGCTGCAAGAAACTACAAACTTTGCAGAAGCATCTAGCAGTGCAGCCACATCAATAACCGTAACTATTCTACCACCTGCATGTGGTGATCAAAACGTTCCAAGCGACGAAGAAGATTGCGACCAAGGTCAACAAAACCGTGTGTTTGAGCCAGCAGGAGAAATGGAAGTAGTGGTTGTTTCGAGTTCCGACGACGAAGATGGCCACTCTGAGACTGCGAGTGAAAGCAGGCGTACAGATACCCGGTAAAAAAAATCCAGCTCATTTACCAAAACTCTGTTGAGTGATACACTGCCTGTCAAAAATGAAGAGAAGTTTCCAGAGCTTCTCACGAAATCTTGCTACGAAATATGGAATCTTTACGTCAATGATGAGCTTTTTTCCTACATCTTAGAGCAAACAGAGCTGTAAGCAAGAAGAGACAAAAATGATCCCAGTTTTGATATTTCACTAGATCTCAGAAATTTTATTGGAATTTTGATTTTTTTTTTGGATATCATTTTGTAACTTCAGAAAGAGATTACTGGAGCAATCAGCCGGACTTAAAAGTTCCGTTTATATCAGAAACTATGAGTCGCGATAAATTTTTAAGAATAAAGAAATACTTTCATGAGGCGGATAATCAAAATTTGGAAAAAGGAAATAAGGTTGCCAAAGTTGCTTATTTGTACGAAATAACGAATGAAAAGCTGAGCCAATGGCAAATCTTTTACAAGAAACTGAGCATTGATGAATCTATGGTACCGTATTTTGGTAAGCACAGTGCAAAAATGTACATAAAGGCAAGCCGATTCGTTTTGGAACAAAATATGGACTTTGTGCGGAGAAGATGGATATCCCTATCAGTTGAACATATATACCGGAAAAAAATTTCTCAACCTACCAACGAGCCTCTAGGTCAGCGAGTCGTTTTGGATTTACTGGAAGTGGTCAGTAGATCATCAGAGCCGAAATATCATGAGATATACTTCGACAATTTTTTTACTAGCACAAGATTGCTGCAGTTACTTTCTGAAAAAGGCTATATTGCAGTTGGAACTATCCGAAAAAATAGAACAAACGGTGCTTCAAAATCGATGATATCCAATCAAGTCATGAAGAAGAAAACCCGTGGTAGCTTTGACTATCGCTGCAATGGTAACATATTTATTTGCAAATGGCATGACAACAGCATTGTTAACTTTTCTAGTAATTACTTCACTCACCAGCCCGTGTATCAAGTGAATCGCCGGGTTAAAGGACAAGGCTTCAAAGAAGTGACCCAACCAAACTTGATTCGGCTCTACTACAAAGGCATGGGTGGGGTGGACTTGATGGATCGCTTACTAGGATCGTATAGACCAATGATCCGAGCTAAAAAGTGGTGGTGGCCATTGATGACGAATCTGCTAAACATTTCCATTAAGGCAGCTTGGAAGTTTTATTGCACTCCACACGAAAAAGATGCCAAAAGATTTCTCATCTTGATTTTAGAAGAGATGTAGTACTGGTTTTGATGAAATCTTCCTCAAGTAGGCGGCAGACACAAGGAGGTAAACATGCCGATCTGCCTACAGAGATTAGATATGATGGATAAAATCATGAACCTGTACCTTGCACCTAAGGCAGATGCATTGTTTGCTCGAAGAATACTAGGTCAAAGTGCGGCAACTGCAACATTAGGCTTCACTACAGCAGAGGAAGTAATTGCTTCATATATTATCACAAAAAGTAAACATTGGGATGCTTCAGAATTGTGATAACATGCTTTCTTCGCTGAGACCTACTTCTTAAACTTTCATGATACTTTTCTTTGTCATTTGTATCTGTTATAACACAAAACTGCATTAAGTTTATTTGTTCAGCTGTATTATATTTTTTTGAAACATGAAAGCGATCGCAGGAGAAACAAACAGAGGTCTTTATGAAGAATCTTATCCAAGGATGCTCATGTATTCTAAGTAGGAGTTGAACTCACGTCTAATGACATTATGTTCATGGTTGTCGTTAAAACTACGCTCCATCTCCCTGTATTGTGCAGCAAAACACACGTCATTTCGAAAACGTAGCGAAAGTTCCTAGCCCGGGTGCCACCAATTCTAGCAAGGCCACTGATCGTACCGTAGAGCAAGACAGCGCTGTTTCTGGCTATTAGCCTTCATCACTGATGTGGAAGCAGGCATCCAGTCACAATGCGTAGTGCGTTGTTAATAATGGATCAATCAAACGAGAGTGGGCACTGCGACACCAGACAGGTGCACAATACTCTGCGGTAGAGCACACAAGGGCGAGAGTTGCAGTGCGCAGGACTGAAGCACCAGCACCCAAGGTAGTTGTAGCTAGTCGTCGGATTAATAAAGCTCTGGCGCTAAGCTTCTTGCGAAGTGACTCAGGTGTAGCCTTACTTGACTGTACGTGAAAGATCAGTGGCGTAGCAAAGGGAGGACAAGTGGGGGCTCGCGCCCCAGGGCACATCACCTAGGGGCACACCAAGAAGTTATTTTTACACTCTTTTTTCGACGTATTCACACAGATTTTAAAAACTACTTTGTGGATTACTGTTTTGTAATGTATGCTGTTTGCAAAAGATTCAAATGACGCTTTACTTCCGACCAGAAATCACGCACCAAAGGGGCGCAGGATTAAGTGATTTTATACTCTCCAGTTTCGACGTTATCTTTCAAACTTAAAAACAGTCAATTTATTGCAATGCACCTGACACCGGTATATGCTTTTGGCAAAGGAGTGAAATCACTCTTTACACCCGATCAGAAATCGTTGTCCGTTTACTCTATTATCACAAACAGGTTTCAAACTTTGCGTACGTAGTTATTCAAGGATCCTACTAAACACCGAAAAGGACTGAAACACCGCAAAGGACGACAAAGGACATCAAATTGATGTACTAAACACCACAAAGTACGACGAAGAACTTGATAACCTTAACCCTAATCTAACCCAAACCCTAGCCCTAATCTAACCCTAACCTTAGCCCAACCCTAACCTAACCCTAATTTAAAGTCCTTTGTCGTTCTTTGTTGTGTTATGATTCCAAGTCTTTTGTTGTTCTTTGCGGTGTTTATTTGATCAATTTAAGGTTTTTAGTCTTTTGCGGTCTTTAGTAGGACTGGTTATTCGACTTTGCAGCAATTAAACAGAAGGAAATATTGTAGAACTGTGCTACAAGAGAAGTAAAGAAGCGATAGGTGTTTATCAGGTTTTCATTGTTTTAGCGTTAGATAGATGCTTAGTCGGCGGCAGAGCAGTCGACTTAGGGGGGCTAAGCGTTTACCAGGGGGGAGGCCAACGTTTGAAATTTAGCGCAAGAGCGGTTGTTTTCAAAAGAGCAAGTTTGTTGATTGGGGGGGGGGGCTTAGCTCCCTGGCTCCCCCTTGGTGCCGGCCCTGGATGGATACTAAAGATTGGTGATAAGCCGATTAAGATACGCGTATACAATAGTCGCTCGCTGTAATACTGTGCTAAACCTACACCACAGTGATCCTAAACTTTTTCAACCAATGGGTCGTTTCTGATAATACAATGGACCAATTGAAGCAATAACTAAATTGAACCATAGCCTCAATAGCCTTTTCTGGGTGTTTTTTTTTGTAGTTTGCATTGTTTTGCTCCCGTAATTGGAGTGTAGACTGTGATTTCCAATGCGGGTATTTTGAATATTTTAATGACAGCAATCACAAAATGACAAAATAGGCGAAAATCTGACAGTTTAGGGATTGTGAAGCGCAGCCCCGTTGCTGCTACAGAGATAATTTAGTTAAAAATAAGAAAAATGTGGTATCGTAGGATAAAATTGTCGCTGAGCGCTTGTCTGCCCCATATAAAATGCAATTCCATTTTCTGGATGGCCTTTTTTTCAAAATGACAGTACAAGTTCTTGTTAAGATTTTAAACGAAAAAGCTTTGCAGTTTGATGTGAGCAGCTTTCCCTAGTGTCGGCTCCTAGCCGACCGTTGATGCGTTGTCTCCAAAAAAGAAAAAAAAAACAAAAAAACAGGTCTTCACCCACAATTCTGGGATCTTAAATGGAATCTTGATCCCCTTGACGGCTAAGTGGTCTCCGAAAAAAAGGGTTTTCACCCAAAATTCGGTGACCTCAAATCGAAACCGGAGATTCTTGACGATTATATGGTTTCTCTAAAAATAACAAAATAATTTTCAACCATAATTCGGGGCCCCCAAATTGAATCTGGGGTTCTTCGACGGCTAAGTGTACCTCTCACCACACCACCTGGGTACCTCTTTAATGGGCCCCTACAATGCTCTTTCGTTTGCTCCTACACAGCCAAGGGCCCGGAGAAGATTGCCCCCCTTGTACCCCCAGCCCTCTCTCATAGGCCCTGGGGGTGGGGGGGTCCTGTAGTGTATCTTTTGTATCCTTGACATTCAGTTAGGACGGTCTACAGCATTAGAGCAAAAAATGCAATTTTAGTAAAAACCTGCCAATTTCGTTCTGCATCTCGCTCCAAAATGTCTTCTGATTGTACTCCAGGGATTGCATGTCATAAGTTTTCTCCGGCCCCTTCTGGCCCAGAAAAATTGCCGCACTGGTAAATAAAATATCTCTAATTTGTAAAAACAGATAAGCGTTTTAGAGTTTACATTGTTAGTGATTTAACTGGTAGGAAGATTACGCCAAGAAAAGAGAGTGGAGCTCAAGGTCGAAAACGGCGAGCCCAATTTGAAGCGTCTTTGAATAAACCCAGAAAATTTATAAAAGGATATTTTACAAGTAGTGGCGATGTAAAAAGACAATCAGCCGATATACGAAGACAAAACGAATCAGTTGACACAGACAATCCGAAAATTACCTCAGCTAAGACTTGCGCTAATTCTGTAATTTCAGCGATTGAAGAAAGCTCACACGAAACAGCTTACAACGTATTTGATTCTGAAGACACTGATAGCAGTATGATAGATTTTGTTGACGCCAGCAGCACACTGACACCTACACCAAGACAACCTCTGCCAGCAACGACGCCTATCACTGATGTGGCTAATATCGACAGCTGCGATGGTGGAAGCATTTCTAAGGTGGGGTAGCCCAAAACTAATTTGAAGCTGATTAAAAAACAAGAAAAGCTGTGGGGGGTCCGGGGGCATCCTTCCCCGGAAGAGTTTTGAAAATTTCCATGTTGTAATGGCTATTGTAGTGCTTATTGAATAACTTTTAGGCAAATTGTGTTTAAATTTTTTGACCCTAATTCTGAGTGCTTCGCCAAATATGATGCATTTTGTTCGCACATTTTTAATTATGCGTGCTTAAGGCGTAAGGCTTATAGCTATCGAAAAGGTTCGAAATTACCGGTATAGAAAGTTTGTATGCATCAAAAGCATTTTTGAAAATGGCTGGTGGGAGGATGCATATCTGTCATTCTACCACTATGGATCCGCCCCTGGCCATAAGCTACTGAAACCATCAAAAGAACCTGGCATATTTCAGTCACTTGGCACCATTAGTATTGTTCTTGTTTGCTAAAAAGCAGAGTCAAAGGGAGCATGGCACAATAGCCCCGCCCCTAAATACGCTCCTGAGGGCCGGATTTAGACACAATGAAGGGCTCTAGGCTATTCGATCACACTGATTGGAAGAGCAAAAAAAGGTCTTCACGTCCTCAGATATCCTGTTTTCACTGAAAATATCGGTATAGTGAAGAGCAACAAAAATGTATACACGTTCTCAGATGTTCTGTTTTCCACTGAAAGTATCGGTGAAGTGAAAAAAAAAAAGATCTTCATCGTTCGAGATGAGGCTCCCTATTTTTTACGAGGCGCTAGGTTTCAGCCTGCTTAGCCTATACGTAAATCCGCTCCCATGCCTACAACCCATATTTAGCCTGTCCACATGTGACATGTCCAATTTATGTGGGCATCAGACCCACGGTTCTTGCTTCTAGTTTCTGTTCCCCCTATCCCACAAGCAAAATTTTAAAGAAGGCATTTCTGGATTTAAGCTCTTTCCTGGTTTTTAATTTCGATGGTAGGTCTATCAAGTTTCAAATACATTCATACAGAGGCAATGTTGTAAAAATAAACGTGTAAATTAGGGCCCCCCTACTGATAAAATAGTGGGGGGGCGGGACAGGGCACCCGGCCCCTGCTTCCGCCACCTATGCCTATCAATCCTAGCATTTTTTAACTGTTTATCTTTAAAGTCCTTTTGTGTCTGATCATAAAATAGAGAGTGATCTGCAAACCACTCAGCTAGCTCTTGCTCTTGACCCGATATGTCAGACACACAGTACCCTTTTTTCACTAGATGCACCTTTAGCAGCGGACGCATTTTTCTTCTAATCCACTTCAATAACTAAACTTCCAACTCGTTTATATAGACAGTAGATTAATTACCAGTCTTCTCTACTCATAAATATGCAGCAAAAATTGCACGATTCCATTAGACCAGCCGGCAACCCCTCGTCGACTACCAAAGACTGCTCTCAGACTGCAGGAGTCGAAAATGGTTTTGCAAACCGTTTGTCAAACTACTTACGACCGAGTCCGATCTCTTGCGACTACTGCCGACCAATTTTGATGTCGGCGATTGTTTTTTTCGATTGCCGACCATTTAAGTCCCAGTCTCACCTAACGATACGACCGGTTGCCGAGTGCTTACAAACCAGTTTTTTGCTCGCAGTCCCCAACTGGTCGAGCTAAATGGTCGGCGATCGAAAAAACAATCGCCGACAACAAAATTGATCTGCAGCAGTCGCAAGTGATGGGTGTGGTGGGTGTGGCCAGGGTGAGGGGGTAAAGGGGGTAAAATCGTTGAGCTGGCACAACAAGTTACTTACCCTATAGATATAGTTTTAGTCGTTTATAGTCGCAGTAGAGCTCTCATTTTGGGCTTAAACGAAAGAAGAAAAACTACAAAATTTATTCAACAAAAAAAATTTCAAGTTCATTTTATTATGACGTCATGATGTTTGAATTTGAACTTGATTTTGCTCAATTTTTTTGCAGTCAGGGTGCATAACTTTAGCTATAGCGTCTAAGTTGATTGAAGCAAATTAATAAAACTTGTTCCAGCAGGAAAGTAGTTTCTTACCCTCAAAATGAAACTATTTGGACGCTTTTATGATAAACACAGACAAAATAACGCGCTAAGTGTACAAAGACGCATGGTTAATTTTAAACACTTTTTCATGCAATGCGGGTTCCGCATGATTGATATCTCTATGAAATTGCATGGCGTTTGGGCTAGTTTATGTTGGAAAACGTTTTTTCGCTGTATTCTTCAAGAAGATTGCAAATAATTAATGCGAGGTATCAGGATAAAGGGGGTTTCAAATTTGGATATAGAGATATAAAAGGCTTCAGTTGCAAGCATCCCAAAGTTAACGATTTTTTGTGAGTTGAATAACACTTACGAAAAACCCACGGGTAAGCTTAATGTTGGTTTCATCAATCACTTAGTTAATTCGTTTGCAATTTCGTATCTTGAAGTTGAGTCAATTTTACTTGAATCAATGGAGGATCACCAGGTTTAACTGATAAATTGGATTACCACGTTGGATTTTTATTTCTATAAACCCTGAAAATAAAGTTAAAATATTATCTAAATATATTTCACGATAGTCGATAAAGTTTTCGCTTATTTACTGTAAATTGCATGATGCAATATTTTTTCGCTTTGCTGTTTAGTCCTAATTGCTAAATTTATCATGTTTTTGCATGATTTTGGCCAAAAGTTTAACGGATCGCAAGTTATAAACGCCACAAAATATTAACGAAAGTTAATCTCTTGAACCCCAAAGTTTTGGCCTTATCACTAAATAATAAGTAGGCCTATAGGTTTCATCGCAATGCTGTGCCCATCTACATCAAAAAATTATTCGATGGAAATACGAAATTTACTTTCGTTTCAGTCAATAGTAACATTGCTAAATATTTCATTTCGGTAATTGTTCATTTCTGTCTTAGAAATTGTTAAAAATAAATAATTGCTAAGTTGTCACAAACATTCCTTGTCTTCATCTCCATAAGAATTATTGTGGATTGAGTTGCTCAAATCTCTCATAGCTGTGCAAAAAAGAAAAAAATACAAGATGCTGGAAAAATGCAATTAGCCTGCAAAACCACGTTGACTTCGGAATGTTCGCATTGTTTTTGTCCCATATTTGCATCATTTAAGATCGAGCTTTATCCCACCATTTTCCACTTCATCAAATTATGACCAAAATTTGTTGACGACTATTGTAGTAGCTATGGCGTTTATTCGAAGCAAGCAAGAGTGTCTGTATTGGCCGCAGTGCTAAAATATATATCTGGGACAACAATTTGATTGTTCGCTTTTCAATTTTTCTAGCGAATAAATGCGCTAACATCAACTGGTTAAATAATTTTATTGAAAGATGTTAATTAAATTAATATTTAAAAACGTAGCAAAATACGTACAAACCAGTGGTTACTGGTTCCTAACCTCAGGGGCTCGCCTACCTAAAGGAACAGACACAAATTTTCAAGGGAGCTCTATGCTCGCGATGTGTTTTGCAACACATGATTAGTTTGCTTTTACGCAATTGCGACTGCGACTCAACAATAGCTTTCCGATGAGGAAGAAACGGAGTACGCTGGATCTCTTCCATTTTCCATCAGTCGTACGGTTGTTTTCTGACATATTCCTTGCAATGGCCTAAACGTCTTAGGTAGCAGAAATTGAAGTATTCGATTCCTGTACAACCGTACTTGTTTTCTTACGTGTCTATGGGTAAGTTAATATCAGGGAAGTTGCATCTCTACTAGACATATATAGAATTTAGTTGGTTAGTGGTTTTCTACAAGTCTACAAAACGCTACATGCAGGTGGGTAAATAACCTGACTAGGATAACGTATGATTTCCTAGTGAAAGAGCATTTGTGATATGGTACTACATTTTATCAAAATGTTTTGGCTGGTGTTGTGTTACTTCGTAACCAATTAATTTGAAAAAGCATACCATGTTGCTGTTCTTTTATGCTAAAGGCGTGAAGAGCATGAAATAATTTTTCAGCTCTGTGGCCAACGCGAACCAGAGACATTTCCTTAGCTGGTACACATTAAATGGCATAGCTACAGCAGATCAAAAATCGCTTACAAAATTTGAAAATCTGGAAGATGGATGGTGGGATACAGCTCAATCTTAAATGATGCAAGTATGGGACAAAAACAATGCGAGCATTTCGAAATCAATGTGGTTCTGCGGTCTATAAATCACATTTTTCCAGCATTGTGCAATGTTTTTGTTCAGCTATGAAAGATTTGAGCAACTTAATCCATAACAATTCTTAGGGAGATGAAGACGAGAAATGTTTGTGACAATTTAGCAACTATTTTTTGATCAGTTTCTACGACAGAAATGAAAAGTTACCGAAATGAAATATTTAGCCATGTCGCTATTGACTGAAACAAAAGTAAATTTCGTATTACCACCGGATAAGTTTTTGACCACAGTTAAAAAGTAGAATTTATTAACCCAAAAGGGATCATCACGGGTATCTAGAAACAAGTAGAAGTTTATAAAATGAAACTGAAATCGATTAGCTCACTAAGACACTGCGCCTCACAAATCTACGTATGAACCGTAACACTGTGTGCTGGCTGAAACAGACTGTTGGGTTAAATAAATTTTACTTTTTAACTGTGGTCATATTGCATATTTGCTCTAACTAAAGCTAGTTATCGTGCACTTTTTGAAATACTGATCTCCATGATTATGGATAAGTTTTTGATGTATAGATGGGCACAGCATCGCGATGAAACATACTTTTCAGTTTTTATTCAGTGATAAGGTAATAAGTTCAAATTTTGGGATTCAAGAGATTAACTTTCGTTAATATTTTGTGGCGTTTATAACTCGCGATCCGCTAAACTTTTGGCCAAAATCATGCAAAAACATGATAAATTTAGCAATTAGGACTAAACAGCAAAGCGAAAAAATATTGCATCATGCAATTTACAGTAAATAAGCGAAAACTTTATCGACTATCGTGAAATATATTTAGATAATATTTTAACTTTATTTTCAGGGTTTATAGAAATAAAAATCCAACGTGGTAATCCAATTTATCAGTTAAACCTGGTGATCCTCCATTGATTCAAGTAAAATTGACTCAACTTCAAGATACGAAATTGCAAACGAATTAACTAAGTGATTGATGAAACCAACATTAAGCTTACCCGTGGGTTTTTCGTAAGTGTTATTCAACTCACAAAAAATCGTTAACTTTGGGATGCTTGCAACTGAAGCCTTTTATATCTCTATATCCAAATTTGAAACCCCCTTTATCCTGATACCTCGCATTAATTATTTGCAATCTTCTTGAAGAATACAGCGAAAAAACGTTTTCCAACATAAACTAGCCCAAACGCCATGCAATTTCATAGAGATATCAATCATGCGGAACCCGCATTGCATGAAAAAGTGTTTAAAATTAACCATGCGTCTTTGTACACCTAGCGCGTTATTTTGTCTGTGTTCATCATAAAAGCGTCCAAATAGTTTCATTTTGAGGGTAAGAAACTACTTTCCTGCTGGAACAAGTTTTATTAATTTGCTTCAATCAACTTAGACGCTATAGCTAAAGTTATGCACCCTGACTGCAAAAAAATTGAGCAAAATCAAGTTCAAATTCAAACATCATGACGTCATAATAAAATGAACTTGAAATTTTTTTTGTTGAATAAATTTTGTAGTTTTTCTTTCGTTTAAGCCCAAAATGAGAGCTCTACTGCGACAATAAAGGACTAAAACTATATCTATAGGGTAAGTAACTTGTTGTGCCAGCTCAACGATTTTACCCCCTTTACCCCCTCACCCTGGCCACACCCACCACCCCTGACCCGGTAGAAATTTGATTTCGTGCATGGTTTGAAGTACTTTAAACGATAATAGGGATAAAAATTGGCAAGCTTTTGGCTAGGCTCAGACCTCTGGGCTGCTGTACTAGTTCTAGATTGGACCTCAAAAAGGTTCCAAGTAGTTCCAATTGTTAGAATTGCAATTTCGCAAATTAACTGTTGCAAATACAAGCTTGACGCTACTTCATTATATCATAGCAGTCTAGTGTTGACAAGTATACGGGTAAGTCTGCTTTTAGTAAACTCGTTACCTGGGTGTAGGGTAAAGATTCAGCTTTAATCTAGGCAAATTGTCGAGTTGGCTTGTTTCAGTAAGTTGACTACCTGGGTATCGCAACACCACCATCACTAGTCATTACAGTTCTGACGTCTGAGTTACCGGTATGATAGTCCGTACAGTTCCACTTTTACTAGGCTATTGGACTTAATCTAGTCTCTACCGTATCAAGGGTTTCCAAAAATTGGAAACAGTTTCTAAACTAAGAAAAATCAACATCGTAAAGATCAGCCCGTGACTTGCCTGACAAACTTTTATAATTTTGGTTTAGCTTACAAACCAAAATAAAAGTTGTGTTTTTATTTTTATTATTTAACGCAGGATAAGTTTGGAACATCCTTTCCTTTTTGAAGGCGCGCGCCCACTGCTGATCAAAATTTCTGTATCGCGGTCGCGCGCTTTTTACAGTTTCATCAGAAGAAAAAGGGTCCTACTAAACACTGCAAGGGACTGAAACACCGCAAAGGACGACAAAGGACCTTACAACCCTAACCTAACCCTAATTTAAAGTTCTTTGTCGTTCTTTGTTATGGTATGATTCCACGTTCTTTGTTGTTCTTTGCGGTGCTTCCTACATCAATTTGAGGTCCTTTCAGTGGCGTAGTGCAACCAAAAAATTTGGGGGGCCCGAGTTAAAACTAGGTCTAACTCTTAAACACAGCCCTTGCCATAGCCGTCGTGCAGCCAACAAATTTAGAATGGCCCGAATAACAACTCAAACATATAACCTATTGATCACAAGAAACTTCTGTAAAAGCCGTGTTTAGCATTGAGTAACGTGACGAAAAAAGGAAGTTAGGAAAAGATACCAAAATAAGTCGTGATACCCCAATTTTCGGATAATAAATCGAGATTTATTTTGATACGTCAAACTGCTACTTAATCATGGACAATTTTATGCATAATCAATGTGGCCTCACGATTTAACAAAGGGTTTGACATTGCTAGGTGAGGAAAAAGCCTCAGCGGCCGAGCCCCCAGCCGCCAACGAATTTTTACGGTTTTCACATAAAAACACTCGTTTCAGCACACTTTCTTATCGAAAAAGGACATGCCGGTACCTGCAGTGAGTGCAATCACTATCGTAGTGTCAGATAATGCAAAAATGTTTTGGTAGCCCGCAGTGGCGTAGCCAGCCAAAAATTTCGCAAGGGGCAAAACTTCATAGGCTTGTCCAATGGCGCACTCAGGATTCGGCAAAGGGGGTGGCACAACCAGGGGTCTGGGGGCAAAGCCCCCAGCCGCCGGAGGCTGAAAGGGGTATGAAAGCAGAGCCCCGAGCCACCACAGATTTTTAATTTTTTTACAAAAAAAAACACACATTTTAGCGTAGTTTTTTGTCGAAAAAGGTCACACATGTTCCCCTGAGTAGTCTTAATCCGCCCCTGCTAGCGTTGTTAGTAGACTTACGTTTTAAAATCAGTATGGCTTAAAGTAGAAGATTCATTTTTCCCAAAGCTTTTCATCTGACACTCTTCAGGGGAAATCGTCAGAATGAAGAATAAGTGAACCAAACTGATTTAAAAAGGGAAAGAAGAGCTCTGATTGGTTAGAAATAGAGAGCTGTGATTGGTTGGTTAGAAATAGCCAATAGAAATCAGACAGAAGAGCTCTGATTGGCTGGGGAGTCAAAGGTTTAAGATAGTTTCAAAGAATAAACGAAATCTTTTTGTTTGCAGAGGATAGGTTTGAGAGATTTAATAAAAGTAGTTTCTAGAGCGGAAAGATGAAAGAGAGAACGGCCTCGAGCAAGAATTGAAAAGCCTCGAGCAAGAATTTTTAAATCAGTTCGGTTCACTTATTCTTCATTCTGACGATTTCCCCTGAAGAGTGTCAGATGAAAAGCTTTGGGAAAAATGAATCTTCTACTTCAAGCCATCTTCAAATTCTGTACCACCATACGTCTGTTCTAGAATCAGTATATTTGTTTGCAGGTTAGTGGTAATTGAAAATATTTCGAGGGGGGGGAATTACCTCCTTTGCCACTACGTTCCTGGTAGCCCATGTCTACAAGCAGAAACTGGGCTAAAATAAATAAAAGGAGGCTGCAATCATTATTAGTTTTGACGTATTTGATGGGATGACGTGTATTGATGTCCTCTAAGCTATAATCTTTAACAACGCATGCAAAGTGTTTTCTAAATTCTAACTGCACATGAAGAAACTAACTTTACACCTGAGTCGAAGCGATTGATTGAAGCAAAAATTAAAAAACAAAAGAATAAAATTTATACAGTAGAATAAGAAGGGAGGGTATGGGGTTAGTTTGAAGGACGAAAACAAAATGACAATGGCTAAAATTTTTATTTTTTTAATTTTAAATTTTTTAAATTATGAAAAGTAACACATCTCAGAAAATTTGGGGGAGCCCGCCCCCCCCCCCGGGCCCCAATGGCACTACGCCACTGGGTCCTCTGTCGTTCTTATCGGAGTTTCAGTCCGTTGCAGTGTTTCGTAGGACCGGAAGAAAAAGACTCGTTTTTCTCTATTTGGAAAACATTTTATGCTTGAATGTCGATTTTTTGCCAAAATGGTGTGATGAGCCAAAAAAGTTTTCATTTCCAAAAGTGGGAAGAAGAAGTCGATTTTATCCTGCGCATGCCAGAAACTATAGGTTTCGCATGTGCCTTGTTCAAAATTCTGGAACGTTCCAAAAGCATCACTTTGGTTCTAATTATAGTACCAGGTTACGAATCGAAAACTTTGGTTCTAAGCGTTTGATTTTAGTTCTAGATCTAGAACAAATAGTTTCAATCTGACATCACTGGATTTGTCCCGACTGGTCGCGCAAAAAAAGTTGTAGCAGTCAAACCTGTATTGCTCTGCGACTGATCGGAAAAAACGAAAAGCAATGTTTCTTGACTCTATTAGTTTTTGCTAGCTTATGTCTTCGCTTCAGTCATGGCAAAAGCTTCCCGATTGAAACTGATCAGTCTGCGTATGCAATTGTGTCTTGAACAAGAACAGGATCTTATTGCTCTGATGCAGATTAAGACTAAATCTAAGAAATGAAAAAGGAAACTTTATTGGCAGGAGCGTATCCAGAAAGTTTTGGTGGGGGGGGGTTGTAATTTTGAATTAGGTTAAATGTTAACTAAATACAAAAACGTTACGGGCGTAAATAAGCCCTTTGAAAATGCTTTATGTCAGGGGCGTATTCAGAAACTTTTTCAGGGGGAGAACCAAGTTTCGTCACTTTTTTAAGCGTATTTTTTCCGACAGAGTTAGTTCTAAGCAACTTAATTAACAAAAACGACTTTTTTAGGGTCCAGGAGCATGCTGCCCCGGAAAAATTTTGAAAATTGACATACTGTGATGGCCATTTTAGTGGTTTTTGAACAATTTTCGGACAAATTTTTTTTCTATTTTTTTCTCCTAATTTTGAGTGCTTCATCAAACATAATGCATTTTTTTCGCACAGTTTCGATTATGCGTGCGTCAGGCGATTAAGCCATATTGTCATGAAAAGGTTCGACATTATAAAAAAAAAATTATTCATACAAAGCATTGTTGAAAATGGCTGGTGAGTTGGGAAGGAGGGGCGATGCATCCCCTACATCCCTCCTTGGATCCGCCCCTGATTATTGGGTGAGATCTTGGGTGACCAGAAGATTGCAATACGGTATGTATTATCACACTTTAATGAGAGAGCACGAGCGTGATTGATGAGAATGTAACCGGAGATGGTTAGAGAAATTTTGATGCGTGTTTCTGAAAGAATGCGAGAGCAAACAACAAGGTTTAGAAAGCTTTAGAACCCGGTTTAAAACTGGCAATCACTCTTTGTCACCTTGCAACTGGGGAAGTTAAGTTTGTCAAGAAATTATTGCGGAATTTCGAGATATTACTGTTACGCCTGTACCTAATGGGAACATATCCCTGACAAATTTTCCTCAAAGTAGCAGTGTCACTTCTGCCTTGGAGCCTTGGATGGTAAGCATATTGCTATTAAATGTCCAAATAACTATGGTTCTGTATTTCATAGATAGGCCAATAAAGGATTTTTTTTTCATTATCCTTCTTGCCTTAGGCTTAGTCAGAGGTGGGCACGGTACTTTCTTAAAGTACCGGTACTCGGTACTTTGTTAAAAGTACCGGCCGGTACCGGTACTCTATATTTGAAATTTAAAGTACCGCGGTAAAAAGAGTTCCAAAGAGAAAGTACTGCCCTATGTTTTGTTGAATTTTAATTAGAACTGCACGGTTTCATAATAATTAGGCCTATGGCTATTAGTTAGCTAAATATCTAATTACTCAATATGGTAGTTTTACCGGTAGTACTTGGTACGGCACACTTCACGAATCACAAACTATGCGCCAACCATCAAAACACGGTACAAAATAAAGCATAGTTAATCGTTAGTGCAACAAAAATCAGAAGAATGATGCAATCATTTCCCTCGCCCATAGGAAAGGGCAGCAACGCATAATGCGAAAACGTTTTTTATTGGAAACCACTTTCAGCGCAGAATGCGACAAAAAGATTGTGGAATTTTGAAAGAATGGGGACCCCAAAACTAGAAATAGCCTACGCTGGAGTTTTCAATGGAAAGAGTTCGTCATAAATCGTAATGACGCCAACCTTTAAGGGAAGTTATTAAAATAAAAACAGGTTTTTATCATCAAAGTGTGTAGAGCGGAGTATCCAATTATATTTTCAGAAGTATCAGATTTGATAATGTAAAAGTGCTCGAGGAGTCGAGGACCAATAACATTTAATGGCATGCTTCGCTGTTTTTTGAAATTTGTTGCACTCCGGATCATTACGTGGGGTAAATCCTTTAACTTTTTCATGGCGCATAATTTTCGTGTCTGCAATTATCGGAAAGCACTCAAAGCTGTGAATTAGATTCATGTGATGATAATAATAGACAATACTTTGTGCGACCACGGACGAGTACAATATAAAAACTCATAACGAGACCGGAGACCCCTGGGTGTAGAACAGTGATCCTCAAACATCTTTGTTTTACCGCTTCCTTTTGGAAGTTGGAGACTTTCATTACCCCGTTATCAGGAAACAAGTTTTAAAAAGGGCATACACCGTACGTAGACATTTTTTAAGATGGGGTTGCGTAAATGCGAAGACACGTATTGCTTTGTGAGATAGCATACCATTAAGTTAGTTGGAGCAAAAATATGCGCGTTAGGAGTGAGGATTTAAATCTCATAACGAAACTAACAGAAATCGAATAAGCTTCAAAGTAAGACGGGAAGAGCTGCTGCAATAGACGGTCATAATCAGCAACGATTATTTTGAAACATTATAAATACTTGTCGAGTTGGCACGAGTAAATGCAATACCAGCACCGAAAATGTAATATGCTGTTTAAGTAGGCGTCAGTCCGGTAATGTTTAGGATATAGGCCTTTTAAAAACGAAATTGGTTTCCGCTTGCTAATAATGTGGTCTACATCGATCGAATTTTCAAAAAAAAACTACACAATTATTTTGTATTTTTGCATCTTTTTAAGATTTACTAAAGAAACCAGCTGTATTAAAGAGAGTTGTAAGTCGTTGGAATATCTAGAAAAAGCATTTTTGCGAGTCAAAGTCGAAAAAGTTAATTTTGAAATCTGCAAAATGAACGTCTTAAAACTACTTCAAAATTTTTGTCGTCCTTGTTCTCATAGTTAAGTTTAGGTTTTGAGTTGCATTAAAAGACGCAAAAATTAACCAATCAAATCCGTGAGCCTACAGAGATAAAGTAAACATTCCTGAACCGTATTGAACAAGAAGAAAAACATTTTGGAGGGCGCATTTATTTCCCTAGGGCTACGCATTGCTCAACTCTGTTTAACATGAGCCTACTTAAACCATGTTGCACGCAGGCTATTAAAAAATCTACACAGGTCTCAAGACTTTCTTTTACAGTTACAACCTTATCAACAGACGGTGACGCAAAAAGGTGCAGACGAAATTATTGAAAAAGTTATATTCTGAATTGCCTTTAAAGGATTTGGAAATGATTGTCTGAAACACCACTCCTCTTCTGCTTCAAAATATCTTTTCCTGGGAAAAAAATCTTTCTATTGCCGCGCTTGACGGGTTGGCAGCATTGTATTCTAAAAACAAATCTTTCAAACGATTGCTGTGGAAGGTGTACAGATGCAATTGTGCAGACTTCACCTTTATTATTTTTTTTTTTTTATTGCAGAAGATTTTGTAAAAGTACCGAGTACGGCCTAAAAATTGAAAAACAAAAGTACCGGCACTGCGGTACCGGTGCTTAACCGTTACTTTTGAGTAACAGTTCCAAGTGATTACTTTAGAAAAGATATTTGTTTAGTAAATACCAAACTGGCTCCTATAATGATTAATGAATATCAAACTGGCAGCAAACGAATATTTCTTCTCTTTTGTCTGGCTTGACGCTCACAAGCAGAGAGAAAATATCAGGTACTTAGTAATCGTTACAAAATTCGAATCCTATAATGATTACCAAGTATTCGAATCTTATAATGATTACCAAGTACAGGCACCAGATATTTTTTCTCTGCTTGTGAGCGTCAAGGCAGACAAAAGAGAATAAATAGCAAACTGGCGGCAAACGAATACATTTTCTCTTTTGTCAGGCTTGACGCTCACAAGCAGAGAGAAAATATCTGGTACTTAGTAATCATTACAAGATTCGAATTCTATAATGATTACCAAGCATTCGAATCCTATTATGATTACCCAGTACCAGATATTTTCTCTGCTTGTGAGCGTCATGCCACACAAAAGAGAAAAAATATCTAATTGGCGGCAAACGAATATTTCTTCTCTTTTGTCAGGCATGACGCTCACAAGCAGAGAGAAAATATCTGATTCGTAGAAATCATCATAGGAGTTTAATCCTATAATGATTACCAAGTATTCGAATCTTATAATGATTACCAAGTACAGGTACCAGATATGTTCTCTGCTTGTGAGCGTCAAAGCAGACAAAAGAGAAAAATATGAAACTGGCGACAAACGAATATATTTTCTCTTTTGTCTGCCACGCAAGCGTGAAGGAATTTGTAGATTTGTCAGTAAGAAGCATTATGAAATGAAACTAGGCAAGAGGAGTCGTTTTCGCGCTTGGTTTAAGTCAGTTCGCTTGCGCTTCTGAGTCAACATTTTGGGTAAAATATCGATTTGAAACGAAATTTTGACTTCAAAAGTGCTGTAGTCTTCTGTGCTGTAGTTATGCAACACAGTACAAAAACTAAACGTGGCATACTGTTCAGACTACTAAAGACTGTTCGCAAACTGCAAGAGTCGTAAGTGGTTTTGCAAACCGTTGATCACTTACAACCAGAGGTGTAAAGTAACCAAAGTAGCTTTACTTAAGTAGCCTACTCAAGTAGCATTTGTCAGTAACGAGCACTTTTTAAGTAATTTCAGTTAAGGATACTTTTTATTTTTACTTAATTAACATTAACGTAATGTAGGGCTACTTCCTTACTTTTTATTGTAAAAGTAGTTTGCACGCTTGATAGAGCCTGTTTAATGTTAAATTTTTTTGAATTGGCATGGTTGAACAAAGTGTAGGCAACAACCCTACAAACCATGGTGAGAAATGAGCATGGGCGCTGCGTCGACCGTCGACACTGGCAAGGACAGACCGGCACGTTTGGGTGATTAATCATTATTTTTCATCAAATATTTTATTTTACTCTCACCCCACCATTGAAGTGTTTTTTTGAGGAAAAGGCTAGGTTTGCAAAAAAAATCTACTTGGGTACTTATTAAGCAGTTATAAAACTTGTTTACTTTGCACTTCTTCTTGCGTAACAAAATCGTTCAATACTTTCTGCTCGACTTGCACTACATTTGCTTGCCAGTAACAACACTTTCACTTGACTACGGTTTCTAACTACTTTTTACCTCTCCGCGTGCAACCGATGCCGATCACTTGCGACTGCTGCCGATCATTTTTGCTGTCAGGGATTGTTTTTTCGATCGCCGACCATTTAACGCGATTAGTCGGGGACTGCAAGCAAAAAACTGGTCGTAAGCACTCGGCAACCGGTCGTATCGTTAGGTGAGACTGGGGCTGTAGTCGAAAAGCATTTGACGACAGGTCCAATGCAATCGTATAATTTCTGTTGCCTATTTACGAGTAGAGAAGACGGGTATTTAGTCTATTGCAAGAGTGCAGGGGTGTCCAACTCAAACTCGCTAACGTGCCAATTTTTGTTTCATAAATTCCTCGCGTGCCAACGCTTGGAAAACTACCTTTAATTCAATATTTTTTTCTATATTGAAAACCATGTTGCTTACAAAGAACTAAACATTCACAAACAAACGAAAAAAACAGTTACAGCAGCTTGAATTTTATCAACAAATTCAATTAAACGAAAGCCTTTTTTTGCAAGCATTTGTTTTGAGCCAACTAGGAAAATTGAGCTTCAACGGCGCAATGGCAATAATACGTATTAAATTATTGCATTAGCTGACTTCACAATTTCGCTTTATTAAGTTTCATGATAGGAGATCCTTGTTCACACAAGTTTGTGCTTCCAAGTTAAGCTAACCAGATTCGAGCGTTTTTCAAAAGAACTGGATATGTTTCTTCCTGCAACTGAAAATAAAACTAAACATAATGCAGAATCAATCTATGAAGTGCGTGGAAGCTTTGGAGCAGGTTAACCTTCATAATACATTTTTCATAATTGAAATTCAAATTTTTTCGCTCAAAAATATCTTATTTATGACAGAACTTTCGCGGCCCATCAATTAAGAAGAGCTGTTTTGCAGTAAATCATATCTTGTAGTTGACGCAAAACTAGTCTGTGGTTTAGCAGATATCTCAGTTTCACATCTAATACCTCTTGAATCAGGATTGATGAGCAAGAACTGTGAGAATCGGAGACTAATTCTATTAGTACGATACTGCAGCAATATCCTGTATAACGATACTTAAAACTGTATTGTAGCATGTTTATAAAATATGGCAAGAGCTCGCGAGCCACTTTTAATGTTGTCGCGAGCCACATCTGGCACGCGTGCCACGTGTTGGACACTCCTGGTCTATTATCAATTATAAACGAGTTGGAAGTTTAGTTATTGAAATGCATAAGAGGAAAAATGCGTCCGCTGCTAAAGGTGCAGTGACAAAGAAAATATGTGTGTGTGACATCTTGAGTCAAGAGCAAGAACTAGTTGAGTGGTTTGCCAATCACTCTCTTTTTTATAATCAGACACAAAAGGACTTTAAAAGATAAACAGTTAAAAAATTCTACGATTGATGGGCAGGCAAAGAAATATGGTATGAACCGTTACAAACTACGGCAATGGTGAAACTTCATGCGAACAATGCTCGGTAAGATCAATAAAAAAAAAGTGGTTAAGCTAGGACAACCCTAACACCACGGCAAACCTGGCTAAGAAAAAAACATTGCTTTTGTTTGTTTTTTCGATCAGTGATTAGTCGCACAGCCATACAGGTGTGACTGCAACTACTTTTTTTGTGCGATCAGTCGGGAAAAATCGGTAAAAAACGCTTGCAGACTAAAAAGTGACCATGATCGCCGACTTGCTAATCGTATTGGAGGTGAGACTGGGGCTTTAGCCCGACCAGTTAAAAACTGCGAGCAAAACTGGTCGTAAACTCTCGGCAACTGGTCGTATCGTTAGATGAGATTGGGTCTAAAAACCTGGAGAATAAATAACGTTTCATAAAAGGTGCGACTAAAATAAATTGTAGGACCCTGCCAAATATCAATAACACTAATTTTTTGAACTTGGCTTTGCTACTTAAAACAAGCACCAAACTGCATTTTTACCAATAATAAATTTTGAAATCCCTACTCGCCGTGACAACGTTGGTAAACTTCAATAATACGTATGACAAGTCAACACTTGAAAGAAAAATGACCACAGCAATTTGCTTTCTTTTAGCGCCATATATTAGCTTGGAAATTTTAGACATCATGTAATATTAATTCAAGAAATGTTAATAAAGAAAAATAACCACAGCAATTTGCTTTCTTTTAGCGCCATATATAAGCTTGGAAATTTTAGACATCATGTAATATTAATACAATAAATGGTAATTGTTACGGCCGCTTTCGTACCTTTGTAAGACTGCACAAAAGAAAAAGAATAAAAAAAATTGTTTCGTTGAAAAGTGTGTCATAAAGCACCGAGTTAAAACGTGTTTATTTCAGACGAATTGGACGCCCTTCGTCCACAGATAGAAGCTCTCAATGCAAGTATCAACGGTAGGTTTTGAAGAAATACGTTTTCGCCTACAATAAGCAAAATTGCAAGTATTTTAAATAAACGCAAATGCTTAACATTGTTTCAATCTTTTAAGTATCGTCAGTGGTCAATGACCTGGTTTGCCAGATTATTTTTACAACAATTATCCCCAAAATAGCCAATTCCATTTAACATCAGCCCAAATTTCTTAAGCAATATACATGACAAGTCAGCACTAGAAAGAAAATGAGTTTGCATTACCACGATTTACTTTCTTTTAGCGTTATAAGCAGGGTTACCATTTTGTGCTCATTTCTAAGATTTGCTTATTTTCAAGGGCAATGTCTTGCACAACGTGAATGTGCTTTTTTCTAAAAAACGTGCTAATTTTTGAATTTCGTGCTTAATATATTATGTTAGTTGAAAAGTTTTTTTTTAATTAACGAAAATTGAAAGAAAAAATGCTTATTTTTTGTTCATTAATTATTTTTAGCATTTTAAAATGAGTTTTAATTACTTCATCGCTACAACTTCGTATAAAGCGATACTATTGTGATTTTGCAATAAAGAGCTTTCGAATTTTTGGTAACCTCTACTAAGTTGTCGCAACAGCAGGTGCTAATTTTTTGGTGTGGACCGATGGTAACCATGGCTATAAGCGTGGAAGTTTCAGATGTCATGCAAGATTAATACTACAAATGGTAATTGTTACGGCCGCTTTCGTACCTTAGTAAGACTGTATAAAAATAAAAAATTGTTTTGCTGAAAAGTGTGTCATCAAGCACTCTCTTAAACCGTGCTCTTATTTCAGACGAATTGGACACCCGTCGGCCACAGATGAAAGCTCTCAATGCAAGTATCAACGGTAGGTTTTGAAGAAATGAGTTTTCACCTACTATAAGCAAAATTGCAAGTATTTAATACAACAGCTTATAATGAACTCTGTTTCAATTTTTTTGGTATCGTCTATCTAGTAGTCCATGTAGTAGTCAATGACCAGGGTAGCCAGATTATTTTTACAGTAAGTATCCCCAAAATAAACAATTCCATTCAAAATTAAGCCTTTCCCAGTGGGACAAATTAACTTGCCGATTTGTTCTTAACACTGTTCCTATGCTGAACGTCAAGCAGGGAAGCTGTGAATACCAAGTTTACTGTCATTTGTTTGATCCGACTCGGAACCAAACCCGAGTTTACAGCTTCCGAGGCAGACGCTCTTACCACCCGGCCATCTGAACTGTAAAAGTCACGACAAAATCCAGATTCATCGCCCTTCTATTTTAGCTGTTGTACAAAACTTAGCTTTTATAGGCTTCAAAATTGGCTATCCTCCATACCAGTATCAGTAGGGTAAAAAGCGAAAACTTTTGGGGGGACAGAGACGGTTTTATAGGCAATGATCAAGGGGACCCATTTTTATTTGCCCGTAGGTAGTACCCTCTATAAAGTTTTTCATCCGGCGATGTAAGTTCAATGATTATCCTTAACGCAGCGAATCACCTGTTTTCTTCCTGCAGCGAATGCATATATGTCACCATGAAATGACCAGACCGACTTCCAGTCAAATACCTCCCGAGCCTCATTTAATAGTTGAATCCTTCGTTTGGTTAGTGATTCAGTGATGATCATCCTTTTCCCCTTTAGTAATCTTTTGCTTGAATAAACGGAGTTCCTTTGGTTACGCCGTAAAAATTTAACGATGACAGGGCAGTAGTTAATGTTGTTTGAGGGCAGAGGATGGGCAACATCAATATCGTTCAACTGCAAAAGAGGGTCTAGTTTTAAGTTGTCATTTACCACATTACATATATACTTTTCATGCTCTAAATACTCTACCTTTTTCGAAACTCCTTCACATTTGTGGACAATCAGACAGTTGGACCTACCAAACTGTTGTGGATCGTCCAATTTCCTTTCTTGATCTTCCATCCTTTTTTGCAGTGAGTTAATGATTTTCTGCAAGTCGTTGAATGCAGTCCTCATCTCCATTAACTCGTTTGCTTGCTCTTTTTGATCTGTAACAAGATTGGCAGCAGCAACAGCACCAGCATCAGGCCTGTTGCTAGTCTTAGAAGCCTCAACATCAGGCCTGGTGCTAATGCTAGCATATTCAGCCTCATACCTTGCTAGTCTATTTCCCAAAGCTTTCATTTCCTTGGTGATTTTGTCTCTAAAATTTTCCATTGATTGAAGTAGGCTACAGGTGTATATTGCAATCAAGAATTTGAGAAGTTTTTTTTGAAGTGTAGCAGCAGTTCACAGTCACTTTTTTTTTTAATACTAACCTAGTTTACACAAATTTATGGCCTAAATTTTATAACACCCAACTCCATGCGATACACCTTATTCAAACAGAATCTACCACAGTTAATAGAATCAAACCACAATAATGGTAATTGGACCTGACCTGATGTACAATAAACTTTAAAAAAACCAAGAACCCTGGGGTCTTGCATTAAAAACAGCTAGAACGTAATTGAGTTGCCAATGTAAGACTGCTGGCAAAATTATGAATTTAGTATGGAAGATGCGTGATTCTATTTTAAGCAAGGGTGGAAACCTGGCTACTTGGCGTTAGGGTGTCAGTTTCAGTTTCGGTGTATTGAAACTCAGATGTCAGGTTTCAGTTTTGGTTTGGTTTCACGGCTGTTGAAAAATTGGTTTCAGTTTCGGTTTCAGTTTTGCTAACGCACAGCTTCGGTTTCTGGGTTTCAGTTTCGGTTTAAGTTTCATCCAAAAAAGCTATTTTATTTTAAATGCGAATTTTTTTAAGTTCTACTTTTTAGCGTTTTTGTTGTATTGCGATGATAAGTAGCAAGTCAGATGGCCGAGTGAGGAGAGCAATTGCTTCAGAAGTTGTCGACTTGGGTATAATTCCGAGTCTGGTAAAACCAAAGACTCAAAAATTCGTATCCACAGCTTTTTTATTTAACGCTCAGCATGAAAGGAACTGTTCTGGTAATCATGGTGATGACGATTTTTAAAATCCAAAACCTTAAAAAATTCTGAACAGGTTTTAGTTTCAGTTTCGGTTTTGACGTTTCAAGAAAAAACGGTTTCGGGTTAAGTTTAGGTTTTCAAAAATTTGGCTGAGTAGGTGTCAGTTTCAGTTTGGGTTTCAAAAATTTCCTTCAAAACCGGGTTTTCAGGTTTAGATTTAGGTTTTGGTTTCCACCCTTGATTTTAAGTGAACTAGTTTCTAAATTTTTAGTTGAGCCAAGTGGCTCAAAAAATATCAGTTTAGTCGAGAACAAAGCATTAGTGTTTCAATACTGCATCTACAGTAAACTGTGGTAAAAAACTTTTGTTTTGCAACCAACCTACCGCATTGGAAACAGCACTATAGTCTAATGCGCATATCTTTGATGAATCCATTACAGAAACAAGTTCTGCAGTTGAGCCAAATGCGAGACCACTTTGACCTCTTGCAACAGTCGTAACTTAATTGTTTGTACTATAGGTAAAAGATATCACAGACAACAAAGCATGCTTTTTTTTGACTGGGAGAGTAAGATTAGGCCTACCGGTATATTTTAATTAAGATGTCAACAAAAAAGTGTGAGAGCGGAGCATCTAAGCGCAAGCGACGAAAGTAGCTAGAAAATGCTGTAAAAAATTCACTCTCTATTATACAATTTTTGAACCCAAGACATTGTGCTATCGCATGTCCGCATTAAACCACCAAGCGGTAAAAAATTAACTTCAAAAGGCAAAAATGGAGTCAGAATTTACGGAAGAGTTTACAATATACTGATTCTATCGTTTTCGCGGCTTAAGTTAACAGTGACGTCATCAAGGGCCCCTTTTCGCTATGTGGCCCTTTTCGCTATGTGACGCTACTATTGGTAAACAAGTAAATGCACTCGCTTTAACAAAAACTTGCATTTTTCAGAAAGAAATCAAAAGATCTCAAACAGAAAATTTGGAATCCTTACTATCGTATTATTCGTAGCGACTTGGGCGGCTTTTGGTAGTGTCATAGCACTAAAAAAAGTAAGTTTGTAATTTATACTTGTCGCGAAATAGATGATAAATTATCCACGAAGGACAAAGAACTACTTGATCGCTGACAAGATGACACTGTACAATCTCCTTAAAATTATTCACCCCTTCCTTTTTTAGGCTACTCAAATTTTTTTTAGTTGATATTGAGAAATGATGTTGTGGGGTGAGACAGAATCGTTACAAAAAGTATACAGCATTTCAGCATGACACAGAATACTCTAGCATTACAGACGATGCCAACAGTTCTTAACAAAAAAAGACAGGCTACAAATACAGCATTTCAGCATGACACAGAATGCTCTAGCTTCACAGACGATGCAAACAGTTCGGATAACGTCTACTATCAGCCAACAGATTCGGTTAGGGTTAGGTTTGGTTAGGATTAGGTTTGGTGAGGGCTTAGGGTTGTAACTAAACCAAACCCTACCTAAATTTAACCCTAACCGAACCTAGTCCTAACCAAACCTAACCCTAACCGAACCTGGGGCCTGATACTAGACATTACCCAATAGTTCTTAACAAAATAAGACAGTCAGGCTACAGATCCACAAGCAAAACTTATGGCGCGCCGTTTGGAAAAAAATTATATATTTTGTAGCACATGTTTTTTCAGTCAGTTTAGAGCAAAAAATGTCCAATTTATACGTCGGAAATTTCCGACTTGTATATCAGGCAAATCGTACTTTAAGTTGAGCCAAAATACACACGCAAAATAAGTCGGAAATTTCCAACTTATATATTGGAAATTTCCAACTTGTTATATAAGACAAAATTCACTTTTTAGTCGTGCAAAATTGACCTTTCAATTAAGTCGAAAATTTCCAACTTATATATTGGAAATTTCCAACTTGTTGTATAAGAAAAAATTCACCTTTTAGTCGCGCAAAAGTGACCTTTAAACAAAGTCGGAAATTTCCAACTTATAGCCTATATTGGAAATTTCCAGCTTGTTATGCAAGACAAAACTCACCTTTTAGTCTCGCAAAAGTGAATTTTAAATTAAGTCGGAAATTTTCAACTTATATGTTAGAAATTTTCGACTTTTATATCAGACAAATTATACCCTAATTCGAACCAAAATACATGCGCAAAATAAGTCGTAAATTTCCAACTTATTTGTCGGAAATTTCCGACTTGCTATATCAGGCAAATTCGGAAATTCATCTCTTTTAGTGGGACAAAATTGACTTTAAAAACAAGTCGGAAGTTTCCGACTTATCAATTGAAAATTTACGACTTGTTATATCGGACAAGTTGTATTCTGAATTAAAGAAAAAGAAGTCGTACAATATAATGTCGGAAACATTCAATTAGCCTGTGCAAAAATCGTGGGCTTTTGCCCCGCGGGCTTTTCTAACCCACTTTCGTGGTGCGTTTTCATGTCCAAAATGCTAAGAGTGGGCTTTAAATTGAATGCTGAATTAAATTACCGGTAGAGACGCATTGTGAAACAGCTTAGCAACGATGTAGCATGATTAGCTTTGGTAATGCTGAAGCTATCGTCTTTTTTCGTATCAACATTAAAAGCTGCTTAGTAAGGGTGGTTAACCAATGCATCTTCGCAATTTACTCCTTCATTTCATTTCAAGGCGCTTGGCCTGTTTCCACTTAATCTGTTTCTCTCGCCTTGGAAGCTGGTATGCTGGGTTCTATTCTCAGTCGGGTCAAATCAAAGACTTTAAAACTGGTATCTGCTGTTACACTTGCTAAACACTCAGCAATTAAGTGTAGCGCGGAGGATGAAATAAACAGAGAATAAAAATACGTCAGTGAATTCTTGACAAAATTTAGTCCTGGCGCTAAGGACCTTAGTAGATATAAAGCGCCATACAACCACACAACATTTCACTATACTGTAACCCAAAACTTACGCGTCAGATCATCCCAATTTGAAGCAGCATTATGCAGTTGTCAGTTGTAAGCATAGAGAACAGACGTGTTTTTTGGTCACAAATTTGCAAGGAACAGCAGTCTGTTTTTTGGTCGCAAATTTTGCAATCAACAGCAGTCTAACCAAATTGCCAACTGGGTCTTCACATTTGATTGACAAATGTTTGGCAATGCAGAAGCCTAAGATCCAAAGCTTTGTAACAAAAGAATTAGAAGCACAAAATAAGGCGCAAGCTGAAGAAATTGTAGTCTTGAAAGCTGAAATGACTAAACTAAAAGACAGTCAACAAAATTTATTTCGGCACAATATGAGGAATTAAAAACCAAATACGAATTGTTAGTTACCAGCTCTAAGGAACAGAAAAATGTAATAAAATCGCTTTCTACATGTTCCCAACACTTGGAAGAAAAGAATCACGCTAACTGCGAAAAACTAGATGAACTTGAACAGTATGACAGAAGGCATAACCTGATTTTTGAAGGTGAGCCCTATGAAGATGGAGAAGATGCTTCACAAATATTGATGGATGTTGCTAAAGCGCTAGAGGTCGAAGTCGAGCGAAAAGACATATCTATAGCTCACCGTTTACCTACCCAAAATAGCAGAGCTCGTGGGCCTTGCTTGCAGCACCCAGCGATCATCGCCAGATTTGCGAATAGAGAAGTAAAAAATTTAGTATGCTCGAAAAGATTTCAAGCAAGAAACATTAAAAAGTTCTATGACAAAAATGGAGGTATTATTCGTAAACGAAAATCTGACGCAAAGTCGTAAACACCTTCTGTGGCAAGCAAAACAGAAAGCTAAAGAATTGAACTGTAAATATATATGGACAAATAATGGAAATATTTTTATCAGGAAAGACGATGAACATAACAGTCTTGAATAATCTATAGGCCATCAATTATTTAATTGTGTCGTTATTAGTATGTAATGCAAATTATAGTGCATCTTTTGTAATTTTGACCTGCCGCATTCGCTTCCCTTCGCAATTCAAATGAAGACGATGAGTTAAAATATTCATCGAGTGAATACTTAACTTATGATGCATTGAGTAATTTGATGTCTGTGTCACCTAGTTCGCTTATTCATACTGTGAAATTTAATATCGTCAGTTTATCAAAAAACTTGGACAAGTTAAATCTTTTTCCAAGCCAACTTTCAAAAAAGATGGATATTACTGTATTTGCATAAGTGAAACACGTCTTAAGGATCATAAGATCAAATATGTTCAACTTTTGGGATGTGACTTTTTCTTTTATAATTCTGACAAAGCCGCTGGTGGTGCAGCAATATATGTAAACAAAAGCGTACAAGCTAATGAAATTCATAGTCCTAAACTAAATGTTGGGGACACTGAGGATGTTTGGATTGAAATAGGTGATCGCAAAAACAACAATTCTATAATAGTCGGTTTCATTTATAGACATCCTCGCCAAAATATTTTAAACTTCGAATGTGCATTCGCTAGCTCCATAAAGTCATTTAAAGCCAAAGAAAATTACCTAGTTTTTGACGACTTCAATATCGATTGTATGGATTCGAACTCCACTGCCAGCGTTTCAAAATATGTAAACCACATAAACAATCTAGGATGTGCGCAACTAATTGATAAGCCCACCCGTATTTGTAATACCACAAGTACTATAATCGACCACATTATACCAACGTGATATTTACGAATGATGTATCGCCTCAATTATTCGCCATGACATTTCTGACCATTTACCGACTTTCGTAGAAGTGAAAACTGCCAACATTACCAAAAAATCCACCAGCCAGTTGTTCAGAAATTTCTCATTCGACGGCATTGAATTGTTTCTTATAGGACTAGAATCGAAACCAGCCTATAACCAAGAAAGTAAAGAATCAAACCTTACCTCTTTAATTGAAGTTTTAACTAAACTCACAAATAAGCACTTCCCGCTTACAGCTCCAACTCTCAAGCAATTTAGGATAATAAAAAAACCCTGGATCACTAACGGCTTGCTCGTATCAATAAAACATAAAAACAAACTTTATGGGCAGTGCATTAAAAAGAAATGTCCAATCTTACTAGCTAAATATAAGAAGTACCAAAATAAACTTACGCATATTAAAGAAGCCTCTAAACAAAGTTATTACAGTAACTTAATTAATGCCAGTAACAGCTCTCCTAGCACTTGGAAATGTATCAATAAAATTTTGCGCAAACAAAAACCAACCTTTACCTTACCTCAATCGCTGAATGTTAACAAAAAGTTAACCACAGACCCAGAAGAAATTTGTGATGAGCTAAATAAAGATTTTGTGAGCATTGGTAAAAAAAATCTTGCCAATTTGCTAAACCTGACAACCAATCATAAACAATATATGGGTAAAAGGATAAGTAACTCCATATACTTGCAACCTACTGATGAATACGAGATTGTTGGCATAATATCCCATTTTCAAGAAAGTAAATCCCCAGGGTATCTCGATATTCCTGTCAGATTAATCAAGCACGCTAAACACCTTATTGCCACCAACCTAGCTCGCTCAAGTATTCAAGGACGGCTTGCAAACAGGTTACTACCCTGATATTTTAAAAGTTGCTAAAGTTGTACTGTTGCATAAAAAAGGCTGCAAATCTGAAGTTGGCAACTATATACCTATATCCATTCTATCACCCATTAACAAAATATTAGAAGTATTACTGCGTAGACGCCTAACTGATTTCTGGGAAAAGACTAACGCACTATCTAACTTTCAATTTGGTTTCCGTAAACACAGATCCACAAACGATGCCATTACTTTCGTACACGAGAAAATTTTACAATATAGGAACAATAACTACTCAGTGAGCAGTCTCTTTCCTGATTTTGCTAAGGCTTTTGATTTGGTTAATTATCAAATTCTTTTAAGTAAACTGGAACATTACAGAATAAGGGGTTCATCTCTTGAGCTATTTAAATCGTACTTGACGAATAGACAGCAATATACGTTCATAAATAAGTGATATAAATCGTCAATGTTATATATAGATACTGGAGTACCACAAGATAGTGTACTCGGTCCCCTCTTTTTCTTAATCTTCATAAATGACTTTACCAATTGCGTACAATCCGATTGCGTTTCATATGCCGACGACGCGGCAGTCATATGTTATAACAAAACTATCTCCCAGCTTCAATTGCAAACAGAGCAGGAAATGAAAGGAGTGACAGAATGGACATTAAATAACAAACTATCCTTAAACATTGATAAGACGCAGTGTTTGTTTTTTACAAATAGGGTGCCATCCCACAATAATTCGGAATCCCTTATCCCTAAAACTGGTACCAATCAACTGGAAGTAAAGCCTGGAGCTAAATGTTTAGGAGTGTTTATCGACAATCAATTGACCTAGAAAAATCATACAGATTATGTAGTCAATAAACTGTCAGCTGTTGCTGGTATACTAACCAAACTTAAACATTATATTCCTCGTGAAGTACTAAAAACTTTTTACGTACCGGTAGTACTGAAAACTGTTTACGTTAGTATTCGTGCCGGTAGTTTACACTGATCTCGGCAGCATGGCACAGTAGTTCGGAGCGTCGTTTTTACGACGATCATGATCGCAAGGTTATTGGTTCAACTCCCAACCCAGTCTCGTTGTCGTGTCCTTGGATACGATGCTTCACGATAATTTCTGTGCTTGGTGGAATCCGGCTAGTAGCAAATTAAAGAAGTCAGAAGAAAATTCAACCGAAAAACTTGAAAACCAAAGCAACTTCTAAGCGAGTCTGGATTTGTTGTGCGCATAGCGCCTTCGCCGCTTTCTCGAAACAGGAGGATAACGATAAAGAAATCAAATCTCAACCGGATTTAAAGCAGTACCGGTAGACTTTTTTTGGAGAGACTACTGCCTGCACCAGGTGCACCTAGCCAATGAGCTTGCAACTAAAATAAAAGATCACTCTTGGTGCCTACAGCTGCTTGGCAAGGTCGTATGCTAAATTGTCAACTTCGTCATCGTCATTGCTCGCACTGAAGATTTTCGCGTTTTATATATCACTTTGCCGTGCTTTATTTTTACATCGATGCAACTAATTCCACTCTACTCAAGAGAGTACCTATAGAGACCGAGCTAGCTACCCCCCTTAAGAGGACGAATTTCCGATTAAAACAAAAACGTGTATAAGAGAGTGAAAATTTTGTAAAAACGCTTCGCCTAAAACTTATCCCTTTCCGTGACAATTGCAAAAACGTTTTTGAACCGAAATACTACCCAGTGCCAACCTATAAATTAATACGTTGAAAGTCACAAGCCGGCATCTACAAGCCAAAAAATGCAGCCTTTAGCACGCTGAACTTCATATCTAAAAGCGAGCAATGACATAAACGTTGTACGTCGTCGAGAAAACAATACAATTATTTATTTAACCTGAAGGCTGTCTTAAGTAAGTCTAAGCTCTGGACGAGGTGCTGCGCATACCGGTATGAAAAATGATGTGCAACAATTATTAAATAATAAAAATTCACAAGAACATAACAGCTAGAAATGCCTTTTATTTTGCAGCGTCAACCTTGGAGTACCGGTAATAATAACGTGATGAAAATATATCGGGGCGGCACGAGCAAACGCAAGGAAAAAGCAATAATGTACGTTGTAAATTGTAAGCAACGACTGTAAGCAAGGACGTGCCTGGAGGAGGCAAGGGGGCAGCACACTGTAGGGTTGGAAGATCTTTTTTTAAAAACCCCTCTTGAAGACGTTTTTCAGAGGACGCCTTGAGGCAACGTTCTCCAAAACTAGCGCTGCAAAAAAGTTTGGCAGTCCACAATTATTACGCCAAAATAATTAGCAGCAATTTCTACTGGATCATTGCTAACAAAATTTTCTCGGTAAAATTATAACCAAAACAATTTCCACTCCAAAGACATTGCATGAATTATATACTCAAGAAACAAATCTGCAGATTTCATCAAAACAGTTGCACTGAAAGTAACTACTCTAAGCGTACTCTAACGTTATGGTCACGACCTTGAGGTATATGAAAACCCAAGCAGAATATGTTTTATTTTAATTTGAACTTTTATCTTTTCATTGAGAAAAAGCAATGGAGCGCTATTAACGAGCTCAACCAAAAGATGCATGAAACTGATAGGGATTTTTCGACAAAGCAAAATTATTGCGAGTTGGTTCGTTCCCAATTCTCGAGACCCCGGTTTTATTTTAGACTTTTAACTCGCTGCCTGAACAAGTAGCTCAACAAACTTTGATATTGCATAAATTTCTTGATATCATCATATTAACGCAGTTAAATAAAGTACTGTAACGCCAAAAGAACGTGAAAATAAAGGACTCTTTCTTTGAATTGTGAAATGAGTTGAAATTAGGATTTAGATCAAACTTTTTAAGCGACGAACGGCACAAATATTGCTTTACTCCGTTAACCTTGAAGAGTGACTATACGTTTCACAGCAAATTCTGAACAGCAAACTTTGCACAGATAGTGTTGAACAGACAGTGGTTTCTATAAAAAGAAAATTCTAATTAGACTATTACCGGCACTAACAATTATCAAACTATGAAAAACATGTACGTATCAGAACTAATTTTCCAACCGAGAGTCAAATATCCACTATCAAGACACATCAACTTATCAGTCAAATCAAACTACTATTGGCAAAGCTAACGCCACACTTATCGGTAGTTTTAACTTAACACTTATTCAAATAGAATAAAAAACAAAGGCTGAGATTAGTACTGTTTCAATAATAACTTAAAATAGGGGGGGCTTAATTGTAACTTTTTTTTCAGACGCCAATGAGTCCCTATTTTAAATTATGCTATGACTCTGTACCATCACAAAAATACAAAAAATTTTGCTATATACCTTAAAAACCTTTGTTCAAATAAAGCATGAAGATAACTTGGTATTAAATAAACTTATCGCATTGGATGTAGCTTAATACGTCCGTAAGCATGGTGGTATACGGTAACAACAGCAATTAATATACTGGTTAGTTAGTGTTCACTTTATTTCTAAGTATGCCAGTGCCGAATTTCTTTTTTCTTTGAATTGCTCTAATAGTTTGTTGCTTTCTACTGATTTCGCACGTATAAGGTAATGACAGTGCAAAACCAACCAGCATCGTTACTATGCCAATTCATCATCAGCTTTACCAAAGTCTTCCGTGTTGCAATAGATTTCTTTGCTTCAGTACGTTTTCAAGTTCTTGGCACACACAGCTGTTTCTAAGCGGAGGTGCTTTTACATCAAACGAAAAACTTCATTAGATTTTGAAAGAAATACCGGTAAACAAGTGTCTTGAGCAAAGCGAACTTGGTGGTACATGACTTTTCTTTTGGTGTCAGCTGTCGCATCGTTGTTAAGAAATAAAACGATGTACATCTTCTGCTTGGAAAATGCTTATCCGAAGTTTTAAAGAAACTTTAAGTTTGTTGATTATCGATTAATGACTAACTTTCTTTAGACGAAAGTCCCAGTTTCAAGAGATCATCTGCGTTTCATTTCATATTCTAGCAATTTTCGAAATGATTTTAGAAGTTTTGTAATGCTTTCTAAATCCGTCTTTTGATTGAAGTTCTGCCAAATCAACTAGCAGGGCCGGCGCCAAGAGGGGGCCTGGTCCCCCAATCGACATGCTTGGCCCCCCAATCAACAAGCTTACTCTTTTAAAAACAGTGGTCTTTGCGCTTAATTTCAAACTTTGGCCCCCCTGATAAACGCTTGGTCCCCTTAAGTCGACTGCTCTGGCGCCGGCTCTGTCAGCTAGTTTACCTTTCACATAAGACTTGCTGCTGCACGATCAACTGCTTTGCTCCAGGGATCTTAACTTGTACTTGATTGTGCCAACATCTCTTTCGTTATCCAAGTTGCATGCTGGTGCCAAATCCAAAACGGGATCCGAAAAATCGAGCTGATGAATACCTTCATTTCCAAACAATATGCAGATGATGTTTGAGGAAAATCGAGATGGCAATCTTAACACTAGAATTACCAGGTTTTTTTTATACCTAGAATTACCATGGTGTCGTATAGGACACCTTCATACGCTCTACGTTTTTCGCTATCACAGATTCACTTTAAACTAATTTTTGCGCTTTAAATGTCAACATTTAGTCACAGTACTTATTTGTGAATGAAATTTTAATATTTGAAATCAAATTTTAAAGAACAAAATTTGTGAAATAATCAGTCTATTCTACACTAAGTTACTGACAATTTTACAGTACAGAAGTAACAAAGCATAATTAGGAGAAAGGAAAGTAATGAACAACAAACTACAATAAAACAAAACTAGCAGCACCCATTGCATTTTACAAAAATCATTTTAGAATTATCTTGAGAGCATTTTCCACAAGTAGGATTTTGGCATTTGGAGCATATAAATGTAGTTGCATTGCTACATCCTGTTTTATAGCATTTTCTGCGTTTTCGTGGTCCAGATGTCAAAGTGCTAGGAGAGCAACTGTTTTGCTGTTTTTGATGACGCAAATGCTCAATAAGCTCCAGTATGAATTGTCTTCGCGACAATTGAATACCAGTGGACTTTGCGTAAATTGCGCACGCATTGATAGCTGCAATATCGAGAATGTTGCCCCAAACAGCTAGAGGCCATCTTCTGGAGGCTGATCGAGTACTGTACAAGCGTGCCATTTGGTCAAAGCAGTCTACGCCCACTTTGTTTTCATTGTAAAAACGTATCACAAATGTTTTTTTGGCAGCAGTGGTTGTATCTACATCAGGTGTGGAATGCATAGTGGACAAAAGACAGACGGTTTTCTTAGGTTTTGGTTGGTATCTCACTAACATCGCACCACTGTTCTTGTGCCAAAAAAATTTACTAGAATTTACACCCTCTTGCTGAGGCTCGGTCATCGATACTGACAAGTCACGACGATTCTTTTTTATGGTGCCAACTAAAGAGAACTTTGATTTTTGCAGTTTTTCAGCCAGTGGCAGTGATGTGAAAAAATTGTCACAACAGATATTGTAACCTTTTCCCTTGATATGTTCAGAAATTTTTATTACTACTGACTCTCCGAGCGGTACGCCACAACGACTTTCTTTTTCTTGTGCACCCAAGTACGGCGTAATGTTTGCAACATACTTTGCTTTGACATCTACCAAAACCCAAAACTTTATACCGTATTTGTCCGGCTTGTTTGGCATGAAGGTGATGAAACAGCACCGAGATTTTAGAGGCATGAGCTGCTCATCGACGGTAAGAGAAAAATCGCATGTATACTTGGACTGACACATAGAAGTAAAAGTTGTGAATACGTCTCGTATTGGTGCAAACTTGTCGGCTCCTGCCCCACTTCTTATTCTGTTTGGTTTGTCATCGAAACGCAGATATTTTAATATTTTAGTAAACTTGTTTCGGGGCATTGTTTCGCCAAAAATAGAAATTCCATACTTTTTACTCCACAAAAATGCAACGGGATGATTCTTTCCATACACACCTCTAGCGTATTGCAAGGCAATGAAACTTTCAAGTTCGTCTAGGGTCAAAGAGAAGTCGACGTCTCCACGGCGCATAGCTTCATCAATAGTGAACTTGGTTATCGATCTCAATATTGACTCATGAATGAACATCTTCCAAGCGTCATATGGATTTGTAATACTGCACGAAACACTGCGGGGTACTCCAGGAGTTGCAGTGAAGACATTGTGCGTAGCAGTTCTTCCAGTTAGCGCAGGTTGGCAAGACGTCCAAATTGTACCATTTTTGCCGGTTATATCGGACGAAGTATCGCTTTGTGCACCGATACTTGTAACACCGTTGCTATCATCATCCGATTCATCTTCACTACTATCACTGGCAATACACGCTGACTGAGCAGAAGATGAATGCGAAGAACCTACTGGTGTTTCTACATTCTCTTCATCACTTGACAACTCATCATCTGTGTCCCAAGAAGTGATCATATTTGTAATTTCGTCTTCAGACAGTACTCTTTGCTGAGCCATGTTGAACCCAAAACACTCAAGAAAGTAAATATCTAAATTTTGGTAGCTAAATAGATCGACTGTAAAAAATGAACAAAATGAACACTTCGGCAAATTCTGCAACCACAGACAAAATAATGATCCATCTGTTTCACTAATATTTTCTCTGAAAATGTTTTTCAAAACTCACTACCTGACATACCTACTCTGGCTACCACTAAATATAGATTCCTATTGCTTTCACGAAAGTTTCACAGCTGTTCTCTTTGCAGTTACTGCTTTGATCAGTACTAGACCTACTGAGAGTTGCAAGTGTCGAAATAGAACTAGGACCAAGCAGCGTTGATAAACTTTTCTCAATGAAGCTAATTAGAAAAAGTCATAGTTATCGTGGGAAAAAACTAATAAAACAAAGCCGTGGCAGATGAGGATCAACAAGCAGCAGTTGGAAACAAAAGATGATGTTTGGATAAGAAAACTGGACAAGGCAGTACAAAATGCCTCGTGGTGTCTTAATAGGACACGTGGTAATTCTAGGGTGAAAAGTCAAAACAATAATAAAATCTTTTGTACAAAAATCTTGAGAATTATTGCATTGCAGTGCTATAATCTAGACTAAATTTTGTTAAAAGTCAAAAAATTTCGAAATCAAATTGTATATATTAAAGCGGGAATATCTATTTTAAAAGTGCCTGGTGTCCTATAGGACACCTTGGTAATTCTAGTGTTAAGAAGAACGGAAAGAGCCTTGGTGAAATCAATGTGTGGAGCACTGTTCCCTCTAAGTTTTTAACAAGTGCGCATTTGCCCAAATAGAAATTGTGATAAAAATTTTGCCTAAAGTTTTTGGGAGATTAAGGGAAGATTGATCGAATTTTTGCCTCAAAGTTGTGTTTCCAGAGTATCAAATGTTTGTTTTGCTTCAAAATATTGAACGCATTAATTCAAATTCGGCTAAAAATCAAAATTCTAGTTGGCAAGCTAAAAGAAAAATTAAAAAAATTTGCCCCAAACTTCTCATTTTTCTCAAATTTCGCATCTTAGAGGCAACAGTGGTGTGGAGTGAAATTAGTGGATAGAAGGAATGATGAGGAGTTGATGAAAATGCTGAATTTGAAGGACACATTTGATAAAATGGCAAAGGTGAATGGAATATAGTGGTATGAACATGTGGTTAGGAAAGATGATGGCAACGTTCTAATGAAGATATTGATGTTTGAAGTGAATGGGCAGCGAAATCGAGGAAGGCTAAAGCAGATATGGAGGAGGCAAGTTGAAAAGAATGCAAATAAAATTGGGTTGGAGGTGGACGAGGCTGCAAATCGCACGAGATGTGAAGAGGGGGAGAGCGATCGCTAAGGGAATGAGGTGCATCCAGCCACCCTTGATCTAGACCAACCACACCGGATTGAAACTGGATGATGACCATAATGCCCTCTTTGTTTAACAAAGCCATCTACCATTCGGTGAAGAGTTGCTTGCAAGATTGGAACAACTCTGGTGGTGCAGTTGAACGAATGCCTGAACTATCACAAGAACTTCCTCAGGCAAAGAATTGCATTGACCAAATCTATGATTGCTGATGTAGCTGAAAGCAGGTTGAATAAAATCTAGCAAATTTATTGGGTTGCAGTGGAGTAAATTATCATATAGCACATGTATAGTTAGAATCAACTCCCCTTATCTCATTGGGTCAAAGTAACTAATGTTCAGATAAAGGTAAATGAGATGGGCGGCCCCAACACCACAAAAAATGGAAAGAACCCCAAACTAGCAAAATATCTTAAGTCCGTGTATAGTTGGTAAATGATGCTGATGAATGATGATGATTTCTTATCCCCCTGTCACGTGAAAGCGATGGAGGCACTAAACGTAAGAAGAATCCAGACTCGCTTAAGAGTTGCCTTTGTTTTCTAGTTGACTTTTGCTTCTGATTTCTTTAATTTACTGCTTGTTAGATTCCACCAAGCAGAAATAATAAGGAAATATCTTATCCAAGGACGCAACAATGAGACTTGTGTTGGAGTTAACCATTAACTTTGCAATCATGGTCGTAGCATCAACGACGCTCCTAACCAGTGTAACCACTGTGCCATGCTGTCAGCAATGTGCATGAGCAGTTTATTGTACTCTTCTCATTGTATGCTTCCCAGAACTCTTGTGGTTTTAGAACGAGTAACATAACCTGGAACCCTCTGGTCCACCAGTACTCACTTCACTACAGCCTGTTTAATGTTTATAATAAAATATGTCATCATTTGTACTGTACTAACTTAATTGTAAGTTATATGTGGCCTTCTTAAGCTTGTACACTACACCAATATGACGTCATAATCCTTCAATAATGCTCAAATGATTTTTGAATAGCACCTTCAAATATTAAAAAATGACTCATTTATAGAGTTGACCCAGGAATTCCAGTGTGGATTTGAACAAGGGTTTTTAAGGTAACCCTTGTTAGGACACCCACGCAAATTAAAAAATTTTTATTTGGCGTTTTACCAAAGATTTGTAGTTTGCAAAATGATTCAGTTGACAACACATCAACAAAAAATAAAAAAATAATTTTCAAAAATAAACGCATTGTCACAAAACTGCCACCTAGTGGTGAATCGCATAACATTTTCAAACAGAAATATTTTCACATTCTTACGCTCAATTTTAGTGAAACTTTAATCAAAGGTTTTCAAGGACCCCAACCAGAGATCCATGGCAGGAAATTTCAATACTTAAACTGCAAAAAAAGTTATGCTATTTTTTGTAATTTTTTTTTATATTTTTATTCCGCAAACTCAAGAAATATGGTCACAAGATTTCAACCAATCCAATTTAAAAAAAAAATTTACGCAGAAGCTCTGCCTAATTGTATGATTGACTAATATTGAAATTTTGAGAGAGATTGATTCACATGTAGCTGAATTATTTATGTTTAAAAATCAAAAAAAGGCAAATTTTTGTATTCCAGAAAATCAATAATAACCGTGCAGACACAGATTAACATGTATTAAAGTATACTAAAACGTAATTTATTGATTCTGAAATCCTTCTTTTGCGTATGTGGTTCCTTCCTCAGTTTGTTTTTTATCTTGAAACCCTTTTTTGATGGCTCTGAGAGTTTTTTTTTCTTTGTTCAGCCCCAGCAGAGCGTTTTTGCCTAGGCTTTGCTATGCGACTTGAATAAAATTTTTGACAAATAGAGAGGCATAGAGGGGTGCTTTTATCTCTGGAAGTTCAATAGTACTAGCAAGTCTAGTTTGAGATGGGGCACTGTCAGTTAATTTTTGTATTTTTATAACCTTTTACTTGGTTTTTGCTTAGTCTTTTTTGTTTTTTTGATTTCCCACTTGCAATTGTTTGTGGTATAGCTAGCCAGTAAATAAAGGTAATTTAAGGATAAAAACTCTGCAAAAAGCATTCCAAAATCAGGCAAAGACTTCAGAGAAATCCTACAATAAATGTCGTTAAAGTTTATTTTAATTAGACCTAACTGAACAATAAATAACTTAGTGTTGATTCCGTTGCTATGGGCGTTGCTAAGGAGGCGCCGTGCATCAACCTAGCTTTATTCCACCAAAATAGCTGAATTTCACCTTAAATCCACCTGGAAGTTATTTCTGAAGGAGTAAATTTCAAAAAAATCCTCTACAACAAAATTTCAATTTTTTTTAAAATTTCGTGATTTGGCATGGGTGTCCCTACCTTAAGTACACTTCAGACTGTTTTAGAAGTGTTAGTTATAACTTGTAGCATAGTTAGTTATAGCTTGTAGCATAAATTTCGTGATTTGGCATGGGTGTCCCTACCTTAAGTACACTTCAGACTGTTTTAGAAGTGTTAGTTATAGCTTGTAGCATACTTTTGAAGGGGACTCACTTAAAACTAAATTTTAAGCTCCCCTCTACTTAAAATAGTCTCAGAGTCAATTTTGAATTACACTTAAACAAGATATCTTTCCACATGTGGAACCTCAAACACTCACACTGGTATCTGGTAACGACCAATGCATTACGATCACCTCGTGTAAATTAGGTCACGTGAACTGAGGAATTGCGAAATAGGCAATGATGACGGTGATGTTGTCATCTGAAAATATCCAACAGAACCATGTTACAACTCAAAACGTGGGAAATAATGTTAAATGCGAACGCCACAAGTAACCTTTTGAATATCATGTAGGGAGCAATGAATACCAATTCTCTGGTTTTGCCCGACTCGTAATTGAGCTAACGTGTACGGCGCCAGAGGCAGTCGATCTATGCACTTGGCCATTTAAAAAGCTTAAAATTTATAAGAACTCGCTCACAACCTTTAAATATACACTTAAACACCTAGAAATTTGAATGCTTAAAACAGCTGCTAGCGTAATCTGGTGGAAAGCAAGCATTGTGCTTAGATGCAACTTCAATTGCCAGCAGGCAAATCAGATCAAAAAAAATTATCTAAGCATTGCGTTTAAAAAATCCATATCAGGCTACGTAACAGCCCTGTCTACAAGATGTTTTTGTTCAGAGTCAGCCATGTAGCATCATGTCGGTGTTTACTGCTTCAGCAAAACTTATCCTCGGAAATCCCGCTTCAAAAGAATAATGTAACCATGAAGTTTTCCACCAATTTCTTACATTGGGTTCATTTTAGTTGGGAGCAAGTCAGATCATTCGCACTTTGCATGTGCAAATCACGTGAGCACCTTGGTCATTGCATGTGCGTTTCTTTTACAAACAGCTGTGGACAAAATCCATCTCACTGGCACTAAAATCCAAAATAATAAGATGTAAGTTTGCATAATGGGCTACAGGCATACTTTTGCTGGTAGTTTGGTTCTTTGAAGCAGTAATGTAAATTTCAAAAACAGCATATCTCGCTTTTAGATTAAATCTTTTGTCTGTTTCGAAAATTAAAGAAGAGAATTACAATCAAGACTTTGCGATAGGCTGTTGAAATCTTACAGCTTAGTAGTCGTTACTTAGTGCATATTTATCATCTCATCCTGAGAAAGCAATCAAGGTGCAATAACACGCTCGCTTTGGAGTTGTTGGTCACCTGCTAAGAGGCGGAGAATTCCAATAAGTGTTTTTCCCAACAACACAAATAACTTGCAACCTTGTTCAAATCACTATTCCTTTAATGGTGTGCTTCAAACAGAAAAGCTGTCAATACCAGTTTTAATAACATTGCTTTGACCAATGAAATCAGAGTCCCATAGTCCACTTGGTTATCAGATGTTCTCAAACAAGTATCTATCAGCTGTAGGGATCGACCGGGGCTCCGGTTCTAGCCCCAGCCGGGGATGCCACCTTTGCACCGGTCCGGCCCCGGACGGGGAGTCATAAAAATTGGCCGGTTGAATTTCAAATTTATTTGCCGTATATTCCGGCGTATAAGACGATCTTTAAAGTGCAAAAACCCACCTTAAAAATTAGGGTAGTTTCATACAACGAATATAAAAATCGTATCTTAACTTGTACATGAAGATTCTTTATATTTTATATGAAAAACGCGTTGGTGCATAAAAATAAAAAAACGTGTATGCTTAAAGCGTTGTGGAGGTTCGTCATGCACTAATGAAAAGCTCAATGAAAAGCGTGTACAATTACGAAAGCATTACCTAACACCATTGACGGCATTTACATGAGGAATGAGGACGCAAGTCTACTTAGCTATGTCTTCTAGACACAATACAAAGCATTGTATGAACCCTGGCCCCAGCCAAAGTTGTTGCCCCGGTCGTTTCCAAATCAGCTGTCTGCACTCTGTACCTGCTGCAATTTACGACTGAAAATATAGTTAAGTACATCATAGCTGTTGCTGATGATATCAAAGCTGTTGCAGAGTAATAGGGGCTTGTTTGAATTAAGCCGTGGTTCAGGTTATGGTTCGAGGTTAGGGTTAGGCCCCAACCCCTGCTAATAACTCACTAGCGCCCCTAGCGGTCCTTGTGCTCGTGATATATCCACCTGTTATAAGACCTGGCTTAATTCAAACAAGCTCCGAGTAATACAGTATGTACATTTGTGCAATTGTTATTTACTACGACTGCAAAATAGCACAACTTTCAGTGCATAGGCCTACACAGATGTTGAAAAGCAAGATATGACAAAATTGCATTTACCAAGAGTGAAAAGTAGCTCTCATGCACAAATATCAAAGTCTGCTCAAAAAATTATTTCTGTGATAATTCATTGGATCAAATCAGCAGCAAATTTTACACTGCAGTTTGCGTGTAACACATTTGCAAGATATTAAGCAAAGCTTCATCAAATTTCAACCAAGATTTGTCGCAATTTTTCTATCCTGATAAGACTATAAGACCAACGTTTCAATCCACTTTTAAAACAAGTGAGTCAAAAACTTCACTAGCTGGCTTCCGTAACATGTTTTCAAGAATTTCAATAAGCAATCAGTAAGTTTTCTGGTTTCTGAAACATACTAGTAGCACCAAATGATCTGAAATTGAAAGATTAAGGAGATAATCTATGTAAATACCATGAATACTGCATAGGCGTTGTCTTACTTTCATTTATTTCTGCAATGACATCATGTTGAAAATACCAAATCTTAACATATACCTAGGAAAGGGACTAGTGAGTTTTATGTTTTAATATTATTGTCTTTGCGTAGGGTCTTCCGCAGACTAAAATTCTAAACAAAAGCCCTTAAAATTGCGTAAAATATACCGGTAGCTAAGCCCTTGGAAAAAAAATGCCGGATATGATGAAAATGTAGCACACGCTCTAACCCAGCTGACTACAAAATGATAAACATTTTTGGCTGGTGTTTAACTTGTGGCTATTTATGCTATTTGTCAGGATATGGTCTATTGCTAGCTTGTGTCAGTAACACAAGTGAACAATAACAATTAGAATATTATTCAAGTAAACAAATGCAAGCATGCAGTTCGCATGTTTCAACGTGAAAGGGATAAGAGTCTATGGCTAACGGACTAATCAACATTTTTTAACAGACATAATTTTTTGTAATAACATCAAGTTAGGACGAAGCAAATTATGACCATTAAACTATTAGGCTACCGGTAGTGAATACAATACTGTGATAAATGCCAATATTGAATAAATGCCACCAATTGTAATGCCGGTCAAGATTAGACATGGGTAAGGGTACTATATATTAGGAGTATCAGGGGCTAAATCACCTACAACTGTACAAGCAAGCTTTCAAACTGTCAAATATCGAAGTTGCTATTCTTTCAGACTCGTGCAAATAAGGACTTCGTTTATTTTATTAATTTGTCGTGCTCTCTGGATTGGGGTTAGCGTGAAGCGATACTCTGATAATGGAATAAACCAAGTGCTAATTTGTAGGGGCCTGCACAAATAGCCAGTGCTGCCTTAAAATATTCAACTGTTTAAGGTCATCAAAAGCAACTGTGACACTAACAATACTTTTCAAAGTTTAATTACAATTGAGTGAATAAAATACGGTAGGCCTATGTTGGTAGCATGCAGTACCAGTACGAAAGTTGCTTGCGTAGCATCACCTATGTCACTCAATGCTGCGACATGCAGAAAGGCCAACAGGCCAAAGCTGACCCCTTTAGAAACAAGTAAGTACAAACCGGTACCGCCTACTGGTTGTTTTTGCAACTAGACGTGTAGACTAGGGAAACAGAACTTCAGAACTTGAACAGTAAATTGACTTCACTCTTATCAGTACTTCAGATTAGCAAAACAAAGCTAACGGGCTAACACGTGAATCCAATAACCAGTGCAGTTTATGCACCTCAATAAGGGTAATAAAAACATTGCCAGTGATTATCTTCATGTGACGTAACTTGGGGTCAAAGGTCACATCAGCAAATATGTTGTTTGGGTTATAATTATTTGATTAGAAACAGACAGAAGCTTGGGATTTTCAGGGTTGGTGTTCCTTGCTAGGTACTTGCATTGTGCCTACTATAAACGCTCTATGTCACGTGACTCGGGGTCAAAGATCAAAAAACTGATAACATTTGCCAATTTTGTGCAGTCTAAGGCTTTTGAACCGCTGAAGTTAGAGACTCGAAATTTTTAGGATTGGTAGATCTTAATGTGAACTTGTGTCTAACAACTTATGGGGAGTGGTGGTCAACAGGATAAAAGTGAAAAGTCAAAAAATTAAATTCATCATAACTTAATAACTTTTGAATGACTACAGGTAAGACCTTCAAATTTTCAGAGTATATGCATAACAATGTGGGGAACAAAAATATGCACAATAATTGTTTTCACATCAGGTGACTTGGGGTCCAAGGTCAAATAAACAAACCTCTAGAGTTTTTTGTACAACCTGACGCTTTTGAACCACTGATGCTAGACACTTGAAATTTTCAGGGATAACAGACCTCAATGTGAACTTGTGTCTGAAAACTTTTGGAGGGTAAAGGTCAAGAGGATAACGGTCAAAAGTCAATTAAAGTAATTGAAAAAAAATCTTTCCAAACTCTAATAACTTGTGAATGGCAACAGGTAGGACCTTCAAATTTATAAAGTATATGCATCTCAATGAGGGTAAAATAAAAATTCACAGCGATTATCTTCATGTCACGTGACTTGGGGTCAAAGGTCAAATAAGCAAATATGTTGTTGGGGTTATAGCTATTGATCAAAAACAGATAGAAGCTTAAAATTTTCAGGGTTGCTGTTCCTTACCAGGTGTTCTCTACTGACCAAGAAGTATGTATGAGAAATCAAACTGTTCACATTCAAAGCAAAATCGGTAGATTTTTATATCGACAATACTTGATTTTGCTTTAAATGAACAGCTGAGAATTGACATGCTTATTATTATTATTAAAGAGCGGTGGTGCGAGAGAAGACTGACCAGGTTCAATTCTCACTGGCACATTGTGTAGACCATAATTTAGGCCCATTACAACTTTCACCGCTTTCACATTTATTTAAATTTCTTCTGACCATATATTCTGCAACTCTTCCGATTTGCTGTAGATACTTTGCCAGTAGGTTTATATTTAGTTTTTCGACCACTGACTTTATTGTGATTTTTTCTATACTAACAACTTTCATTCGTAGGGATTGATAGTAGGTGCATTCTCCAACATGGTGATTTAGAGTTTCTTCTTTTATGTTACATTTTGGACATGTCGCTGATACGTCATGTCCCATGGTGCTCCAGTGTTTCTGAAAGTTACAGTGACGTGTGAAGACTTGCGACACTTCAATTAATTGGTCTTTTGAGCCTCAAAACTCGTTGAGTTAACTGGGGCGAAGCCCGCACGCCATTTTCTTTTGTTCTCAAGCAGTTCTTTCGTTCTATACAAGATGTTTTTCATCTTTTGACACTCTACTTCTTCATTGCAGCGCGACTACTAGCATATGGAATGGAAATAAAAGGTTCAGACCCCAAACATTTAATACTGATCCTGATTTAGCCAAGATATCCGCCTTCTCATTATCCTGGATGCCGGTGTGGCCCGGCGTCCAGGCAATGGTGACATCATTGTCCTTACCCAATTTATTCGGGTTTTTGATGCACGTTAACTCTGTGTTAGATACAGATTTCACAATATTGTTTTGGATTGCCCGAATTACTGCTTGGCTTTTCACTAAAGTTATTATTTTTTCATTTACTGTAGAATTCTTTCCATGATCAGTTTCGTCGCTACTTCAGCTATAGCAAAGACTTCTGCCTGGAAGACAGCACTATATCTTCCCAGATGGAAAAAGTTTACATCTGCTTGAGAGCCAGATGCGTATTTAATGTAAAAACTCGCACCGGCTCTTCCATTTAACTTGGATTCGTCAGTGTAGCATCTGATTATGCTTGATTCTAAAGCATTCTCATACTGCTTTGCGTCCTTGCGTTCCATAACGAGGCATTCGTACTGTTTTCCAGACACCTTTGTTTTGGTTATTAGGTCTGCTGGCATACGCAGCAGAAGCAAGTTTTTCTTTGCTTTACTGCTTACGTCTACCTGACTTTTGGTTTTTCTTGTTGAACCAGTTGTCTTGGCAGGCCAAAAGCTCTCACGGGATAACCGGTATGAACCTTTTACTGCTTCTGACACTATGAACTCATTGATTGGCATGATATTCTGCAGCATCTCTAAAGCTCCTGTGGGGGTGCTGGGAAATGCGGAAGAAATCATAAGACACGCCAGTCTTTGTACTTCTAAAATTTTATCGCTAGATATTTTTTATTTATTCCACCAACCCAGGATGTACACGCATATGTAATGACAGGTCATATCATTGCACTGCATATCCAATTATCCATCGCATGCTAGTTGGATTTAACCCCCTCGTTCTGTCCACTATTTGTCTGCATTGCAATAACGCAGCAGTCGCCTTGCCAACAATTCGTGTTATGTGAGGTTTCCAAGCAAGCTTACTATCAAGGGTTACACCTAGCAATGTTGCTTTTTTGGAAATTTCTAGCTGGCGTTTGTTTAAACGCGAGGTTCCGAAAGCCGGCTTCCTTTTGTTAGTAAACAGAGCTATCTCAATCTTCATTCTGCTGAATTGAAGCTCGTGGTTATGAGCCCCATTACTTGCAATATTCAGCGCTTTTTGAGCCCTACCTTTAATCCACAGCATGTTGGTACCAGTGACCAAAATTGCTGCATCATCGGCATAGGCTCGTACAGGAAAACCTATGTTGCATAAATCTACCAATGAGGTTCATAAAGCATAATTCATAACGATAATAAAGAGGCAATTTATGGTCTCAGCAGTAGGTCTCAGCACTCAGACGTGCTACCAACGTCCGCGGACGTTGATGGATTCTGAGGAGGTGTACCAGAAGTTTGAGCGGCATTTGACTTTTCAGCAGACGATGCCGCTGACGCTGTTGCCTCCTTGATTACCGAAGACTGCTCCTTCAACACTGGAGGAGTTCAAGCAGAAGGCAATTTTTCACTACTCCTCTCCACCTTAACTTCTCTGGAGTAGAGGCTTCATTGATGGGAGTTTTTGCGCCGCCGCTTAACAATTCAAGAACTGTTGGCTGTGACAGTGTTTTTTCATTTGTTAGGGGAACAAGTCGTACTGTTTTCGTTTTCTTTCTGTGTGTTTCCATTTCATGATTATACTAGGTTTTTCTTTTTGTCTGGGAAAAACCTAAAAACCAGATAAAAAAAAAGCAAAATTGTTATTTGGCCACGTCAAGTCTTGTAGCTGAACCCAGTCAACTATATGCAATGGACCTGTCATCCTGTGCAGTGGCCTCAGAAATGCCCTCCAATACAATGCCAAAGCCTTTTTTTAGCCGACATTACAATGTTGTTTCCACCGGACACCAAGTGGAGGCGAGGTTAGTCTTTTGTCCGGCGAGAATGGACGTACGCCTTCACAGTTCCGAAGGGTAGACAACCGAGAAATTTTGACCTGATTTCGCGTGGGGAGACAAAAAATGCACGTGAAATTTTTTAAAACTTAGTGCGCTAAAGCTACATGACATATCGCTATCAAATTTTACGACTTTTTCTGTTTCGGCGTTTGGCATCATTTTAACAGTTTTTCTTTAAAAGTTCCCGTTAATGCAACATGTTGTTCGCACCGTACGTAAATCGCTGGAAAGAAGTGCATCTTTCATTGCTGGGATTGGGAACAACCTCCATCGAGATGGAGAGACTTCACGAGTTACGGAAAAATTAAGGGATAGATATTTTTTGTTCAAAGAGATGGACGTATGGATTTTGTAAATAGTAAATAAATGTAAGCTAAAACATTCCATGAAGTTGGTTTTTGATTATTAGGATGCTACTTCTATTTGTTATTAAATATTATGAATAAAAATTGCTGGTAACTCGATGTTAAAATAAACAGTGCCTCACCAACCACAAACTTCACCGCACGTTACTGGTTAGAAATCAGTTTATTTAAAGAATTTTAAGGTGGAATGCACCAATGCTAGTTAACCCACGGTAAAACTAACCACAAGGTTAACTAGTCAACAAATTGCTGGGATTCTGAGACAATCGAGTTGAACAGTGGGTGGAGATTTTTTTACGCAGTTTGATGCAGCAATACCTGCCAGAAGTGGTGTAGGCTTACTTGTGAACCCCAACATAACTGAGTTGAGTGTGTCGTTGACTGGGTATCAATGCGAGGAAAAATTTGTCTTCTAAAGCTAAGGCTGCAGTGGCGATCTCTGTGCGTCTAGCAGGTGCACGCACCTAATATGGAATGACAGTGCGATGTCTTTCTGGAGGAAGTTGAGGTTGCATTCGGAAATGCAACTTCATCAAAGTGTCCTTTTGTGCGATTTCAATGCACATGTGGGCACTGACAATGCAACCGAAAAAGCGTGATTGGGCAACATGGTGACCCTGACATTAATAAGAATGGCAGGTGTTTATAGCTGCCCTGTGCCACTTAGTGGACTGTGCATAATAAACTCATTTTTTCAACTCAAAAAATTGATAAAAAATTCAAAAAATCAATAAATAACTAAGATTATTTTCAAATTATATATTGAACTGACAATTCAACAGAAATTCAGGGAGACTGCGAAGTGAGCTTGCGCTCTTCGAATCAGCAGCCACCGGTAAATATATATCAAGAGCGATCGGCTCCAGCCGCGAATCGAACCCGTCACGTAGGATCTGCAACCTGCGCGCGGTACCGCTAGATGTGGGCTTGTTGCTTTGGGCTTTCTGCATCGCAATTAAATTTTTGATGTCATAATTTTAAGAAGTGATTAGGAAATCAAGCTCACAGCTACAAGCCCACATAAATTGGACGTGTGGACAGGGTACAAGTGTACTTAATTATAAATTTTGTGTTGAAAAAATGTTTTCATTATGCAAAGTCCGTTGGTGACCCAGAACTGCAGCAAACATCTTGCGTTCTTAACTTCTTATCAATTTAGGGTCACCATGTTGCCCAATAAAGGTGCGTTTAGCGATACGCGGCATACGGCAATGCGACTGCCATTACAAACTATGCTGGCCTATCTGCGGTCAAGGCGATATAAAAATATTGTCAGCCTGCTTCAAGCAAGCTGGTTGTGCAATGACGTCGTAGCAATCAAACGTGTATTCCCTCTCTCCTGTCGTCAAGGTTATCTCAAACACTTTTTTGATACCGGGCAACAAAGCCATAAAAATAACACCGGCAAGTTCCTTGATATCGCGTAGTTTTTTGCCGCGTTGCCTCACCAAAGTGCAACGTCAAAAGGAAATAAACAAAAAAATGAGGTAGTCGCGTTGCCGCTTGCCGCGTATCGGTAAACACACGTTAAGACTTTTTCAGGTTTTATCGTCAATGCTCACATATACATTGAAATCGCCCAAAAAGACACTTTGATGAAATTGCGTTTTCAAAATCAATCTCAACTTCCTCCAGAAAAGCATCGCACTGTTATTCAACGTTAGGTGCATACACCTGCACGACGCACAGAAATTGCTCCTGCAGCCTCAGTTTTAGAAGACAAATTCATCCTCGTGATGGTAAAACAAATCACAAGTAAGCCTACACCAGCTTGGGCAAACATTGCTATGTCAAACTGAGTAGAAAAACCTCCACCCACCGTTCAACTCGACAGTCTCAGAACTCCTGCGATTGCGGATGAAATTCCCACAACATCAAGGCAATTCTGCTGGGCTTTCCAAACAAACTCCTGTCAGTGACGAAACGTTTCAGTTCCCGATAGCTAGATCCCGGAATTTGGTCCAATTCGAGTACTTTTTTTTTTACGCTGCTCCCTGTTTGACTCCTCAAACGCTTAACGACTGCTTTAGTGGGTTTACGGTGACGGCCAGTTTGTGGGGGAGACTGTAGCTTACTTTTCGAACTATTCCCTCGGCCTAACACTCGAACGTGATTTTTTTTTATCTTGCGGGCCGTCCGATGTAGCATGAATAGTGTTCTTTCTACTTTTTATCTAGCTACAGCGTTGAAGTGCTACTTAGTATGTTTCTGTCCTTCGACCTTATCGCCATGGATCGCCCTATGTCAGTGATCAAACACTACCCATGCCATTGCTCCAAGCGTCATTGAAACCTTAAGCTTTCCCAGCACGTTTAGGTGGCAATCCGAAGGAGCGGACTCGATGCACTATGTTCATAAAAATTTTTTTTCTGCCAATATGATATCCTATAAAACAATTGTATTGCGTTTAGACGAACAATGAACAGAAGAGCATGAAGGCGCAGGACGGAACATCCGGTTAGTTGTGAATTTTTTTGCCATATTCGAATTTTTTTTGCCATCACTATCTGACGTTTGATTGAAGTCTTTTAGCAGAAAACGAAACATCCTACGCGCTTTTAAAGTGATTAGACTAAGTGGAAACGCGTTTTAATTTGAGCACAAAGAACGATGCAAACATTGCGATTACATAGTTACGACATATTCGCCTTCTAGGAATCAGAGCTGGGCACTTGGTACTTTAAAAGCAACGACGATATCGATACCGATATTTGCGAAAAAAAGTAACGGTGGTACCGATAACGGTGCAATTTTTAAAAAGTAACTACGATAAGTTACTCGGTAGGCGATTTTTGATACTTCTTAAAGGAAAAAGTTTTCTTGTTTTATTTTTCAGCAAAATTATAACTTATATAGATAGTCCATTACCATTAACGCCTATACCGGTAAAGAATATATTCGATCTTAAGTCGTTATAATGTTAAATTGAATTTTCATGAAACGCGTGGTGAAAGGGTGTAGCAAGAAATGTAGTCATTTCTTAAGATAAAATAGTTAGGCAGAAATCTTAATGATTTCCGTATGGTCTACTCTATTACCGTAGCTGCGGAGGCAGCATGTTACAGTATTCAAGTTTCGCTGCATGGCCGCTAAATGTTTCAACAAATTTTTAATAGTTTCAAGAGCGAGTTCAAAAATTTAAAAAGGGGGGGGGGTGCAATTTTGTTTGTTACGTTCAGTGGCGTTGGAAGTACTTTTAAGTGAGGGGGGTGTTGAAATTTGTGTTACCATATCAACATCAGAGGAGCAAAGTCATGCAGACCCCCTCCTTGTTATCGCAACATACATCACGCGAATCATGCACTTTGCTTCAGTAAAAGTCACTTGGAGACTGGTTAATTAACTCCTCTGTGTAGCATAAATTCTATGTAGCCAGATTGATGTTTGTAAACGTGTTGACCTCCTTTAAATGAACTAATTATCCGTTCACAAGTCAAGCATGGCATAGGCCTTCCAAAAATAGCAAGTTTTGAGAAATTAGCATCAGGACTGCGAACTCGAACTTAAACTCAAACTCGCTGAACTCGATCGTTTTTGCCAAACTCAAACTCGAACTCGAAAAAAAAACAATCGAGTTCACTAATTGAGTGTTTTCAATTAATGGATTTAAATCTCTCAAAACGAACTTTGCTTTTAATTTTTTGTTATAGATTAAATGATAGCAAATTTGCAAGTTTGGTACCAATACTGCACTACAAGTGGCTGATTCCATGCACTGTGCAGCAGGGCTGCGAACTCGAACTCGTTAAACTCGATCGTTTTTGCCGAATTCGAACTCGAACTTGAATTCGAAAAATAAAATTTTTTGAACTTGAACTCGTACTTGCGAATATCTCTCGAACTTGAACGCGATTAAGATTTTATTGAGTTCACAGCCCTGATTAGCATCGCCAGATTACATTCCGTGTGTGGTAATTACTGCTTTTAGGTTAGAAAGGCAAATGTACGAATATTAAATGGGAATAGCTACTGAAAAATCAAAGCACCTTGAATATCGAATAAAATCATTTTTGGCCGACTAAGCCGAGTAAAATAATTTACTTGGGAAAGATTGGTAGGTTCCCTATTGTAAGAACGACCAGCTCACAGAAAGAACAAATGCTTTAATTAAGTGAGAAATCATAACAATTTTTTCGTGTCACATGTGGCACTTTCCGAAAACTTACACCTTAAAAATTTTCAAAACGAAGAGACTAAAGCCTACACAAGCTATCGTATAGATGTGAAATTAATTTTACGATGATTTTCTGCATCCAAGGAAGTTTCTGTTATTGCGAATCATTCCCACTGCGCATCTTTTCATCTGGTCATTTTAGGTTTGATAATAGAAATATTTGCTTTGGAAGATACTCTGATAAAAATATCTAATCCCCTTCTACTGTACGCCAGCAAAAAAATAATGTTATTATGACCAGTCATTCACGCTGCTGCTGATAGTTGCCATTGCTTATTCCTCAGTCACGCTTTTTCCTTTTCTATTTTGTGGCATTACGAAAAACTGTAGGACGGAAAGCTTTTTACCAGGAAATCCAACAGTTTTTGCGATTTTTTCACCTTTGTCACAAAGTTTCGAAAGTTAGTACGTTGGTTTCATGATATCAATGAAGAAAAGAAACGAATAACAAGTGACTCCATAAGCCATCGTTGAAGTGCAATAGAGTGTACCGCAGGTATAAATTTTTGAAAGAGGGGGCTCAAGAGGGGGGCTCAAAATTTTTATGGGGGGCTGAAAAAAATATAGGGGGGCTTCAGCTCCTCTCAGCCCCCAATTTCCCACGTCTTTGGTTACGTCATAGTCACATATCAGGCTAGAAAGCTATAAACCTGATTCAAATTTTCAGCTACCATTACTAAAGGAATTGGATTACGCACATGCAGGGTTGGGAATCGATACCCACAAAAAAATAATCGATACTCGATAGTTCAAAAAAAAGTAAAGAAATAATCGATTTCGATGGTGGTTTAAAAAAGTAAAGAATAAAGAATATTATAATCGATATTCGATATTATCTTGAGCATTAAGCAGTGTACGCCAAGCATTTTTTGTGATGTCCTCGCATTCATGCGGTAACTTACAGACAAACGACGGTCATAGTATATGTTACGGCAAGTCGTAAGTTAGAATCGAACTTGAACCTCTGATTAGGACTTCCAGCAAAAACTAAGCTATGAAATCGAGTCGCAACCTTTTGTGGAACCTATTTGTATTGCGTGGCGTGCCTGTTGAGAAGTCGTCTTAATTTGAATCGTTTCCTAATTTCTAATCGTCGTAGTTATCTCTGCAATCGGCACTGAATCTTTTCTTTAAACTAGTATTCGCGTGATCTTTATAAGTTAATGGCTTCCATCCACTGGCCGATTCTCGATGTTTCTTTGATAATCGGTTCACCTAATAGTGTTCTACATGTTTTGTGAGTCAGTTTGAAGTCGCCGTTGTATCGGCCGGACGTAATTTCAGAGTAAGCAATTAATATGATTTTGCAGTAGAGTCAACTAGTTTTATTCTTAATTTAACTGACTGTTTGAAGCTGTTAGATTTCCACTGTGCAAAGAAATAGAAAGATGAATTTTAAATACCATGTTACTGTTATTGAAGTTGAAAGATTGAATTTATTTGAATAAGTTACAGATACTGTTGCGAATGTCTGTGCTAGTTGTTGCAATATCATTAGTATTGGTTACTGTTACGAGCTGTTTTGAAGTTGTTGCTCCTGTGTTAAAAACAGTCGGTAAGTTTCACGTTTCTTCATTTTGTTTAAGTCACCTTATGAAATAATTATCATTATTTATTAACACCCTTTTTTCTTTACGCAATTTTACTTAATCTATGTTTATTCACGATGAGTTAGTTTGTTTCTTTTGCGGTACTTTTGCAGAATATGTTAATCATTTATGTATTTCTTGTGCATGCTTATATACTTAATTTCTCCTAGATATTATGAATCCACCTCAGTTTGCGCGTACTTATGTATTTATTTTTCCTTTGCTGTACCATAAATGCATTTGTCTAGTTTTAATAGAAAACCGCTACATACCATCAAAGTACGTTTTTGCCAAATCAGGAGCAAGCATTGCAACAGCAGCATAGACAGTATATGCGAAGCAACTTTGCTCTTAAAAATCTTTTTTTTTTTTGGCACAAAAAAAAGTATCTGCAAAAACAAGGTAATGACATACCGACGATTATTTTAAATTTACTAAAGTGAGATAAAGTAACCTGGATAGAAAGAATCAAATATGGAATGCCGAATGCGCCGACAAAAAAGTAAAGACAAGGCCATATTCGATACTCATTCAAAAAAGTAAAGGCTCCTGTGCATTCGATGAACAAAAAGTAAAGAATATCGCGATCGAATATCGATTACAATCGATTTTTCCCAACCCTGCGCACATGAATAAAGTTTTTGCGGCATATCGCATTAAAACCTAAAGACCTACGAAAAAAAAATTGAACCCCCCCCAGAACTAGCTTTGACTTACTTTTAATGCCAAAGTAATGCTGGCTGGACATTTACAAAGTACGTATATTTGTCTGTGGGGAAGGGGGGCAGCCACGCCCCTGAGTTTACTTACGAAGAGGCGCGTAAACAGAATTTTCTTCAGGGGGCTAGCGCTGCCTGAGAAAGCAAGGATCCAACGGTCAAGGTTTAGTGATCATCTTCGAAGCGAAAATTGTGTTCACTTATAAGAAATTTTCCGTTCTTGCGTTCAAAATCCATTTCAAGAAAAGTTACCGAAATACCGAGTAAAAGTAAAACGGTCAACAAAGTAACGACGGTACCAAAAACGCTACATTGTTTTAGAAAGTATCGACGTTACCTGTAACGGTACTAGAAAAGTACCGCGTTACTGTACTGTGGTCCGGTACTGCCCAACTCTGCTTTGCATGTGAAGTAGAAATTAGAAACATCTCTACATGTAAATGTTTTTTTCATCATCGCTGAATTTTCCGAGCGTACCTTCATTAAAATTTTGGGTTGAGAGCCTAAAAGTTTTTAAGAATATGCAAAGTTGGGCAGTTTTGCGGTACAAAAGTACCGCGGTATTATAACGCGGTACTTTTTTAGTACCGTTATTGGTATCGTTGATACTTTAAAAAAATATACCGTTTTTGGTTCCCTCGTTACTTTTTAGACCGTTTTACTTGATATTTCGGTAACTTTTTTGAATAAACTTAAGAGAGCAAAAGCGGAAAATTTTCCGGGATTTTTTGCGAAAAGCATCTTGGAAAAGTACCGCAAAACCACGTTGTTGTGAATCAGTGGTCGACTGGTCGGCAACCACTGGGCTGCGGCCCCCTACCGGTCCGGTCGGCCCCCTGCCGGTCCATATGCGTTTTCAGAATAAATGCTTTGAATTTGAAACATTTTTATTACGTTAGACGCAGTTTTCGAACATTTTGAAGTAAATACTTGATAGCTTGATTCTGGTGACCCAGTATGGCAAATTCATTCAAAATCATCAAATTGACCAAATTAAATGGGCAAATCTTTTGATTTAATAACGAACATTTGAATATGCTGTCATTTTATCGTAAATCAAATAGCGCTCGGCTAATTCAGTGCGAAAGACGCCTGTTGGCGTCGCAGCATTTGAAACTTTTTATTACACACTTTTCGCGCAGTCTTGCGACTTAATTTCGCTACAGCAAAGTTGTCAGATAATAATTAATACGTATCGCGCTGAGACAAAACAGTTCAGTCTCTTGTTGACTAAACGACTTAACGGTACTTTTGAGGCAATCATAAAATGAGACAGATAAAACTCTTTATCTTCACTTATATCTTTAAAGTAGCGATTCAGATCGAAGAACTTGCAACGGAACCCTGACTCCACGGAGATTTACAATAAGATTCAGACAAATTCAGCTTACTGTTGTTGTAACTGCCAATATTACGTCAGGTCCTTGCTATTATTTCATTAATCTAATCACTAGTAGGATCCTTCCAGAAAGTTCTGTCTGTACGTTTTGCGTTGTTCTTGACATGTGATTAGGCTAAAGTAAGGTATCGGTAAATTTGGAACAAAATGTTAGTCTAATCTGTGCGTTAATTGTAGTTTTTGTTTGCATTTCATTTACTGTTAGCTAGTTGCGATATCACTTGAACCGTTGGTAGTCTGCTGTAATAAAGGTGTTGGGAGACTAGCCCAATTGTCTGCTCACAGCATCGTCAATTTCAAGCAGCAGTTCTCAGATAACCGTCAGAACAACAACCAATTTCTTTGGCGCTTATATGAGTTCAAGTGACAGTTTAAGTGTTGACAGTCGGAAACTAACAAGTTACAAATCAACTAAAAAGGCTAGTCTATCAAGAATTAAAAGCAGTTTCTAAATTCAATCAATGGTGTTACTGTGATATTGTTAGCCTAGCTCAAAATGTCCACTTCAAATTCTGTCATCACAAGAGCAAATACTTAGGAGATGATTAACAAGGAAGAAGACCTGCCGACAACAATTAATGCTGACCAAGCAGAGGAATCTACTCAACCAAACAATCCTACAGGCTCGGGCCAACCAACAAATGTTATGGCCCCCCCAACAAGTCTGTCAGATAACAAGAAGGCAGATCAGTCACTTAATCCAAGGGCTGATGAAAAGGCTAAGACAACTAAGTCCAGATCTCACAAAACTAGCTCCACACATATTTTAAGGAGTAGTTGTCGATCAACTGGATCATCGCGTCTCAATGCAAAAACTCGGTCTGCCATCTTACAAGCAAGGATTCAGTCTGAGATGAAAATCAATGAAATTCAAAGTCGTCAGTATGCAGAACGTCATGTTTTTGAATCCAATCTAATGAAGGCACAAAGAGAACAGCAGGAGAAGGAACTGGCACTAAATTGCCTTCGAGAAGAACAAGCCAGAGCTCACCTGTACAAACTTTCACAAGCTAAGCTACAAGCAGAGCTGAATGAGACTTTGGCAGAAATAGCTGCAGAAGAAAACGAGAATGACAATGAAGAAGTCCCAGTTGTAAACCCTAATAATTGTAGGCTACTAGGCCCAAAAATGTCACTTGTACTGGTACATCAAAAATTGTAAGTAGTCCAAATGCTTGTGCTAATTCTGATGTGCTCATGGCTGGTAGCTCTAACCTTGATAACGTTACTAATACCAGCTTGCCAAGTTTTGTCAGTAGCCCTTATGCTCTTGCTACTATTGCTACTTCAAATGTGAATAATGTAAGGCCCATATCTGAAAATTTTAACGTCAATAATGATTCTAATGCTATTGATAATATTACTTCCATTGTGAATGATGCTACGCCTACTGGTATGCAGGGGCGCCTAGAGAAATTTCGGGCCGAGGGGCAAAAATTTCGTTTGGGCCCCTTGGTTAGTGGTGCTCCAAAATCAAGCGATGAGCAAAAGAAAAGGTCATAGCGTCCACAGATGTTCAAATTTCGGCCCAAAATCAAAAAAACATTATCGCCTGTGGCAAAGCTAGAAACTTTAAAAGGAGGGGTCATAATTTCCACATTTTTTTCAAGCGTATTTTTTTCGGCAGAACAATTTTGAAGCTGATTGAGAAAAACAAAAAAGGGCATGCTCCTCCGGAAAATTTTGAAAATTTACGCTGTAGTGGCTATTTTAGTGCTTTTTGAATAATTTCAGGCAAATTTTGTTCGAATTTTTTGACCCTTATATCGAGTGCTTCGTCAAATATGACGCATTTTGTTCGCACATTTTTAATTAAGCGTGCTTAAGGCGTAAGGCTTATTGCTATCAAAGAGGATCAAAATTATGGAAAAATTGTATACATCAAAAGCATGTTTGAAAATGGCTGGGAGGATGCATACCCCTCATCCTACCCCCCTTGATCCGCCCCTGGCCATAAGCTACAGAAACCATTAAAAGAGTATGGCATATTTCAGTCACTTGGCACCATTGGTTTTGTTATTTTTTACTAAAAAGCAGAGTCAAAAGGGGGGGGGTGCATAGCACAATTGCACCCCCTAAATACACTAGTGGCGTCCGTAGGCCGTAGTTTTGCATTCTATCTTGACAATTCTGAGCCCAGAGCCCCTCTGTGTCTCCGGGCCCCCGGGCGATGACCCCTTCTGCCCCCCCCTCTTGGCGTGCCTGCTGGTATGTCTACAAATTCTAATCTGATAAACCATTATGACGTCACTGATAACATTGTCGCTTCAATTGCAAATGATGCTAGGCCTATGTCTGGAAATTCTAACTTGATAACTCTTTGTGGTGTTACTTATACTTCTGCACCTTTTGTTAATGCTACGAACAGGGGGAGGATGAGGTCAGTTGAACCAATTTTCAATCTTTCGTAATTTTTTTCCTGAGTGATTGTCCTATCTGGCCCAATTTTGGTGCGTAGAAGGAGAAAGCTTTAATACTTCAAATCATTCAGTAGATTGGGCTCTAGCATTTTTTCAGAGCTAAATATCCAACTTTAAATGTCGTTAAAAATCGGTTCAACTTACCCCACCGATGGGGCCAGATGAATCGGGGGTAAGGGTCAGTTGAACCACCTACTGTGCACAGAAAACATAGTGCCAAATTGCTATTTAGACCTATTCACATGTAAAATCAACGAATGAAACAACGAAATAATACAAAGCAAGAAACAATTTGTAGTGAATCGCATTCACATCAGCTAACGTGCTGGTCAGTCTTTATTAGGCCTGTAGCATTACCCCAATCGATCAGCCCATGCTTTCAAATTGAATGGGAAGAAATAGCGTTTGTATCTTTTGGTTTCCTCAATAACTATCGGATGGGGAAGTAAGATAATTATCTCCGATTTAGGAAAAGAACATTCGTCGCCATCATTAAATGTAAAGGTCGGTTGTTGGGACTCCTCGTCTATTTTTCCTTTCTTTAAAATTCTTCCTTCGCATTCTTCTTTCGTGTCATCCAAACATTCTACATGACCAACGTAGTAGTGCATTTTTCGTTCGCCCGAAAACTTAACAAGGACAAAATCTCCTTTCGTCACATGTACTTCCAAGTCCGAAATAGGCCTATCTTCTTCGCTTTCATCATGACGACTAATATCAAAATCGCATTCGTCACTTTCACCCGATTCAATAAGTTCTAATCGTCTTTTCGTTGATCGTTTTGACTTTTGTTTATTGTATTCTGTGCTGGTCTTCTTTTTCATTTTTCTTTGGCTTTGTTTTGACATCGCTATAGTTCAGCCAGTTTGTCTTTTTCGGGAGTGTCGGTAAGTATTCTGGTTTTGGCTCGTTTTCGCCCTCGAGAGGTATTTTTGCGTGGACCCGCAATAGGCAAAGGTAAGACTTGAGATGGGTACACATATGGAGTTGGATCAGGTTCAGTTGTATTACTCGTTGGTAGTGCACTGGTTGTTGGAACATCTACTTGATTGACTTCGATTTCTTGAAGAACATTTTCTGAAAGCAGAGGTCGGTCAGTTGTTTCAGCTGGAGCGAAGCATTCCTCAGGAAAGATATCCCTATCAAATGGAAAAAAAACGTTGATTTAAAACCTGACTGTATGTTGCTTGGAACAAACGATGTCAAGTAAGTTTTGTTTACCAGAGCTGGGATGTTATAAATAGTCATCGTTTTTCCTGGATTTGTTCGCATCCAATCATCTACTGCTCTATTGTAGTGGGCTTTAAATGGACCGAAAACCGTTCTGTCTAACGGCTGGAGCCGATGGGAGGTATGCGGTGGAAGAGTCAGTAAAATCAAGCCATTTTCTTTAGCGAATTCTACAGAACGGAGTGAAACATGACTTTCGTGCTTATCTAGAATTAGCAAGGCTGGATTTTCTTCGGAACAAGACGTTTTTGACGCAAAATGCTGCAAAAATTCATAAAAAATGTTCTCATTGGTCCAACCTGATTTGTTTGCAGCTCCAATTGATCAATCGACCGGTCCCTAATAAAATGATCTTTGAAGTTGACGCGAGGGAAAATCAACAACGGAGGAATGTTATTACCAGTTGCACTTATAACACAAATTAATGTTATTAATTGACCTCGTTCAGCTGACGTTAATGACCCAACTTGCTTGATACTTTTCTCCGCTAAAACGTGTCGAGGAGTCTGGACAGGAGTCATACCGGTTTCATCCAGGTTGTAAATTTGATCAGGTTGTATGTGAAATCTGTCCATAATAGATGCCGAGTTGTCAAAAAATTCTTTCGCATTATTTTTGTTGAAAGCGGCTGCTCGCGCAAGGGATGTAGCTTCTGCGGTTCTGAGGGAAAGGTGATGCCGTTTTATGAAGCCAAAACCATTCTTTTCCTGCTAGTTTGTTACTGGTCCAAGAATCAGGAACCGGAATGTTATTGTTCTGGGCTGACTCAAAAGCAAGTTGACGACATTTAATGGAAGAAAGGCCGTAAAAGCGTTCCGATAAGGCTTTTACGTGAATCGCCAAATCGTTTTCAATTTCCTCGGTAAAAATTTTGTTTCGATCCGTAATTGCTTTGTATCCATACAAATTGCTAGCTCCAGATGCTTTTCTATCAATATATCTATTTAGGGTATTTCTGTTAATGTTGTAATCTCTTGCAGATTTTCTTAAAGAAGTGCTTTCTGACACTAGCTTAGCCGCTGCTTCCATAACATCACTTGAAACTGATGCGCGAAGTGTTTTCCTTTTTCTTACCCTAGGCATTTTAGCAACCAACTAGACAGCTACATACGCATCTAAAATATCAGTGAGCATTAATCAAGCGTATTGCATATGACTTTCATCTAATTACGACTTAAATTTTAAAAAGATTTGAGCTAAAAGATTGTGTAACCAATGGGATCAGTTGAACCGTGGTTCAATTGGCCTTTTGAGTTTGGTTCAACTGGGACCATGACACTGTTACTAGTTTCATTCAAGATTACTAAGGGCTCACTAAGGTTTCAGTCAATTTAAGCTAATCAAATGGACACTATAGCACTACCTTCTACTTCACACACAGTATTAGTTTGAATGCTAAATTAAGTATTGTTTTAGTAAAAAAATAGGCTTCCTTCACTTTTTCACTTTCATCTAGCAATTTTACCTTATCGTTTTTAACTAACACACGCAGCATGGCTGGAAGGTGTGTTGAAAACAACATGGCAAAATTATTCATAGTTTAATGTAGGTGGCGCCAAAATCGAATATTACTTTCAATTTAGGGCGGGGGAGGCAGTGGTTCAACTGACCCCATTCTCCCCTATGTTAAATTGTATGTCACCTGCTGCAGCTGGCAGCCAGTCTATCAACCAAGCTTCTGCGTTAAGTGTCAATCCTCCAATGGCATCCAAACCCAGGGGGCAAGTGAGTTACAGCCCTCACAACCCCAGCATTCAACCGTTTCAATGTCATGCGAGAAATGAGTTTATTGGCCCTAATAACACCGTCTCGCCCGCCGTGGGACTTTACCCTGGGTTGACGCCAATCTCAATCCCCACTTTGGAGCCCCAACCATTTGATGGTAATCCAGCCAATTATTACAGTTTTATTGATACATTTGATGCTTTAATTTCTTTTAATGTACCGTAGCCTAAACGTAGACTGCAATGCTCCCACGCCTGGGGTTTTGCCTCCAGATCTTGGGTTTTTGGTGCTTGTCTTGGGTTCTGGGTTTTTGCAGACAAAGAGCTGGGGTTTTCAGGGTAAAACTAGATGATATAGGGTAGAATCGGGTAATTCCGGCCACTCTCTAGCATTAATTGGTTTTATATCTTCGTCTACCATTGCCTTCTATTCACATCAATCGTTATAGTGCAATCTAATGCCTACGATTCGTCCTCGCTTGTTTTCGGGACTGGCGTAGACCAGTTCTCCGGATTTATGACGTAATTAAGTGGCAGTAATTTTCCGCCCGGGCTGGAAAGTCTTTTCTCAGCAATCAATAATAAAGCGGGCATTAAATGAAAAGCTAGGTCAATTTTAAGTCAAGTACAAGTTGTCACTAGTAATAGTTATAATAGTTAAGTTTCTCAATCTACACACTTTCTCAATCTATACAATATATATGTCTAGAAAGGTACTACTAAAACCTGCAGGATCACAAGGACCAACCCTTGTAATAGCGGAAAGATCGCTAGGGGCGCTAGCGAGTTATTAGAAGGGCCTTAGTTATTAGAAGGGCCTAACTCCAAACCCTAATTTTACTAATAATTCACAAGCGCCCCTAGCGGTATTTGTGTTGTTGAGAAGGTTAGTCCTTGCAATCCTTGTGCTCCTGCAGGTTTTAGTAATACCGGTGTAGAGCTGTAGCCCACTTAATTTAATTTATTCAAAACCACTCACAACTTAAAAAAAATCTTGCTAGCAGCAGTACAAAACTTAGTAACCGGTATAACGTAACTTTTGTACAAAACTTGAGATTGAAATGCAATTTGTTGTGTATATATGGCACAATAATTACAGGAGATTGTGAATGTGGACAATTTTAAGATATCGGTTTATCTGTATATTTCATGTTTTAAAAATCTTTTTTCTCCCCTTTTTTTATGCAAAAATAAACTTTCTCCACTTGTTTCTACAGTACGTATTGCAGTTGCAATTGTCTTTGGTACAAAAATTGCATTTATTATTTATGAAAGTGGGCAGTCACTTTTATGGTACCATTATATTTCGTGTTTATAAAGCGTTTTCTTTGCTTATTTTCTCTATGGGGTTTTATATTCTTATCTGGGGTTTTTCTTAGGGCATATCTGGGGTTTTCTAAACAATCTCAGTGGGAGCACTGGTAGACTGCACTTTTTGCTGCAGTACACAACCGGACCTGCTCATGCACTGGTGAAGGGATGTCGGTACATGCCTGGCGACCAAGGTTATAACAAGGCTAGAGAGTTGCTCCAGTCTACTTTCGGACAGAAATTCCAAATTGCCAGAGCATGTATCGACTCTCTCATCTGTGGCCCTGGCCTGAATAACTACGATAAGAGTGCCATGTTGCAATTCTCCTCCGAATTAAGTTCGTGCATGGACACGCTAGAGAGCATGAATTATCTGCATAAAATCGATAATTTTGATGTTTTGGAAAAAATGTTTAGCGTTTGCCTCATTCCTGGCTTGGCGGTTGGCAAGCCGAACTTGATACAATCATTCACACTAGGGGTGAAGAGGCAAGTATCAAACATTTGGCCAGTTACGTGTCACTTAAAACACGACAGGCTACAAACTTCAAATGCAACTGGTCACACACAGAAAGGTCTACCGGTAAGTTTACAAATACTGCTAAACCGCATAAGGATCGCAAGGAATCATCATTCTCTACCTCTACTAACACCACTTTTTCTATCTTTAAGTGCAAACTTTGTCCCCCCCCCCACTACCTCAACCAATGCAAGGACTTTCGTAAGCTCACTGCGCCTGAGCGCCTGAAATTCGTGAAGGAAAACAAACTGTGCAATAGCTGTCTAGAAACGGGCCACTCTGCCGAAAAGTGCAATAGGGAGCACCCATGCAGGAAACAGGGATGCGACAAAAAGCATACGACTCTTCTCCATCCGGCACAAGCCGAACCCGACATTAAAATGGTGGAAGAAGTCATGGTTCGAAATGGCTATGCGGACGTCCCCAGCCATAGCGAAGGCCACCTACCTGTCCTTGCAGTTAAGGTACGGCTTGGTAACACAGGTCAATCAATAACCACCCGAGCTTTCGTTGATCCAGGAAGCACAAGCTCTTTCATCACCATGGGGTTGATGAAAAAACTCCAAATTACCCAAAGTCCCACCGTCGATGTGACGATGAGCACCCTTAGCCAAACAGATAAAAAATCAAGGTGTGCGATGGTGCGCAATCTCGAGATTTCCGATTACGAGGAGTCCAATTTCCCACACCTGCAGCCCGTGCTCTCAGCTGACGGATTGCCTGTATCCCCTGAGGATATTCCGACACAAGAAGGTATCGCCTCGTTCGAAGAATGCAACAATTTTGTGATACCCGCAGTGGACTCAGACGTCGGTCTCCTAATTGGTAACGATAATCGACACATTCTCCAGCCCATTGACATAATCAATTCTTCTAGGGGTCATCATGCTATTAAAACCTGCATTGGGTGGATCCTCAACTGTCCCGAACAAAGGGGTTCTAACGACGCTCATCGTAATAAGGGCTTCTTCGTCAAATCCAACTTCAAGTGTTGCGTCAAGTTAGTTCGTCCTAGCTTCTGGCTATCCGCTGTGTTCTTGACGGATCTCTTACTTCCTTAATTTAATTTAATCCTTCCTTATTTGGCCATTTATTCCTTCGTACGTCGTTGTCGTGTTTTGATTGGTCACTCTTTCGTACGTCGTTGTCGTGTTCTGATTGGTCGTTCTTTCGTGCGTCGTTGTCGTGTTCTGATTGGTCGCTCATTCCTTTGCCGACCGGTGGTTAACCTGTTGCTTTATATTGCGTGATTTCCCTGTGTTTCCTTTTTAGTCGATGAGATTGTGCGGTGGGCGTAACCCAAAACAAATTTTAAACCGCCATTGCTATCGCTACCCTGCTTTGTCGTTACTGTGAAGAAAGATATTTTGAAGCTGTTCAGAAATTATTGTTTTGGGTTGCCAATACAACCTGATTATCTGTTTGGAATTTGGCGCGTTTTGATAGGGTAGTTACGTCAGACCGCAGTTCGGAAATTTCAGAATTACTGTTACACCTAGGTCAATCAATCTACATGCTGTGCACTTTGCACTGATGTACTCGACTCCCTCAAAAATGACGAAGTACCGCAGTCCCAAGATGAGATGCGTTTTGTAAATCTGGTGAGTGATTCAATTCAGTTGCGGCCAAACCAACATTATGAGATGGCGCTACCACTTAAGTATTCCGACGTACCTTTGCCAAACAACAAATCACAAATCGAACAGCGAGCTAATTACCTCAAGCGTCGATTTCTAAAAAACGTTCTGTTCTTTGAAGACTATAAATGCTTCATGGGTGGCATGATAAATAATGGATTTGCTGAGAAGGTCGTTACTCCTGATGAAGAAGAGGGCCGAGTGTGATATCTACCACACCATGGCGTCGACCACCCCAATAAACCAGGTAAATTGAGGGTCGTGTTTGATTGTTCAAGTAAGTATAAGGGCATATGTCTAAACGATTGTCTGCTGCAAGGACCCAATATCACTAATTCCCTTTTGGGTGTTCTTTTTCGTTTTCGACGCGGTTTGTATGCTATTCAAGGCGACATCCGCAGTATGTTCCACATGGTGGGGGTAGCCGCACATCACCGGGACTTCTTTCGCTTTTTATGGTGGGATAGGGGCGACCTGAGTAATAAACTTCAACAATATCGCATGTGTGTGTTCCTGTTCGGTACAGTGTGTAGCCCAGCTTGTGCCAACTTCGCATTGCAACAAACAACCTAGGGACAACCTAGCTAGCTAGCTAGGGCAACCTAGCTACAGTATAGTGACAACCTAGCTAGAACCTAGCTAGGGACAACCTAGCTAGGGACAACCAATCAGAGTATAGTGAGGCAACCATACAGACTGTGAATGAGTGCTTTTATGTTGACGACTTCCTGGCCTCTGTATCCACAATAGAGCAAGCTAAGTCACTTCTTCACGAACTCGTCGAGTTGCTGGCGCGAGGCGGCTTGGACCAAATGGACCAGCAACTGTCGCGAAATCATTTCTTCTGTTCCACCTGACAACAGATCTACAGAGCTTTCTCACCTTGATCTTTCTTGTAACCCTTTACCGAACGAATTCTCTTTGGGTCTGACATGGGACGCCGAAGCAGACACATTGTGCTTTAGGACAAAACACAAACACAAAACGGCCACACGTAGGGGCATCCTTTCTGTCTTACACTCTCTATACGACCCTCTTGACTTCAGTTCTCCAGTCATCCAGCCTGTCAAAGTCCTCTTGCAAGAGTTGTGCAAGTCTAAAATTGAATGGGACGAGCCGATTCCTCCCAAACTTGAAACACAATGGAATACTTGGCTCGAGCAACTTCCTCTTCTTTCATCTTTTCAAATTCCTACATGCTACCAACCTGCTGATTTTAACAGCATAGTCAGCGCTCGCATTCATCACTTCTCTGACCCCTCGCTAAAATCGTATGGTTACGTCTCTTATCTCAGACTCATAGACGACCGAGGCGCCATACACTGTTCCTTTCTTTTTGCAAAAACCAAACTTACGCCTCTAAAGGTGCTAACTATACCCAGACTAGAGCTATGTGCAGCAACTCTTTCAAGCAACTATGATGTCATGCTGCACAGAGATCTTAGATTGCCTTACAATTTTGAGCCTTCCCTCTTTTGGACGGATATCACCACTGTTCTGAAATACATCAACTGCGAAGATAGGGCTTTCCACGTTTTCGTTGCCAACAGAGTCCAAACTATTCGCAACCAGTCCAAGCCCAACCAGTGGAAGTACATAAGCACCAAACAAAATCCGGCAGATTTCCCAAGTCGAGGAATGAATGAACCCGATTTCTTGACATGCGAACAATAGAAGTCCGGTCCTGAATTTTTAAGGCTTCCGGAATCATCATGGCCGCAGCAACCGTTTCTCGGTAACGAACACAATGAAGATCTCGAGTTTAAGAAGGCAACAATCTCTTGCTCAACTGCTGTTACGTAACAACCCAGCCTTCTCCAAGACCTTATATCTAGATTTTCTTGCTGGACGAAATTGGTCCTAGTATTGGCGTGGATAATTCGCGCCGAAAAGGCTTTCCTTCTCCCAATTCTAAAAGAGAAAACAAACCATAATGACGTGGATTCTGCAAAGCCACGCCTTCTCTCTGTCGGTGAAATCTCGGAAGCCGAAAATACGCTCGTTAGATTCACTCAAAGCGGATCTTATCAAGAAGAGCTATCAGCTTTGAAGTCTAATAAAGATGTGAAAACCTCGAGCAGCTTGGCCAAGCTCGATCCTTTTCTTCAAGATGGTATAATTCGGGTCGGAGGACATATCAACCATTCTTCCTTTCCTTACTCTCTCAAACACCCCATCATTTTTCCTAACAAAGCTATTATCACAAATTTGCTGATTAAGAACACTCACATACAGTTAGGGCATGCAGGACGACAACACTTCTTTCCACACTTAGGGAGGAATTTTGGATCATAAACGCCAATTCTGCTGTACGCAGAGAGTTGCTAAACTGCGTCGAGTGCAAAATAAAACTTCGGCGCCACATGTACACAAAAAATGGCACCATTGCCTGCCGAAAGATTAACCCCAGACAAACCTGCATTCACCTGGGTGGGTCTTGATTATTTTGGCCCTTTTTTCACTCGTCATGGCCGTAGCAACAACAAACGCTACGGAGTGATATTTACATGTTTAGGTACACGCGCTGCCCACATAGAGATAGCGTTTAGCCTCGACACCTCATCATTTATTATGGCTCTGCGTCGTTTCCTCTCAAGAAGAGGACAGGTCACTCGCATCATAAGCGACAACGGCACCAATTTGAGAGGAGGAGAGCGAGAGCTTCGCTTGGCCATTAAGGCCTGGAATAATGATCAAGTACATGATTTTTTGCTGCACAAGGGCATTGACTGGGCCTTCAATCCCCCCGGGGCCTCCCATCATGGCGCGGTTTTTGAGAGGCAAATTAGATATTTTCGAAAGATCTTTAATGGTGTTGCCCGTGAACAGGTCCTCACCGACGAAACACTGACTACTCTGGCCTGCGAAGTGGAGGCTATCTTAAATAGCCGCCCTGTGACCACTGTTTTGGACGATGCTTGCGATTTACTGTAGAACCTCTCACTCCCAACCATCTTTTGCTACTCAAAGCACCTCATTCCCTGCCTCCTGGCGTATTTCGAAAGGAGGATCTTCACTCACAAAAGTTATGGCGGCAAGTCCAATACCAGGACAGCCTTTTTTGGTCCAGGTGGGTAAAAGAATATACCCTGACCGTACAAGTTAGACAGAAATGAGGTCGCTCCAAACCCAATCTGACCCCCGGGGATCTGGTTTTGATATGTGATAACAGTTTGCCCAGAGCTACTTGGCCTATGGGTAGGATTTTAGATGTTTTCCCCGACTCGTCAGGACATGTTCGCACAGCACGGGTTAAGACTAAAGACACCGTTCTCGTGCGCCCTATTACCAAGCTTGTGTTGCTGCTTGCTCAGGAGCAAGAAACTATTTGATATTTTTGTGATAATCGTTCGATAAAATGTACATACTTACGATTTCGTTACGTTATGTTTATTCGCTTGTAATTGCTGGTGAAGAAGAATTAAGCACCCTAAAGTGCGCTTAACGCGGAGGGGATGTAACTGCCAATATTATGTCAGGTCCTTGCTGTTATTTCATTAATCTAACCACTAGTAGGATCCTTCCAGAAAGTTCTGTCTGTACGTTTTTGCGTTGTTCTTGACATGTGATTAGGCTAAAGTAAGGTACCGGTAAATTTGGAACAAAATGTTAGTCTAATCTGTGCGTTAATTGTAGTTTTTGTTTGCATTTCATTTACTGTAAGCTAGTTGCGATATCACTTGAACCGTTGGTAGTCTGCTGTAGTAAAGGTGTTTGGAGACTAGCCCAATTGTCTGCTCACAGCATCGTCAATTTCAAGCAGCAGTTCCCAGATAACCGTCAGAACAACAACCAATCCCTTTGGCGGTTATAGTTGTTCTATTCGCAGTCAGTCGGAAAAAAGCACAATTAATCAAATGTTTATTATACTCGCCGTAATACGCTGAAGCGTGTAACGAATTTGTGGGGGCCATCTCCGCAGGTTTGCGCCTGGGCGACACAAAAGAAACGTCGCAGCGGTGGCGAGTCGTTGGCAACACTGTGTCCGATTTGATTTTCCAGAAAATCAATTCGGCTATAACGGCAATTCGCCTACAACGGCAGTTCTTAAGCCCCTAGAGATGCCATTTTAGACGAATTCCACTACCTATGTTGTTAACAACTAATTTCTGAATAGAAATTAATTCAATAACAATGGGAATCAGTGTTTCAAAAAGTTTGCTCGATAACTGAGTTCAGTTAGAGCAAATAGACAAATTCACTCATCACAGTTTAATATCATTTATTTAAAACCCGAACGTCTGTTTTACCCTAGGGGGATCATCAGGGCTATCTTATTCAAATAGAACCCATTTTATTTGAATGAGATAAGGTGAAGCTAACTGTCGGGTTTCAAATAGACGTTTCTAAACAGTGGTGAATTTGTAGAAATTATAAATTCAGAATTATTAGCAACATATTTAATGATCTTTCAAAAACTTTTACAAATGTGTAGCAAATAACAAATTTTTATAAAAATTAGGGAAAAATTCCCCAACGCCAGAGTTGGGCGGGCCACATGCAGATCTTTTTTGCTCTTCACCAATTTTCAGTAGAAAAATAGTAGATCTGCCGACGTGTAGATTTTTTTTTATTTTTGCTCATCAATGCTTTGTGGGGGAATTTTGGACCTACACTTTTCAAAAAGAGGCGATTGTGTAAAAAAAGGTTGAAAACCGCTGGTTTAGACTATATGGAAAAATTTTTTCCTGTGTCATTGAATCGAAGTAAAACTATAGACCTGCAAACTCTGAAAAAAATGCAGATTTTGATTCATCTAAAAGTTCTGCCACAAGCTTGCCACTAGTTGAAGAAAATCTGCCACAAGCTTGATTTCTCTTTCTGCGAAGTCATTGCACACTCTCAATGTCCCAACAATTTCCATGCCAAAAGCAAAGGTATCATCATCAATCTGTTCCGTGACGCATATTTCGGATTGGTTCTACAGAAAAAGACTAGGCTTGATTGAAATGACTATAAATAGAAAAATTGCACTGGTTATTGCCTCAGCGGCGTGGTGTTGTGGTCAGTATAAGATGATTTTTTTTTATTTGAACAACTCAATACGCCACACCAAATCGAACGCATTTCAATAAATAACAAAAACTACACTAAGCAAATCTAAATTACATTAAACAACGGTAATAAATGGATACAAAAAATAAACGCGCACGTAAACAAAAAGGTAAGGTTTCATGAATTGTAGCAGGAAGCTGCGAAGGGACTTTTTTTTTTAGTCAGAACGCGCTGATGAACGGACGTGCTTTTTAGTGAGTGGCAAGCGAAGTTGCGACTGCAAAGCTAGTGCTTAAAAAATTTCTTCGAAGTCAATTTAAAAATGTCAGTTCAAGCTAAACTAGATAAAATCCTTTTGACTTTGGACAAACTGACTGCCAGGCTCGATAACATTGAAACTAAACTTGAAAAATTCAATGAAAGGCTAAACTTAGTCGAACAGAAGCTCGAAAAGAAGTGTCAGGAATTCGAAAGTGCTCTGTCAACGGCTGTTTCTAAGCCACATTTAGAGGCTTTAGAGGCTAAATTCAATAACTTTGTTGAGTCAACCAACGCGGATCAACTAATGCGTGAAGCTTATGAAAAAAGACTTAACATTCTTATTCATGGACTTCCAGAAAAAGATAACGCATGGGAAACCAGAGAAAAAACAAGGATAGTTTTTGATAATTTCTTGCGTGAAGGTTTAAAACTTGACCCTTCTACAGTTAATCTTGATGACATCCACCGTTTACCCCAGGGACCTCATCGAACAGGTAAAATAAGACCAATCATTATTAAGATGGCGACCAATATGGACAAACAAAAGATATATTCTTCCTTAAAAAATTTGAAAAATTATAATACCGCCAGGAGTTCTAATGCCAACGATTCAAGTCCGGTGTTTGTAACTGACCATCTTCCTAAATTATTTCAAAATCAAAAAAAAGCATTGATACCGCATTTTAAAGAAGCGAGAAGTCAAAACAAGAAAACTTATTGGAAAGCTGAAAACGGTCAGTATCATTTGTATATAAACAATCGTTTATTTATTCCATGAATCTATTTTTCGTTTTACTACTACAGTATGTTCTGTTCTACTAGAGTTATTGTAAACCTTTTTGTTATTAAGAGTTTTGTTACTAGAGTATTTGTTTGCCTATATGTGTTATCACGTTTAATACGTACTTGGTCACGTACTTCTTTGCTGTTCGCTGCTACGCTGCCTTTTAACCAGCTACACAGCTAGACTTTTTGTTTCTTCGATCATAGTTTTTTGCCTACGGAGATTCGAACCCCAATTTCTTTTTCTTTTTTGAGGAAAACGTTTAATGTATGCCAGCGGTTTGTCGCATCACGAGGATGACGACTGGGCCAACATCTCAAAATGCTATTAGTGACTCGACGCAAATTGCAACTAATCAGTTTGATTTAAATCTTTCTTTGCACAATTCGATAACGAGTAACTTGAAATCTTGCCGAGTGCTTGAGGCTAACAACGCCCTCCCAGTTTCAGCACAGAAAAAGCGTCTTTTTTTTTTACATGTAAACATCAGATCAGTCTATAAAAACATAGATGCCTTGAATCACGATCTTTTGCAAAGTTTCGAATATTTACCAGATATTATTTGTCTAACAGAAACCAAAATACAAAATTCACTACTGACTAACATTTCTCTCGCTGGGTACCAATCTATCTTACATTCGGATTCAAGAAGCAATGCTGGTGGTGTAGGAGTCCTTGTCTCAAACGATTTCACTGTAAAGATCTTAGATAAAAACGAACTTAAGTCCGATTGTGAAGATATTTGGTTGCAAATATCTGATATGACGGCTAATTCTGCAAAAACCTTTATATTGGGAGTTATTTATCGACACCCCAAGGGTGATGTTTATGACTTTGTTTCGAAGTTCAATGATAAATTATTGCAAATTAATGAAAAATATAAGTCTAAATACTATATTCTTGGGGATATTAATATTAATGTCAATCCTTCTAATAGCACTGAAAAATCGGCTTCTTACCTTAATATGATTTCAAGTAATGGAGCTCATATGCTTATTGATAAGCCTACCCGTATCTCAGGTGACTGTAGCTCAATTATTGATCATATTATTACTAATGATTGCTCTAATTTAATATATCCATGCGTATTTCTAAGTGACCTTAGTGATCATTTTCCTGTGGCTTGTTTTGTCGCAAGTAATTCAAGCAATTCAAAAAGTAGCCCACGCAAAAAACTGGCCTTCTATTACAGAGATATAAAACGCTTTGATAAAGATCTCTTTGCTACTGATCTATGTAACAATCTGGAATTATACTTTTACACTGATGTTTTTGAAAGCGCGCATGATGTTGATCTGAAATTCTCCAACTTTGTTAATATTGTAAGCTCGTGCATTAATCAACATGCGCCTCTAAAAAAAGCGTCTCGTAGAAAAAGCAAACTAATAAATAAACCATGGATCACTAAAGGAATACTTATATCTATACGACGCAAACAGAAACTCTACATCAATTGTTATAAAAATGGCTCCGATGCTCAAAAAATATTGTACAAAATCTACTCCAATAAATTAACAAAAATTAAAACATTTGCTAAGAAACTCTATTTGCAAACCGAAATTGTTAATTCCAGTCAGGATATGCGCAAGTTTTGGGGAATAATGAAAACTCTCTTACCCAACAAACCGCTAGCAAACTCGCCTGACATGATTAATGTCAATGGTTCTATGATAAATAACTCAGTTGATATTGCTGAAAACTTTAATAAATATTTCTGTGGTGTTGGTAGGTCTTTAGCCAATAATATTAACTGCAATAACTCCATTTCTTTCAAAAACTATATGAAAAATCGTGTTTCTTCCTCTATGTTTTTACGTCCTACTTGTGCAACTGAAATTTTGCGTATTATCAACCAAATGATTCTTAATAAGAGTTGTGGCTCGGATGGTATTAATGCGAAATTTATAATCTTTGCAGCCGAAGTCTTGGCGCCTGCACTAGCGTTACTTTTCAACGCTTGTTTTGACTATGGATTATTTCCTAGCTGTCTTAAAATAGCTAAAGTTGTACCTATTTACAAATCTGGCGACAAATCTGAGTTAACAAATTATCGACCTATTTCTTTACTATCTACGTTTTCTAAAATTTTGGAAAAAGTAGTGTATACCAGAACAATCAATTTTTTAAATTTGAATACAGTATTGTCCCCAAGTCAGTATGGTTTCAGATCTAAATTTTCTACTTTGCACGCCATTTTAGACATTACTACCTCTACTTTTGATAGTATCGAAAATAAATTATATACTGGGTTAGTTTTACTTGATTTAGCTAAAGCTTTCGATACAGTAAATCATACTATTCTGCTTAATAAATTGGATCATTATGGAATTCGAGGAATTGCGAATAACTTTTTTCAATCTTATTTGAGCAACAGAAGTCAATTTGTTTGTATAAATAACGCTAACTCTTCATTAAGTAATATAGAAGTAGGAGTACCTCAAGGCTCAACGCTTGGACCACTACTTTTTTTATTATATATTAATGATTTATCCAATTCTATTGACAGTACACCTCGCTTATTCGCAGATGACACGTGTTTGGTAGTTAACGCCCCAACGACTGAACTTTTAGAACAACGAATCAACCATGAACTTAATGGGGTTAGTAATTGGATGATTGCAAACAAACTTACCCTCAATGCAAATAAATCGTTAGCGTTAATAATATCTCCTAAACTTAGATCCCCATCGGTCAATCTCAACCTACGCTGTCCTGCTGGTCAAATTAAAATAGTAAACAAGGCTAAATACTTGGTAGTGATCTTAGACAATTCATTAAATTTCCATGAGCATGCAAAGTATGTTGAAGCAAAACTAGCTAGATCAGTTGGTATTTTAAGCAAACTGAAATTTTTTTTACCTCAGACTGCGTTATTAAAATTGTATTATTCCCTTGTTCATACTCATTTGACTTACGGTTTAACTGTATGGGGTACAACATACCCTACCTATCTTTTAAAATTAAATCATATTCAAAACAAGGCAATTAGAACTGTAGCTGGTATCACTGGAAAAGCATGGTGCGAAAGTGTTTCTCCTCTTTATTCAAAGCTTGGAATACTGCCATTAGAACAATTGGCTAAATATGTCATTTCTAAATTTGTTTACAATCACAGGAAGAAAAGCTTACCGCCAGTATTTGATAATTATTTTACTCCAGCAAATGTTACCCACTCTTTTTCTACGAGGTTCTCCAGTAATGAACAATTAAAAATTCCTTTTTTTAAAACAAAAAGAACACAACGCTCGATCAAATTTATCGGTGCCAAGATTTGGAACGTAATCCCACCTGATATGCGTAAATACTCGTCTAGCAAGTTTCAAAAGGAATATAAAAATTATTTATTAAAATTTTAAATTGCGTTTTACTTAATTTATTATTGGCTAGAGGCTCAGAGTCGTCCTTCAGTTGGCGGGATGCTGGCCGTTGTCTTGCATTCCCGTTTTTCCTCTATATTATTGTCTTTTTTTTGCTTTGTTTTGTTTGCTTTGTTGCTTTGCGTTTGTTCTTGTGATGCATGCTTTAGAAAATCTTTAATTGAATTGCTTCGTCTGCCAATGTTGCTGATATCTTGATTGTGTACGTGATGTAAGAATTTCTATTGGCAACTGCAAGGTGGCTGCTGACTCGATGACCCTTGGTCCCTTCGCGGCCACCTTGTTGCTGTCATTCTGCGGTCTACAGTATAATATTATTTTTTGTTTCGCTTTTATGATTATGTCAACTCGTATGTTTGTTTCTGTTCATTGCTTTGTTATTGCTTGATGTAGTCATTGCGAGTGACGGCAGCGAATAAATAAAATCTGAATCTGAATCTGAATCTCGGTCATCGAGTCGAGCAGCTCCCTTGTAGTCAATTCAGGCTGCTGGACGTTTACATAATATTTCCTGGATAAATTTTTGTGCTATATTACGTTTCATTGTATTTTTCTTAATCTCAAGTGATTTGAATTCTGTCACATTTAGATAGTACAAGCTATTAGTCTAATACTTTGAATTTCCGTGCTTTTTGAATCTAATTTTAAACTGATTAAAAGACAGTATTTTCATCTCTTGTGGTACCGAGTTCCAAATTATAACTCCTTAAAATTTATAAGATCTCTGCAATTTTTTGTTCTATAAAACGGTAAGCTCAGATTAAGTCCACATGATGCCAACTGGGTTGTTCGTGAGTGTATCGCATTTACGGGGGTAAAAAAGGAAGAAAGTTTTTCGGCAGTTTATTTTGCGAATATGTATGCATTAATTTAGCTACTTCGTAAGTATAAAGATCTTCCAACTTTAAGACTGCTACTCATAGAGTCTGGGTTCGCTGCAGTTCTAGGTTTTAATTTTATTCTCAACGTACTTCGTTTGTCATGTGTTATTTTGGATGGATTAGAGTGATGGTGATAGAATAAACAAAAAATTTTCTGTTGAACCATTCCGAAATATGCTTCCGTGACAGGTTTTTCAAAAATGTCAACGGAATGTGAAGAAATTGAAAAATCTTGCCACCGTCTTCATTGATATAGTCAGTCAGACAGTAACAATGTTTTTGAAGATATTTGTATGTACGGTAATAATGATGAAAGTATTTAATTAAAGAAACTTAAGCGTGACCACTGGCTTTAACTTTATTTAAACATTATAAATCATTATAACGTCAACCTTATTTTGATTAATCTAAACCATTTTGGCATGAGGCACCAGTGTGTTTTTGATTGCTATACGTTTTGAGATTACATCAAGCAGATAAATAACTACCTCAATTGTACCAGATCATAAGCCAAAGCACACTTATAACAAGTGAGGAAAAAATAACAAGCAACGAAACAGATAGAGTAAAGCAGGGAAAGCCTGCAGGAAACCTACAAATTAACTTACGGAGTAGCAAAATATTAAACAAAAAAGCTGGGCTACTCTCTTGCGTAAGTGCTACCCGATTATCGATATTTATTCAAAAACTCAAGTCCGAATCCGGTTTGTAGAAAACTTCAAAATCCAAATCCGGTAAAACTACTAAAATCCGGTCCAAAAAAATCCTAATCCAAATCCGTGGACATCTCTGTAGGATTGCGTCAGAAACTATCGGGGAAAAGTGATTTCTGCCTGGTTAAATTGGATGCGCTTGGCTGTAATAATGGGTGCCCAAAACCCTCTAGCATACCTTTTCTAGGTACAACATGAAACCTAGTGGAAACAAAAGCTTACATCGATCAGATCACGAAACAGTATGTGACAGAAAGATTTTTCGGCTGCTTTACCCCCCGACAGAAGTCCCCAAAGTTCGAGATGACGTTACAAAGGTATGCTAGCGCATAGTATTTCCACCCGGAAAGTCGGGACGGGAAATTTCCTGAAAAATTTTGGGTTTTAAAATTTCCCGTTTTCCTGGAAAGTTATGTCGGGATCCCGTTAAAAATTTCAGCCAAAGAAATTTCTGTCACAAACTGTACCATTTCGTAATCAGTGCAATGTAAGGTTTCGTTTGCACTGAGTTTCATGCGATTCTTAGTCAAATTTTTTTCGCTGTGACGTCAAAATTCAAACTTTGGGGGCTTCTGCCAGGGGTAAAGCAGCCGAAAGCATTTTAGAGGTACTGATTGTCGTACTAGTCTAGTATCGACTCAGTACTTTTGAAGTGTCAGCTGATTGTACAACGTTCATTCTGATTCATTCATTCTGATTGCAATGTGTGCGCTGCAAGTCAATCTGTGTAAAACCTTGTAATTTGTTTTGCATTCTGTTTCAACACCGTACAGTTGATTAACTGCAGTGGTAGGTGCATACGTTGAGTACTAGAGCAGCTCTTACTCGTAGCAATGTTAGTGACCTAGTATTCGTTCAGTTTTGTAATGTGTCTTTTAAATTATTACCGCAAAGTATTTTTTAGTCATGTATGTATATTTTGTTCAGATGTAGTTTTGTTTTAAGTGAATGAAAGCCACAGTTTTGGTAATACAAAACTGATATCCACCTTACCGACGTAAAAAATGCGTTAGTGCAAACTTTAAATTTTTTTGCTTCCAAAAAATTGTTTTTCGAAATTCGCAAATTTTTTGAAGTCGAAATGCTTGTGAAATCAAAATTTTTTCCTCGATTTGTCGAAAAAAATTGAAAAACTCAGACTAAGTTTGTCAAAACAACGTAACAAAATGCCAGAAATTGGATGAAATGCTTAAAATCAGAAAAAATGGCAAAATAATCATGCTGGGGAAACATTACCGGAAAAATTTCCGGGAATTTCCCGAACACCGAGAATGCGAAGGATTTTCGGGATCTCGAAAATTTCCCGAGATTTTCGAGGTTTCCCTTGGATTCCCGGGAATTTTTTTGAACATTTCCCGTTGGAACTGAAAATCTGGGAAAAAGGGAAATCTTACAAGCGTAGCTTTTCCAGGTACAACATGAAACTTAGAGCAAACGAAAGCTTACATTGCATTGATTGCGAAATGGTATATGACAGAATTTTTTTCGACTGCTTTACCCCCGACGGAAGGCCCCAAAGTTCGAGTTATGACGTCGCAGCGAAAATGTCGTCATAATTCAATCTTTGGACGCTTTAATTGGGGGTAAAGCAGCCGAAAAAACTTCTGTCACAAACTGTACCATTTCGTAATCAGTGCAGTGTAAGCGTTCGTTTGCACTAAGTTTCGTGCGCCTCTTAGTGAAAATTTTTTCGCTGTGACGCCAAAATTCAAACTTTGGGGGCTTTTGCCAGGAGTAAAGCAGCCAAAGAAATTTCTGTCACAAACTGTACCATTTCGTAATCAGTGCAATGTAAGGTTTCGTTTGCACTTTCAGCTCAGATGGCCGAATGGTATGGAGCGTCTGTCTCTTGAGCTGTAGACTCGGGTTTGATTCCGAGTCGGGTCAAACCAATGACTTTAAAATTGGTATTTACAGCTTCCCTGCTTGACGCTCGGCATTAAAGGGACAGTGTGGAGAACAAGCCGGCAAGTTTACTTGTTGTGCCGTTGGGAAAGGCACTTAGCGGGATTCCTCCATCTTGGTGTGGTAGACAAATGGCCGGCAACTCCTAAGCGAGCTCGTATAGCGCATTGATCGCTTTCTCGTGATGGGAGGATAAATATGCAACTACATAAACATACATAAACATAAACACTAAGTTTCATGCGATTCTTAATCAAAAATTTTTCGCTGTGACGTCAAAATTCAAACTTTTGGGGCTTTAGCCAGGGGTAAAGCAGCCGAAAAAATTTCTGTCACATATCATTTGGTAATCAGTGCAATGTAAGCTTTCGTTTGCACTAAGTTTCATGAGGTACCTAGAAAAGGTAGGCTAGCATACCTTTGTGACGTCATCACTCGAACTTAGGGGGTTTCTGTCGGGGATGAAGCAGCTTAAAAAATTTCTGTCACATACCATTTCGTAATTTGGTCATTGTAAGCTTTGGTTTCCACTAGGTTTTATCTGGAACCTAGAAAAAATATAACGTTTTTTGGGGGTCTTTTGGCCCCCATTATTACGGCCAAACGCATCCAATCTGACCCGGCAGAAATCACTTTTTGCCGATGGTTTATGACCTAGTAGGTCGCAATATGCTTCGTTATTGGTAACTAGAAAAGGTATGCTAACCCCTCTCAGCTGCCGGTCTATCAACCTTGCATTTCGCAAAGGCGCGATAGTCATACATGGTAAGATTGGTCAGACCGACGCTTATTTTGTTGGCCTACCGTGCTTATTTCCCTGCTGTACTTATTTCGGCAATGTGCTTATTTCAGTACGGTGCTAATTTCACTGCAGAGTTTATTTCAATGCTGCAAGTTCTTTCAGCGTGTGGCCAAAACCATGACAACACACGGTGCTATTAAATAAACTTTTGGAAATTGCGTTGATACGATATTGTTTAGATTTGGCTGATCAACTGAAAAACGCGATACTAAAATGATTGCTACAAGTTACATTGTTAATTTTTCGTTGTATCTGTCTCAAATTATAATCTTACGATTAATTAGCGGACTAGCGTTGGCTTCCGCTTACAAAAAATTGTGGTATCGGATTAGCGTTAGCGAAGCTAATCTTTTGAATTTTGAACTAGCTGTTAGCGAAACTAAGTTTTGCGTTAGCTGTGCCCACCTATGCCCAAGACTGTAAGAGTGAAAACACGTGTATTGAAAATTTTATTGCTTGCAATCTATATTTTGCTGAAAACTTTTACCCTATCATAAAAATTATTTCAGCTATATCTCACAAATTTTAGCAATTTTCGACAGAAATTTCAGACATGTTACTGCACCTTGTGCTGATTTAAAGCTGACAAAGTCAATTTTGCATAGCATGTACAGGTAAAACAAGAAAATAGCGGTTGATGGCCATTAGGGTGGGTCGTTTTTAACTTTTTTTCGAAATTTACAAACGGCTAGTGATAAAAAGTGGCACATGCATGAAAAATTCGTGTGCACAAAATATCAGCTGCTTGGGGGTGCATCTTCTGCCCCCGCAGGGTGGTCAAAGTTTAATTTTTCAAAAAAGCATGGAATTTGACCATTCGGTTTGACATAACTGTTTTTATAAGTTTGTTATCATTTGGTAGTTGGATGTACCTAGAACATTCCTATGCAAGAGCAAGTTTGATGTTTAACGTTTACTGCCCCCGCATTGATAGTCAATATGATGAAGTTTTAGCGAATAAATGGAGTTTTTGAGTAAAGTTGCTCATGACATGAGTTCAGAGCCGGCACGTACATTAGGCAAACCTAGGCAGCCGCCTAGAGCATCATTCTTCAGAGCATGCTTCAGGGGCATCACAATGCCTTTTTTGGGGCATCAAAATGTTTTTGCCAAAACATTGCAGCTTTTATTGCTCACTTACTAAAAGTTAAATATGTATGCGAGGGGGCATCAAATAGCTTTGCGCCGGCCCTGCATGAGTTGCTATCACATTTCATGATCTGGTTCATAGAAATTAAACATACAAAACCAAAATAAATTATCAACGCACTGCCACACGTTATTTTAAATACTTTAAAATAGAGAAGTGTTAACTGAAAACAGTTTGTTTTTGTACAGTTTAACTGCTCTGCATATTTGCTACAATGCTAACGAAAACACACTTCTGTTAACGAAAACAACGAAATTGTGTCAGAATCAAAACAACCAACGGTGACTTAAGATAGTTCTGATGTGAGTCTCAAGTTTAGGCTTAAGTCTAATGAACCATTAAGTCTTGTTTTGACTCAAGCCGTGGAATTGTTTCCTGGATGTTAAGATCGTTTTAATGTAACCATCTCTTTCGATGGGCATTGCCACGTGTGTTGAGGCTTCTGTCACAAGTGTGTGGCAAGGAAAGTTTGGAAAGAGTTGCTGTAGAGGCATCTTTGTTTTGATGTGTTCTTCCACTATAGGCCTACTGCTGTCGACACAAAACATGACTGGTGGTTCGGTAACTGCAGCATTTTGCCAGTATATCATCTCAAAGTAGCGTTCGGAGTTAAATCGCAACTTCGGTATCGTGAAGATCCGCTGGTGAGCGCTGTGAGAAGGTGACATCCTTGCTTATTACAGGGCACCATGCTTGCAACGAATCATCAACTGTGTTAAACAAACTTATGGATTATATTATGAATGTGTACATTCCAGTACGGTTGGCCTTTGAAAAGAAAAACAACTTGCTGATGGTCCTAAACATTTCTTCAGCATTTTACGCTATGCTCAGAAATTATCTGACAAAGCTCGCAGTGTCGTCAACAAGGTATTGCAGAGGAATGCGTTTTATGCTCATCCTGAACACATATTGATTGCAATGATACACGATCTCGAACAGTGTGCAAATGAATTAGGATGGAGAAGAATTTTCAAAGCAAGGATGTCACCTTTTCACAGCGCTCACCAGCGGATCTTCACGATACCGAAGTTGCGATTCAACTCCGAACGCTACTTTGAGATGATATACTGGCAAAATACTGCAGTTACCGAACCACCAGTCATGTTTAGTGTCGACAGCAGTAGGCCTATAGTGGAAGAACACATCAAAACAAAGATGCCTCTACAGCAACTCTTTCCAAACATTCCTTGCCACACACTTGTGACAGAAGCCTCAACACACGTGGCAATGCCCATCGAAAGAGATGGTTACATTAAAACGATCTTAACATCCAGGAAACAATTCCACGGTTTGAGTCAAAACAAGACTTAATGGTTCATTAGACTTAAGCCTAAACTTGAGACTCACATCAGAACTATCTTAAGTCACCGTTGGTTGTTTTGATTCTGACACAATTTCGTTGTTTTCGTTAACAGAAGTGTGTTTTCGTTAGCATTGTAGCAAATATGCAGAGCAGTTAAACTGTACAAAAACAAACTGTTTTCAGTTAACACTTCTCTATTTTAAAGTATTTAAAATAACGTGTGGCAGTGCGTTGATGATTTATTTTGGTTTTAGTATGTTTAATTTCTATGAATCAGATCATGAAGTGTGATAGCAACTCATGCAGGGCCGGCGCAAAGCTATTTGATGCCGTAGGCAAGCGTTAATTTTGATGCCCCCTCACATACATATTTAACCTTTAGTAAGTTAGTTAGTTGCATATTTATCCTCCTATCACGAGAAAGCGATCAAAGCGCTATATGAGCTTGCTTAGGAGTTGCCAGCCATCTATCTACCACACCAAGATGGGCAAATCCCGCAAAGTCCCTTTCCCAACGGCACAACCAGTAAACTTGCCGGCATGTCCTCCACACTATCCCTTTAATGCTGAATGTCAAGCAGGGAAGCTGTGAAGCTGAAGCAGATTTTAAAGTCACTGGTTTGACCCGACTCGGAATCAAACCCGAGTCTACAGCTCAAGAGACAGACACCCTATACCACTCGGCCATCTGAGCATCTGAGCTGTTAAGTGAGCAATAAAAGCTGCAATGTTTTGGCAAAAACATTTTGATGCCCCCAAAAAGGCATTGTGATGCCCCTGAAGCATGCCCTGAAGAATGATGCTCTAGGCGGCTGCCTAGGTTTGCCTAATGTACGTGCCGGCTCTGAACTCATGTCATGAGCAACTTTACTCAAAAACTCCATTTATTCGCTAAAACTTCATCATATTGACTATCAATGCAGGGGCAGTAAACGTTAAACATCAAACTTGCTCTTGCATAGGAATGTTCTAGGTACATCCAACTACCAAATGATAACAAACTTATAAAAACAGTTATGTCAAACCGAATGGTCAAATTCCATGCTTTTTTGAAAAATTAAACTTTGACCACCCTGCGGGGGCAGAAGATGCACCCCCAAGCAGCTGATATTTTGTGCACACGAATTTTTCATGCATGTGCCACTTTTTATCACTAGCCGTTCGTAAATTTCGAAAAAAAGTTAAAAACGACCCACCCTAATGGCCATCTCTGCCGAAATTACCCTATATAACAGTTTGTTAAAACATTGGGGAATCCACTAATTATCGGAAAAATGGTTGAAAATTTAAAACGAATTGCGCATAGGGTAAACGATAATATTTTTTGCTGAAATTTTGCAGGGGTGATTTTTTAATGAAGTGTAACGGGAAAAAGCGTTTGCAGCATGACTTTTCAAAGAAAGTGTGTTTTGGCCCACTCTACTGTACGGTTCACTTCAACCTATTCGACTTGGTGTATTTGACTACTGTACAATAGCCTACCATGTGATAGGTAGGCTGATAGTTTAGGTCACTGCATAAGTTTTTTTTGTGATTTCATCAGTCGCCGGGCTAGTATATGAGTTGGCTTCAATAATTCAACCAAGCAACGAGTTGTCAGAAGTGATCCAGTCGATTGTATAATCTTCTCTTAAAAAACATGTGTTGTTTCAGACGAATTGGACACCCGTCGGCCACAGATGGATGCTCTCAATTCAAATATCAGCGGTAGGTTTTGAAAAAATGAGTTTTTACTTTAAGCAAAATCGCCAGTACTTGAAGTAATAGTAAATAATAAACATTGTTTCAATCGCTTGGGCATCGTCAGTGTAGTAATGACCAGGGTTGCCTGATTAGTTTTTTGCAATTGGTAGCCCCAAATAGCCAATTCCATTTGAAAGTAGCCCAAATTTCTTGTGCAATAGTCTACACATGACAAGTCAGCACTTAAAGGAAAAACGAGTTTGAATCACAGCGATTTATAGTTTCTTTTACCAGCTTTAAACTTGAAAATTTCAGATATCATATAATATTAATACTATAAATGGTTGGTGTTACGACCGCTTTCGTACGTTTGCAAGACTGTATAAAAATAACAAAAAGAAAAAAAAATTTGTTTCGCTGAAAAGTGTGTCATAAAGTTAATGTGTCTTGTGATTGCTGTTGCTCAATGTTTTTCTCATATCGAAATTGTGCTTTCATCTTCCATTAAATTAATTTTTCTCCTCTGGCGCTGATATGGGTTCTAATTCTAGGTCTTTTGAGCCTCAAAAGTCGTTGAGTTAACTGGGGCGAAGCCCACCCTACATTTTCTTTTGTTCTCAAGTAGTCCTTTCGTTCTATCCAAGATGTTTTCCATCTTTTGACACTCTACTTCTTTATTGCAGCGCGACAACTAGCATATGGGATGGAAACGAAAGGCTCAGGCCCCAAGCAGTTTAATGCTGATTCTGATTTAGCCAAGATATCCGCCTTCTAATTTCCTTGGATGCCGGTGTGGCCCGGCGTCCAGGCAATAGTGATGTCATTGTCTTTACCCAATATATTTAGGTTTTTGATGCACGTTAATACTGTGTTAGATTTCACAATATTATTTTGGATTGCCAGAATTGCTACTTGGCTATCCACTAAAATTATAATTTTTTCATTTACAGTTCTATCCATGATCAGTTTCTTTGCTACTTCAGCTATAACAAAGACTGCTGCCTGAAAGACAGTACTATATCTTCCCAGATGGAAAAAGTTTACATCTGCTTGAGAGCCAGATGCGTATTTCATGTAAAAACTCGCACCGGCTCTTCCATTTAATTTGGATCCGTCTGTGTAGCATCTGTTTATGCTTGGTTCTGAAGCATTCTCATACTGCACTGCGTCCTTGCGTTCCATAACGAGGCATTCGTACTGTTTTCCAAACACCTTTGTTTTAGTTATTAGGTCTGCTGGCATACTCAGCAAAAGCAAGTTTTCTTTTGCTTCATTGCATACGTCTACCTGACTTTTGGTTTTTCTTGCTGAACCAATTGTCTTGGCAGGCCAAAAGCTCACACGGGATAACCGATATGATCCTTTTACTGCCTCTGACACTATGAACTCATTAATTGGCATGATATTCAGCAGCATCTCTAAAGCTCCTGTGGGGGTGCTGGGAAATGCTAAAGAAATTATAAGACACGCTAGTCTTTGTACACTTGAAAGTTTTTTCGCAAGATATTTTTTATTTATTCCACCAACCCAGGATGTGCATTGTACACGTGTATGTGATGACGGGTCGTATCATTGCACTGTATATCCTTCGCATGCTAGTTGGATTTTACCCCCTCGCTCTGCTCACTATTTGTCTGCATTGTAATAACACAGCAGTCGCCTTGCGAGCAATTCGTGTTATGTGAGGTTTCCAAGTAAGTTTACAGTCAAGGGTTACACCTAGTAATGTTGCTTCTTTGAAAATTTCTAGCTGGCGTCCGTTTAAACGCAAGGTTCCAAAATCCGGCTTCCTTTTGCTGGTGAACAGAACAATTTCAGTCTTTTTACTGCTGAATTGAAGCTCTTGATTATGAGCCCAATTACTTGCAATATTTAGCGCTTTTTGAGTCCTACCTTTGATCTAGGAATGTAGTCGAGACTGCTTAGTTCGAGACCGAGATCGAGATCCGAAAATTTCGAGACCTTTTAGTCGAGACCGAGACGATACAGTTGCGAGACCGAGACTTGAGACCTAATCGAAAACAAAAAAAATTTTTTTTATTGAAGTACCGGTATAGTGATTTCATGTCGAAGCTCGACAGAATCAATCAACATGCTCCAAAGTCAATCAGAAACGCCAATTCCAATTTGAAACGCAGCCTTCCATCACGTGCTTGCAAGTCCTCCACCCCTAACTCCACCCAGACTTGTGATTCAGCGATTGGGCTCCATCTCCTTTCAAACGCCTCATGTGCTAAACATTACCAAGATAGATTATCACCAAGATAGATTCCGCATTCTCGCCAGAGGTCGCTCTTCCTTCCATCTCTGTGTTTTGGAATCCATTTTTATCAAAACATCAAATCCCTACCTTTGCAGGCAAAAAGAATTTGTTTACAGTTTTAAGATCTATCGCTGATTGACGCGTCGAAACAGCTGATCAGAGTGGCCAATCAGTGCTTTTCCGCCTCCTTTTTTACTTTTTTCTTTTCTTTTTCTCTTTCTTTCTCTCTCTTGATACATAAGACTTGCATTTTAGTTTCCTGATTTCTGACGATCTTCTCCCAATGAGTGTCAGACGAAGAGCTTCGAGATGAAATCACTATACTTTGCCATACTAAAATTCTGTACCACAAACCAATTGTTTTTTATTGAACAAACTAATTGAATTGAATGAAATTTTTTTATTTATTGTATTTTTGTATTGTATTTTTATTCGGCGTCAGTCATAACAAATACGACAGTCAAAAATAAAATAAAATGTGACGCCACAGAGTTAGTGAGAAGCCCAAGGGTGGCTTTTACTTGATAGCTCCACCTGGAACTTACAAGAGGAACTATCAATTCACAAACTCTGTGCAAGGGAATCAAAAAATAAACAAACGTGTAAATATACAAAATTACAATTCAACATGGAAGAGAAAGAAGGAAAAACAATATTACTATTGGAGCGGCTTACAGGCGTAATACGTTTAAAGGTACACAGTTGATTAAGGTGGTAAAACTGAGGGACTCAAGAGTGCTTGAGTGTTATGGGTTAAAGAATTCACTTATAGAAGAGGTGCAATAATTTAGTAACTATTTAGAAGGTATTGCTTTAATGTCTTTTTAAATTGTGCCAAATTTTTTGATAATTTGATTTCATTGGGTAGTTCATTCCATAATTTGACCCCAATGAATTTAAGAGACTGTTTGCAGACGCTTTTTTTGAAAAGAGGAGGATGCAGATTATTGGATTGCCTAGTTCGGCGAGAATGAACTTCATCGTTTCTCTGGAAAAAATTATTAAAACAGCGAGGTAGCATTTGATGAAGAAATTTGTAAACTAAGCAGCAAATTTCAAATTTAAACTTATCTCTAATTTTCAGCAAGGCATGTTTTTTATAAATATCATCGATGTTATCATGAGAATGACGTCGGAAAATTAATCGTAGAATTCTATTGCACAAGCTTTGGAGTTGGGATATTTTTGAAAAATTTGTATTACACCACGTGGTGATGCAGTAGTTGAGATGAGTTGAGGCAAGGGAGTGGAAAATGGACATTAGACAGCTTATGTTTAAATGATCGCGAGCTTTATAAATAATCCCCAGACCAGTGCGAAGTTTGCTGCGGATGGATTCGATATGGGATTTCCAGCTGAGGTTATTAGAAAAAATAGTGCCTAAGAATCGAAAGCTGTTTACCTCAGAAATGGGAACGTTATTGACAGAAATTACATGATAAGGATTTCGAACCAAGCGATGGGGTTGTGGAGTTAATACCATGAATTTAGTCTTAGAAACGTTTAAAGTTAATTTGTTGATAAGAAGGTTATTGTGAACTTCATTTAAGGAATCATTAGCTGCACTAAAAAGATTGGAGAGTGATTTAGAATGTATAAGGATCGTTGCATCGTCAGCATATAGAATGGTTTCATATCTAAGGTCTTGGAAGATATCGTTAATATAGATTAAAAATAAGAGGGGGCCGAGGGTCGAACCTTGGGGTACACCATATAAAATAGGCTTAAAATTTGAATATTTATCGTTAATTCTAACTTTTTGTTGGCGATCACATAGATAGCTGCGAAACCAATCATTAACAACACCACGAAATCCATAGTTACTAAGTTTAGATAGCAAGATGTCATGGTCCAAAGTATCGAAAGCTTTTGTTAAATCTAAAAAGATTGCTAAAACTAAGAGGTTATTATTGAAAAGATCAGAGATTTTGGAGGATAAGTAAGAGCAGGCTAGCTGGGTTGAAAAGGTAGGTCTAAAGCCAAATTGCAGTTTGGATAGGATATTATTCTGATCAAGGAAGGATAGGATACGCTTATGAATCAACTTTTCTAAAATTTTGGAAAAGGCACTAAGCACACTTATTGGACGGTAATTTGAAACAACTTGAGCATTTCCGTTTTTGTAAACTGGTGTAACCTTTGCAACTTTGAAAACCGAGATATACTTCCCAGTAGAAAGGGATAGGTTGAATAAGTGAGCCAGTAAGTCAAGGGTTGAATTTGGTAAATACCGCAGAAGTTTAGTTGGGAATTCGTCCAGGCCACAACTACTTTTAGGTTTAATAATTGAGATCATCATTTTAACTTCATTGGGAGTTGTAGGTGTGAAGAAAAAAGAAGAGGAAATTTTTGAAGATATAGATTTAGATTTTAAATGCGTGGAACTGTGAGAAATGTCTAGTTTGGCTCTTAATTTACTAGCTATGGATGAAAAGTGGTCATTAAACGACTCAGCCATTTCTAGCGGGTCGGTAAGCAGCTTGTCGTTGGTTTTTACGCAATTTGGCGAAATAGAAATTTTTTTACCTATAATGTCATTGATCACACCCCAAGTGCGCTTTAAATCGTTTCGAGAAGAATCGAGGCGTTTTTGAAAATAATGGGATTTCTTAGTTTTAATGACTCTTTCGTAATGATTCCTAATCTTATGATAAGCCAATTGCGATTCAGAATCTTTGTTGCGCAAAAAACGTAAGTAAGCGCTTCGCTTTGCTTTTTGCAGAGAGCCAAGTTCAGCATCAAACCAGCCGTTAATTTTAGATTTTAGTATAGTGCGTGAAATAATTGGAAAGGTTTCATTAAATGTAAATTGCAGCTTTTGCAAAAACAACCTGAAGGCAGGGTCGGGATCATTTTGGGCGTATACATCGTCCCAGCTATGATCGTCCAAAATATCGTGAAAACGACGGAGGTTATTCTCGTTAAAAATTCTAACTTTTTCAGTATTTATGATACGGTAAGGAGAGATAGGAAGCGCAGTGCATTGGAAAACAGCAAAATGATCGGAAATAGGATCAGTAAAAATAGCGCTTTTGGATGGATGCGTATAATTATTGGTCCAAATATTATCAAGTAAGGTAGCGGTAGTGGAGATACGCGTCGGTTTATCAATTAATGGAAATAGACCCCTTGAAAACATTTCGTCTAAAAAGAAATCAGTTTGTAAATCTGGATCGAGCAAGTTACGGTTAAAATCACCCATAAAGAAGATAAGATTTTTTTCTCGTTTCAGTTTGTCTAGAACAAGAGAAAGGATTTCAAGAAATTTGTGGTTTAGGGCGTTGTCATTAAAGGGTGGCCTATACACGTTACCACAAATAATGTTAAATTTACCCAGGTTAATTTCAATAAATATTGATTCAAAACAGCCTTCATCAAACATTGATAAATCGTCACGTAGCCAATGTGTCAAGTTTTTACGAACGAAAAGTCTTACACCTCCCCCTTTAGATTTTGATCTGCATTTGGAGGAAAATGTATAATTAGATAATTCGGTGCAGGGATCTCGAGAATTTTCTTTTAGCCAGGTTTCGGTAATGCCAATAACTGTAGGGTATGAACTCATAGACTCAAGGACACATTTCAGATTATCAAGGTTTTTTGAGTTGCAAAGGGAACGTAAGTTTAAGCAAAACGTAGAAAAAATATAGGCATTATTGGTTGTAGGAAAGATTTTAAAGTTTTCGGCGGAAGAGTATTTGCAATCGGTTTTAGTCAAAGGGTCATCGGAATAATTAGAAATCGAGAATGAATCATTGTCATTTAAAGGTTCATTCACTGCAAATAAATCATTGAGCACACTCGGGTCTCGAACAGCGGAAGAAAAATTGCCAGGACTAATCATTAGCGAATTCGGCAGGCAGGTGCAGTGAGCTGATGTAAAGAAGCACGATTAAATCGAATTGACGCAAGCAAGTTATCAACAGATCAAGCTAGAAATATGACGTAAATGTGAGAAGTCAGTGAAATGCAATTACATAAAAATTAACTTATAGAGGATTCAAACAAGTTGAATTCTTGCAGCGTCACTTACAGCTGCATACACCACAGAATTGCAAACGTGCACGCTACTGTGGGGGTTAAGTTAAAAGAGGGAGAAAAAACAATAATTAACGCAGTAGGCTTACACGTGTGCATAAATTGAATTACAGAACTACACAAACTATAGAGCATTGTGAAAGACACGCTTCAAGCAGCAGATCGCATAAACATCAGTAATTAGACTTTGGTGTTGTTGATATAGAGATTGTAGGATCCATCTTCTATGCGCCAGTATGGTTTTTGATTTTTTGCTCGAGCTGCTTTAAATTGGGGATAGAGCTTTTTCTTTTGAAGCACAAATTCTCTGGGTAAATGGTCCGATATATAAACAGATTTATTGTCGTGTAGGAGTGTCGAATTTCGGGTTTCGTTAAAAACTTTCAGATTCTTTACATGAGCAAATATAGTATTTTTATCTAAGATGGTGTTTAGCTTCACAATAAGAGGACGGCAAACACGCTTACCGTCATGAAATTTCGGTCGCTGGGGTATTCGATGAACGTCAACGATTGTGATTGCATCAGGATCTTCTATTTGCAAACCATCTTTCATAAACTTTTGAAATAACGCTCGGCTTTCTTCTCTTTTCTCCCAGGGTGATTCGGCTTCACGTAAACCATGCACCATGATGTTAAGTCGCTTTTCGTAACTTTCTTTCATTAATGCGTTTTTTTTTAAGCCTGAGTAGAAAACGTCAAGTTCACCTTCTAAAGACGAAATTTTATCTTGTAGCTCATTACAAAGCGCGATGGAAGCTTTAGACTGAAGTTCATTATCAACTAGAGCAAGTTTTTTGTTCATTCTTTCTTCAAAGTTATCCATTTTCTTTGTTAGGTTTTCAACTTTTGTATCTAATGCTTCGAACTTTTCATTCAAATTGGTAACTAATGCTATTACTTGATCCAACTTTGCTTCCATTTTTGTACTCTATTAGTTTAGAACCAGAAATTGCTTCTTTCGCAGCTGTACTGACACCTTACTCTGCAACAGCTAATCTACGTCCGCACGCCAGCTTTACAATTTTAGAAAATGAACACTAAACGCAAAAATTACAATTAAACAATTTTTTTTTTGCATTTTAAATGAACTAACATTGAGAGCAAATCGGATGATAGCCTGGCCCGATGTGGCCGAAAAAGCTAACCACTTCGTCTAAAAACTCATTCTACCGGTGCAGAAGTGGCCGGCACACTCAAAACCTGAAACGTGAAACTGAAAGTTCGGGATACAGTATTGCATGCTCTTTCCAAAACTTGAAAACGTTTTCTGGTGCCTTGTTTGACTTGACAACTTCTTCCAGGTATTGTGTCAGCTGCCTTCCGGGCGATAAAGGTTCGCTAGAAGATCTTTGTTGTCTAACACGACTATATTTTGCCGATAAACAGGGAACCAAAATTTAAAACCAAAATGGAAAACCAAAATTCAAAATTATTAATAAATGATGAGCGGATTCAAATTCAAAATTCAATCCAACCCTAGTACAGACGTAAACAATCCAATTAATTAATGCTGGAAAATAGTTAGGGGCTGTGATGACTCATTACAGTGGCAGTCAGAGACGAAACTGTGTACTGACGTACCATACATGATCCAATTAATTAAATTAAGTAAAGCACTATCAAACAATTTCACAGCTGCGTAATTAGGGCACAAGGCAGATACGCAGGTTAATTTTCTTACGCCTGCTGTTTATAAAATGAATTAAACTTTTTTAACGCTATTTTCAAGTCTCAACACCTTGAAACCAAGCAGATTTTGATAAGATTTAATCATTAGAAGAATAGTTGAAATCAAATAAATGCATGTAATTCTGGCAAACATCTTATTGAAAACATTTTCACGGGTCAGCATCGAATAGAAAATGACGCAATAGTGAGATTAGATTGGCTTTAATTCTGTAATCAACTTGGAAGCGCGACTTCTTCGCTGACATGATGCAAACAACTGAAGTGCGGTACCAATAAAAGAAGTCTCGAGACGCAATTTCTGCTTCGAGACCGAGATCAAGTTGCTTTGAGACCGAGATCCGAATTTTTCACCCAGTCTCGAGATCGAGACCGCGACCTTAAAATGTCGACGAGACAGGTCTCGAGACCGAGACTTGTCTCGAGACCTCCATCCCTGTTTGATCCACAGCATGTTGGTGCCAGTGACCAAAATTGCTACATCATCGGCATGCATGAAAACGGCATACATTGTACATGAAAACCCCTGTCTACCAACAAGGAGTTTAATACACAGTTACATAGAAAAGGGGACAAAATATCACCTTGGGGATTCGCCCTTACTACTTCTCTTTTAATCTTCTTACCATTTAACTCTACTTGAACTGTGCGGTGTCTCAGTAAATTCTCAATCCAATGGACGAGAAAAGGCGACGCGTTTGATTCTCGCAGAGCATCGGCAATGCCACTATGTCTGGTATTATGCGCAACGCGTTACAAATAATACAAAATGGACAGTCACACTTGATGAATTAGACAAGTTTATCGGACTTGTCACAGCTCGAGGCGTAATAGCAAGTAATAACTGCAAGGAAATAAAATATGTATTATTCTGGCTACATGTTATTTTACTCAGAATAGTGAGAAGTTCCAAGCATTATGCTCCGAAGTTTATAGAGAGCCATTACGGAACAGATGCAAGGTTAGTTCTGCGAAAGATTGAGAGGACTGCTTGCAAAATAGAGAGGAGAAGAGCAGATTTAGAATTTTTAAGACTTTGTTCAGTCTACCGACTAGTATAATTTAAACAGGCAGAATTTGCGACAGGCTTCAGCGTTTAGGAGGAAATTAATTAGTGCAGAAATAAAGAGCAATAGAATTGAAATAACCAAATTACGAGGTCAGCTAGAAGAATTCCGCCGAGATATTTTTTCTAGAAGATAGGATTCATTTCAGCAGTTTGTGTGAAACGATTTCTTGATCAGAAGCAGGAAGAAGAATTCAAGCTGTCCACCAACCGCCATCAAGGTAAATTAGAGAAATTGGGTTTAAATATTGGGCAATATAACCAAACTACCACCAAAATCCATAACTTGTCAAACCGAGAGCTCAGTAGTTTGGAAAAAAGTCTTCTTACCAAAGGACTGAACCACTGTATTTTCCCCTTCCGCATAAACTTGCTCGATATTCAAACTGAATTTGAAAGTCTTTACCACGAGCTAAGACCTGGGGTTAATATTACCCAAAGATGTGAATTCAGACGAGTGTTATTTTCTTTATATAGCAAGTATAAATCCAATTATTTTTACGAAAAGAATGACGATCCTGCAGCACTCGACAATGACGAAAGACTAGCGCTCAAGAAACTTAAAGCTGAAGACTCAATCGTTATATGCAAACCTGACAAAGGTCAAGAAATTGTAATTCTCGACAAAGATGATTATCTAGCTAAACTCGAAGCTTTACCGGCTGACAGGTTCGTATTTAAACCAGCAGAAGAAAATGATAATATTCAAAATTTGGTAAAATTTCAAAATTTTTATACCGTCTCAAAAGAAGAAAAAGCTTAAGCGAAGAAGTTTACCAAGATATTCGACCTACAGCGACTTCCACCCCTATATTATACGGCTTACCCAAAATTCACAAAGAAAACAACCCAATGAGACCAACTTTATCTTCTATTGGCAGTTATACATATCAAAGTGCAAAGTGGCTAAATGTAGCCTTAAAATCTTTTCGTCGGCATCCAACAGCGTTGCAAGATTCTTTTGAATTTGTCCACAATATTCTGAAAACTAAAAAACTTCACTAAAAATATTTAGTCTGTTATGATGTGAAAAGTCTTTTCACCAACATTCCGGTTGATTTCACTATTAATCTAATAAGTTACTTGAAAAACTCTTTCCAGATAAGTCATCTACCTTCTTTAAAATGACAAAGAAGCAGTTCAAAAAACTTCTGGTTTGGACCTGCAAAAGCTCCCCTTTCCAGTTCAATGGTAAATTCTATAAGCAAATTGACGGTGTTGCAATGGGCTCGCCACTAGCTCCAGCACTTGCAGATATATGCATGAATTGGATAGTGGACGAAATAATGAAAAAGTCTAATAATTCATTTACTATTTACCGTTATGTTGATGATCTTTTTCTGGCGTTTGTTAAGATTGAAGACGTACCAAAAATTTTTCGAACAAATAACTCCTTTCATAAGAAAATTCAGTTTACCCAAAAAATGAAATTTTTTCCTTCCTCGACGTCCATATCACCAAAACTAACTGCAATATAGAAACAAAATTTTTAGAAAACCAACAAATGCAGGCATGTATACAAAGTGGGACAGCTACACTCCGTTTCATTACAAGCAAAACCTAGTTGCCACCTTGCTAGATCGTGCGTACAAAATCTGCAATAGTTGGAAACTGATCCACGAAGAATTCGAGCGAATCACCAAAACTTTACAAACCAATGTATATTCAAAATCTTTCATCGAATCTCAAATATCCAAGTATCTGAATAAGAAATTCACTTCATCCATGTATCAGCGTAGTTCCGACCAAAATGATAACACTAAACGTGTATTTTTGAAATTACCATTCCTTTACACTACTTTCAACCATATACGAAAAGAAATAAATGCATTTTTCAAAAAAGCGAATCTTGATCGCAAGCTAATTCTGATAAACACAACTTTCAATATCGGAAAACTGTTTCAGTACAAGGACAGGCAAGAAACACTTTAAAAAGATGGCGTAGTCTACAAATTAAAATGCAGTTGCAGAAGCGCATACATAGGCCAAACCAAAAGAAACCTCGTAACAAGACTAAAAGAACACAACCCTAGCTTCCTACCCAAACAAGAATCTGATGTCACAAAACACTTGTCGGAAAACGAAAACCATCGCATAAATTTCAATGACGTATATGTTGGTGTATGGGTGCAAGCAGTGATGAGTTTATATGAGGGTTCAAGGACGAAAGTTAGAGTTGGATCAGAGACGTCGGATGAATTTGGGGTAAGAGTTGGTGTGCATCAAGGGTCTGTGCTATCACCACTAATACTTGCTGATGTGGTTGATGTTGTGACAGAGCATGCAAGAGAAAGATTGTTGAATGAAATTTTGTACGCGGATGATCTGGTGCTGATGAGTGAAAGTTTGGAGGATTCACGGGAGAGGTTACAAAGATAGAAAAGAGCTTTGAAAGGCAAGGGATTGAAAGTGAATGTTGGAAAGACTAAGATGATGGTGAGCGGAACGGAAGGTAAAATTACGTCGAGCAAAATAGATCCTTGTGGAGTATGTGGGAAAAGGTTGGGTCTAACGCTGTGTGTTGCACACAGTGTATGAAGTGGATACATGGAAGAAGCACCAAGATGAAAAAGGTGACCAGCAGTTTTGCTAGAGATTTTGTTTGTAGAAGATGCACAGATGTTGGAGATGGCACGGAAGAACCAATGGAGGTATTATGCGATGAAGTGGAGACTGTGAAAGGATTTTGTTATTTAGGAGACAGGCTGAATACTAGTGGTGGGTGTGAAACTGCCGTGACCTCAAGAGTAAGGATAGGATGGATGAAATTTAGAGAATGCGGAGAGTTGTTACGTGGAAGAAGGTTTTCTTTGAGAATGAAAGGAATGGTTTATCAAAGTTGTGTAAAATCGGCAATGTTGTATGAAGTGAAACATGGTGCTTGAGGGAAAGTGAAATGACAATTTTGAGAAGAACTGAAAGAGCCATGGTGAGGTCAATGTGTGGAGTAAAATTAGTGGATAGAAAGAATACGGAGGAGCTGATGGAGATGTTGAGTTTGAAGAAAACACTGCATAGTGGGGAAGATTTTGTAGGACTTGTATACCGGGCATCGTAGTCTAGGCTAGCTAGGCTAACTCAAGTTCTGCGCTGCTTGTTCTTCCGGTACGGTAAAAATTGGATCAACCCGATTAACTATTGCGTCACAAGAAGGCGAAATGCGTGAATAATCATCAAATTGTTATGTGTAGCACGTAAAAACCAGTATGTAAACTACAGTGATAAAATTGCATTAAAATTATTTAGCCAATGAACGATAAACATTTGGGAGACTGTCGCCATCAGACCTGTTCATAACCTTAGGATGGGCATTGATGAACCAAGCTTCCGAGATAAGTCGTTTAGAATAATTGTTCTCCACTTTCAAGATTTCCGATTTCTCCCAATCAATTGTATGGTTAAAGTCCATCGCATGTTCGCAAAGTGCAGAAAGTTCCGGTCTCAGCTGGCTTGTGGCTCGCCTATGATCGGCCAGTCGTGACTTAAGGCCACGTTTGGTTTGACCAATATAAACATAGTCACAGTCAGAACAAGGGATCTGGTAAACAACACAACTCTTATCTTCTGTAGAGTACGGATCTTTAGGGGAGGGCAAAATGTGGCGAATGGTTTTTACAGGTCTCATGGCAACACCGACTCCTGCCTCGTTCAGAACTCGTCTAATTCTTTCTGATGTACCTTGCACATACGGAATAGAAGTGAATTGTTTGAATTGAGAGTTTTGAGTTTGAGATTTTTTCTTTGAGATTTAGATTTGAGATTTAGATTTTTTCTGTCTCCGTTTTTACCGTACCGGAAGAACAAGCAGCGCAGAATTTGAAGAAAACGTTAGACAGAATGGCAAAGGCGAATGGAGTAAGATGGTATGGACATTAGGGTGGGCCGTTTTTTACTTTTTTTTTCAAAGTTAAGATGACTAGTGACGAAAAGTGGCACACCCATGAGAAAATGAGGTGTGCAAAATTTGAGCGAATTCGGGGGTGCTTTTCTGCTCCCGCCGGGGGGGTGAAAATGGAAATTTTTGAAAAAAAGCGCATAATTTTGGAGATATTTTTAAGCAAATTAAATTAAAAAATTTAAATGTGGCTAATGAAAATATTGGAGTTCAAGGTCCCTAGAACACGTTATTGCAGTTTTTTTGGGTTTGCTCAAGATCTACTGCTCCCGCTTTTTGATCAAGTTTGCTCAATTTTTGCTAATTTCGGGTATAAAAAAAGAAAATATAGCAGCTTGAAGGATAAACCAAGCCAAAGTAATAATCTTTATTGGAATAACTGATGACGACGGCTGAATCTACACTGCTGATGTATATTACACTGCTGATGATCGTGATGACAGCTGCATCTATGTTGTCGAAATGTTTCAGTTATTCCAATGATGAGTATAACTTTGGCATTGTTTTTCCTCCTTCAGTTATTCTCATCCCATAATTATTGTGTACCAAAGCAGCTATTATTTTCAATAGTAGTTTTTATTCAATAAGATTATGTTTTGCTGCCCGTATATAAGCTCACTATATTACAATATCAGTCTATTATACTATTTTAACTACTGTTAAAATGCCTAAAAACATTCATTTAACTATGCCATAATATTGCCTTGATGTCTAACAGCGCTGACATAGAAATGATGGGAGTTTGTTTTAATAGTAGACAACCTGTCAAAAAATAAGCAATGATTAGGCAATTTGTTGATTTTAAGCGAATGTGTTACTTCTTGTGGTTGTTTGTTATAAGTGAGTGGTCAGTTAAGTCAGTATTATGAAAGCAGTTTACCAGCTGAGTACAAAATTTAAACCAATGTCGCTATTAGCTCAACTTTGTGGAAAACTGCCAGGTAAATTTTAAGCAAAAGCCTCTCTTCTGTGCTACAGTAATAGGTACATATAGTTTTACACTGTTATTCAAACTTAGGCTTAGTTTTAAGTTTAACAAAACTGACTTAGGAATAATATAATACGGTATATTTTTGCAGGATATTATGTGTTTAGCAATATTTAATTCCATATGCGTACCGGTACTGATACTTTTAAATTATCCAATTTTGACTATGAGTAACGTAAGCGGTACCAGAAGTTCTGCTGAATGCCCAATTTTTGGCTATCCAAAGGAAATTAGCTGGAGAGCTTTTCCCACCTACGAAGTTGTGATGAAATACTACCAATACGTGAGACTGGACATGAAACAAGGAAGAAAGCCGTCCTTAAAAGCAATTGCTACTGTCGTTGTCATACAGTTGGAGAATTTATGGAAATATGCTTCCATACTACATCTTTCAAGAAAGAGAATAACTAGCATGTTACGTCAGTATCGAACGAAAATGAATAATTTGTTAAAGTCTAAATGTAAGTACCAAGTGCTAGCGAAAGCGAAGAGAGCAGTGGTGAAGAGTACGATGATCATGGAATGTCTCCACAAGCAAAAAGAAAAAAACGGAATGTTCTTGACATATCTGCTCTCGCTGAAGCTTGCGATCGCACAGGAGTTTCACACCGAGCTGCAGCATTTCTTGCATCATCTGTATTACAGGATGCCGGCGTTATCACAAAAAAAGATGCAACATCAGTTATTGATAAGAACAAAGTTCAAAGAGCAAGAAAGAAGGCTAGAACGAACAATCTGGCTTCAAGCAATACCGCTCTTCATCTAAAGAGTTTGTATTTTGACGGAAGAAGAGACCAAACCCTTAGCCAAAGAGAAATTGATGGAAGACTGCACCAACGTACAGTCGTGGAAGAGCACATAACACTCCTTAATGAACCACAGTCTTAATACGTCGGTCATTTCACAGCTGCTTCCGGGTCGAGTCAGTCTATATTTAATGGTATGATTGCTCATCTTGATTCAAAGGAGATAAGCATTGGTGAAGTTACAGCAATAGGGTGTGATGGAACTGCTGTGGATACCGGCCGGAATGGCGGTGTTATCAAACTCCTAGAAGAGCATTTGGATAAGCCTTTGCAATGGATAATTTGTCTATTGCATACAAACAAATTGCCTTTGCGACATCTCATGAAAGAACTAGATGGTGGTACAAGCGGTCCCGAAAACTTTGCAGATCTTGTTGGAAAACGATTAGCCTGCTGCGAAGAATTGGATATTGTGGATTTCAAAGCAGTAAGCGCAACAAAAATAACTATTGATGAAAGTGATCTTAGCTGGGATCAAAAATATCTCCTTAGCATGTTTAACAGTATAAGAAATGGGTCAGTTCCTACCCATTTGGCATTGCAAAAACCTGGGCCTATTAACCACTCACGATGGTTGACAACAGCAAGCAGAATCATTCGACTATACGTTGCTACTTCTCAGCCATCTTCTGTGCTCACAGATTTGGTGCAATACATCATGAATGTTTATATCCCTGTGTGGTTCAGTGTAAAGAAGCACAACAATTTTACAGAGGGTGCTAGGCACTTTTTCAAACTATTCAATTTCTCTCGAAACTTGACTGAAAGGGTTCGCGATGTTGTAAACAAGGTCTTACAGAGAAATGCATTTTTTGCCCACCCCGAAAACATTTTGATTGCGATGTTGTTCGATGATGAGAAGCATGTGCGTGAGTTGGGATGGAGACGAGTTTTAAAAACTCGTATATCAGCCACAACAAAGAGGCGTACTTTTATTGTGCCAAAGTTGCTGCTTAACTCCCAAAAATACTATGAAATGATTGACTGGCAATGCACTGCAATTAGCGAGCCTCCTGTACTGAAAAGAATTTCAAATGTTGTGATAGAAAATCATATAAAATCAAGAATGTTGCCACAAGAACTTTTTCCCATGTTTCCTTGCCACACACAAGCTGTAGAAAGAGCAGTAAAACTTGTGACTGAAGCCTCTGCTTGCGTTGTGAGCTCTTCAGAAAGAGATGGTTATATTATTGCAAAGTTGCAATCAAGAAAAAAGATCCCCCACTTTGAATCAAAAAAAGACTTTGCTTGAAGCAACAATTATATGAACCAATATTGATTGTTTTATACAAGGGAAACTTGAACACCATGTAATGTGATATAAGTGCTATTTTCCACTTCGTTTTGTGTTCATGTGTTAAAAAATGTTCACTCCTTCTTGAAAATTTTATTCTTATTTTGCAAAAATTGAGCAAACTTGATCAAAAAGCGGGAGCAGTAGATCTTGAGCAAACCCAAAAAAACTGCAATAACGTGTTCTAGGGACCTTGAACTCCAATATTTTCACTAGCCACATTTAAATTTTTTAATTTAATTTGCTTAAAAATATCTCCAAAATTATGCGCTTTTTTTCAAAAATTTCCATTTTCACCCCCCCGGCGGGAGCAGAAAAGCACCCCCAAATTCGCTCAAATTTTGCACACCTCATTTTCTCATGGGTGTGCCACTTTTCGTCACTAGCTATCTTAACTTTGAAAAAAAAAGTAAAAAACGGCCCACCCTAATGGACATGTCATTAGAAGAGAAGATGATAATATACTGAAGAAGTTGAATAATTGGTTGGCGGTACAGAACTTGAGAATAGCTTTGAAAAAAGCTGTTTTCGCGTTAGGTTTCAAGAAACCCTCTGTCATAACTCTTTGAGAGCTTTGAGAAAAGCTGTTGTCCCAGAAGCTTTTCGTGACGCACTCTTCGGTGGGTAAACGCGTCAAAGTGGAAACGAGAAAGCATGGTCTGGCGATTCATAAATATCAGTTTCGGACGGCAGCGAAGCGGTAGTTACATCAACGAATCCAATCGAGCGCGGGCACTTTTGATTGGACAAGTCGTGCAAACCTAAATTCTACTTGAACAGTTTAAGAGTATAGACAAACTCTTTCTGTTTGCATAGATTAGGTCGCCTTACTTTGATGTAGCTTGCTTCGAGCAGACTAAGATGGAAAGGGTTGCGCGCAGTGTCCAGAATAGAGAACTGATCATCGTTGTAATTGGCAGCACATTGGTCGTTTTCTAATAGGTGTTGTCCAATTGCCAAGTCACATTCTGGAATGGGTTGCTTTCGCTTGCACGCTCGGTTGGGTTGCACTCGCTGGGAGGCTGTGTGCTGTCGTAGCCATTTCGGAACACTCGCTGGGAGGCTGTGTGCTGTCGTACTGAAGAAGGCGATGATTATGGAAGTGAATGGACAGCGAAAGCGAGGACGGCCAAAAATGATGTGGAAGAGGCAAATGGAAGAGAGTGTGAAGAAAGTCGGGTTGAAGATCGAAGAAGCTGCAGATCGAACGAGATGTAGGGAAGGAGTGAGAGCGATCGCGGAGGGGATGAGGTGTATTCGGCCACCTTCGGTGACGAGGAAAAAACCGAATTAAAACTGGATTGATGATGATGATGGTGTAGATGTTTTGGCTCAATCCAATCACTGGCGAAAACTTCTAATCAAAGAAACCCTGTCAATTCAAAGCAATTGCCCGAACATTAATGTGGACCAATCTTCCACCCTTTGTATATGTTTAATACTTTGTAATTTTTTGCCTGTGTGTAACAAATGGTTTGACGTAAATTATTTTATTTGTGATCCTAACATGTATTTTTTGATGTAACAATAGTTAATGCGCAATTTTATTTGAATGCTATGCTGTAATTTGCTTTTCTGTTCATTTTACTTTTGACAATGGCATGAGTAGTATCTCGAAACGTCTAGGAAATAAAAAACGTATTCGGTTATTCTGGCTACATGTTTTTTACTCAGAATAATGAGAAGTTCCAAGCATTATGCTCCAAAATTTATTTGGTTTTTGACATATTAATTTGCATCAAATCCGTAATTTTGTGCTGTGACGGTTTTGTGTCTTTGCAGCATTAAATTACATTTCATGGTGTCAGTTTGAGGCTGGTTTTGCTCTTAGTAAGCTAGTTTTCTTTTCAAGCCTTAAAATGCTGATAGTAGAAAACTGTCGGAATAGGCCTACGTCTGTACAAGTTTTGTTCCACAGCAAAAGTATTGAAATAGCTATAGCAAAGTAACGAACTGATAAAGTAAACTCTATTTTGAATTGTGGAACTATCACTGTACCAATTTTGAAAACCTTATGAAATTTTTTGTAGCCCCGAAGACCATTTAATGCGAATATTTGCAAGAGTGTCGTTTTCGTGAGGTCAATGCTATATAAAAAGACTTTAGCTTTTACCGTTATTCTAGCGCGTTTCTTGCATAATTGGATAAGATGCTTCAAAAAAATTTTCTCTGCATCCCCAGATCCAAATCAAATCTTCGTTGAGCTCGCCGTGGTAGTACACCAAAGCGTGCAGCATTTTTAAACTTTTGTGGCAATATTTGATGATCTAAAAAATTAATATGCTTATTTTGATCAAAAAAATTAAATCAAATCTTAATTATACTTGCGTTATTACGCTGAAGCATGTAACGAGTGGCGGAGCTCAGATGGCCGAGTAGCAAGAGCGTCTGCCTCTGAAGCAGTAGATTCAGGTTTGATTCCGAGTCGGGCAAAACCACTGCCTTTAAACTTGGTACTCTCAGCTTCCTTGCTTGACGCTCAGCAATGAAGGGATGGATACAGCCGCCCCGGGATTATCCATCCCTTCATTACCACAGTTAAGCCGCCCCGGAGAACAAGCGGAGAACAGAGGACAAGCCGCCCCGGGATTACCACGGTTAAGCAGGCTTTTCAAAATTTGTCGCTTGAGCACCTTTTGTTTTTTTGGCCACGAGCCGCCGCTGGTAATGTCTATCCGCATTTATACTATGGTGTCACATCATGGGCAATACCGCAGCTAAGATTAATGACCGTATTCAAATTGAACAAAATTCCAGTGTGAAAATTATCACTAAATTGCCTTTTATCAAAACAAAAATCTACCCGTTATACAACGAATTAAACTTGCTGAGATTAGATGACATTTTTAAACTAGAAGTCTTGAAATTTATGTTCAGTTTTAAAAAAAAAATTCTTCCAAATTGTTTTAAGAATTTTTTTGCTACATCCTCGGAAATACACAAGTATCCTACCAGGTTTGCTTGTGATGATAACTGGGCAGTAAACTTCCATTGTACCAAATCTACCTCACAAAGATCAATAAAATTCACTGGTTGAAAACTATGGAATGATTTCCCTTCAGAGTTTTAATCTATTGAAGAATTAAGCATAACACCTTTTAGTAAATATCAAAACTTTGATGATGAAATAAATTTTCCTATGTGGTATTAAATGTAACCGTTTTTTTTTTTGCTACTGCAAGTTGTAAGCTTAATTATACTTAACTATATGGTTACGTGTCTTTGCCTGTATGTTTTATGTCTAGTAACGTATTAATTATGTCATCAGAATGTGAGAGGCTGCAGACTCGACGACCGCGCCAATTCTTTGGGGTTGGACTCAGTGGCGCACCCATGGGGAGCCACCGGGGCACTGCCCAATCCCTTTTTGACGAAGCTTAATCTGAAGTGTAAATAAAACATTTCTATAAAATACCGTAAACTTCGTTTCAAAAGCTCCCCATTTTTTCCACTTTTTTATTAACGACTAATTTTTGCGCCATTTGAATTTCGACATAACTTCTCCACAAAAAGCGCTTGTTAAACATTATTGCATCATAACAGCGCAATGGGATCAAATATTTAAGTGTACGTACAGCGAAAAAGCAAGATTGTATCGCAAAAAGGCCAGGGTTGCCTTGGTGGGGGGCCCGGGGGGGCTCGGCTCTCTAGTTCTAAAAAACTGTTTGTAAGGGGGGCCCAGGGAGCTCTTAAAATCGGCCAAGTCCTTGTGAACGTTTAGACCTTCAAGCAGAGGTTCTTAAACTGGGGGGCGTGGAAGGTTTGCTGGGAGGGGCGTGAGCATAGTAGTGGCTTAATGATTGAATGTGTATTTTCAAATTTTTTTTGTCAAACATCAAAACTTGTTTCCCCCAAGTTGCTGCATCCTTCCCATTAAGTCGCTGTTATATTTCCTGCATGTTTTTTGTAGCTTGGTGGGCAGTGCCGTATCGAGGCATCTCCGAAATTCGGTCCCCCCGGTGGGGGGGCATTTGTAGGGGCCCCACAATATTGTATTAAATTCAAAATTAGAGGCAATAAATTTTTAAGAAAGTTTCGTCAAAAAGTTGTTGAAAAAGCACTATAATTGCAATTACATGACGTAAATTACAACTAAATTTTCAAAAATTTTCAGAGAGAGCATGCTTTTGGACACCCTTTACCCCCTAAAATTCTCATTGATTTTTATTCTGCATCAAATTTGCTCTAATTTTGCCACACACTAAAAGAAACAGCGTGTACGAAAGTTTGGGGCGCCCATCCTGAGGAAATTGCTGGATACGTCCCTTGAAACAATGCAGCTAATGAGGAAAGTTCTTAACCGAGTCGAAAAAACGCGAAACTGCCAAATGCTTGTAAATATTAAAGGACTCCATCTGAAGCTTTTGGGGGGAAGGGGCAACAGTCTTCACACGGCACTAATGGTGGGGCTTGGGCAAAAATAACTAACCCCAAAGGGGGCGTGACTGAAAAAGTGTATAAACATCTGGTATAAATTTTTTGCATAATCCAGAGCCCCCCTAGTTCGAATTTTGCTAAGGCACCTTTGAAAACGGCAGTCGAATATCGCGAGCAAATAGAAGGAATGTTCAATTAAAAATCGTTTTAAGAAGAAGAATAGGCAGCAAGTGCAGGAAAGTGTCGTAGCAGTAGCAACGAATAACCTACTATTCATACGTAAAGAAAATAAATACCAATAAGTTGAGGCAAAAATTGAAATGCGGGAAGACAGCGTCAGCCTAACGCCTTGGCGTGAACAGATCATTTTTTTTTTGAAGTTCTTGGCCTATTGTTATTTGCCTACCCCCTAAATATTTTGCTGGCTACGCCTCTGGTTGGACTCATGGTCTTTTCGCAGCCTCTCACAGGAAAAACCTCATTCGTGTACTTTTCTCGTCAGTGTAGTTTTTTTTTACGTTTCAGTGTTTTTCCAAATAAAAAGTGAAATATTTGAATAAGAGTGATAATGGCTACTGTTATCCGAAACGTCTACTTTGACGATTAGTCTAAGTCAGGTGTTCTTAACCGAGTGTAAATTTACCCCTTGGTGGTAAGTTTTGCCTACAAAGGGGGTAAAATTTTCTGAAGTATAAACTAAAAACAACTTCAATTTTCAGTATTAAAAAGGTAGAGTGTTGCACTGGGGGTAAATTATACTTTTTTCAATTGGCAAGGGGTAAATAATAGCCTACAAAAAAGGTTGAGAACCCCTGGTCTAAGTTATGGTGGCTGCTTGACTCGACAACCGAATGGTCCTTCGCAGTCTGCAAATAGTGTTTTTTTTTTTTATTGTTTTAAAAACGTTGTGTTTTGTTTAATTGTGTGTTTGTTAGTTTTTTTTAAACACTAACAAAAAAAAAGGTATTTAATTTCAATTTGTTCAAGCTCGATATTTATCAGTTAGAAATTAATCGTTATTTTTATTTTAGGGGAAATCGGCTCTTTGCGGCAGCAGAATAAAATCTTCAATTCAAGTCTCAAAGGTAAAACGCTAGCAAGATTTACTTGAATAACTTTGATTTTGTTCATTTGGTAACTAGATTTAACGATATATAATTTTTTCGTAATTTCATCGGTCGTCTGGCTAATATCAATGTTGGTTTCAATAATTCATCTAAGCAAACCAGTTGTGAGAAGTGATCCAAAGCAAAGTTATCCAGTCCATTGTATGAGGTTCTCTTTACTTATAACGTGTTTATTCCTGGCGAATTGGACACCTTTCGTTCGCAGGTGGAAACTCTTGATGCAAATATCAAAAATAAGTTTTCAAGAAATGAGTTTTCACCTACTATAAGCAAAATCGCAAGTGTTTAAAATAACAGCATATGATGAACACTGTCTTAATCTCTTGGGCATCGTCAGTGTATTAATGACCAGGGTTGCCAGATTATTTTTACACTAATTAGCCTAAATAGCCCAATTCCGTTTAAAAGTAGCCTGAATTTCTAGTGCAATATACATGACAAGTCAGCATTTGAAAGAAAAATGAGTTTTCATTGCAGCGATATGCTTTCTTTCACCGCTGTAACCTTGGAAATTTCAGATATCATACAGTATTAATACAATAAATGGCAAGTGTTACGACCGCTTTCCAGGCCATTTTTTGAGGAGTTTTTACTGGGGGGGGGGCAATTTTGTAGTGATAAAGTAGCAATTAACAAGTTTTTACTAAAACGATTAAACAGGTTTTAAAATCCTTAGGTGAGTATCGCCAACGTCATTAGGCCAAAATCGATTTTGACGGAAACGATATAAAATAGAATTGTGCTTGTCAACTGCACTTACATCGTTTGTAGAACTGTATATTCATGAAAACTGTACTCTTCATAAAATGCAATATTACCTTTTTAATTCTTAATACAATATTCTGGTGCTTATAAAATGTAAATATGACTAATTTAATAGAATTAAATTATGCAGCAGAAATTAGATTCAGCGCCATGCTAACCACGCTAAGCCAGTAACATGAGAAGAAGTCCACACAATAAAGTACACAGTTTAGATTTGGGTATAGTATCGGCGTCATCACCCTTATATCGATGGGCAGTCTTGAAAAACACTTTTTGGGTTAGTTGTGAAAAATGCTATTTGAGGAAGAGATTAGGACAGTTTTCGTCTGGCAGTTTGGGGATCAATTACTAGAATAAAAATGGCTTAGCCAAAAAGCATTTTTCAAGGCTAGCTACCCATTGATAAAGGAGTGATGACGCAGGGATGGCTGCATGCCACAACCTTCCCTCTAAAGCAAAGTTATACGGCTTTGTCATACGAGTGCCATTGCAGTCATACGAGTGCCATTGCATACGACTTACGAGTGATACGAGTCATACGAGTGCCATTGCAGCATAAAAAAGAATTTTTCTGCAAACCGTTGTCACAAACTGCCGGTAGTATAGGCTAGTCATTATTTCAAGTCTGACTTATTATTACAGCTATTTACATGAAACAACTTAGTCAAAATGTTTGATGTTGTACATGATATGAAGATTAAAGTCAAGAATGAGATTGGACTCCCGTATGTTACTTGCTTGATCCGTTTTATATTGTCTTTGAAAAGCTTACATGGTACAACACCGCAAATAATAATATCAAAACTCAACGCAAATTAACTTAAAAATACCCAAGCAAACACTGAATTGTCTTGTGCCCGTTTGAGCCCACAAGTAGTGTAAATGCCAATGTTTTTAGCCTTGAGTCGAAACGTTTGCATCACTGTTTTTAAAACTTGCTTACACGTTATGATGTGTGTAAACAATAGGAATCGTTTTCATTAGATAGATTTTCATTATAGCTTAATTATTTCCTAATCAATAATATCTCGTACTGTAACTGTGAATGTGTTGCACCTAGAGCCGTCGGGCGGTATGCAGCTCGGCTTTTTGTGCACTTTGTGCAATGCGTAGACTTATTAAACATACAAAGCTGGCGCATTGCGTTGAAGCAGAGGGGTTGAGCTGAGCAGTATACCGCCCCTGTTCTTTAACATTTTTTTTTTTTTCTTTTATTGTAATTCTGATACACGTCGCATCGAGGATTTTCTGCACTTGACGCTTGTTTTCGCTGTAGTAGTTTAGTTTTCTATTGTCATGTGATTTTTGTTGTTTTCGGACAATTGTGATAATTTATGTGGTTGTTTGAGGTGAGTGGCTGTAGACTCGGCGACCGCTCCGGTTCCTTGGAGCTGGACACATGGTCTTTTCGCAGCCTTTCACCAGAAAGTCTTAGCGCTTTTCTGGTAAAAATAAACTTCTCTCTCTCTCTCATTAGATTTAAGTGCTTAGATGGCGAAGTGGATATAGCGTCTGTCTCTGTAGCAGTAGACTTTGGGCTTGATTCTGAGTCGGGTCAAACCAATGGTTCAAACTTTGATATTCACAGCTTTTCCCTGCTTGACGCTAAGCATTAAAAGGGACTGTGTGGAGATTCAACAACAACCATCGATTATTTTTTTTTTGTTTATATTTTTCTATGATTTAACCTTAAAGTGGTAAACAGTTGGCAGCTAGACTCAAAGACCGAAAGCTCATTTCGCTGTCTCCTGGTCAAGGCAACTTGGCAAATAAACAAGCTGAATCGAAACCTTAACCATGGACTTTGTCCAGGCTTGCATTTTGAGTTAGTCGTTGGTTCAAGCGCAGCCCACCAGAAAAGTTTGACTATCGGAATTATTGCATCACAATGAAAATTTCTCAAGATTAATAAGCAAGTTCGATAGCACAGAAAAACGTGACAGCAATTTCCGAAATCTCTTCGTGAAAAAGCGAATCGTTTCAAAAAGAGTGGTATTTATTTTTAGTCAATCGTCAATAGGGGGGGGGGGGAGGGGGGGTGATCCCCCACCTTACCCCCTCCCGTGCGTACGCCACTGAATCGTCACGATTATGATTACGATTACATCGCTACGCCAACATTAAAAAATGATTTTTTTAGAGCTTTCACATAGTCAGAATTAATCAAAAAATGACAAAATACGTTAAAGTGATGATAGCATAGATCATAGGTATTCGATTTAGGCAAGCTCAAATTCTAGAAGACGCAAATCTGGGCCGTAGAAACAAACACACACAAGAGTGATGCCAAAGATTCTCCCAAAATTATATCCGAAACACTGATGTTGTCTTGTCTTACATAGACCTGGTTTTATTAAAGCCGAAACATTTTCGCAAACTTATCCACTAATATGGCCTTTCCAAAAGTTGTAAGGTCATAAACTTTGGGATTCCCGATTAAGTCGGACGGAATAGGAACAATTTATTTATTCTTTGAGAAAAAAGAAAACATTATTCGAAGTTACTTTCTTCAATTTTATTAAATAGTTCGTTTTAGAATACGCAAATTAAGCCTTGTTTACGTTTAGAGCGCACTACTAGTTCGGTTTTGAAACAAGGAACCTCAATTTAAAAGTACGTAATCAGACTCAAAGAGGGTTCTATTATATCGATTCCACCGATTACAATAACGGACCCATGTAGCCTAATGCCAGCGTCTTTTAAACTGGGTGGCGAAGGCGCGAATGTTAACCACAATCATTTAAAAATACTCGTATAATAAGCCTATAACAAAACCTTTTAATTGCATAGAAACAACAGCTATTGATTTGATTAACATTTACCGAAATGTTACCGAAGTGTTAGAGGCAAAATCAAGTGAAGTTTCATTAGCTCGCAAGCAAGAAATCCAAGTTAGTGTCCAAAGTCTTGGTTTATTCTTTACTAAACTTTCATGATCATTGTGACGTACTAATGCGATATGATTTGAAATATCAAATGATTTCGCAGTAATGTTCAAAAATGCAATTGCTAAGTCCACCTGCCCTATCAACTGAAGTTATTTATCTTCTTTAATCAAAAAGTAATGGAGAAATAATCAAAAAACAAGGTAGTAAATGTCATTAAAATTAAAACATAATATAGTGAGATCAAAAAATCAGCTAGAGATTTACTCCTCTTTTGCTGTGAAAGCTATAAATTGTCAGATATATACATATCTTTCCTTGCTGCAAACGTATAGAGCACTTTGTTAATTCTTTTTGTGTTTTTATTATTTTATAAAATGGGGGGAGGCGTCATATGACTGAATGTCTGTAAGGGAGGCGTGGGAACACAAAGTTTGAAAACCACGGCGTTAGGGCAATGGTTCTTAACCAGGAGTGCCCGTACCCCCAAGGGGTGTGAAAAACGTTCCTAGGGAGTGCGAGAAACGTTCCTAGGGGGTGCGGGATTGACAAACATTGAGGTTGATTAGCATGAGCGTATTTAGGGAGAGCATTGTGCCATGGCATCCCCTTTTGACTCAGCCTTTTAGTAAAAAGAGCAAAACTAATGGTGCCAAGCGACTGAAATATGCTAGACTCTTTTGATGGTTTCTGTAGCTTATGACCAGGGGCGGATCCATTTAGGATGAAAGGTATGCATTAGGGTGTTTCATAATTTCACCATTTTAGAATTTCAAAAACCCTGGGGTCTCAGTCGGTGGGGTTTTTGGGAAAAACTCCTCACGCAAAATTGTGGCTCTTTGTGACGTCATAAAGATGTGGTGCAAGGCGATTGAAGTTTTTGAGGCCTGATTTTCGAACTTTTGAGCATATCTCGCAAACCGCTTATCGTAGAGTGCCGAAATTAGTGTCAAACGACGCGTAAGGGTCGGTTTCCTATATCCAATCCGTAGGGTTAAAAGCTCTATTCGCAACAGAAAAAAAGTTATTGAAAAAAAACTTAATTTTTGACTTTTAAGGCTGTTGGGGCAATTATGTGCGGGGGTAACCCAGTTATCATTGTGTGGCAAGACTACTGGTTGTACCAGTTATGGTACTGTATCTGAGGAATCAGGCATGTGTATTGTGTATCTCCTGCAGGCTTAACTTCTTATTTTTTTGCAATAGGCCCGTTACAATAATTTGAATCGCGTTTATTTTTCAAATTAAACAATAATAATCATGCCACCAAAGGATGGCATTTAATTCCTGTTTATTAACAAATTTTTATCCATGTTGCACAAAAATGCACGCAAGCAAATATCAAAACTATTTACGTGATTGAGATTTTTACTAACTTTGTTGCTGATTGACCTTTTAGTTAGCCGGTTCTTCGCTCAGTAGCGCAATTGTTGTTGTCAATCGATTTCCAAAGTTTTGGTTGAGGCTGGGTGGCGACAATGCATTGTGCTTCTCTATTTTGCAAGGTGAAGAAATGCTGTAAGCGCGTAATGCGATCAAGCGATATGATTTGAACATCCATAGCTGGTGGTAATGATGGACACGTTCTAATGTTTTCCACAGAATACAGAGCTACTTCAGCGTGTTCGCTCACAGACACGTTTTTCCACAAGAGCCAGTGTGAAGCATGGTCGAAAAAATGCTACATGATCGTTTCAACAGTCTCTGCGTCAATAACGCAGAATGCAACGAGCAGATTACGCTGAAACAATGCTAGGAACGGTCCTTGACTTGCTCCTGGTTTTCAATCTATCATGAAGAATGATGGCAGATGGACACTGATTGTATAAGATTCGAATCTCTGCAGTGTCTAACGTCTATCTGCCATCATTATGAAATTAAACTTCAATATGCAGGCCTGTAACTGATCTGCACCACTTCTAGTTTCAGGTGTCATCGTTGAGTCATCTGATAATTTTTCTAAGAGTTGTACCGGTTCATCCAGCCCTTCAAAAATAGCTTTAACAGCTGGCAATCGTGCACTCCAGCGTGTTGCAGACTCTCGTTTTACTGTTATAGGAAGAACTCGTTTTAACTCTTCCCAACGAACTGTTGAATGAGAGAAAAACAAATATATATTTTCAAGTATCCCAAAAAATGTGACGACAACTGGATCTTGCTTAGCTGAGTGGACTCCTGCTAAATTTAAGCTGTGGTTGTCACAGTTGACAAACAGTGCTCTGTTATTTCTGTCACATATTCGTAGTTAAAGGCCAGAAATTTGCCCTGCCATCACAGTAACATTGTCATAACATTGTACTCGACAGTCGGCTAAAGATATGGCGTCAGACTTTAGTCTCTCGACGATGACTTGCTCTATAGGTTTGCTACATCTTTTGAATGTATCTCGATATAACCTAAAAATGATTCTTTGATAGTTACTTGTTAGTTTGAAAATTAACGTCCACAAATCTTATGATCTGAGACAGCTGTTCCCGATGTCCTATAAATCAGGAGTTGAGTCAAGTAAGATGCCGTAGTATTTGCTTTTCTTTATATCCCGCAGCAATTTGATCTTCACAGTTGATGCAAGTACGTGGATAAATTCATTCTGAATTTTGGGTGACAAATAGGAAACTGATCCCGGATTTTGTTCAGTATGTTGGACGTGTTTTGCCAGTAGTGGATCAAATTGAGCAATGAGTTTGATGAGCGCGAGAAAATTTCTAACATTTTTATCATTTCTGGGACTCAAGTTTTTCTCATGACCACGTAGTGCCAAATTTTGTGAAACCAGAAATTCAATGCAGGTGAGTATTCTTTGCAATATATCTCGCCAACGTTGTTTTTCCGAACGAATCTGCGCTTGAGCGATTGCGTCAATTCCTGTACCGTCAGCTAACCGTCTTTCGGCTTCCTTCCTTGTAGTAAAAGCCTTGCGATGGCTGGGATTGTTTTCATGAGATTTTAGTTTTTCTGGTTTTCTCCACTTGTTGAAACCGTTCTTCAACTCAAACGAAGCTCGCGAGTATGAAAGCGATGATGTAAATAGTAGACAACAGAAACAGTAAGCGGCTTTATCGATTGGTGAATACAACTGCCATGAACGATTTACTTCCTCTCCATTCTCTAATCGACGTATTTAAACCATGCCGATGTAATCGAACGTTCTCCATATAATGATGGTAGATTGTCTGTGTGTTGAAAAAGTATGGACCCGAGAGTAATCATTTCATCGCGAAGAGATTGTGGTACTTTCGGTAACTTTGTCACTTCGTCAAATTCTAAGTAACCAACATCGTGAAACTTTAGTACATCACGAACAGGAACCACATCCGATTGCACATCGTAATTAGTATTATTATTTGCAGCTTCTACGCCAGAAATGTTATCTTCCCCGTTACTTTCATCAGGTTCGTCACTATGTTGGGTCTCTCGGTCTTCTTCAGTGTTTTCGGAGTTTCTTTCAGCACATACAGAAATATCTATTTGAATAATGTTTTTCTCCGCCACCGCAATGTTTTCAACATTAGTGTCGACATCATGGTCTAAAACAGATGGTTGATAGCCGCAGTTTTCTGATTCTGAAGAACTGGTGTTTGCAGCTTCGATTTCTTTCTTGGCTTTCTTTAAAAAAGCAGCAAGTAATACGCTTGATTTTTTTAATGCTATTTCGGCTTCCTTTTTTCTTTTGCGATTTTGAGCTCCACTTCTTTTTCTTCCTGACATGAGTTACAAAAAATCAAATATTGTATTAGATCTAATTCGAGAAATGCTATAAGACAAGAGTCATAGTCATGAGATTTCCAAACCGAAAATGCTCAAACCATTCGCTGATCGTAAATAAAAATTCAGTCAAGTTAGTTCACGACAAGAGCACTTGGGACATTGTTTCACAAATGAATAAATAATCATTTAATGGCAAAGCAGGAATTGAGCTGCCGCGACGCGTTTCGTCCCCGCTCACAGGACTCATCAGGCGGCTTTCTAGTTTGTAGACCAATTTTGTTATCAGCCAAAATCAAACCCCTGGTAGTCCCCCCTGGATAGGACTTACCATCTCCACACTAACCAAAGTAACCATCCCGGTACACCCCCAACCCTAAAGGAGCCTTCCTTCCAAACTAACAGGCAAAGCCTGCAAATATCGAAAAATATAAATAAAAGTATTACCAATAGGTCTACAAAGCCGCCTGGGAGACCTGTGAGCGGGAACGAAACGCGTCGCGGCTGCTCAATTCCTGCTTTGCCATTAAATGATTATTCACTAGTGAAACAATGTCCCAAGTGCTCTTTGTCGTGATCGTGAACTAACTTGACTTTTTACAGGTTGATGCTTTTTCTGTACTTTATCTTCAACGTAACTTTACATTGTCCGAACAGAAATAAAAGAAAGAATGAATGAATGCTGGTAGCCTAATTTGCAACTCCTCAACGTAACAAGTAATGGGCCTAATAAAAACAAACTCTTATCGACCTTAAAACAGCTTCGAGTTTTCGTTGGCTTTATCTACAGTATTTAATACAATCTGCTACGCCGAACAACAAAAACGTCGCAAAATCAACCGAATAAAAAATGGTAGCACAATTTATAGACTACAATTTAATCGCTTTGGATTAAATAGGTTTACCGGTACTTGTTCACTGCAACATGAATGGAAAACAATACGCAGGATTGTTACGACATTAATGAAGAATCGACTTATTTTGTTTGACGGAGGCTAAAGCAGGTCAGCGTAACTCCGGAGTAATCTTACTTGTGACCGGTTTTTTACCCTTGTAGTGAAATTTCTGCAAGTTCCATTTTGGCGCCCCTGCACCTTGGCGCCCGGGGACATATGTACCCCACTGCCCCCCCCCCCCCCCAAGCTACGCCTCTGGAGTGAGGAGAACAGTTGCTTCAGAAGATGTCAACTTGGGTATAATTCCGAGTTTAGTGAAACCAAAGACTCAAAAATTAGTATTCACAGCTTTTCTTAGACACTCAGCATTAAAGAAACTGTTCTGGTAATGATGGTGATGAAACCCAAAACCTTGAAAAATTTTGAACAGGTTTAGTTTCAGTTCCGGTTTTGACGTTTCAAGAAAAAACGGTTTTGGTTTAAGTTTAAATTTTCAAAAATTTGGCTGAGTAGGTGTCAGTTTCAGCTTGGGTTTCCAAAATTATTTTTAAAACCGGGTTCTCAGGTTTAAGGTTTGGGTTTCCACTTTTGACCAACAGCAGTCTTAACCAATAAACATAATTCGAGAGGTTACAAGGCAGTCATAAAACATAAGCTTCAGGAGAGGCATTTGAAAAGTAAAGTGCCACACTCACATTTCGTATGAAGTCTAGTGGCAAAATGCAGAAGAGTTAATCAAATGCTATGCTCACACAATATCAAAGCACAGGTTTGGTTCAGCAATGGCAAATTACTTTTGAAACATAACTAAAAAGGGGAAAACGTATGTAACACAAATTTAATAATGAGCTAAAAATTGCTTTGCACTAGGGCGTAGAACCAATAAATACTTGCTTATATAATTTAGAAAAATCTATAGCACTTGCAAAACACCACACCAATTCAACTAACACAGATAATTGCACCGGTGTGTAAAAGTGCAACCACAAAGGGTAATTATGACACTCAGCTTCATCAGCAATTTTGTATACATATCATACATGACTCAGTCTCAAGTGCATTTATTTTTGTTTGGATAGACGCAACAACAAAGAAAAATAAAAAATGTATCAACAGTTTAATTTTCATTTATATCTGCATGGTCCATCCTGTGAGAGGCTGCGAAATGACCTTTGTCTAATCCCAGCAGGAGAAATTGGCACGGTCGTCTAGTCTGCAACCTCTCACAGTTTTCTTACAGCATAAGAAAACTATAATTCACGTTCACGTAAACAGTTGTAATAATCACAAACAGAGGTAATAATGGCAAAAGAGAAAAAAAAACATATGAAATATAAGGACAACTCGAAAAAGAACTAATCACGAGATAAACAATATTAAATAATAAGTAAACACAATATAACTTTCATCAACTGAAGAGTATTTGTAAACACGAAACAGGATAAATAAGGGACAATAATAATATGAAATTAATAGGAAAGTGGTTTGAATCTAAGTGCATAATAATAATTTGAAAATACTGGAAAGAGTTTACAGAGAGGTAATTAAAACGGAGAAAAAAAACATATCAAAATAAACTAATCACAAGTCAAGCAATACTAAATAATGAGTAATCACAATAGTTAAGGTAACAACTTTCATCAACTGAAGAGTATTTGTATGCACAAAATAGGCTAGATATGGAACAATAATAATTTGGAATTGTAGAAAAATGGTTAGAATCTAAGTGCATTTTTGTTTTATGATGAAATATTTTTTGATTTTCCGATTGAAATTTGTTTTACTACGATTGACCAGGATTTGTAAATTATTTGGTAAGGAATTCCAGGTTTTAGTACCAGCAATTGTAATAGAACGTTGAGTCAATGATTTATTTCTTCGAGAAATTGAGAAATAATTTTTAGATGCGTGTCGGGTCTGATGGCTATGAATATCAGATACTGACATGAAAAAATCTTTAAAGCAAACAGGTAAAACATTGTTAATATGGCGATACATAAATTTACAGACTTCAGCTTTGTATATGTAACGGATTTTCAGCAAGGAAAGCTGATTGTACAGCGGAACTAATCTAAATCTGAGGGTAGACGATTTGGTTAGAATCTTGATTATTTTGTTTTGTTGAACCTGAATGACATTCAGGTACTTTTTAGCCGCGTTTCCCCAATTTAAGATCCCGTACAGTAGGTGTGGATAGCCAATACTATAAATATACGGTTTTTAGGACATTTTGTGGATCATAACGTTTCAATTTACCCAGTATAGCTGTAACTATAGACAACTTATTTGCCACGGCAGTAATTTGATTTTTCCAGAACAATTGATTGTAGATTAAGACACCTGAATATTTGGCCACAGTATTAACCTCCAGCGACGAGCTGGCTACTTTGATGTCAAATGATTCTTTTACCTTGCCACGGGTGGTTCGATTTGAAAACAGTAAACACTGCGTTTTTTTTTGAAGTTTATACATAGTTTATTGTTAGCTGCCCAGTTAAGTACATTATCAATTTGTTGTTTTGTATATGCTTGTAGTCGTGGGAGAGAAGTGTCTTTGCATACTATAACAGCATCGTCTGCATACAAAATTGTGTCAGAATTAACGCTATTTGGCAGATCATTTATATATATTAAAAAAAAATAATGAACCTAGCACGCTACCTTGCGGGACACCTGTGTCTACGGGAAGAAGTGGCGAATCATGTCTCCCATTTATGGAGGTGTATTGTTTTCTGTTTGTCAAATGCGATGTAACTAGGTCTAGAGATATTCCTCTAAGTCCATAATGTTCAAGTTTACTGAGTAGTATTTGGTGGTTAACGGAGTCGAATGCTTTAGCAAAATCTAAGAAAATACTACATACAGGAAAATTATCATCTCTGTACCATAAAATTTTTTCGTATGATAAGGTTATAGCATCATTTTTTGATCTGTCTTTCCGAAAACCACATTGAAATTTAGATAACACCTTTGATTTTTCCCAAAAGTTTATCAAGCGTCTATGTAATAGTATTTCAAATACTTTGTTTATGGGAGAGAGGATAGAAATAGGCCTATAGTTACCAACATCAGTTTTGTCTCCTTTCTTAAATAGAGTAAAACTTTGGCAATCTTAAGAATGTCAGGATAGTTACCAGAGTCCAAACAAATATTGAAACTTTTGGTCATAAAAAAAGCAATAAGGTGCTTTGCGTGCTTGATTAAAGTAACAGGAATATCTATATACCCTGACGATTTGCGATCATTGAGGTTACTTATTATTGCAGCAATTTCATATTGATCTGTTGGGTTCAGCACAACAGAATGCAAGAGCCTTTTCCCCGTGTATTGTTTGTGATTAGTAGATTGATTGTTTAGACTGGATGACTATTTCTTTCCAATACTAACGAAGTGCTTGTTTAAAGATTCGCAAATTTCAACTGGATCCGATGATATGTTATCATTAATTTTGAGGGCCTGTAATATGAAGGGTGTTGGTTTCTGTCTGTTCAATATCATATTAACGCTTTTCCAGGTGTCGCTCGAGCTAGTACTATTATTTAGAAGAACGCTGTAATAATTTTGTTTGGAGGCTTCTTTAATATGCGAGAGTTTGTTACGATATTTCTTATATTTAGTAAACAAGATCGAACATTTCTTTTTGAGATAATGCGCATAAAGTTTGTTTTTATGCTTAATTGAAGTAAGTAAACTTTTTGTAATCCAAGGTTTTTTTGATACTCTATATTGTTTGCGAGTTTGCGGATTGAGCGGAAAAAACTTGTTGGTAAATTTACTTAGGATTTCAATAAGATAATTTAGGTTGTAATCGAACTTAACTTGATTGTTAGCAAGCTCCGAGTTAAGGCTAGCTAAAAACAGCTCAACGTTCTCGGGTGAAAATTTTCTGGTGAAAAGTCTGTCATGCTTTTTTTTGACGTTAGTGAATTTATATTTGGCAAAGATCGGGAGATGGTCTGAAATATCATGCTGAACTACCGCCGCAAGTATGTCTCTAGTAAACAATGAGTTAGCATATAAGTAATCTATTACTGTGCTTGTGGTTTCACAAACCCGAGTGGGCTTGTCAATTAACTGGGTGCAGCCAAGATTGTTTACATGGGTTGCGTAATTCGAAATACTGATGGTGTTGTTCACTTTTTTGTAATCAATGTTGAAGTCACCGAAAATTTGATACTTTTGATTGTCATTTAATGATTTAACTGATTTGGCGAATGGGCATTCAAAATTAAAAAGGTTATTACGAGGGTGCCGGTAGATCGAACCTATTATTAAAGAGTGTTTGTGTTCACTGCTGCTTATTTTAATCCACACATCCTCAGTATCTACAGCGTTTAACTTAAGTTCAGGTATTTCACTAGCACGAAGTTGCTTATTCACGAAGATTGCCGAACCACCCGCAGCTGTGTCTGAATTATTGCAGAAAAGGTCGTACCCTGGTAGTTGAACACTGTTAATTTTATTAGTTTTAAGGCGAGTTTCGCTTAAACAAATAACATCTACTTTTTTTGGGAGCTGACTCAGAAACAGGTTGAGCTTGTCAAAATTTTTTGAAAGACTTACAATGTTGATGTGCACAAAGTATAAATGCGAATTTGATGACTCGGACATCGAATTAGAAACAGCATCGTAAGTTATGTATGAACAAAACGAATTTAGTATACCCTTGTCAAGAAAGCACTGAAATAGTGTTACTTTAAAGCTTATCTAAGTCACCTGCATAATGTATAGCGATAGCGTCAGCGTCAGCATCTTTTCTTAGGTAAATTTGACCATTGTTTGTCCAAGTATATCGCTATCCGAGTTCTTTAGCTTTTTGCTTGGTGCGCCAAAACAGTTCTTTTCTAGTTTGAGTCAGGTTTTCATTGATAAACAAATGCTGCATTCCTGCGACCGGAAATTTACTGATTGATTTAAACGCTGTTCGCCGATAGTAGATGTCGTTTCTCACGCTTCGATTCGTGAAGCGCGCAATTACAGTAGCTGGTTTTGGTTTGGTAAGGTTCCTACGGTTGTAGTCAGGTTTTTGAGGTAATCGATGAGCAATTGAGATGTCCTGTTCTTTAATTTCAATTCCAATTGATTTCGTAAGGTCCATGATAATTTGGTTAACGTTTTCGTTTTTTAGAAACGGTATACCTTCAAATTCTAAATTTTGTCGTCTTCCGCACATTTCCAAGTTATCCAGTTTTGAACTTTCATCAGAGATCTTTTTCAGTTGTTGCTCTGAGTTTTCTTTTATTTCGCTCATTTCCTTTTCTTGCTTTGTATTAGTAGCAACCAATATCTCGTAACTTTTCTGCAGGTTTTCGTATTTTGCGCAAACAAAATCTTGGCTTTCTTTTAGCTGCGATATTTCGTATTTTAAAGCGTTTACTTCTTCATCGTGAGATTTCAGTATACCTTCAAAAACTGGATGGTACTGCGCTTATAGTGTCCTTTTTAAGCACAGTAATGAGGGACAATGTCACGCATGTATAAACACTGGTAACCGGCAAGCTAAGCTTTTTATGTATTCTGTGCGCTACTAACAAGTTTCGTAACTACAAAGCAAATCATGTTGCCGTTGTTGCTTAAAATGCAAAAAAAATCTATCAACTCTATAAAGCTAAAGCTGTTGGATGATACATTGTTTACGTAACCACACCTGCAACATGAGTTTCCGAAACACAGAGAGCATCTTTCACTCTCTTGCAGTTATTAGTGATGTATTTATTTTTTTTTTGCATATAATACAAACTGGAGGTAAAACTGCAGCACTTTCATTTTAAAATCTTGTCAATGCATCACTTGATTGTAGTTTTTTAGGATATTGGTATTGAGCTTGCGAGGTGATAAGAGTTGCTTGTTGCTATGGACTTCGTTACCGCCTTTTCTTATCAATTAAACGTTTGCAGCATTATATTCACTGTGGTAATTCGGTACTGGAGTTGCCAAAACATTATAATCAAAACTTGCAAAGTACTCTTCTATGTTTTTTGTGATTGACTGCTCTTCAGCTAATGCGCCAAGGTCCAGTTTTTTCCATTTTTCACAGGCGGTCTTCAGTGATTTAATTCGTATAGCTCAGGGGTGGGCGCTCCGGATGGCAGATGCTTTCCCGTAGCCCGGAGCGTTACTCTGTCTACACTATTCAAATCTGGCTGACAGAAACCGAATCTGCCTTAACGGCGGGACACCTAACGATGTTTAAGCTGGGCAATGGCAAACGTCCTTTTCAGGACGGGGCGATGCGCATCTTCGGCACACCGTCAACAAGTTCCCCAGCATTCTCGCACTGAACATCGAAGGCCTCACTGCTAGCAAGATGAGCGTGTTGCATCATCTCGCGATATAGTGAGAGGCACTCATCATCCTCTTACAGGAAACCCATTGCACCTCGGTTGAAAGGTTAGTTCTTCCGAGCTACCATCTTGCTGGGTTTTCCTTGAGCAGGAAGCATGGTCTTGCTACGTTTGTCATGAACGTCTGAAGTGGATCCTAATCGACCAGTCTCCACCAACATCGGAGATCGAGTGGGTGTGCGTGGATGTTGATAACTATAAAATAGTCAACGTCCAACACCCTCCAACACGTATGCAAGCATCTGATCTTCCAGCATTCCCACATCTCTGCCTCTATGCTGGCGACTTCAACTGCCACCATGTTGACTGGGGCTATGATAATAGCAATTCAGATGGTGAATGCCTGTGGCTGGCTGGGCCAGTGCCAACAACTTCACCTTGCTATATAGCCCCAAGGAGGCCGCCAGTTTCCACTCTGGCCGCTGGAAAACAGACACCAACCCAGATCTTGCATTTACTAGAGTCGACTTGGACAGTCGCTTACCTGATAGACGTATCTTAGGAAAGTTCCCAAGGTCACAATACCGACCCTCGCTTATAAGTCCACCCAAACTTGCTCATCTAAAACCGAGCAAGCCTGTAAAGCGATGGAACATCCGCAAGGCCAACTGGGACCACTATTCTAACCTAACCAACAAACTGGCCAAGAGTATACCGCCACCTGAATCTCATATCGATCAGGTTTACCAGTGCTTCTGCAAGGTACTGTAGTAAGCACTGCGGCGAAGAAATGCATCCCTCGTGGTCGACGATCAAATCACATACCTTGCTGGGATGCGGAGTGTGAAGACCTCTATCAGCATTTCCTGCAGTCACCTGAGGGCCCTGATTCGGATAGGGTTGCCACAGTTCTACTCACAAGGCCTCTGACCAGCGATTCCTCCGCTTCCCGCCGAGCTTTGTGAGTAGGGCTGTGGCAGCCCTATCCGAATCAGGGCCCTCAGGTGACTGCAGGAAATGCTGATAGAGGTCTTCACACTCCGCACCCCAGCAAGGTACGTGATTTGATCGTCGACCACGAGGGATATATTTCTTCGCGGCAGTGCATACTTCTAACGAGATGGCTTACTTCAGACGAGACCCGACCTAGCACTGGCAGCCAAATCAAGTTTATTTTACCAGAACGCTAACATAAAGAGCGAAGAATGGAAACGGCAGAAGGCCTCACGGTCATCTGAGTCAGCCGCACCTACAGCAACATCTTAAATATTATGTATACTTGCCACTTAAACTTCACAACACAGCACTGTAGTCCACTTTTGATCAAATCAATGTGGTACGTGACTTCCAATTTTTTATTTTTATTGCCTAAATACTTCTCAATTAATTTTGCTCTTCAAGTTTCTTGCTAGGTATGTGCTGGTCCTGCTGGAATCTATTGTTTATCATAAATGCCAAGTTCTCACTACATGCGGAATGCGGAAAAACAGCCGCAACTGCCTGCACGTCAAAGCGAAATGACATGCCACATTTAACGAGGAACTTTTTCGGCGAGCAGTTGCGGACGATTTTCTGCAGAAAAAGTCAACCTTTTCCGCTTTACGCAGCGGAAACGGGTAGTCTACTTGAAAACAAAAAACAAGTTTCAGTCTAGTTTACCAGTCTGCTAGCATGGTATCCTACCTAGTGCACATAACATGATACACTATGAACTTCAGAAGCTCAAGATCGAATTCGCTGAAAAGGTAAAATATTAGGAACAGATATAGGCTATAACTGTTTGCGCTAGGTAGAAATGAAGTAGCAGGCTAGGTTACCTATAGGCAAGGGTGGAAACCGAAACTCAAACCTAAACCTGAAAACTCGGTTTTAAAAATAATTTTGGAAACCCAAGCTGAAACTGACGCCTACTAACCAAATTCTTGAAAACCTAAACTTAAACCAAAACCGTTTTTTCTTGAAACGTCAAAACCGGAACTGAAACTAAACCTGTTCAAAATTTTCTCAGATTTTGGGTTTTAAAAATTGTCATCACCATCATTACCAGTACACTTCTTTTAATGCTGAGCGTCAAGTAGAGAAGCTGTGAGTACTAATTTTTGAGTCTTTGGTTTCACCGGACTCGGAATTAGGCTATACCCGAATCGACATTTTCTGTCAATTGCTCTCCTCACTCGGCCTTCTGAGCCGCTATTTATTGTTGTGATCAAACAAAAACGCCAAGAAGTAGAGCATTTGAATAATTCCTATTCAAAATAAAATAATGCTCTAGATTTCAGGTGTTCAGGAGTCTGTTTTGGTAGATTTTATAAATCAAAATAGAGTCAAAATTTTGCATAAAGTCAAAATTTGTCAAAATTGTCTTTATCAAAAATTTCCTCACAAAAACGAACAAACTTATATTTTTTAAATATTTTTTTGAATTTTTGAGCTGCTATAAAAATTTTATGCGCAGTTTTATTTGATTTTAAACTTTTGAAATGGTTGCAATATTTGCACTATCGTCACAATAATGCGTGCGGTAATTGAGAAGGAAATAGCACTTATTATGCATGAAACGTCATTGTTGATCAGTGGTGTAAAGTAACCAAATACTTTTACTTGAGTAGATTACTTGAGTAGTTTTTTTCGGTAACGAGTACTTTTTGGAGTAATTTTTTTTTGGCTACTTTTACGTTTACTTAAGTACTTTTAGTATAAAGTAACTCTACTTGGGTAGTTTCTATTTTAGAAAAGTAGAAGTAGTTTACTATTGTGGCATTTGAATTACAGTCTCGCCTTGAAATCCCTCGTTGCGCCTAAAATCTGTATTTACTCTCCAATTCTCCATTATTCAACTCCATAACACTCGGTCTCGTCATCGCCATGGAAACTTCACTCCATGCGATAAGAATTACGCTGTCGCCTTTGATACTAAACGTCATGCAGGGAAGCTATAAATACCAATTCTTAAGTCATTGGTTTAAACCAACTCTGAATCGAACCCCGATTCTACCGTTCCAGAAGCAGACGCTCTATCCAATCAGCCATCTGGGCTGTAATAATTTCTTTTGGTTCACCATTTTGCCACCTTCAAAGCAAGTCCATCATCACCGCATCGGCAAGTGTGTAGTTGACACTTTAACGTTTGAAAACGCTATACGAGTACTTTTACTTGAGTAGTTTTTAAATGACTACTTTTTTACTTTTACTTAAGTGCTTTTTTCAGTCAATACTTTCTACTTTACTTCGAGTAGTTTTGCCGTCAGTAACAATACTCTTACTTAAGTACTGTTTCAAAATACTTTTTACGCCACTGTTGTTGATGCATGAATACACAATTGTTAGACAATTACTCTAATCCTATAAAAGCCTTGCGCTCTTTACACGTGGTCTTTTAAGTTGTAGCTTGCAAAGCAAAGAATGCCAAAACAAGCCAAATCTTCTCTGTAGCGAAAGTGAGGCAAACTTGCCAGGAATATCCGGATGAGTTTTCGGCAACTCCTGCCGGCGACTTGCGATGCAACCTTTGCGACGTGTTAGTCAAGTGCGACAAAAAGTTGTTTGTGGAAAGCCACCGAAAAAGTAAGCAACACCAAGGAAAATTGGAGACGAAGAGCAAATCTCAAAGTAAGCAAACCTTTTTACATTTCGATCAAGTAAACTTCAAGGAACAGGTTGTTTCTTCATTCTTAGCTGCAGATATCTCACTTCATAAACTGAACCATCCTTCTTTAAAGTCTCTGTTTGCTAGAATGGGATATGAATTGCCTTCAGAGACTGCAGCCCGGGCATGTGTTGCTAAATTGGCATCCCAAAAAGAGGAACAAATTCAAGAATTACTTCGTGACAAACAAATTTTTTTGATTGTGGATGAAGCAGAGGTTGCTAAACAAAAGTATATTAGTGTGCTTGTGGGCAGCTTAGATGCTCTAAATCAGACATTCCTCGTTAATTGCCATCCACTTGACAGCGGTCGCAATGTTAATAGCAGTATTATTCTGCACACTGTGGATGGCATATTGCGACAACTTGAAATAAAACGCGAGAATTTTTCATTGTTCTTGACTGATGCTGCTCGGTACATGTCTTCGGCTGGAAAGACATTAAAGGAATTACACCCTTCTTTGATGCATGTCTTCCAGCTGTTGGTACAGCGCTTCTTCGCTTTCTCGTGATAGGAGGGTAAATATGCCAATAATAATGTCACCTGCGTTGCGCACTTTCTACATAACTGCGCTATGCGTGTGCGTGCTCATTTTAAAAATATTGATGAAGTAATAACAACGATCAAGGCAGCAACCATCAAAAACATTGAGATTTTCATGATGCTGGTCTGCCATCTCCTCCTGATCCTGTAATTACAAGATGGGCAACTTGGCTTAGGGCTGCCTTATATTATAGTGAGAACCTTCCAGCTGTTCGTACCATTGTCAACATTTGGACAAGTGCAGGCCTCTTAGTCAGCAGAGTAAAAAACGCTATCAGTGTGGAAGGTTTGGTGTCGGACTTGGTTAAAATAAATCAATACCGGACTCTAGTAGCCAACGTAGAGTTCTTCGAAGGAAGTGCTTGCACAATAACCAAAGCATACGAACTGCTGAAGAATATGCAATTCGATGATGATCCTTGCGCAATTAAAGACTACATTAACTAACGACTATCCAACTCTGATTTAGAAACAATAATAAACTGTACCAACTTGACAATTGACCTAACAAGCTACGCACTATTGCAAAAAGCCCAGCCAACCTCTGCTGCTGTTGAGAGGTCGTTTTCTATGCTCAATGAATTTCTGAGAAAAGACAGAAATTTTGATGTTAAGAACGTAAAAAAATATATGATGCTGTATTACAATAAAACGTCCTTGTAATTATACCGCGTGGCTTTCGTTAAAAAAATCATAGACAAACTGTTAGTGTACAGTACAGTTGCGATAGCAACGCAATTTTTGTATTACACACTAATTGACACCGGTACACACAATGGCTCGCTATCCTAGGTTTGAACGTCATGCGTCGCTTTGTTGCATTAGCTTCAACACTGAGTACCGTATTTTCCCGTGTATAAGAGACCCTTGTGTATAAGAGACCCTTCAATTTTTAGGTAAAATTTTCAGAACTACAATACATACTGGCGCTAAAAGACTTACTCCCATGTATAAGAGACCCCCTATTTTTAGAGTGAAAATTATAAACAAAAAAGGGTCTTATAGGCCTACACGGGAAAATACGGTAATTGAGAAAATGTTCGTAGTAGGCTACCTTTTCCTTTAAAAACTTACGTAAGTTGCAGATTATGAAACATATTTAATTAATAATGTGCAACAAGACATAAATAATACGCGGAAGCGGTTAAGTCAAAATTTTACTAAAATAGGGTCAAAAATATATTTTTTTAGGTCAAAAAAAATGGCCCTACTGATCAGTTTATGTTTGAAACAAAAAAAAAATCACAGATGAGACAGTGCATTTTCACAGATGCTCGAATTTCGACCCAAAATCAAGTGATGAGCAAAGAAAGGTCCGAATTTCGGCCCGAAATTTAAAAAAAAACATCATCGCATCCTCAGGCCATACTTTGAGCTGATGAATTTTACATTCTAAACCTGACAATTCTGAAGCTCGGGCCCCCCTGTGTCCCCGGGTTCACGGCCAGTGACCTCTTTTACCCTCCACCCTCTTGGCGTGCTTACACCCGTTTCTTTACTTTTTAACTATTTAGGCCTACTGTGGCTATCTCTTGCGTTCACAACGATTGTTTTCCATATTAATGCATAGCCCAAGGACGTGTTTACCGATGCGCAACACGTGGCAACTCGACAAAAATTTTTCGTACCTTATTTGTTCTATTTTACTGTTTACCGATCACGCGAAAACCTGCGAAATCCTTCTGAATTTTCTTGCATTATAATTTTAGTCGCGTCGTCGCTATGTCGCGTGTTGGTAAACGCGCCTTAACTGCTGTACCCGCCAGTGTAACAACTGCGCCACAATCACAGCAATACTGTTCGTGATGCAAAAAGGGAAAAAAGAACAGTTGTCATGATGCCATCACGATAGATGATTTCATAAATGAACTTGTTGAAACGAATGCTGACCGGCGCTTGGTGTATCGGTTAAGAGCATCCAATTACTAGCCGGTAAACTGGGGTGTTATTCCCAGTCGGGTCATACCAAAGACTTTTCGTGCCAGGCGCTCGGCACAAGCGGAAGTGTGAAGGGTTTTGTGTATGTGTTGTTCGTCATGTATGTGCCTTAACAGTGTTCAATCATTCGTGATTGAAAATTGTAATGGGCCGACAATTGAAAATGGCCTAAACAATGTGTGCTTGTACCCGCTGTCCTGTACCTTTACCTTTAAAACGAATGCTTTTTTAAACTACTGTGGCTGAGATTCAATCAGCCTGTTTAATTTTGTTTGATTTGTTCAAAAACGTCTTTTGCATTCCTTGACGGATTAATGATAATTTTGAATTGGAAGGTTTATTGCTCCAGTAGACCCCAGCAGTTATTCATTGATCCCCATTCGATCCCTTGGATGGTCCATTTGAACCATGGGGGTTGATGTCGACCACTTTGAAACTGGCCTACTCTATGGCTGAGCAACTTCTTCTCTTTTTTGTTTCTTTATTTAGCCGTCACTCTCTGTTGCAGATGTACGCGCATCTTGGGAAAAGACAATCAACGCTTCAAAATTGGTTGAGCATACGCATATAAAACCTCAGAAAACAAAATTTAGTTGCTTAATACTCCTAGCAATTGCTGCAAACTAATAAGCTAGACGTAGTCTAGCGTAGATCTAAGCCTAACTGGTAGCACAGAGTTTTAAACTTGTCAGTAATATCCTGATTTTCGTATCTTACACTGCGCTGTAGTAGGCTACAGTGCTGCAGCTCATCGAGCAGCTTGTTATAGCACTCTGGTTACAGAAGCTGCGTTAGATGTTGTTGCTTGCAGTTGCGGTGATCTATGCAGGTACAATACGATTATCGGTGAGAGTTCTTGCACGCAAAAATGAAATAAAAAACTTAATCATCTAGCGTCGCAGCCTTCGCGGCGAAATTGGAATGTGACGATAGTTTGTAAACAGTGTTGGGCACAATAAACCTTCTGTTCTAAAGCGATAACGATAAATCGATAATTTGAAAAAAGCCCTAAGCAATACCGATAAATCTCAACTTCTTAAAGCGATATCGGTAATCGATGAAATATCGCCGATAAATTTCGGCAAGACACCGTGTATTTTTTCTATAGCACCAACCAATGCGCCAACTCACTAACTTTGATCACTGTTAAAAAATCGTTTATCGCGATTATTTATCGGTGATAACAAGACATATATCACAAAAGCGATATCGGTAACCGATAAATTATTTTGAGCGATAATGATAATAAATTATCGCCGATAAATCATCTCAATAAATGCCCATCTCTGTTTGTAAATACAATTGAGTAAGCCACTCAACTTCTTCTTCTATCCAGTTTCAATCCGGTTTTCTCCTCGTTCCCGAACGTGGCCGGATACACCTCATTCCCTCCGCGATCGCTCTCATACCTTTCCTCCATCTCGTTTGATCTCCAGCATCCTCAATCTTTAACCCGATTTTTTTCACACTCTCTTCCACCTGCCTCTTCCATGTAAGTTTTGGCCGTCCTCGCTTTCGCTTTCCATTTACTTCCATCATCATTGCCATCTTCAGTCTATTATCATCATCCCTTCTAATCACATGTCCATTAGAAAGGATGATGATGGTAGACTGAAGTTTATTTTTTGTTATAACTCAAAATAGTTATAACTCAACTCAAAATATCAAAAAAAAAAAAAATTCCTTCCGAAGCGAGTCACGGCTCACGAGCAAGCGGGATTTTCTTTGAGATCTGCAATAAGGCATCAAATTTGATTATTGCGCAGCCTTTTTAACCTGTAGCGAGAAAGCGACTAATGTACTAACTACATAAAACGAGCTTGCTTAGGAGTTACCGGCCGTCTGCTGAAACGTATTTATAGGTGGGAGAATCCCGTTAAAAAGTGATTTTACCAAAGGTATAGCAATTGAAATTTACAGCTTGTCTCCAAAACGTCAAGCAAAAATGTGAGAACAACAAGTTTTTGAGTCTTTGATTTTAACCCGACGCGGAATCGAACCACATTCCATAGCTTCAAAGCAGACGCTCGATCCCAGAGGTGACAAGTCTATTTGCTGTCACAGGCCACTTAAACAGAACTAGCTGTGCAAGCGGGCTACAAGTTTTTATCAGTCATACTGTGAAACTTTACACCGGCCGTTAGCGCAGTTGATTAACACACACCAGGGCCGGCGCCAAGGGGGGGAGGGGGGGCTTGCCACCCCAGTTGACATGCTTGATCTCTCCAGTTAACAAGCATACTGTTTTGAAGACAGCGGCTTTTGTGCTTAATTTCAAACTTTGGCCCCCCCTGAGAAACGCTTGCCTTTTTAAGTCGACTGCTCTGCCGCCGGCTCTGGCGCACACGCTATCGGTGCGGGAGATCTGGGGTTCAAATCCCGGGTCGGTCAAATCAGCACAGTGTCGCCAACGGCTTGCCACCGCTGCGACGTTTCTTCGCAGCTGTGTTGCCCAGGCGCTAAGCCGCGGAGATGAGCCCCGGCACTCGTTACACGCTTCGGCGTAGCACCGCAAGTATAATGAAGATTTAATTTTGATTTGATTTGAGAAAATTTTTTAGTTTCGCAATTTGAGAGCAAAACGCGCCATTGGGTTCAGTTACGCTAACCTAAAAGTACCACTAATTAGGCTAAAATAAAGCAATCTTAACATAAACTTTACCATATCAAATTTTTGATCAAAATCTTTTGATTGTATTAAAGATAAAGGCTTATTAAAAAAATCAAAGTACCCAATTAACAAAAAGTTTGCAACACAAAACTTAAGAAAAAGATTAGAAATTGTTTATAAACTGAAGAAGCAACTAACAAAAATTAAACCAAAAACTCAATTTATTACCATACCCCACTTTAAGAAGACTATGCCTTGGCATTGCATGCTTAAAAATTCCATAGAAAATAATGGAAATAGAAATTATTTAACATACAGTTCACAAAATCGAAGAATAAATGCAAACCGTCAATTGAAGTTATGCGACACGTTATTCAAGAAAAGGCAACTAAAAGTATGACCCTTGAATTTGCACATTCAAATCCTTTAAATTCATGTCCACCCATGTAGGCTACCCATCTCAAGCCACAATACAAACTTTCATCTTCCAGGTCAGGAAGAGGACATTCTTCAATCTTTTTAACTCATCCATTTTTGGCAGAGGAAAGTAAAGTGCTCAGTCATATTGAATATCTCCTGCCAGAAATATCACGACTCGTCCAACAATAGATCAGTTTAACATCTATTCAGATTTCAGAGCAGTCGCCATTTCACCAACTTCTAAAGATTTGAAGCAAGTGCGCCATGGTAATAATGGGAGCAGAATAAAGTGATTAATAAATATAATTTATGAGTTTAGCCTTTCGTAGCTCTCTTTGTTAGTGCCAGTACACAAATATACTAGTATACTAGTTAGAGCAACCACATAAATTTAGAGCAAGGGCAACAAAGAGGCTTAGTTTTCTTCCGCATGTAGAATATTAAGGCCTTGGCTAAACCGGTCAATGACGGTCAATGCTTAGTCATTGACCATTTGGGAAATTCTCTTTGGTCAATGACTGAAGTTTTGACGGAAATGCTAGCTCGGCACCACTAGTCATTGACTACGGAAATGACAGTGAAATTTTTGCGTTCGTCTGGTCATTAACCGCTTTGCGAGGATTTCCTAGTGGAGCGTAGTTCTTTGACCAATTTGACGAGAGTTTTTTGTTTATGTTTACCGATGCATTTCCATGCATTTTTCTTAGGTTGGCTCTCCTTGTAGCTAGCCAACGTTTTGTCGAATATGCATGGAAACTTTTGCACTTCAATACAAAGCTTTTTATATTCGAGCAGTGACATAATTGCTGCTACCATCCAGCTAGCCGGAACACGAAGGAACTAGATTTTTCAACGATTGATTTTGATTTGATTTTATGACGTCTCTTCAAAGTTTTTCAAATCATAAAAAAATGCGCAAATGTGTTTGATGAAATGCCTTTGATTCTATTGTTTTTTGATGAAACGCGCTTGTCTACTAGCGCAAGCGCATTTTGGTCAGTAATTCCCGGTCACAAACATCAAAACTTTTTGATATTCGTGACCAGGGAATATTCCCTGATTTTGCGGCATTGACATAGTTTGGTCTAAAGCCGGCGCGGCTTCATCGCTCGATTCTGACTTTGGCTGTTCCGTTTCACTCTCTGAATTTCTGCTATGTCAAAAAAGAATTTCATGAAAGTCGGCTCCAATAGTCAATGACTGGAATATTATGGGAAATTCTCTTGGTCATTGACCGGTGGAGCCAAGGCCTAACTGTGCTCATGTTACCGTTTGGCTGAAACTTCCCATTATTCTATGTTGATTTGAGCCTGCATTTTTTTTTCAGCTTAGTGCAAAACATAGTCACATACTGTCTTTTACCGCGTATAATCCGCACTTTTTTTCCCCCAAAATGAGCCTCAAAACTGGGGTGCGTATTATACGCGGTAACATTTTTTTTGCTTTTTTTCCAACCGTCAAATTCACTGTGGCCGAGAGGGCTCAAGTCATCCGATGGGCAATATTCGGGGATTCGCCGATTCCCCCTTCATTTGGCAGGGGGTCATGGCAGGGGGTCGGTCTTTAGTGGATCGACCAATCAACACAATCGAAATTACTATTTACTATAACTAAATTGTACATGATGTTTACCGATTGGTTTAGACAGCCCAGAGGCATTGTTGGTCGCGCTCCGACGAGATCGGCGATGCGTGTCATTGCGGGAAGACACGGGCCACTCTCGAAAATTTCACGGGGGCAGTGCCAAAGAGGGGGTGCGTATTATACGCGGGTTAATCAATTTTCCCTCAGAATTTGGCTCAAAAAGAGGAATGCGGATTATACGCGGATGCGGATTATACGCGGTAAAAGACGGTAACCACCAAGATATGCAAGAGTTTCACTTTCAAGTTGAATTATTCTGCTGGGTTGCTCAGGTAAATCTTTTCTAAGTTCATACATACTTATCAGCAATAGGTGCAGTACGTAAAAAAAGTTTTGGAATTTAAAATGAAGGTTTTTGAAAATATTTTGCGGAGTTTTCATGTTCGAAGCACAAATTTCATCTGTTTGTTTTTATCTTTGACTAGCACATATTCGTTGGCAATACCGTAACTTGTTTCTCTTCCAAAGTCGCCTAAGTCATACACAGCTACAACTCCATCCAAAATTCTAGTCACTTGTTTTTTCATGCTATTTACTCCAAGTTCACTGTTTTCTTCAAGGTAGGCAGCAGTAATTATATTCTGTTGCACCACTTCCACTTCAGTCAATTCTACGATGAGTTCCAGGGGAACGACATTCCAGTGTAATTGCACATTGTTGTCAGCATAGCTGGTGTTCTGTTCATGACGTTACTAACAAGTATACACAGAGATGGGCATATATCGAGATAATTTATCGGCGATAATGTATTACCGATATCGTTTTTGTAATATATTTTGTTATCGCCGATAAATTATCGCGATAAACGATTTTTTATGCACACAATGTTCAAACTTTAAAGTTAGTGTGTTGGCGTTATGAAAAAATACACGTCTCCATTAAGTCTTGATGCAATTTTAAAAATTCTCTCTTTGTTTTGCGTATTGCCACGGCAAAGACCGTGAACTGCTCTCTTGTAAAAAATCTGGAAAAACTTTGTCAAGCACATTGAAAATTTACCGCTACATTTATCGGAAAAATTTATCTGCGATAATTTGTCGATTACCGATATTGCTTTGCTTTAAAAATTTGAAATTTATCGATTATCGGTATCGCTGAGAACTTTTTTGAAATTATTGATTATCGTTATCGCTTTAGTACAAAAAGGTTTATCGTGCCCATCACTGAGTATACCCTCAAGTGATGCAGTAATTGCCACACTCAACTTAATATCTGCTGAAAATAGTAATGCGTTTGGAATGAATTGCTTTGATGAATTCAAAAACCAAAAATCAAGAGAATTATGCAATCTAAGAAGGCCAACGCGTTCATTCACACTTCTGAACATTTTTTGCCCACTAAACCCAAAATCTATATGCTTTATCACCCAACATAAATGGCCAGCCTTGGCTGATACTATACCTAAGTGCATCTTGTTTTTTTTGATTCAACCTGCCCTAGTGCTGCGATTAGATTGTAGGCTAGCGACGTAGCCTTAGGTTTATTGCATGTCTGCATCAGAAGTTTTTTGAAGTAAAATTTCAAAAACAAGCTTAGAATTAACTTTATTACACAGTATCTCTATATTGGTAACTCTACTGGTACTACTGTACCAGGTTAATATTAATTCAAAGGGATTTTATTTTAGTTTGGATGTACGGTATTGCTGTAATAGGTATATCGTGGGATTATTCCAAAGTTTACTCGCTGACTATATCCCAAAAAGAATAAATTACCTCATAACATTTTATCTGCCTGCTTATGAATCAAAACATTTTTCCTAGCATGGAGTTTATTAAAAGCAACAAATTTTTGCTGACTGTAGGCTAGACTATAGCCACTAAAAATAATTTTGAATATCCAATGCAATTCATTGTTTTGACGTTATGGTATCAATCAATCAATCGGTATTTATTTGCGGTAACATCAAAAGGAAAAAATATATGACTGCAGGGAGACGGCGAGTAGACCTTCTGGTCATCTAGTCAGCTGCCACCCTACAGTCGTTGTTTGAATGAATTCTTGATCAACCAGAGCTGGATGATAAATTAATAATCAAAAACAATTTAACAGTACATCATAAAGTTATTGGTCGTTTTAAACGTAAAATTGAATCAAGTGTTTTTTGTATCGTTTTTTGAATAAAATAGGCGAATTGGTTTGGATTTCTGTGGGTACATCATTCCAGATTTTCACTTCTTGATACCTTATGCATTTTTGTAAACGGTTTGTCCGGAAGCGAGGAATATATAAACAGTTGGTTCGGGATAGAGTGGATCTTGTGTTTTGTTGAGACACCTCATTAGTTAGGGAAAAATAGCCGGAAGGAGTGAACGGTAATTTATTATTAAAGTGCACATGGACAAATTTTCCTATTTCAAGTTTGAATAAGTCGCAAAGTTTAAGTATATTTAGTTTAAAATAGAAGGGTGTGGCCCTGTCTCTTGGTAAGCCACCACCGATAAGTTTAATTGCTTTATTTTGAAGAACGGTTAGCTTTTTTACGTGTGAAGGAAAAGATGAACCCCAAATCAGCAAACCATATAAAAGGTGAGGGTGGATAAAAACGTAGCAAATATTTAAAAGTGCTGCAACGTCGTCGCTTATACTTCTATTTTTCTTTCTCGGTCGTGGCCCTGGTCTCGCAATTACACTATTCACCCACGCAGTTTGTTTCCAACTTTTTTTTATTTACCACTTTTCGTTGACCGTTAAGAATCAGAATCAGAAGGACCCCAGAAACAACAACCACATTGAGAAATAAACATAATCACGTGATTGACCCACTGCAATTAAATTATAGGAAGTGCAATAAACGACAAAGAATCTCAGTTGATTACCGTTGATTATTGAAAACGAAATAAGAAATGATAATTAGAACGAAACATTGCCTGGTCTGAAAATAAACGTAATGCGATAACACAGATAACATAAAAACGAAAATAATGATTCCACTACTGGGATGGTCTTTACAGTGCTTTAGTGGGCAAGAAATGACGCAGTTGGAGATAATTCCTACTGCTGTAGAAATTTTATGTTCAATGGAGGAGATATGTTTGCCAAACTTTGAAAGGCTGCCTATAGTCACGCCCAAATACTTGGCGCTGTTACTTACGCGAATAGATGAGTTGTTCAATGAGAGATCAATCGTGGGTGGGGGTTTATTAATGTTACGATACACTTTTTTTTTTTGGTTTTGTTTTAAATGCTTCATCTACAAAAAGGTTCTAGACCGATGCGTTGTTTTCCGAAGTTTTATTCGTGGGATTGTTTCGTAAAGTTGCATTGTGAAGTCATAATTGTCTACTGACGTAACTGTTTTGTGAATATTCTGGACAGATTTCTCCGTTACGTAATTTCACTGACTTAAAATATGTGCTTGTGACGTCACAATTGTGTTAACTGCGGTTTGGTGTGAATTTTTACATGTCATGTGATTTCTCTTCGACGTCACAATCGTGTTTACCGTGGTTTGGTGTGAGTTTTGCATGTCATGTGATTTCTCTTTCTGAGAATGCCGTAGAACGTTCTCGAAACTGAATGTAGAGTATACTGTACGTAAACAGGCGTGACTTTACCGTAGAGCGAGGCAGCGCTGTTTCTGGTTATTAGCCCTCATCAGCCGCCCTCAGGTAAGATACTTTCATCTTCCAGAGCGAATGATCTGGGAATGCAGTTAACGAAATGAGGCAAATCGTTTATGTAGATCAAGAACAAAAGAGGCCCCAGAGTAGAACCCTGGGCGACCACATGGTCGTTGGATAGTAGGGAGGAGACTGCCTTTGAGATTGACGTATTGTTTTTTTTGTAAATGCTCGTAGACGATTGTTTGATTGGCCTCGGATTCCATAGTGGTCTAATTTGTGGAGAAGTACTTCGTGATTGACAGTGCCAAATGCTTTTGTGAGGTCAAGAAAGATAAAACCAGTATACATGTTATTATTTGTTGTCATATTCCAGCTCTTGAGTAAACAAATAATGGAGGTCTACAGGCAACAATCTACCGAAAACCCTCGCACAGTGACCGTTATTTGAATTTTCGATCGGATCATCCCGTACAACATAAGAGATCGGTGGTCAACACGTTGATGAACCGAGCTTGCTCCTTACCAACTAGCAAAAAAGAAAAGAAAAAGGACATCAATCACATTAAATCCGTGTTAGCTGCGAATTCTTACCCTCGAGGGATTCTCAAAACTTCCAAGAAAACAAAACCAGTAGAAACACTTGAACAGCTCAGATGGCCGAGTGGTATAGAGCGTCTGTCTCTTGAGCTGTAGACTCGGGTTTGATTCCGAGTCGGGTCAAACCAATGACTTTAGAATTGGTATTCACAGCTTCCCTGCTTGACGCTCAGCTTTAAAGGGACAGTGGGGAGAACAAGCCGGCAAATTTACTTGTTGTGCCGTTGGGAAAGGCACTTAGCGGGATTCCCCCATCTTGGTGTGGTAGACAGATGGCTGGCAACTCCTAAGCGAGCTCGTAAAGCGCATTGATCGCTTTCTCGTGGTAGGAGGATAAATATGCAACTAACTAACTAACTAATATAAAGGTTTTGTGGTATTACCATGCTACCCCGGCTTGGCAGAAAAATCAGTCGTTGCTTAAAATCACATGCCATAAAAGCCATCATGAAGCCGGTTGACAAGTTGGGAAATATACTTTCATCACATAAAGATAGAATTGATCCATTTGAACGTCAAGGTGCAGATATGAAATTCTGTGTAAAGATTGCAATCTCGTCTATGTCGGAGCAGTGACTTCTCATAGGGAGACACATTAGTAATTCTCCGCGAATAACCAATATTAATCCGCATGAACTATTTGTTGTTTATTGCGCAACAATCGCTGTTTAGTTTTGTGTGAAAATTGGTGTACGTGGTTAACTTTGAAGTATTTCCAGTTTGAATAACTTTTTTTACACTAACATTTTGTGATTACGAACATATTTACAAACTTGCTCTATTTAGTTCGATTAGGTCGTTCCGCAAGACTGAACAGTCTCTCAACTTCTTGCGCTGTAAATTTCTGCTGGTTATTTTCAATGATTTAACTGCGGCATCGGCATGTGTTGATCAACAGACCTGTTGTTGCTGGGCTGTTTTTAAAATAAGTGATGGAGTTAAGTCCTAATGTTCGGAACCAAGACCGAGACTTGAAAAAATTTTTGAGACCAAAACTTTTAAGAAAACTTATTCGTATGTTAACACCTAACAACTTTCATGGTCTTTTTCGCCTAAAAAGCTTCTTCCAATCACCCCAGAAAATCTTCGCGTCCTCCCGATTTCGTCGCTCATGTTTCACGATCAGTTCCCGGGCCGATCAAATCGGACTCAGTGCCGCCAACGGTTAGCCACCGCTGCGACGTTTTTCAGAGGGTGTTGCCCTGGCGCTAAGCCGCAGAGATGGGGTTCACCACTCGTTTCACGCTTCGGCGTAATAACGCGAATATAATGAAGATTTGATTTTTGGTTCATACTTCATGCGATATAAATCTTCGCTGACTCTTGTTGTTGTTACCGGTACTCTTAGATGTTTTTAAAATAAGTTTCAAAGACATGTGTTGGTAGGAAAAAATTCATTACTCTGAGTCTGCAATCTCATCTGTAGCGTACTACAGCAGATTTTCTTTGCCAATAAAAAAATCACTGGAAAGCTGACGGAATGAGATACCAAATCAAAAAACTCTATTTTTCGGACTTTTCTTAAAATCCACTCACTTTGCCACGAGTTATTAATGTGGTAAAGAATACAACAGTTACTCTTTCAAAAATTCTGAAACTTTTGAAGCATCGCTCATCTTTTTAACACATTTAGAACATGAAATATGTGAAAATTTGTATTTTCGGGAGGTCCGAACCCCTCCATTATAAAAACGCAACGGGTGCGAGCGTGAAAGTTTGCCCGATTTCCTTCAATTTTTTTTTGATGGGTTTTTACATGGCAGAGAACGTATGGCAATGTTGTCAGATGTCTCCGACAATGTTTTAATTTTTGCGTTGCACTGCAATGCTCACATCCAATAAATTCAAAGTTTTTTTAGTCCTGCACAACCTAAAATTTTGAATCTCCAAACTTCTCGCATTTGAAGGCTATGATTTTACAAGACTCGAGATCTAGACTTGTAGTTCAAGACCGAGACGAGACTTTGAAAATTGTGTCTCGAGACCCGAGACTTGTCTCGAAAACTCCGTCACTACTTACCACAGAACTCGCCTAATGTTCAAACAAATCGGGTTACTAGTAGTAGTGGTAGTAGTTTATTTTTTCTTTCCACAAAGTAACGCACAAAAAACAAATCCTTACATTCGGAACGAAGCAAGGAGCATCAAATAACCCTAAGGTTTTCTAGTCGAGATGCCCTTTGTTTAAACACACAAAGCATTAACACATACTAATAGCTGTAAAATAATTTGCACACATATAAACATAGCGCACAGTACAATCAATGTTGATCAGGGTTAACAATATAGTCAGCAGTCTCTTATCAAATTTTCTTTAAAACTGCTATTCAAACGAATTGAAGGGTTTATTTTTTAAGTTTTCGCTAATTTCGTTCCACAGTTTAACACCCCGGAATTCAACCCCCCAGTAGATTCAGAAACTCGAGGTAAAAAATAGTTAGATCTGCTTGGTCTCTTGGTTTCATAATCATGAATTCTTCCAATCGTTGTGAAATCATAGTTGCATGAATTAGGTAGCTTGTTTTTGAAAAGCTTACGCATGAATTTAGCAAGCTGTAATTTGTACACATCATGTAATTTTAGAAAGTCTAATTTGTTGTTCACAAGCTGTTTAACTTATGGTCACAAATTGCTTAACTCATCTTTCACAAGTTGCTTAACTTATGGACTATCTTACACAAAAAGTCTGGTCAACTATAGGCCTAATTTGCAATACCAGTTGTCTCGAGCAGAGATGGGCATTTATCGAGATAATTTTTCGGCAATGCTTAATAACAATTATCGCTCAAAATACTTTTGATTTATCGATTACTGATAGAGCTTTTGAAATATATTTTGTTATCGCCGATAAATTATAGCGATAAACAATTCTTTATGCACACAGTGTTCAAAATTAGTGAGTTAGCGTTATGGCAAAATACACGGTGTCCGTAAATTCTTTTTGCAATTTACAAATTGCTCTTCGTTTTGTTTAATGCCACGGCAGAGCAGAGATGGCACGGGCTGACTTTTTTGCAGCCCGTACCGCTCATGGCCCGTAACCTCCTGCCCAATAGCGATAATTTCGACTCAGCAAATCATCCCCAAAATAAAGCCCGGTCCGCCCAAAGCCCATTCTTTTATGAACCTTCAGCCACATTTAAAAGAAAACTGAATGTTGAAAGGGAGTTCAAAAATTGGTGGCGGCTTGTCTGCGGCCCAATTAGAAACAAAAAATAGAACTGGGCCGTTGGCGGGCCTTTAAAAATACCGGTTAACGGCTCGTTGACGGGTCTCTTAGCGGCCCATGCCATCTCTACGGCAGAATCCGTGAACCGCTTTCTTTTCTTGAAAAATCTAGAAAAACATTTTTGCAATTTGACTTATAAAAAAACAAACTTCGTCAAACACATGAAAATTTACCGCAACATTTATTGGAAAAATTTATCGGCGATAGTTTATCGATTACCGATATCGCTTGAAGAAATTGAGATTTATCGATCATTGTTATCGCCCATGGCTTTTTTAAAATTATCGATTATCGTTATCGCTTCAGTACAGAAAGGTTTATCCTGCCCAACACTGGTCTCGAGCAAGTTACCAGAATCACACCGCAACTACAGTTATTGTTCTTGTATAAAAAACAAGAGCAAACATATCCAGCTTCGCACAACGGTGACTACAGTGAGCACTGCTCACTGTAGTCTACAGTGAGACTACAGGGACCACTGCTCACAGTGAGCACTGCTCACTGTAGTCTAGCTCGATATCGATGCAGAGCGGAGAAACACTCTTCTCAGGAAATCTTTCGACTTGAAGAAATCTCCTGGTATCTGGTATGTATGTCATTGTCATTGGTTGGATGGATAGAAAAAGCAGCTAGATCAGCTAGTGTTTTTTTTAAGGCGTTTTGAAAAATCGAAATGGTCTCCCACAATTGTCGCGCGGTCTTGCAAAATCTGCTTCTGCAATAGTGTACAAAGCCATGTTCTACGTTATAAATTCAATTGGCGGTCTCTCAAAATTGCTTAATAGTTTCACAAGCCAAAGCTTAAAAAACACTGAGCTGGATATATGGATACATGAGCCAAAATTCAGATAAAGCCACAAAGATAATTGAGCTAGCAGTATGGCTACTGCAATCTCCCGCTCCACACGGTTGATACGACGCGCTTAGAGGCTGTTCAATCAAGCGTGAAATGCTAGCTCAAAATCGTAGTTGTGAGTCTATTATAGTAAGAAGTCAATGGTCGGAGAAACAAAACGCAGCTTTCGAACCAGGAAAAAAGAGCACATACGGGACGTGCGTAATGCTACAACGAAGTCAGTTGAGGAGAATTTAACGGCACTTTGCAAACATGCTATCACACTTAATCATGAATTTGACTGGGATAATTTTAAAGTGTTGATTTTTGAAACTATCTGTCGCAAACGTAGATTTACTGAATTCTTTTACATTAATCGAAAGCATAATTCTATGAATGACAAAAAATCAGTATTCATGCCAGTTATTTACAATAATTTTAAATTTATTTAGTTTATTTTTACCTCTACTGTGATTTTCTTACGTTAGAATATACGAAAATAAATTGAATAATATTCAATTTATATACGAAAATAAATTGAATATTATCCAATTTATTTTCGTATATTCTAAACAAGATTGGAGTTCGCGTTGTGGTCGCTTTTAGCATCGCCTTTGTTAGATTTCGTTTACTTGAATCGTTTTTCCTCGCAATGCTTCACATTTCAATTGCGATTGTTTTGGTTCGTATCGATCACTACACCTCGATTTCATGGATGTCAATAATGCATTGGCTTTGAATTTAAGTCTTGATTGGCTAGCACTTCCTCCTTACTTACATTTTTGCCGTTTTTCGCAATCACACTTCGTGACGTCAATAACTTTTTGCCAGTGTTGTAACTTACTGCTTTTACTTCGGATTTACTCCTTGATAAAAAGAGAAAGTTTTCTCTTAAAACGTTGGCAATAGAATTTTTGTTTGTGTTACCAAGTTTGCCTCACCAGTTGTGCTTAAAAGATTTTAGAATTTAAGAAATGTTGATTAGGACAAACCTTATATTGAAGCTTTTTTGAAACGTATAGTGCCACCCCACCAGCCGCAGTTGTGCTATCAGCGTGAATAAACTTGTAAAGGGGGAGATCGATATTAATTAACTGCGCCTTTAAGTCGAAGAGATATGTTCGGACTGAAAGATAAAGTGACTAAAAACTTGTACAGTGAATCAAAATTTTTATGAAGTGAGCAAATGCTAACATGTAAAAGGATCAAGGAGCGATTATCATCAAACTTTAAAGAGCGAGCGGTTGGGTCGGTATATTTGCAAATTTTAATGTTTGTTGTGATTGAATTAAGTAAGTTGTCACACAGTTCTCTGGCTGTGATCATTAGATTGCAGGGCGGCAGCTTGACTAGACCAAGGAATTTACTTAACTCTTTGCCTGTGACAGGCGCCATATTCTGCGTGCACGCTAAATTACAGTCTATCAAAGGACAGAAGAAAAATACAGTAAATCAGTTACTACCGTCATTTACCGCGTATAATCCGCACTTTTTTTCCCCCCAAAATGAGCCTCAAAACTGGGGTGCGTATTATACGCGGTAACATTTTTTTTGCTTTTTTAATCAATTTTCCCTCAGAATTTGGCTCAAAAAGAGGGGTGCGGATTATACGCGGGTGCGGATTATACGCGGTAAAAGACGGTAGGTCTGCTTTGAAGACGATGATCCACCGGTGCGTAGTGGGTCACAAGATACATGCAAACATAGTTAAGGTCAATCAGAAGGTATGCGGAATTGCGGATGTAATAGAGCAAAAACAGAAAACATTACGTAAAGCATCCAAGAGAACAAAAATTAAGCGCAGAAGCGGTGGTATTACATCAGGTTTCACAGCTTTCTGCAGAGTTCCATAAGCCCAAATGCATATAGAACTTAGGAACGTATTGAGTCAGAGCCAAAACTAGCAGTGAACACATCACAAACCTGTGAAAATACGTAACAAGTGGATATACAAAAAAACATGACCGGATCGTGCCTTCACGTAAATAAAGTAAATACATAAAAGTAAAAACAACAGGCAGTTATGCAGTAGTGAATGACATTGTCAATGGGCTAGTATGATTATACGGAAAGGAAGTTTGAGAAGAATCGAATATGAACAGTGACTCATGTTTGTGTCAGCACCTTAGAATTAGTGTGCGAAGTAGAAAATTTTTACTGAGATGTTTTTGTCAACAATTTTGCCTGAACTTTGAACCCAAATAACAAGACAATATTGCAAAAATGGTATTTATTGTTCATGGGGCGTCGTCATTGATCAATGACCAAGTTAAAACAGTGGCGGAGGGCGTACTGAGTGTTTGTATACCACCAGCATGATGAACAAAAATTATCAACAAGAAAATTTCGAAAACTTCATTACAGTGGCGCACGTAGGATTTGGCAAAAGAAGAGGGCCACAACCAGGGGTCTGGGGGTGAAACAATCAGCCGCTGGTGACCAAGGATAAGCTGGGGGCGTAGCCACCAGCAGGATAAGCAACGAATTTTTACAGATAAGCAGGATAAGCAACAAATTTTTACGGTTTTCTCATAAAAATCTCTTATTTTAGCACGCGTTTTTATCGAAAAAGCGCATGCAGCGAGTGCAATCAATATAGACAATGCAAAAATATTTTCGCAGCTTATGTCTAAAAGCAAAATCTTGGCTGAAATAAGTGAAAGGACGCTGCAACCATTATTAGTTTGAAAAATTATCGACTAAAAGCTCGGTTTTAACACCTTATTACAGGGCCCAAGGGGTGAGCATGGCACCGTGGAGGACGTGCGCCTATGCTTCATTAGCTTTGCTTTAGGCAGGTTTTTGTTTCACCAATGGAGCTAGGGGTTTAGGGGAGAGGAGCAAGCTACCCCATCGGGGCGGAACCCCGTAAGCCATAGCATTTTCTTAATTCATACTCTCAATCTCAAATGTGATCTAAAAAAATGTTGGGAACCGCTGCTTTGACATTATCTTTATGTTTTCACCAATGCTTATAAAAAATTGCTGACGTGTTTTAGTATTGATGAAAAATAAACTGTTCTGAATCTGTGCGATGTGATAGGCGCGCTGCAAAGATTGTTTTTGTTTGGTTTGTGAAGGAAGTCATAATGGCTACAAAATATGCTGGAAAGTATCGCCGCAGTCCGTACCCACACGCTACACGTATACCGGTAAAAAACATTTGACTTTTTGCGATGCTTATCACTGGGGGGTACGATTTGGCATTCCCCTAGAACAATTTTTTTCTTTGCTGGTGGGACAATTTTTACTGGGAGGGACATGTCACCCCCATCTTCCCCCCTACTTCGCACACTGCTTGGAATCGAACCTGCTATATCACTAGGTTTAAATGAGAAGTAAATAAACCGCGTTGATCGCATAAAATTGCAAAATGGTAGGTGGCAAGTATCAAAAACGATCCACCATTTCTAGTTCATTTTGGGTGTTTAATTGAATACGCACCCACGACTGCTGCTTGTAATGATACACTACTGTAACAGGACGATTTTTAGGAGGTGACTGGCCTACAGCTCTTATTTTGCTACTTATGTAAACATAATAAGATTCTACGAAAGCGCAAAGTTGTTATCGAGTGAGGACGAAGATAGTAGTCTACTAAAACCAGCCGATACCAGGCTGTTACTTATTCATATGTAACCATTCATTTATAATATATCCATTACCGTTTATGATAAATTTGAACCGGTTTGAGATCAACTAGCCTAATCAACTCAGGGAATCATTCAAAAAGTGAAGTCTAAAAAGAAGAAAAACAAAAAAAAAATTCGTCAATAACGCTTAAGTAGGTTACCTTATATTATTCAGGAGCTTTAACTTTCTTACCGTTTCCAAAAAGCACATAATTTCGGTCTATAGCTTTCCAATATGTACTTTGCTGTCTACGTTTCGCGTCTTTGAAAATAGGTAGGAGGTGCTTGCGTTGTTCTTAGAATTTCTTTGGTAAATGCTCTGTTATGAAAATGTGTGGTGAAGTGGCGTCTTTGCTTATGCGTTTGCTGTTGTAGGCTTTTAGGCAGTGTTGGGGAGACTCGAGTCAGTCACTCGACTCGATTCGCTGCAAAAAATGACCCGACTTGACTTTAGTCGTTGCACAAAATAATTGGGATTCCACTGTAGTGACTCGAGACTCGACTCAGGACTCGACCATTGTGACTCGAACTCGAACCATTTGCTGGTAATCTACCGGTAATTAATTTCATGAAAAAAATATGACTTAAAAAGAGCTTCGCGTATGCACGATATGTTTAAAGAGTCGACAGTTTGAGTTGGCTTGCGACAAATTTAAGTCGTGTAGCAAAATAAATGGCAACTCTGGTATTGCGTCTAATAACTTTATTTTGCGCATGAAATTGTAATCGAATTTAGTCTGCATGATATTGTAAACTAAGTTTCAGGCCTACTAAATGGACTGCGTAAATCAGTGGTTCTTAACCTTCTTGGTGTAGCGGTTAAGAGCGTCCGCTTGGTAGCCGGGAGACTGGGGTTTTATTCCCGGTCGGGTCACGCTAAAGACTTTAAAAATAGTATTGGCAGCTCTCGCCCCAGACGCTCGTTACAAGCGGAAGTGCGAAGGGTTTTGTGTACGTGTTGTTGATCATGTATGTCCCTTAACAGCGTTCAATCATTCGTGATTGAAAATTGTGATGGGCCGCAAATTAATAATGGCTTAAACAATGTGTGCTTGCACCCGCTGTCCCATACCTTTACCTTTTCTTTCTTTCGAAGCCCATTCTTTGTTTCACAAAAGTTCTGTGACCCATTAACTTTTTATCTTTCCTAAATAAGTATTTATCCCCAAGAGCGGTTCCAGAAAGTTTTGATGGGGGGATGTAATTTTGAATTAGGTTAAATGTTAACTAAATACAAAGACGTTATAACCTTTAAACCCGAAAGCGGGCAAATAAGCTTTTTTAAAATGTTTCACGTCAGGGGCGTATTCAGAAATTTGTTTAGAGAGGGGGCATTAAATTCCGTCACTTTCTCAAGCCTAGTTTTTTCCGGCAGAGTTAATTTCAAGCAACTTAATTATCAGAACGATTCTAGGGGGGGTCCGGGGGCATGCTCTTCCGAAAAAATTTAAAAAAATTTATACGCTGCAATATAGCCAGTGCTTTTTAAACAATTTTCAGGCAAATTTTGTTGATAGTGTTGGCCCCTGATTTTGAGTGCGTGACTAAATATGATGCTTTTTGTTCTCACGATTTCGATTATGCGTGCTTAAGGCGACTCAGGCATGTTGTTATAAAAAGGTTTAAGAAGCATCTCCCCTCGATCCGCCCCAGTTCATTCCTTCAACTTGCAAATTCCACCTTAGGTAGGGTTACCATATTTTCACTATGCAAAAGAAGAACAGGTTCTTTGAGAGTCATCATTTCCGCAGAAACCCATTTTTTTGCCCAAAAACAAGTGAAGACCAAAAAGAAGGTCGTCACGTCCGCAGAAGCCGTTATTTGCTCGGTAACTTTCCAAAATTTTTCGTGGAAGAATGATTTGACATGTTTTCACAGTTCGTGATGCCGAAAAGGAGGACAATTTTTCCATTTTGTGGCGTCCTCGAAGGACAAAATTTTTTTTGCCAAAAAGGGGGACATGTCCTCGAAAAGAAGGACGTGTGGTAACCCTAACCTTAGGGAGCCGACAGCCGAGTCAAAGTGGCTTGCTTTGAGAACCACACTGCTGGAGTTTTCGATTAGGTCTCGAGTCTCGGTGTCGACTAAAAGGTCTCGAAATTTTCAGGTCTCGATCTCGGTTTCGAAAACAATGAAAGGTCTCGGTCTCGGACTAAGCAGTATCGACTACATTCCTGACCAGGAATGTAGAAATAAACTGAGTACCGTATATCAAACCTAGCATTTATTTTTTTATGTGAATACAGATTGATAGTTTAGCGGTCTAATATGCAACACCATAATTAGTCTGCTACATATGTACTTCACCACTAAAGTGCCCTTTTCAGATACTGTTCCCCTTTTGACACCCCTGGCGATTGGCATCAACAAATTGTGTTTTACTAGTTGTGTCGTTTATGATGATGTAAGTGTAGGCTGCTGCACGCTCATTTTTTTGGGCTGAACAATTTATCCGCATCGCATTGCACATCTCCGTTTTACTGCAATATAGGCCTATTTACCGTATTTCGTAAATATAGCTCTCAAAACGTCCTTGTCTCAAATGTAAAAAGATTGTAGTTTACGACGTATATTTGATCAAACTTATTACGCAACAAAAGAAAATGTAAAAAAACGGGGGCCTCATAATAGATGTTTGCACCGGGGCCCCGCCTGATGTAGTTACGGCCCTATACACTAAATTAATCTTGAAAGCCGTAGTTTTGTATTTTGGAAACCTTCAACATTCTTTTTCGCGTACAAGCACTGCGCAGTGGAGTATCCACCTACGTAAATGGTGCCCATGTCAAAGTTTAGTCAGTAATCAAATTTCTTGGTTAACGATATGAATATTACTTAAGCGGGTCATAATCGCTAACTGTCGGGTAGTAAGCACTGACTGTTCTTTGCTAAATTTGGTAAGTTTAGTTTTAAATTACGGTGAGTAGAATTTCCGTTGGAACTTGTCCGAGCCCTGATTAGTCTAGGCCAGTGGTTCTGAAACTTTTCGGAGTGGGGACTCACTATTTATTACTACAGCTTACGGCGACGTGCTTAACTTTATTAAATTAATAAAACATTGATGGAGGAAGCAAATATATTCTTTCAACCCAAGTTTTTGTAGGGTTAGTGAGAGGGATTAGCTTAAGCTACCAGTGAATACGCTGTTTAACTTTGCTGTAAGAAACGTTATGTTTTTTTGTTGTTGCTGCTTTCTGCACTTATCGGATTCACACATTTCTCTTTATCATTTTATTTCCTCTGAGGATTGTAAGTGTTGAGAGTAATACCAGTGCGTCGACCCAAAATTTGTTAATTGCATTTTTCGTTTTCCCGTGCAAGTTTTTTCTATCTGCAAAAAAATTTTTTCCTTCACTGAAATTGACCTTTTCAGGTTTGGGAAGCAATAAAAATAAAAAAAAAAGTTAGGTTGATTAATTTCCCTGACCCCCCAAAATACTGTATATTCATCCCCCTCTCCAAATGTAAAGCTGGCTACGGTCCCGCAAACAAGGTTCCGCTTGCGACCTACAGTTTGGGAAACGCTGGTTTAGGCGGTTCGTAGACGTGCCCCACTTCCACGAAAAATTTTGCCCTGTATTTGTGACAGTAATGTTTTTCTTGCCCAGCCGAGCTCACCATGGCTGCCACATTTTAGATACGCCGCTGCTGTATAAGGCAGAATCATGTACAGTATATTTTCAAAATAGTTGTTAAAATTTTCAGATTTGAGACAGGTACTACTTCTGTCCATCGGCTGGGTTACCATAAATGGATATCTATACAAAAAAACCGAAGATGAACTATTCTGGAGTGAAGGTCGACGTCGTTGTCAAAGATGGGGAGGAGATCTCGCTGTGTACGGACTTCAAACGCTAGAATCAATGATGTAAGTTTGAAAGTACTTTTGTAGTGTTCCAATTAAGTTATTTTTTTTAGTAGCTTAATCCAATTTTAGTGAATAAATATAAACAGATTAAAATAACTGAGGTTATTTTCAAATTATACTGAACTGAAAGTTCAACAGTAATTGAGGAAGATTGCAAAGTGAGCTTGCGCTCTTCGAGTCAGCAGCCACCCGTTATATATGTCAAATGCGATCGGCTCCAGCCGCGAATCGAACCCGTCACATAGGATCTGTCACCTGCTCGAGGTCCTGCTAGGCCATATCGCTGACATGCACTTCTAAACATTTTTATTTTCAGAAACATCCAGGATGGTCTTAATTTGGGAAACAATTTCTGGGTTGGAGCAAGAAAAGAAACTGATGGAACTTGGAAATGGTTGAACGGAGACATCGTTACAAAGGAACAGATGTTTTGGGATTCTGACAATTCGCAAAACAATAAGGCTTGTGTTCAAATTTTACTTCTTGGAAAACGCAGGATGCTAATGAATGATGACTGTGGTGAATCGTGGCAAGCATTGTGTGAAGCAAAAATTTAAATATTCTTTTCGTCACAATCTGTTTGTTAAACTTTGTAATTACTTTTTTCCAGTAAATAAAATGATTAAAAATAGATATTTCATGGCAGACAAAAAAGCGAATTGGATATCCGCATCGGAAAAGCAAGTGCAGTAATGCGCCAGCTCGACTGATCTGTGGTACTGAAACGGGAGCTTTGCACCAAGGCAAAGCTATCCATTTTTAGATCGGTCTATGTTCCTATTTTGACTTATGGCCATGAGTGTTGGATCATGAATGAGAAAGTGAGGTCTCGAGTTCAAGCAGCCGAAATGGGATTCTTGCGAAGAATTAGCGGTTTGATCTTGTTGGACAAGGTTAAAAGTGCAGATATTCGTGAATCTCTAAACATCGAAGCGCTGCTTCTCCGACTAGAAAGATCGCAACTGCGTTGGTATGGACATGTGACACGAATGTCTCAGGAAAGAACAGCCAAACAACTGCTCTGTTCAACACCGATTGGTCTAAGACCTAGAGGCCGTCCCAGAACTCGATGGCGAAATTACGTAGAAGATCGTAGTTGGTCTCGCCTTGGCATCCCAGCAGAGCATCTATCCTTCGTTACAGAGGATCGAGATGCTTGGAGGCTACAGCTCGAGCTGCTGCCCCCGCGACCCCCCAAGGATAAGCGGGTCCAGAAAATTGATTGATTGATTGATATTTCATGGCAACTTATTGAGATAAAAACTTAGAAAGTGATATGAAACTGAGATTTAAAAAATGTGAATTTTTCTGATGTAAGAAAACTGCATTGAATTGAAAACTGTATAAAAAAAAATATCCGATTGTCTTGCAAAATCAAGAATTTACATTATGTGTGTCACTGTATCACGATTAGGGTTTCCAATTTCCTGAGCCTTTTGTGGTACCGGGAAAACGGGAAAAATTTAACGCAATAACGGTATCCCGGGAAATTTCCGGGATCATTACGTATTGTATTTTCGATATTTTTGCATGTTTTCAACTACTTCTGTAACTGTACGTACAATAAGAAAAGCAAAAATGCAAGAAATCATATCTTTTTCTTGTAATAACTGCGAAGGAAAGTCAGGCCATTAAAGGGATTTGTCGCTCAGACGGGAACGCAGTTCAGTAACAATCAATCCTGCTGCAGAAAAAGCACGTTCTGCTTCAACCGACGTCGGTGGAATGTTAAGTAAAGCATTGAAAAGAAGCTTTAATTTAGTCGGCCGTTTTTCTGGTAGCTTCAAACAAATTCATTTCTTGCTTGATCACTTTTTGAAGTGTACACAGACTGGTCGCAACCACTTGCAAGGCTGGCAACTTTTAATACAAATGGTGTTGTGTCGTCACAATGCCCAAAAATATGCTATTCACAAGTTTTGCGCAAAACCAATCTAACGCTTGCGAAGACCGAACAAAAATCATTTGCAATTTGCTTTGTATGACTGTATTAAAAATACCGGAAATTTTTGTCAGAGAACCCGGGAAACGGGAAGCTAAAAAATTGATTACATCCCGGGAATTCGCGGAACCGGGATCCCGGTTTTCAAACCCTAATCACGATCTATCCAAGAATTTTCGCTCATTGCAGGGTTGTATGGTTGTATTTTGTAATCTCGGCACTTTTTAATTGCTGCAATGAGCAAGTGATTGACGGAACGTTATTCGTGCGATTTCTGAACAAAATTTTTTTTTAAAATTTTATTCGAAATTCTATTTCATTTTTTGTTTCGTGAATTTTGATCTACTTTACGTAGTAGTATTTTATCGTCATGATTTCAACTAAATACAAAAATTGCGATCAGCAGAATCATTGTGATGAGTCAGCTACTCAGCTGCGCTTGTATTTTTTTTTTGTTTGTTTTTTATTGCATATTTATCCTTCTATCACGAGAAAGCGATCAATGTGCTATAAGAGCTCACCGAGATGGGGGAATCCCGCTAAGTGTCTTTCCCAAGGGCACAACAGATAAACTTTCCGGCTTGTTGTCCTCACTGTTTCTTTAACGCTGAGCGTCAAGCAGGAAAGCTGTGAATACCAATGTTAAAGTCATTGGCTTGACCCGACTCGGAATCAAACCCAAGTCTGCAGCTTCCGAGGCGTACGCTCTTGCAACGCGGCCATCTTCGTAAATCGTAATAAGTAAAAACCGAAACCGTTGTTGCAGGTACGTCCCAAGTGTGTGGGGTGGCGTTCTCCTAAAAAGGTCCTTTAATGTCAAAATCAAGTCTTTATTATACTTGGGGAAATACGCTAGGCATTAGGCAACTCCGAAGAAACGTGCCTGTGGTGGCAAGCCGTTGGCGACACTAAACCAGTTTACATGCACAATTTAAGCGAATTAACCCGGTAACTCCCACCCGCTTACGCAGACGAAATCTTACGTCGTTCTGCTTGAGTAAGCATTGCGAGTTGGAAATTACTTGTTAGCAACAGGTAGGTTCAACCGAAAAGGGTCTGTAACCTCGCCTTACAAATACGAGGTGCAATCTTACATATAGGAGGTTACCTATTTGTGGGTTTGAATTACATTTAGGAAGCCAATGTCATTTGGTTACTTTCCATATTGGAGGTGTTCGCAACAAACTATCAAGCGTACCATTACGCTTTTTTTTAGAAGGACGTGTTTTTTTTCGCTTTGTGAAGATGAAATGACTCGTCGCAAACAAAGTCAACGCTCTAGCAACAGATCTGCTAGCAATGGTGTTCGCCAGAATACCTTACTCATGTTATACAGTAGTTTTGTACGCTCCCATTTACTGTATGGTATATTAACGTGGGGTTCCACAAACAACATTGTTCTTCACCCCTTACAAGTTCTACAAAATAAAATCGTAAGAATTATTTCCAACGTTAAAAAAAATGAGCGCATTACTAATAATTCCCTATACAAGCATTAAAAATACTAAAAATTAAAGATATGTATGAGCTAGAAGTTTCCAAATTTATGCACCATTATCAGCACAACAAGTTACCAAATTTGTGTAATTTTTATTTCACCCCAACAGCGTCAATTCACAATTACAACACTAGAAGCACGAGCCACAACAACCTCTATTTGAGTTCAATTAACAGTAACGCAGCAAAGAACTCAATACAATTAAAAGGCGTTCAAATTTGGAACAGTTTGTCACCAGAATGGAAGAATTTCCCATTTTACAAATTCAAGCGATTTATGAAAGATCACTTAATTTCGAAGTACTAGCACTGAAACAAATAGGACTTATTTATTTTATCCCTGGTCACCGGTCTGGTTTATTTAAAATTTTCTTGTGCGATTACCATACCTACTCAACAAAATATTGTATTACTTTAGCCGTACGATTATTATTATTATTATCACTATTATTATTTATTATTGTCATTATTGTTAGTAAGCTTAGGTTTTCGTTGCCGTTCGTTTTGTTTTTTGTTTTGTTTTATTTTTTATTTTAATTTACGAGAGTCAGATAAATGCGATTGAATAACAATGGGTGGCCATGACTTGGTGAGCTTTTGCTCTTTTATGGTCTCCTAGCGTGCCTTTGTGTCATCTTTTACGTTATATTCATTTTTTTGGCATTGTTGAAATTTCGTACTGACTTGACACTGGTATGTCAATAAATGAATGAATGGTAGATCGAAAGAGGATTGCAACTTAAATGAAACAGACAGATCAATTCTGTATGAAATCAACATCTCAATGAAAGCAATGAAAAGTAAAATGCTTACTCTCAAGCTTGAGTTAAGCGAGACCAAATTGGAGCTTTCCCACGTAAAATGCAGAAACGAAAAACTGAAGCAAGCCATCAATTTAAACATATTTAAGATTGATGAACTCGAGCAATACGGTCGCCATGAAAATTTAAGAATTCATGGTGTCCCAAAAAGTAACAACAAAGCAGATGATGGCGAGTGGGTTCTATTCAAAATTGCAGAAGAACTAGGCATTGATCTTGATGAGAGGGACATTCAACGAGTTCATCGCCTAGGAAAGAAACCTAAACTTACTTCAAATGTGAACTCGCAATAAAAGGTGAAATCCAGATCCATTATAGCTCGATTTATAAGTTATAAAAAAACGAAACGAATTTATTTTTGCCAAATCAAAACTGAAAAAAGTGAACTATTTAGTGATGCGTATATCACCAAAGATCTCATTCCTCTGAGAAAAAAGTTATTGAATTACGTGAAAACCAAATGTGGTGACCAGTTCGTGATGTGCCACACTATCAATGGAAAAATTCACATGAAACACTCTGCCGCTAAAGCAGGTAAGCCGCTGGGAGATAGCGGCAGAGATGAAGGGACTGGTAATTGGCTAGCCATATCATCACCGGATGATTTGTTTAGATATAACTAGGGCTCGCTAAAGTCAAAATTTTTTCAGGACTTTGTTACATGATCAAATGTGTACTTACGTTCGTTTCAGGTGTTCAGGAGTCTGTTTTAATAGATTTTTTAAGTCGAAATTTTGCATAAAGTCAAAATTTGTCAAAATTGTCTTTATCAAAAATTTCCTCACAAAAACGAACAAATTTATATTTTTTTGAATTTTTGAGCTGCTATTAAAATCTTATGCGCAGTTTTATTTGATTTTAAACTTTTGAAATTGTTGCAATATTTGTACTATCGTACGTCACAATAATGTGTGCAGTAATTGAGAAGGAAATAGCTCTTTTTGGGCATGAAACGTCATTGTTGATGCATAAATACATAATTGTTAGACAATTAATCTAATCCTATAAAAGCCTTGCGCTCTTTACACACGTGGTCTTTTAAGTTGTAGCTTGCAAAGCAAAGAATGCCTAAACAAGCCAAATCTTCTCTATAGCGAAAGTGAGGCAAACTTGCCAGGAATATCCGGATGAGTTTTCGGCAACTCCTGCCGGCGACTTGCGATGCAACCTTTGCGACGTGTTAGTCAAGTGCGACAAAAAGTTGTTTGTGGAAAGCCACCGAAAAAGTAAGCAACACCAAGGAAAATTGGAGACGAAGAGCAAATCTCAAAGTAAGCAAACCTTTTTACATTTCGATCAAGTAAACTTCAAGGAACAGGTTGTTTCTTCATTCTTAGCTGCAGATATCTCACTTCATAAACTGAACCATCCTTCTTTAAAGTCTCTGTTTGCTAGAATGGGATATGAATTGCCTTCGGAGACTGCAGCCCGGGCATGTGTTGCTAAATTGGCATCCCAAAAAGAGGAACAAATTCAAGAATTACTTCGTGACAAACAAATTTTTTTGATTGTGGATGAAGCAGAGGTTGCTAAACAAAAGTATATTAGTGTGCTTGTGGGCAGCTTAGATGCTCCAAATCAGACATTCCTCGTTAATTGCCATCCACTTGACAGCGGTCGCAATGTTAATAGCAGTATTATTCTGCACACTGTGGATGGCATATTGCGACAACTTGAAATAAAACGCGAGAATTTTTCATTGTTCTTAACTGATGCTGCTCGGTACATGTCTTCGGCTGGAAAGACATTAAAGGAATTACACCCTTCTTTGATGCATGTCACCTGCGTTGCGCACTTACTACGTAACTGCGCTATGCGCGTGCGTGCTCATTTTAAAAATATTGATGAAGTAATAGCAACGATCAAGACAGCAACCATCAAAAACAAAGATCACAAGGAAGATTTTCATGATGCTGGTCTGCCATCTCCTCCTGACCGTGTAATTACAAGATGGGCAACTTGGCTTAAAGCTGCCTTAAATTATAGTGAGAACCTTCCAGCTGTTCTTACCATTGTCAACATTTGGACAAGTGCAGACCTCTTAGTCAGCAGAGCAAAAGACGCTATCAATGTGGAAGGTTTGGTGTCGGACTTGGTGAAAATAAATCAATACCGGACTCTAGCAGCCAACGTAGAGTTCTTCGAAGGAAGTGCCTGCACAATAACCAAAGCATACGGACTGCTGAAGAATATGCAATTCGATGATGATCCTTGCGCAATTAACGACTACATTAACTAACGACTATCCAACTCTGATTTAGAAACAGTAATAAACTGTACCAACTTGACAATTGACCCAACAAGCTACGCACTATTGCAAAAAGCCCAGCCAACCTCTGCTGCTGTTGAGAGGTCGTTTTCTATGCTCAATGAATTTCTGAGAAAAGACAGAAATTTTGATGTTAAGAACGTAAAAAAATATATGATGCTGTATTACAATAAAACGTCCTTGTAATTATACCGCGTGGCTTTCGTTAAAAAAATCATAGACATACTGTTAGTGTACAGTACAGTTGCGATAGCAACGCAATTTTTGTATTACACACTAATTGATACCGGTACACACAATGGCTCGTTATCCTAGGTTTGAACGTCATGCGTCGCTTTGTTGCATTAGCTTCAACACTGAGTAATTGAGAAAATGTTCAAAGTAGGCTACCATTTCCTTTAAAAACTTATGTAAGTTGCAGATTATGAAACATATTTAATAAATAAAGTGCAACAAGACAAAAATAATACGCGGAAGCGGTTAAGTCAAAAATATATTTTTAGGTATAAAAAAATGGCCCTAGATATAACATTGACCTTGATTTTGACGCTCTTGGTCAGGGATGTGCAAACTGCGGTCCCCGGGCCAAATGCGGCCCGCGTCCAGAAATCGTACGGCCCGCGAAAGATTGCGTTTTTTTAATAGAATGCGGCCCGTGAATGTTTCACATGTTTTCTCGAAGTGCTTGATAAAATCAATGTCACAAATAGAGCGTTTTGAACAAAATACATTACGTAAAGAGAATAGCTTAAGAAGGAAAATTAAAGCCCAAGCAGCTTCTTCATACAGACTGGACGTTCAACAAAAAAGATTCAGCTGCCATCATCTGAAGCACATTCACCTATCGGTGATCTCTTAGAGTTTTGTACTGCCAAAAATACTTTGCTGATGATAACAGCTGAATCTACGTCGTCGAAACGTCGGGTCATTAAAAAAATTCTTTACTGTTTTCTCCTAAAGCGTTTGGGTTTGGATTATAATGAATAATATAACTGTTTTTATCAGTTAATTTTGTGCCTATCAGTACAGCGCTGTTAATTTTCAATAAATTATGTACCGGTACGATATTTTTATGTTATTGCACTGAATATAGCCGGCGTAGCGAGAAATTTTAAGAGGGGGGCATAATTTCCACATTTTTTTCAAGCGTTTTTTTTTCGACAGAACAAATTTGAATCCGATTGAGAAACAAGAAAAAATATAAAGGTTCGAGGACATGCTCCCCCGAAAATTTTTTGAAAATTTACATACCGTAAGGGCTATTTTAGTACTTTTTGAATAATTTTCACGCATATTTTGTTTAAATCTTTTGATCCTAATTCTGAGTGCTTCGCCAAATGTAAAGCATTTTCGATTATGCGTGCTTACGGCGTAAGGCTTATTGCTATCGAAGAGGTTCGAAATCATGAAACATTGTATGCATTAAAATATTTCTGAAAATGGCTGGTGGGAGGATGCATAGTGCACACATCTCATTTTCCCCTTTGGATGCACCCCTGGCCATAAGCTATAGAAACCACCAAAAGAGTCTGGCATATTTCAGTCACTTGGCACCATTAGTTTTGTTCTTTTTTACGAAAAGTCAAAGTCAAAACTCAAAAAGGGGGGGGGGGGGGCATGGCACAATGGACCCCCCTCTAAATACGCTCCTGAAGATAGCGTTTGTGACTTGATTAGTAAAAGTTGCTTTGCAAGAATGGATGCCTAAGAGCGGGGTGATCGGCGGAAAAAACGTACCGTACTAAACATGCTCTACCAATAATTTACTGCTGTTAATTACTATTAAACCATCACTACAACCTAGCTCAGCAAAGATATCCTTCATTCATTCTTTGTCCTCTCTGTGTCCTAACTGACTGTAAAAAACACCACTCCTGCTGTAGCTGGTAAGTAAATAAGTCTTAGGTACTCAATGGATAATAAGCCACTCGTCAACTTCAGCAATGTGAAACAGTAAAGCAAGTACTCATATGCCAAATAGTAAGCTAATAGCAATATTTCCAAAGAAATAGTAACCTCACTCACCGCTACAGACAGCTACCTTCTCGTCAAAGCCACGTTTTTCCTAAAATCCCCGGTAAAACCTATTTCACAGCAGCGCCGGTATCGGTGAGTGATAAATCACAATAATGAAACACAAAAACTGCAAATCTTAATAAATCAATTACGACATACCCACCCCTAAAAACGAGAGTATGACGACGAGCGTTTTTACACAATCATACCAGATAACAAGATAATCCAAAAATAGTAGAACACACCGAACACAACTAAAATTGAAACAAAAGTTCAACGTTCCACTAGACCGCTTAATTGCAGATTTCGTTCTGAGAAATGAAAATAGAGCATAAAGAAATAATAAAAAAAAAAAATCATCACATACACATGTCAAAGTATAACGATTGCCACAGCAGAGTTAGAACTATGTCATCGTATTGAAAATCAGTCCTGACAGCCTTCCAGCAAACATAACTTGCGAATGTCGCGAACAAACAGTCTATTGTCACTGGTTCTTACTTTGACTCTTCGCACCAAATTGTTTTTATCTGGCATTACCTCAACAACAATCGCCTTCGGCCAACAACCACGACTAGTCTGCTCATCCACCATCAGCACCAAATCACCACATTTCAAATTATCGGTAGTTCCAAACCATTTCGAACGAGGCTGAAGTAAAGGCAAATATTCAACGAGCCACCGTTTCCAAAAATTGTCCGCAAGAAATTGAGTTTTTTTCCAAGAGCGTCGATAACCGTCTGCTTTAAGAAACACACCCGGAGGAACAGCATCATCCATACAGCCACTCAAAATCATACTTGGTGTCAATGCTGCGAACTCATCTGGGGACGAAGGCAAATCCGAAATAAGTCTATTATTTAAGATTCGTTCGATTTCTGTCATCAGCGTTAATAGGTCAAATTCTTCTAAAGTTGCCTCTCCGGCCACAGATCTTAGAATTTGACGGACTATGCGAAAGAAAGCCTCGTAAAAGCCACCCTGGTGTGACGCCAGGGGAGGGTTGAAACGCCACTCAACTTCTTCCTTCAACAACACATCCTGAAAGCACTTTGTATTCCATAACCTTATTCCTTCATTAATCTCTTTGTTCGCCATCACAAAGTTTCCACCATTGTCACTATACATGACTTTAGGACGCACGACTCGTCTGTTGCAAAAGCGGCGTAAGGCTTGAATAAAGGCACTTGTGTCAAGCGACTGAACTACTTCTAGGTGAACCGCCCTTGTAGAAAGACAGTTGAAAATACATACGTATCTCTTGCAGGAGCTCCTTCCAATTTTCACAAATAGAGGTCCCATAAGGTCAGTTCCGCAAACAGCGAAAGGAGGGTTGGGTGTTACTCGGTGTTCTGGCAAAGTTCCCATTTGTTGAGACCCTCTCTTGGCCTTCCAAAAACGGCAATTTAAACAGGTTTTCAAAGCATTCTTTACAGCTGCTCTTCCTTTCAAGATCCAATAATGTTGACGCATTGCAGTTAGCACCTGAGAACAACCAAGATGCCCTTCTCGATTGTGATATTCCAAAATCAATAACTTAGTCACGTGATGCTTATCTGGAAGCAAAATCGGATGCTTTGCAGACTCTGACAAGGGCGAATTCTGCAATCTTCCTCCAACTCGCAACGTATCTTGAACCACATACGGATTTAACGTTTGTAGTCTCCGGAGACATGGATACTCCTTTAAAAGTTGATCGGATATGGGTTTTACCTCAGATAATTTGGAGTAACTTGGCAAAACCTTTAGGCAATCAGAAAATTCCTCTCTTTGAGCCAATTGAATAATAGCCGTTGTCGAGTTTTCCAGCTCTGGTAACGTCAGGGGTCCAGTAACGAGTGGGTACAAGCTCGGTTTTTTCTTCCATTTGACATAAAGCACGAACCGGCGTAGCCAGGCCACAGACTTCTGCAGTGAAGTAAAGCCAGAGTATCGATGCACTAACTGGTGCAAGGAACCAGGTAGGACCACGTTTGAGGATATTTTGACTTTCTTCAATTCAGCGTCTTCTTCATCGGCAGCAGTAGACCATTTAGGCTGTTCAGGCCATGACAGTTCATTGCACGTCAAAAACGGCGGACCATTAAACCACATTCCAGCACAATCAACTTTACTAGGGCAAATACCCCGCGAGGCTAAGTCGGCAGCATTTAAGTCAGTGGGCACGTACCTCCACTGTTGTGGGGAACTTAGCGTGTGAATAAGCTCAAGTCGATTAGCAACAAAAGATTTATAACGGCTAGAACAGTTATTAATGTAACGTAAAACCACAACAGCATCCGTCCAAAACACAATACGATTAATCACAAACTCAACCTCTCGACGCACAGTATAAGCTAGTTTCACAGCAACCACAGCGGCAGTCAATTCTAAGCGAGGTATAGTAATATGCCGAAGGGGCGCAACACGAGATTTACCAAGAACAAAAGAACAGTGTATAAAACCATCAGAATACTTTACACACAAATATGCACAACTGCCGTATCCCAGAGTAGATGCGTCACAAAAAACATGCAAATCTATCTGTTCCACTTTTCTCCCAAGCAACTTAAAACTTCTAGGAATAGACACAGACTCGAGACACGGTAAAGCTTCAATCCACTTATCCCACTCCTTAATGCCCACCCCGGCAGAGGAAACTAATTCATCCCACGCTAACCCCGCGCGACATGCCTGCTGTAACACCCTTCTGGCAGGAAGCAGAAACGGTTGAAGAAGCCCAAGAGGGTCGTAAGTCTGCCCTATCATGGAGAGTAATCCCCTCCGAGTGCACGGTTTACCACGAATACTCACTTTCACCTCCAAATGATCGAGCTGAGCGTTCCAATACACGCCAAGGGTTTTTTGAGTAGGGAGCTCCCGATTGTCAGCGTCCACAACACAACTAGCTAGGTCCTCAGGTGGGACAGAATCTAAAACAGCCTGGTTACTCGCAATAAACTTAGTCAAATGAAAACCACCTGATCGAAGCAACAAACACAGCTGCTTGATAAGATGAACACTCTCATCAACGCTAGCACACGATTTGCACATGTCATCTACATAAAAATTCTTACGAACCGTTTCAATCACAGAGTCGTCAGCAAGAGTCAGGTTGTCCTCTGCGACCTTCCTCAGAGCGAACGCGGCAACTGACGGCGAAGACTTGCATCCAAATGGGTGCACATTCATCCGGTACTCTACTGGTGGTCGATCCATGTCATTATCAGGAAACCAAAGGAATCTCAGAGCATCACGATCATCCTCTCTAACCAGCACTTGGTGAAACATTGATCTGATGTCACCAACAAAGGCAATAGGTTCCTGCCTGAAACGCAAAAATACCCCAACAAGGGAATTAGTCAAATCTGGCCCTTGTATTAACTTATCATTCAGCGCAACATCTTGATACTTTGCGCTACAATCAAAAACTATGCGAAACTTCTTAGAAGTAGATACACAATGATGAGGTACATACCATACCTTCCCAGCCTGAGGAGCTTCATCATCTGGAGGAACAGCACTAATATAACAACAATCAAGGTATTCATTAATTTTGTTAACATACTTATCACGTAGCTGTAAATCTAATAAAAGCTTCCTCTTCAAACCCTTTAACCGATTTTCAGCAACTCCTCGATTATTGGGTAGCACTGGATAATCCTCTTTCCATGGCAATGCAATTTTGTAGTGCCCAGATTCTTTTGTGACAGATTCCTCAAAAATTGCCATAGCTCGTTTATCATCTCTTGACATTTCTATATCTTCTGGTAAGTCGATATCCTTAAAATCTTGATGAAGAACATTTAGAATTTCCTCGCACACAGGCTTTCGCTCTAAAATACAGTTAACCTGCAGACGTAAACCAACATCACAATTTTCAGAATTTAAATGGTCATTACCCCACAGTGCCCAACCCAAAGCTGTATGCAAAGCATGAGGTTCATTTCCAGCACCATATCTTAATTCAGTAACGCAAAAGGCATCTTGTAAGTTCTGGCCCAAAAGCAGCTCGACTTGATTGGAGACAAGTTGAGGAAATCTCAAGTCCTTCAGATGCATGTAATGCTTAAGAGTGCTATCACTTGGAATGCTAGAGCTCACATCAATGATACTCTCTTGAACCAACACGTTGTTAACCTTAAACGTAGCTGGTTCATCTAAACCTTTAATATACAAACATTCAATTTCTTGGTTGACAGCAGATACACCATTATTGGTACACACTTGTATGTTAACACTCTTCAATTTCGCACCCAATTTCCGAGCAAAATCAAAGGTGCAAAGGCTAGTCTCAGAACCTTCATCCATAAATGCCCAAGTGACAACAGCATCACTGGGATCCTCTAACCAGATCTTTATGGGTACAACTTTGTGAAGTTTCTTGCAACTTCTACTAGACTCTTTATACTTGTTGCAAAGCACATTGATCTTTGAGTTCTTTGAATCAGGATTTGAGTCATCAAGCTTGGCTTCAGTGGAAGGCGTACTATCATTTAGATGTAACAAAGTGTGATGTCTTTTGAAGCAATGAGAACAACTCCGTTTTAATCGACAAAACCTAACACCATGCCCACCTTGCAGGCAGTTGAAGCAAAGCTTCTTCTCTTTCACCAAATCATTTCTCTTCTGTACTGGCCATTCTTTAAAATCGTCACACTGCCACAGACGATGCGATTCTTTGCATACAAAACAACTCAGTCTCTCTTTACCATTGTCACTGGGAGTTTCTTCTTTGGTAGCACAAACATTAATTTTCTTAGAAATGCCATGGCTTGTCTGTGCTGCCGCTTTGTTACCTTTCTTCTGACTGAAGCTTTGATACAAATGCTGACCGAGGTAACTGTCAGCATCTCTAGCAGCTTTTTCCACAATTTTTCTTAGATCGGAGAAACTTCCAGAGTTGCAGTTCCTCTGAGAAACAGATATAAATTCTGTTTTAAGCTTGTAAGGGAGTCGGTCAAATAGTTTCTCAATGACATCAGGGCTATTTAATTCTGCTAACTTGCCCCAACTGCGAAATGTGCTTTCACAGCAGAACATCTTATCACTTAAAGCCATTAATGCCTTTCCATTCCACTCATTTAGCTTATCGCCAACTAGCAAGTCCTTCCTCACGCACGTCATTAATCTAATTCTGTCACCAAAACGTGAATTCAAGCGTGATCTGGCTAGCTGATATGCTTCCGTTTTGTCTTTAATCTTGTTCAATCCAGCAATGGCACTTTTAGCTTCACCGGTACATAATGATTGTAACTGTAGTAGACGATAACCATCGTCAGTCCCAGCTGCGACATATTTCTCAAAACTTTCAATAAATTCACAATAACTTAAGCAGTCACCATCAAATGACTCGATGGGAGGACGATAAGTATAGGCACTAGGATGTATTGGAAACTGAACATTAGGAGCCATTAAATGGCTTGTATTAAAATTCACTGGAAATTGATAGCCAGACGGAGCATTTAAATTACTTGCACAAGGATTCATGACAGGCTGACTAGCTCCAGAATTCGCAAGATTCTGGAAACCAGGAGGAGCACCTAGGTTGAGTCTACCCAACTCACTTTCCATAGAACTTGAAACAGGAGCATTAGAAGGTCCCAGGGCCTGCTTACTAGCACCTGAAACTGGGGCACCTACCTCACCACACACATCTTTCTCACCATGAGATGTTGTACCACCGGCCGCACAACTTCTTGCATGAATGGGCCTAGATACTTTCCGAGGCAATTGGAACACTTCATCTCCACTATCCCCAGAGCAGCTTTCAGATTTTTTCTTAACTTGTTTCTTGGCTTCAGCAAAAAGCTTAACACATTCTTCATACAAAAAGTTGATACTATCCAACAACTTATCAACTTGCATATCTTCAAAACTTCCTATCATCAAGCCTTGTATAGTGGCAGATTCCAACAACAACTCCTCTCCTCTATCAGCCAAATCAATGACATTTTTATTGATTCTCATGCGACTGTTAATTTCCATCTTCAACTTGATAAAGTTAATCTTAATCTTATTCAAGGCTTCAAGATTTCGTTTTACAAATGAACTTTCAGTAGAAGCTTCACAGGATAAAGATTCTGCATCCATATTTACAGTTTCAGAGTCAGCCAATATTACTAGACTGTGACGTCACAATTCGACAGTAAACTTGTCACACAACACTTAAATCCAAACAGACAGGCAAACTCAGCTTAACACTTATATAATCAAATAGATTACAAGGCACAACCAGCCACTAAACCTGTCTCTGTAAAGCTTGAAAAGGAAAACAAGCACACTACTACAATTTATCACGCAACCTATTGTAACAAATCTCACAAATAAACCAGTAAGCGCAGATTACTTACCCACCAAATAATAGGCTTGCAAATTGCAGTACACTAGACAAAGTATTTCTTTGGAAAGAAATGTCCTAACTGACTGTAAAAAACACCACTCCTGCTGTAGCTGGTAAGTAAATAAGTCTTAGGTACTCAATGGATAATAAGCCACTCGTCAACTTCAGCAATGTGAAACAGTAAAGCAAGTACTCATATGCCAAATAGTAAGCTAATAGCAATATTTCCAAAGAAATAGTAACCTCACTCACCGCTACAGACAGCTACCTTCTCGTCAAAGCCACGTTTTTCCTAAAATCCCCGGTAAAACCTATTTCACAGCAGCGCCGGTATCGGTGAGTGATAAATCACAATAATGAAACACAAAAACTGCAAATCTTAATAAATCAATTACGACACTCTGTTATGCACATTTTTTATTCTTGTGAATTTTTCTTTCAGCGTGTTTGTTAATTTTGTCTAAATCGATCAACCTACGTGCAAGAGTTTAGCAAAATACGGTTATATTACTATCCTTGGCAGTATCAATAGTTAATAAAATATTATCCTATCTAAACGTGCGGCCCGCTCAATATTGTGCTTATTACTATCTGGCCCGCTATTAAAAAAGTTTGCACATCCCTGCTCTAGGTTATCAGCCACTACTGTTCAACAATAGCAATTTGAATGACGGTACCGTTAGTGATAGTTCAAGTGCGTAACCCTAACAAGCTATTATGTTCGATATTGATGATTGTACTTCGTGGCTATGGCTTCGGACGCACTACTTTGTAATGTTTGTAATGATGATGCTATTATTGCGTCACCAGATGTAACCGTTACTTGCAAGGTTTGCCTGAAGCGCGAGCATTTTAATTGTTGCTAGCAACTTTTGAACGCTTGCTCGGATGTTCAAGCTTCAAGCACCGATGTTTATGAATGTTTATTGTGCAACAGTATCGAAGGCAATTCGACACCTACAAATTTATCGCGTCAAGACGGCAACTCTTTTAATGTTAATTTAATGACTGATGAACTTTATGGGGCGCCGAGTGTAAAGCTACGCAATATAAAATTTTGCATCATTTTTTTGGTTAATTTTGGTTAAATTACGTGCAATATCATATATTGTTGCAATTTATGTATATTGCTGCAATATGTGTTAAATTGTTGCAATTTATGTATATTGCTGCAATTTGTGTAAATTGTTGCAATTTATGTATATTGCAAAAAAAACTTTAAGTCGGCTTTTAATTGCTATGGTGATATGCTAACTAAAACAGTCAGTGTTGCCCTTTCCCTTTTTCCATGAACTCATGTAGTGTACTGGCGTGAGGCGCTGTTGTACTGACTGTGCAGTGTGCGCTTATTGGTTTGGCTGAAACATTTAAGCTACTGATTGAATGAATCATTTAAGCTACTACTGTTAAGCTACTGGTACCGGTATCCTTTGGAATACCAGCAGCTAGACTAGACTAGACTACCGGTATAGGGGTAACAACTAGTATCAGTTCCCAAGTCCAGTTGGGTTAGATTAGAATTAGGTTCAGTTAGGGTTAAATTTAGTTAGGATTCGTTCAGTTACAAAATATCGGTATCTGAAAAATCTTGTTTTAAGGTACATTACCAGTAACCCGACATTAGGCCAAGTCTGGCTACCTCAACCTATGTTTTTGTGACATACTACTATCTCGTTGCTAATGCAGAATGGCTTATGCTGTATGGCTGAAACATGTCAGATTACAGTGACTTCTGTGATCTGTCCACAGAAAGCTGGTAGGCTACATCCTGACATCAGCAGATCAGCACACCGATACACCAGTAGCCAGTTACATACGGTAAACTGTAAATATAAAAATGTCAAACTAGTCTACCGATATTTTGTAACTGAACGAACCCTAACTAAATTTAACCCTAACTGAACCTAATTCTAATCTAACCCAACTGGACTTGGGAACTGATACTAGTTGTTACCCCCATACCGGTAGTCTAGTCTAGTCTAGCTGCTGGTATTCCAAAGGATACCGGTACCAGTAGCTTAACAGTAGTAGCTTAAATGATTCATTCAATCAGTAGCTTAAATGTTTCAGCCAAACCAATAAGCGCACACTGCACAGTCAGTACAACAGCGCCTCACGCCAGTGCACTACATGAGTTCATGGAAAAAGGGAAAGGGCAACACTGACTGTTTTAGTTAGCATATCACCATAGCAATTAAAAGCCGACTTAAAGTTTTTTTTGCAATATACATAAATTGCAACAATTTACACAAATTGCAGCAATATACATAAATTGCAACAATTTAACACATATTGCAGCAATATACATAAATTGCAACAATATACGATATTGCACGTAATTTAACCAAAATTAACCAAAAAAATGATGCAAAATTTTATATTGCGTAGCTTTACACACGGCGCCCCATAGAACTTAATCTACACAAAATGTTCTTTAGTAACTGCAACTGTTATGATACTGATACGTTAAATAATTACTGCGTATAATCAAAAACTAAAGGCCTCTTGCTAATGCATTTCAATGTCAGAAGCCTTCAAAAAAACTTAGACCCGCTATACAGTATTTGTCGCAGTTAAAGCGCCAACCAGATGTTATTTGCCATTACCGAAACTAAACTAAGGAAAACCATATCTGTAGCAATATTGATATTGAAGGCTTCACCTTCATTTGTAAAGGCAGCGCATCGCTCGCTGGCGGTGTGGGTTTATACGTGAAAAACAGCATTAAATTTAACGAAAGCAGTAACTTGAATATAAACACAGATGAAGTTGAAAACTTATGGATGGAAAGTACGACCGCTGGTAAACCATTAATTATCGGTGTAGTCTGCAGACATCCTGTTGACAAGACGTGTGCAATAGAACACTTCAGTAATGAATTAAGTTCCATCTTCCATTTGAATCTTAACGAACGGGAGTTTTATCTGGTTGGCGATATGAATGTAAATTTGTGTCAGGACAACAAAAGCTATGAAACAAGCCGCTGCATGGACAATCTGATTGGTTGCTCTGTTAAATACATTATTAACAAACCAACCAGAATTACCCCAACCTCAAAAACATTGTTGGATCATATTTATACCAACAGCACCCTGTCTAGTTGTAAGTTGTACTGCGATATTTCTTTATGCAACTTCTCGGATCATTACGGAACGTTTGTTTTAATTCCTGTAAGCAAACCAAAATTAATGAATGATAATGAAATATACTTTAGAGACTTAAGTCATTTCCAATAGGAATGCTTTCTTGTGGACTTGTCTTCTCAAATGAATTTGCTTAATATATCTGATTCGGAAAATATAAATAATCTGTTTGATAAATTTATTGACAAGTTTGCAAAAACAGTTGACTATCACGCTCCGTTGAGAAAGGCATCCAGAAAAGAATCCAGGTTAATATCAAAACCCTGACTTTTTCCAAGCCTACTTAAATGCATCAAGCAAAAAAATAGAATGTTTAAGCTCCTCCACAAGAATTTTGACCCAGTACTTCGGTAAATGCATAGAAAATATCGTAATACGTTAAATCGCGCGATTGGTCGTGCCAAACAGAACTATTATAACAAATTATTCATTGATAATAAAAGTAGACCGGATAAGCTTTGGAATGCCATACGAGAGTTAACACATATAAAACCTTGCAAGTCTACAGTTCCTAATAACTTATACAGAGAATTCATAATCACGAAAGAATGGCTGATTTGTTCAATGACTTCCTTATTCATGTGGGAAAAAGTCTAGTCGATGCTATAAAACTAATCGAATCGCAACAAAGTCAAAGTATTTCGTCAGCTCCATCATCGCTAAAATCGTTTTACTTTAGTCCTACAACTGAAGATGAAGTTGCTGCTTTGCAGGGGCGGATCCAGGGGGGGGTGTGGGGATGCACCCCCCACCAGCTATTTTCAAACATGTTTTTGATGAATAGGCCTACAACTTTTTCATAACTTCGAACCTTTTCGACAACAATAAAGCGGGCTTCACACCGAAGCCGTTACGTCAACGTTACCGTTGCGTCTGCCGTTACGACTACGTTAGGGTGTTCACACACAAAAAATGTGGGCTGGCGGTGACGGGACGGAAGTGATTTTCTTGGTTTTCCCGTCATTACGTTGAGATAAAAAACATTTATCTCAACGGTCATGACGGAAGGAAAGAGAACTGAGTTTGAGCTATGTGAGTGGGCAAATTGCAGTACCAGTGTGTTTGTTGTGGCAACTTTCAGGATTTGAGGATAGTAATTTTACTCAAAATGCGTGCTAAACAACAAAAGAGGCGTTGTTAAGCTACGGTAGTAACCGGTATTCAGTAACCATAGCCTAGTAGACTACAGTATGGTAGGTTACTACTGTACATTTCTTGAGTAAATTGTAGTACCGGTAACTCTACGATGCTGTAGGCTATGGTTACTAAGCAGTAATCTATAGCTGGGTAGGCCGTAAAATAAAAGGCCTGTTAGTATGTGCCTCTGCCAGTCTTTCCTACCATTCCAGAGTAGTATCACATACCGGTAGCCTAAAAAGCCTACCTGCCAGTCTGTTATCCAGTTATTGGTGATGGCCTACGCATACAGTTTTCTTTCACTGGTACATAGAACCAGTAGTAGCCCATATTAGCTGGTCAACTGGTGCAACTCTGTGGCTGTGCAGTGTCTGAGTGAGTAGAGTGGGCTACAATGGTTGCCAACTTGCCAGTGAAATCATCGCATACATGGTTACTGGTATGGGTTAAAATAAGAGTTTGGGGGTACCGGTAGGTTACAGGTTAGGCCCTAACCTTAACCATAAAGATAAACCTAACCCTAACTTTGACCCTATAATTTTCATAGGCTCATTCTTTTATCTATTGAACCCACTGGCAGTGTTCTCTAGTCTAGCCCAAACAAAATGTTTACAATACCAGAATACCAGTATTGGTGATTTGCCCAAACGTTTTTACTAGCTTATTTTGCAACTTTTGTCTAAAATTTTGCTTTGAAACTGGTTTATAAAAAAAAAAAAAATGAATAAGCAATTGTTTGCAGACAGAAGTTTTCAGGTAGCCTACAGTCAATATGATTTGCCCAATATTTATTTTGTTCTATCTTTATATTTTCCCAATACCTCAAATTTCTCATTTTTGCACCTTACAAGGAACACTGTTCACCATGTGATCTACTGGTACCATAATGTTCACTGTTTATGTGCTGGTGTGTGCGTTCTACACTGCACAATTTTACGCATTTGTGATCAACAGATCAGGCAATAAGCATGGCATTTAATGAGATTTTAATTGAGCAAGTTAAGCAACATCCCTGCTTGTATAATGTATCATAAAAATAAAAGATTTCAAGAGTAGACTAGAAGCATTAAAGACCAAGCTTGGATTGTTATTGGCAATGAATTAAAAGAGAGCGGTAAGTTTGTAAGCAAAAAAAAAAACTTTATGTCTAATATACCAATAAACTCTGTACTGATGCAGTAGGATACTTGTACCTGACTGCAGTAATTAGGAAGTTGGACCAATTCAATTCACTAAAACTGGACTCGTGTTGTGATGTCATAAAGACATTGTTCTCAACGGCTATGGCTGGACAAGACAACGTTTCAGCGCAGAAGGCATTCTTGGAAGAGAACGGTTGCAACGCAGGCAGATATTCCGCTTGCGATGTCATCATTTTGAGCCAAACCGACCAGTTGGTGTAGTGGTTAAACACATCACTATCGATGCGGGAGGTTTTGGGTTCGATTTTTGGGCTCGCACCGGTCGTTAGCTCAGTTGTTAAGCGCACAGGTTATCGGTGCGGAAGGTCTGGGGTTCGATTCCCGGGATGGTCAAATCGGCACAGAGTCGCCAACGACTCGCCACCGCTGCGACGTTTCTGTGTTACCCAAGCGCAAATGGATGGGCCCCAGTGACGTTCGCAGGGGTCGGGAGTCAGCATTCCCCTTCCCCCTTGACAATTGCAGAAAAAATAAAACCTTTCTTTTTTAAAACGAACCGACTTTTCTTCATGTGGAGCTTGATGAAATTGCTATCATGTTTTCATCCCAAACAACACCATCCCCCACAAAACATTTTAGCGTAAACCATTCCCTTACAAGCACAATGATCATCCCTTCTTACGTTTGCGTGAAAAGTTGTACCATCCCCCCGTAAGTATTTTTACAACTCGAGCACTGATTACGATGCAATGCTACAATATCGGTACCCAGTGGTCCAACTTTTTTGTTGTGTTTTGCTTGAAGTGCATTTTTGTCATTGATGTTGCTGTGAAACAATTAAGAAGGAGGAGTTTTCTTAATTGTGGTGTATCTGCAGTAACTATGGCTGCACACAAATTTTTTTTTTATATTAAATCAAATCTTGATTGTAATTATTTTTTATTAAATTCGTTGTTGTACCGAAACGTGGTAGCGAGTGGCAGGGCCCGACCCCGTGGCTTTGCGCCTGGGCAACGCAGCTCCAAAGAAGCGTCACAGCGGTTGCGAGTCGTTGGCTACACTGTGTCTGATTTGACCGGCCTAGGAATTGAGTCCCAAACCTTCCGCATCGATAGCGAAATCTTTTAACACTACGCTATGATCGCTCGGTTTTTTGAGAAATTGTATTAAAGTATTAAAAAACTAAATTGACACTGCTCTAAGTGCCAAAAGTAAGATAAAAATACAGCCAAAGACGGCCATAGACCAACGAAAGATTTGAAGAGGCCTAGAGGCGGAACGAGGGGAGAGACAACATTGTTTTTTCAAACCGTAAGCTGACTATCTCAAAAGCTAGAGTTTTTCATTTCCCATGGACACCCCGATTATGTGTTTGAAAGCATCTGATATCGACACTGTGATTTGGCAGAAAAATGCTTAGATAATATCTACGCTGTTTTTGACTTTAATCGGATGATTAGGGATTCCTCTCGCGCATAATTTATTTCAGTTTAAAAACGTTTTGGTAGGGAGGGCAGTTTTTTCTTATGCTCCAATATCTTCACTTTTCAAACTTCAAGCGAGAAACTGCCCCCTTCATGATGAGTGTACCGTATATTGACTGTTTATAACAAGGTTTAGCCTATATGCGTTGTTTATATTTATGTTGGTTCTTGAAAAAAGTTTTTTTGGAGAGTAGGAATTGCTTGTTTTACCCCCTGGGTGCACCCTGTTTGTTACGTTGCGACAGCTAGCCAGTCTACTTTAGTCAATTAACCTTCCTATGGCCCAAAAATGATTTCAACTAAAATTTTTTTCAGAAAAATTTTTACAACGGCCTGAGAGCTTGAGTTTCTGTGAAACCTTTTCTCTCCTTAGATGAAACGAAAAGCATTAAGCAAAAGTGTGAATGAAATATCTTTGTTGTTTTCTTAGTAATGGCATTATATAACTTAATCATGGTTAACTGCAATTTAGGCTGGAACTATTACAATACGATGCACTTTAATACCTCTAAACTACTGTAATTGTGATGTAGTACCTTTACGTCATTACAATAGTGAAACCCCCCCCCCCCCCCATTGAAAAATCCTGCGTACGCCACTGGGGCCTACCATTTCTGAATTCATTGTAGTAATTTATGAATTCATTGGATATGTAATAGAAGTGCATACCGTAATTATATTAAGTACAGTGCCTACATTTAATTGCAATAAAGGGCAAATACAGATATCTGCTGTTAGTTTTTGTTGTTGCAGATTTTAATTTCTCCAGACATCTCCCAATCGATGAGCATTTAAAATTTCTTGGTTTTCCGGCTTCCATTTCCAACAATTCTGCGTTGTGTTAAACATTTCTTTAATCTGTATCAGTTTTGCTGTGTATTAAGCTGACTAGGTCACTAGAACAATTCAAAGAATTTACTGATGAAAGTTGATTATTATTATTTTTTTAACCACTACTGGTACCCAGGGCCGGTTTTAAGCCGATTTGACCGATTTTATCAAATTGGGCCCCGCGCGTTGACGGGGCCCCGCGCTAGTGTATTTTTTCCCGTATTATAAGGTACAAAATACGGGAAAGTGCCATATTCGTATTGACCATTTCTATTTTCTCTTAAATTAGATAAAAAAAATTCATAAGGAAAAAAGTTACGCATTTGTTTGATCACGTGGGTTTGCTGTTTACAAGAAAATACGTGTAGATAGTTTCAGGGATTCATCTTATTTTCAGTTGCAGCATACATTTCAGCGTCTATTTAAGAGATCATAGGGCCTATTCTACACCAAAAGCTCTAAGCCAGTGGTTTTTAACCTTTTTTACTTGCTGTAACCCTTTTGAATCACCAACTAATTCTCGCACCCCCGTTTAAATTGGAAAATGTCGGTGAAGAGCAATAATAAGGTCTACCCGTCTTCAGATTGCCTATATTCCAGTGAAAATATTCCGGCGAACATATCGGTGAAATAATTCATCATCCCCGCGCTCCGTAGGAACATTTCTCGCACCCCTGGTTAAGAAACCCTGCTTTTAACCTTCGTCAAATGCTGTCGTCTTTTTGGGTGTTCAAGATTTTGGTTTGTTTTCTTTTTTGGGGAGGCTTATGTTTATTTATTTATTTTTTTATATTGTGTCGTTTATTTATTTAACTCGTGTGTACTTTACCCCTTAACATTAAGTCCTGGGGCTGAAAAGCATCCTTTAGTTATTAAGCGCCTTAAACCTTAATGATAATATCAATAATACTGATTGGCACGTAAGCTAAAATGTCGAATATACTCCGTTTTATAAAACCGAAAGCTTTGAGAAACCTTCAAGATTTACGGTAACAAAGTCAATAGAAGAAGCCGACAGTGCCAACAGCAGATCGAGTTGATACGAAACAATTTAAGAACAAAAACTTCTCTGAGGGGTTCGGGGGCATGCTTCCTTAAATTTTTTTGAATATTGATAGAGTAATTGCAATTTTAATGCTTTTTAAAAAACTTGGTAATTTTTGTTTATTTCATGCTTTCGATCCGACTTCTTCATCAAATATGAAGCATTCTCGTCGGCCCATTTTCGATGCTTAAGGCATAAGGCTACGTAGGTTTGTTAGGAGTTACAAATTTCCGAAAGACGTACTCGCAAATTATTGCTGTTCGGCGTAACTTTTAACATATTACCGTAATGATACTCCTAAGCGAGCTCGTATAGCGCATTGATCGCTTTCTCGAGATAGGAGGATAAATATGCAACTAAAAAAACTAAACTAATGCTTTTCTTAAATTTGCAAGTACCCAATTTGCCTTTCTTGATACTAAAAAAATAAACGAAGGAGCATCTACATTAGGCCTACCTTAAATTTGTTTTATAGCACGTATTAAATGGCTATTTTTTAGTGTGTTTGCTATGGATGCTTTTTTTTATGAAATATAAACACCCATACGTTAGGGGCCCCTCCAGCAGATTTCTAATTGGGCCCCGCAGTTCCTAGCACCGGCCCTGCTGGTACCTTATTTAAACGTCAAATTATGTTATTTTTTGGTCATTACTGATTACGTGGCATAGGCCTAATGTTTTTTTAGTTGTGTTTAATTTTTTTAATTCCTGCAGGTTTCAACGTAACCTGTTTTTCTGCCATTGTTCTTGTTTGGTGTTTTTCTGGTCATTAAATAAAATAAGCTACTACCGGTCCTACTACCACCATTATAAGCAAGTCAGCCTGCGCAACGTTTGAAATTGGTGTGAACGCTCACGTAAGCGTATTACGTTTGACGTTAAACGGTACGGAAACGTAGACGGCTATGAAACGCCGACGTTGACGGTAACGGCTTCGGTGTGAAGCCCGCTTAAACCTTACGCCCTAAGTACGCATAATAGAAAATGTACGAACAAAATGCATCATATTTGGTGCAACACTTGGAATTAGGGGCAAAAAATTTAAACAAAATTTGCCTAAAACTTCTTCAAAAAGTACTAAAATGGCCCCAACAGCATGTAAAATTTCTGGGGGAGCATGCCCCCGGACCCTCTACAGCTTTTTTTATTCTCAATATGCTTTAAAATAATTCTGCAGAAAAAATGCGCTCAAAAATAAGTCGAAATCGGGTGCCCCTCCCTGAAAAAATTTCTGAATACGCCCTAGACATGAAAACAATTTTCAAAGGGCTTATTTACGCCTTTTTTGGGTCTAACTTGTTTGTACTTAGTTCACATTCAACCTAATTTCGAATTTCATCCCCCTCCCCACCAAAATTTTCTGGATCTGCCCCTGCTGGTTTGACTAGTTCGTTATCTAATAAAAAAGCTGAAAGAGTGGGAGATAGTGATACCTTCTACGTAAAAATTAGTGAACACATTATCTCTGCGCTATTCTGCAAACCCTTCAACCTCGCAATAACTCAGGTCATAAGTAAAACGATCGGGAGCACGTTTAATACGTGAAAAGCGTCTAGGACCAGAAGATTCTGGAAAGACGGCATTGTCGTCACGATCACAAACATTATCCTCGTTAGACACATTATCACCAGTAATAGATGTATCGACAACAGAAGTTTGGAAATCAAAAACTCCATTAGCATTATCTACAGTTTCATTTATATCGACTCTTTTCTCCCCAACAAGAGCAATATCTCGTAAAGACACAGTTGCCTCTCGGCCACTTTGCATTCGTACACGAGCATAAGAAGGGGTTGCATGAATTAATTCCACTTCATCGATATACGGATCATATTTGCTAGAGCGCACATGACGTTTTAACAACACTGGCCCAGGGCAACTAAGCCAACAAGGCGTCGAAATACCAAGCATAGATCGTCGATCAAACCCAAGAAATCGTTCATGCGGTGTTACATTAGTGCGAGTACACAATAACAATCGAATTGAATGCAAAACATCGGGTAAAACAGTATCCCATTCAGAAGTTGGCAACTGACGATCTTTTAATACAAGTTTTACTCCTGACCAGATGGTGCTATTATATTTTTCGCACTGGCCATTCCCACGTGGGTTATAGATAGATGTTTTGCTTACCCCAATTTCTTTACCCCGTAAATATGAAAAGAAATCGTTTGACATAAACGCAGGGCCTCGATCAGAATGTACAAAAGCACACAAACCAAAGAGCGTGAACAGTTGTGAAAGACAGGCCATAACAGTACGAGCGTCCATATTAGCGCAAAGAAATGCAAATGGGAATCTCGAAAATTCATGTACGATTGTCAGCATGTATCTATTTCTACTCGAAGAAGCAATGGGGCCTTTAAAATCAACACATAAACGCTCCATCGGTTGCGTAGCTTTAACAATATGGGTTTCAACGGGCTTATAAAATTGGGGCTTAATCTCAGCACATGTAGTGCATGCTGAAGTCATTTTTCGAACTTCTTCCAGCGAATAAGGCAAATTCTTAAGTTTTTATTTTAGTGATACACGCGTGACACTCCCGGGTGACATAAAGAACGATGCATATCTAGTAAAAAATCACTGTGAATAGTAGCACAATACGCTCTTGATAAAGCGTCGGATGCAACGTTACATTTGCCAGCGCGATACACTATTTCATAATCATACTGTAAAAGCTTAATTCGCTAACGTAAAACTTTAGTGTTTTTAAGTTTACCGTGCGTCTTGTAGTCGTACATAAACGCCACCGATCTTTGATCAGTTATTAGTTTAAAATGATGACCAGCCAGAAAAAATGACTCCATTTTCGAATTGCTAGCACGATTGCAGCGGCTTCTTTCTCAACACTGGATTGCTTTACTTCAGATTTATTTAATGACCGAGAGAAAAATGCAACGGGTTTATTGTTTTGATTTAAAGTTGCGGAAAGAGCTACATTGGAAGCATCTCTTTCGAATACAAAAGGAACATCTTCATTAATTACTCCAAGCGTAACAGTAGCTAATTCAGACTTTAACCACTCAAAAGCTTTAAGGGCGTCATTGGCCAATGGAAATACACAGTTTTGAAGTAATGGCTTAATTTTATCGGAATATTGAGCAAACCACTGAGCATAGTAATCAAACAAGCCCACTAATCGTTGTTGTTCTTTCTTATATGTTGGTGGAGGAAGCTCTAAAAGAGTTTTTACTCTATCGGGGTCTGGTTTCAGAGAACCTTCAGATATTTCGTAACCTAGTAATTTAACACACTCCGTAGAGTAAACATATTTTGAATCGTTAAAAGTAATATTGCATTGATGAGCAGCTTCCAAAAACTTGGCTAGGTTATCGTCGTGCTCTTGTTGGGTTTTCCCTCCCACAGTTATATTATCTAAGTAAGCAAAAGTACCCGTGCATTCATGAGACTTGATAATATCGCCAATGATACGCTGAAATCCTGAAACAGCGTTACACAATCCAAAAGGAATTCTTGTTCATTGCCATAAAGATCCGTCGGTTTAGAAAGCAGTTTACATTCATCACATTCTGGAAGCTCAACTTGATGACAAGCATTTGACATGTCTAGCGTAGAATATACTTTAAACTTAGCAACGTTATTGACCACATCTTGCATTCTGGGAAGCGGATAGGCATCGGCTTGAGTAAACTTATTAATTGTTTGACGATAGTCAATAACCATGCGCTTTTTGTGATTTTCGGGAGTAACGATAAGTGGTTGAGCACGCCATGGGAAATTGCTAGATTCAATTAAACCATCCGTTAACAGTCGTCTCACTTCACTTAAAATAGACTTTTTATCATGCTCAGAGTATCGGCGTTCTTTCGTGGCAATGGGTTGACAATTGTTTTGCTAATGTTCAAACAGCTTAACCGGCGTGGAAGTCTTAATAGGTTTTAAAGCGCCAACATGCAGGGTTGGCTTTGTTCCTCCAAAATGGAAGTTTACTTCGTTATGAAGTTTCATAAAATCTTGACCAAGTATTACGTCAGTCAGCAAATTTTTTTAAATCACAACAGGCACTTGCGTATAGTTTTGGCCGTTAAGCTGAATTTCTACCTTGCAAGTTCCCAAGCAAGACGATACGCAATTCGTGACCGCCAAACCAACCTGCTGTCTTGTTCTTTTAAAAGTAACATGTAAATGTTCACAGATATCTTTGCTCACATGCGATAAAGTAGAGCCGGTATCGATCAGCGCGTTTGCTGAAACTCCATTGATCATAATAGGCACGTTTACTTTAGAATTATTTTCCACAATAAATTGGCATTAAGGCAGCAGAAGAACTGCTGCTTTGACAAGTAACACAAGATCGGCAAACTTTGGCAAAATGACCTATTTTACCGCAGCGATAACACTGAACATCTCGAGCGGGGCAAAATCTCCGAGAAAGCTTTTTGTTTCCACAGAAAGAACACTTATGAATAACAGCACCGCTAATCGCTTCTAACGTCGATTCTTCAGGGTTAGCTTCTTTGGTAACTGAGGCTACCTGATGGGCTTTCTCACGTGAAGCATTCAAGTTAAATAGCTCAGCGTTTTTGTGAGCAATTTCTAATGAACGTGCTGTATCGAACGTTGCCTGCAGCGTAAGATTGGGTTCTTCTAGTAAACGCCGTCTAATTTCCAAAGACGCGAGTCCACTTATGAAGGTGTCTCGTATTGCTTCATCTTTATGAACAGTGGCCGTAACTGCTTTGAAGTTGCAATCAGTGCTCAAGTTGTTATGTTTTTGAAAACATTCGTCAACAGTTTGACTAGCTTTTTGTTTGCACGATCGCAGTAAGTACCTGGCGAAGATAGAGTTTGGAGGCTTAGCGTAAACGTCTTGTAATTTACGAATCACACTATCGTAAGTGTTTGCCTCAGAAATAATTTCATAAACTAAAGCATCGACATGGTTCATTAGCAAACTCAGCTTATCTTCGTCGGAAATATTTTCGTATTTCTGCACATAACATCCGAAAGACCTAAATCAGTGAGACCACTGCTTTCTGGCATCACTACTCTGCGGATCTACCGCGAACATTTTGGGACGAAGGAATATCCATACCGCATATTTGTCGATTAAAATGTCGTAATTCTCAAGCTCATACTAATCACAACATAGCCTTCAATTAAGGTTTAATCGACAAAAACTAAAGTACGTCTGAATAATAGAAAACAAGTTAGTTAACTAAAGATTGCAGCTTCAGAAAGAGAAGCTACACTAACACTTAACTGAACACGGTCTGAACGAGTGCTAACTGATCACGGTCTGAACGTGCGATAACAATTTAAAGTCGCAACGCAGAGAAGTAATCAGCTCACAATTCTCGGGCAATATGCGCAATCAATTAAAAACGAAACAAACACAAAGTGTAGGCATGCTAACAAATAAATACTTTATACTGCATTATAGGTGCACCTATATGTGCACCTAGAAGGCCAGTTCATTGACGATGAACAGCTTAAGAAAAAATTTAGAAATTTACAATAAATCCTGCTCAAAATGTGGCGCTCCGTACCGGTATCAAGAGTACTGTAACGACATTCACAACTTCAATGACAAGTTCTTGCTACCAATTGAAATATGCACGTTTCTTCCAAATTGTTTACTGCAACATATTCCTATTGGCAGCATCGTAAAAGTAATGAAAGCTAAAATAGGTACTTCTGTAAATTCACGAACTGCTTTGAATGCATATTTACATTTCGATGTCTTAAGCGAGCATTCTTATGACTATTCATGTGTGTTGTGTGGCTTCCATTCACAAATTTTAATAATGGATCTTTATCGAAAAATTGCATTTCGCTGCGCTGCAGAAAAGTTACAAATTAGCAAAAATTACTGCAAGGATGACCATGATTTTGTGAATGTTGAAGATTTTTGTAGGCGAGTGGAATTGTGTATGGTTTTGCGCGGGTACCCTGGATGTACTGTGGAAAAATTCAAGATTGAACCGTCGTTATTTGACTGGGCCCATGTATTGGAAAGCTGACCAGAAAAAACAGGAAAAAACAATATTTATAACACAGAACATCGAAAAGTTAATCCAGTAACTCAAACTCTCGAGAAGGATTGCCGAGATGTAACTGAAGAGAGAATTATGGAACTTTAAATTCGAAGTACTATCACTGAATTATCATCTTTGAAGAAAAAACTGGGAGGTTGTGCAAAAAAGATCGAAATTGACCTGATTGTAGATATAAGAAAAACGTTATCTGATGATGAAACAAAGTTTAACAAAGCGTTTAAAAAAATTTGGGGTTACCTGGTGATTGGCTTTTTGCAGTGTGCCCTCACGTAATCGTTTAAGGATTGAAATTTGTTTTACGAGCAGAAAGTCCTCGTGATTACGTTGACATTCTTCTATCCATGAAGCACCAACCAACCATATGCATCATAGATATGGCACACATGGTTGTTGCCCAGAAAAATAAAAGAAGACAAAATATGTTTCATCCTCACGATGGAAGAGTTGCAGAAGCAACAGAAGAAAATATGGATAAAGCTACGGCAAGAACTCTATCCCTTTCATTCCCATTTCTTGTTGAATAGAAATCAAAAGCTACACAACCTGTAGAGGAGGATGTACATCCCGTGACGGGATCAAAATTTCGCTTATGTCTATTTGACCAGTTTTACGAAAAAAATGCAAAGCGCAGCGAGGAGGTTCTTCGACGAATTACGCATGTGAAAGAGCTCACAGGTCGGCTGAATACGCAGCAGGATGAACAATAACACTCAGCTTGTCGATATGACACTCGGTTTTTTAAAAACATGAAACCAGTTAATCATATTTTTTTGTTTCATTTAATAATTGACCTACGGAATTGCGAAAAGAACAAGAAAAAAATCTCCCACATTGCCTTTTTGATCAACCAGAGAATGTCTATCGACCACTTGGGACGCATAATTTTGACAGCAAACGACGGGTTCGAAGAAGAAATGAAAAATTACATGCTGGATGACCCAACAAAACATGAAAACAATTCTGAAGATGGTGAGAAGAGAAAATTTATGGATAGTTCGCAATTATCTCATGCAAACCTTGTACCAGCGAAAAAGCAGGCTATTGCAATTTCAATTAATAGCGACACTGATGCCGTAACTTAAATCGATAAAAAGTTTGACCATCCTAATGTAACAAAATCCGCTTCTTTCTTACAGAATACAAGTGATGAACAGATAATTGATCTCACTTCTGGATACAGTATTTCATCAAAAAACATGCGGTATTTTGATGATGATTTGAAACTGAGAAATGAGGATATAATAGCCATTTTAATGAGGTCCACGGCGTGGGTAAATAATGCTATCATAAATGCTTCTATGACCTTACTATGCCGCGACCAGTCACGTAAGTTTTACGGACTGCAAGATGTTGTAATAGCCCAGAAGGAAGGATTTGTCTGTGATCCAAATGTTGATTCGTTTCTGCAGATCATTCACATCAACGGAAATCAGTGGGTTACAATCTCTAACGTTTTTGCAATTCTTTACAATTTGAAGCAGCGCCTGGGCATCTCGTACGACCAATCACGAGCGCGAAGGTATATGATAGTTTGCAGATATTGAATATGAAACGCGGTACATTGGAGTATCCTTATACTGCTGCCAGAAGTATTTGTGAGCTAACAAAGGCTGATAAAGCAATTGAACTCGTGGTGGAAAATGTGCAGCAGCAAAATGGAGGCAACGATTTTTGCTGTTGCTTTTACTACCTGCATATGGAAGAACATTAATCCATGCTCTATGACGTTTGATCAAACGATAATGAGAAGAGCTCTACTGAAGTGTTTGTGCGAACATGACATGACAAGGTTTATCGATGATATTGCCCAAGCCTACCATAGGTCTCCCCACCAGAACCACTGCAACGCACGCAGTTGGTATTGCACTGTCACTGTCGTTGGAATGCAAAGGATGTAAGAAAAACTTTCACGAAAAATGTGAAAGGGGTAATTTCAATTCAATGGAGAGGCATTGCACTTTATGTCGGGAAAAAGAGATCAACGCAAAAAAACGTGATCGTTACTGGCATAGGGTTCATCAAAAGTCTATCGATGCTGCTGAAACTAATTTTAAAAATTCACAGCTGCTGCACGAAATTTACGACAAAATTAGAATGTTTGTTCAAAACGACTTTCAACTGGCAGAAGGTAAATCTTCAATCGGGTGCGTCACCGAGAGCCAGATTCTTGAAATATTACCAAATGAGAAGCGAGCAAAACTAGCCGGATGTACTACACCGTTTAAAGCTATTGCTGCATGCTTTGTTTGCATTTTGCCACTAACTTTTGAAAATGATGAAAAATAGCTTGAAACTGTAGTACTTCCTTTCTGAGGATAAAAGCCGCACACATGGAGCTGAGTTTAGGCAATGCGGCAGACGCATTATCAAAGCCTTGAAAAGCAACATCCAGATATTGCCACTGCCTTTTTGCAAATGCAGAGCGCCTGCACCTCAATGCCAAAATGCAAAATGCAAGTGATTGTTAGCCATCGCAGGGGGGTTTCGCTTGCTTGTCGAGACCAGGAAGGCCAAAATAAAAATCAGAGGAGAAAATTTGTAGAAAATAAAAATAGCTCCAAGCGTTGGTAAGGTATCTTGACTTACTGTCGGTAAAGTAATTCTTGAGACTAGATTTTTTGAAAGTAGTATGTATCGTGGCACCACATCATCGGCGTAATTTAACTGTGCAAGTTTGTATTTTGTAGAACTGTAGCAAAGAAAATATCAATGAAGAATTGTGATGAAACCATTGCAATCGGGTGGGTCAGGCCTTAGCAGCAGTGTTGCCAACTTGGATTATTTTAATCTAGATTTAGATTATTTTCGTAAAAGTCTTCACGTCCACAGATGTGTAAAAAATACCCATTTAGATGTTGGATTGTTTTCTAGATTATTTTAGCATTTCATTTAAATGTATGTTTTGCACTTGATGTAAGACAAAAAATTGGACATCTGTGACGTTATTTTCTTTTTCTTGCCCCAGCTTGCTCTCTTCACCTAATTTTGCGCGAAAAATCGGAGTCTGCGGACGTGAAGGCCTTTTTTTGGTCTTCACCTGATTTTGCGTGGAAAATTGGACGTCTGCGGACGTGAAGACTTTTTTTTTGGTCTTCACTCGATTTTGCGTGGAAAATTGGACATCTGTGGACGTGAAGACTTTTTTTTTGCTCTTCACTTGACTTTTGGCGTAATATTGGACGTCAACTTTCATTTACTCATTGAAAATGTTACTTTGGTAAGTTTAGATTATTATGTGGATAATTACTTTTCAAATTTAGATTATTTTAGATAATTTTTGATGAGATTCTAGATTATTTTATCTCTGAACATTTGGCAACACTGCTTAGCAGGCGATGCCCCGGGGCCTTCATTGATATTAATCGCACACCATAATATTTCGTTAGCTTCGTAATCATGTGCAGGCCTAATATGCATACGTACAGAGTAGTGTAATTGCAGTAATTACAAGTGAAAGTATGTCATCAAGTCACTTTTTTCAAAACTTGATTAAGGTGTCGCCCGTCATGCAGCTTGGAGCTTTTAAATGATGAAGTTCGAGTCGGGTAAAAATTACAAATATTTTCAGCCAAACGTTGACTGTTACCTCCATTGATTGCTGTGATAAAATTTTCTGTCTAAAAATTTGCAATAGGCCTAGCTTTTTCCAAATCGCCTACCATTATAGAGTAAAACGCACTGAAAGTTACGGCTTATTTTAGCAGGAAAGAATTACCGTGAAGTCGTGCCAAATAACAAAATAAAATAGTATACTCTGGAAATGCTTCATATAGTAGTGCATGTTTTTATGCAAATATTGCAAAAATCGTACAGGTGCAGTAGGCTTACACACAGTTCTACGCGTTGGTTTATTATTTCGATTTTTGTTGTGTTTTTCGTTTTATTACATTCGTTTTCTTCGAAAATCGACAACACTGTGTCGATTTTGAAATAGCTCGCAATTGCAAGGAATTTCTTCTTTAAAGAATTTCATAGGCGCATGAACTAAACTTCTGCAGTATATTGCAATGTTTCAAACACTTTATGAGCAAGGTTAGGATAACCCAATTGCATTGAACTCTCGTATGTAAGGTAACCTCCTTCATCTAACATATCAAATCCTCAAATTTCTAATACCCAACTGTTAGATAGCCGATGTAACCATTGTTTACTGACCTACAATATGTAAGATACCCTCCCATATGTATTCATCCAAACTCTTGTATGTAGGGCAACATCTAATTTACAGATTTCTATGCAATCATTTACAAAACACCAGTAAATCTTTGAAATGATGACAAATTTTGCCAATAACATTGGTTTAATTTTTTCACTCTTTGGCCCTTGGCCCAAAGTCATCCCTGTTGATAAATCCCTGATGATTTTCTCGATTATTTATCAAACACGTTTACATGTTTGAAATGATTACAAGTTTTGTCAATACAATTGTTTCAATATTTTGATCACTAGAAGTGCTACTAGAGTGTCTTTGGCCCTTAGCTCAAAGTTGTCCCTGAAGATAATGCCCCCATTATTTACAAAGTACCCTTACATCTTTGAAATAATAAATAATTTTGCCAATATCATTGTTTTAATATTTTGACCACTAGAGGTGATAAAGTGTCTTTAGCGCTTGGTCCCAAGTCGCTCGTAAAGATAATGTCCCCATTGTTTACAAAACACCATTAAATCTTTGAAATGATAGCAAATTTTTCAAATAACATTGTTTTAATATTTTGATCACTAGAGGTGCTAGAATGTCTTTCGCCCTTGGCACCAATTCGCTCCTGATCACAATTTCCCCATTATTTACAAAACACCATTAAATCTTTAAAATGATATAACAAATTTTGCCAATAACATTGTTTTAATATTTTCATCACTATAGAGGTACCAGAGTGTCTTTGGACCTTGGGCCAAAGTTGTCCCTGAAAATAATGCCCCCATTGTTTGCAAAACACCATTACACCTTTGAAATGATCAGAATATTTGCCAAAAGCATTGTTTAAATATTTTGATCACAAGATTCTAGAGGTGCTAGAGTGTCTTTGGCCCTTGGCACCAATTACGTCCTGATGACAATTACCCATAATTATTGTGTGAATGTGTGACCTCCTTCAGCCGGGTGGTTCAAAATTAATCTCAAATTGCTCTTTGCTACCCTGTTGCTAATGCAACATAGTTACTGTGTTACTTTTGTGGTTTTATTTTATTGTATTTCAGTGACTTTCTTTTGTGGTATGTGTCCCTCTAATTTGATGCAATAGTTATAATTCATTCTATTTCTGGCAATTTTCACAAAACTATGATTTAGTTTTCATTGACTCTGTACCATAAGCTGCTATCTATGTATTGTGAAATTTCAAGTCTCAGCAAGAGTAGAAGCTATCACTTACCATCCCATTCATCCATCTATTGGTGCAACATCACAAACAGCGGTAATGATGTGAAATGAATAAACTTTGTTGATCATAGTTAAATGACTGCGCTTATACAACACGTAGATGAATTTTTCCATAAATTAACCAAAAAATGACCATATTTTTGTTTTTTGGCTTTTACTTTGTTGTGCTGAAAATAGTACCCTATTGATCAGATTCTTTCCCTTTGTATGGGCAAAATGGCGTAGCAAAAACGCTCCTTTGTATGGGCTCAGGTGCGGAATCTTCGAACCCGAAGTGTTTAGCTGACAAATGGTCGAACCTGCAGTTCCTTTCTACGGGCTCAGATTCCGAATTTTCGAACCCAAATTTTCGAACCTGATCGAACCCGAAGTCAGATTCCGACATTTTGCCCATACAATGGGAAGCATGCTGATCAATAAGGTGAAAATAGAAAAAACTTTCTTCGTAGCACAGATAGAAACATGATGTTTTCGCAGATTTTGAGCCATATACCATTACTCCACGACCAGTGGTTACCGAGATATGGAAACTACCCCCATGCGCCCACAATCGCGATTACATTTGCGAGAGGGGGTTGCCGGCTGGAAAATGGGCCAACTCCCCCAAAACAAGTTTTATACAAGTTTTTGACCATTTGTCCGGATTTGAGAACCACACTTTTTTCAATTTTCAAAAAAGAATTTTTCACTCCACCACACTTGGATTTTTTTCTCTCTTTTTCGAAAGATATTTTTTCATTCCTTTTTTTTACTTACAGTATGTCACGTTATTGATCAAGCGATATATTTTGAGTTTATACTCTGGTGATGAAACCGTCTTACTTGACTAATTTGAGCTGGTTCTGCAGTTATATTCATTTGAAGTGTGGATTAACTGATGTACGTAATGAGAGGCATTATTAAATTCCGAACTTTTGTTGTTTGTCGCAAGTTTTGTTTATAATTATTTTGATATGCTGGAATCTTCTAGAAACTTCTTTCCTGAGCATTTTCTCATCTCTTTTATGACGTCATAATCGACATTTTGCAATCTGTGGTGTTGTTTACTACTATGTTTACTGCTGTGTCATGAGACTCATAATTACGTAACAATGTGGAACTTCGTTGAATTTTCTGGAATCATAAATTTTGCTTCAAATAGGAGCGGGAATTTGTCATACAGTAATATTCAAATAAGTTTTACATGTGTTTAGAGTAAGTGTGTGTTGTTGCTTTTCGTATTTTGTGGATTATTTTGAGTGAGTGTTAGCGAAGATTTCGGAGTGATTTGTATTGCTTTGGAAGGAATATTTTCTGAGTTACTTAATATATAATTATTTCGTTATATATTAAGGGTGGTCTGTTTGTTTTTGAAAGTGGCAGATCGCAAGATTTCCAAATACCATTGAATAAGACTGATGCTCCCACGTCGTTCTCTGGGATAGATAACGTTTCTGTTCTCAGAATTAAAGATGGAATCTCTAGCCAAGTTTCAATATCGCGACACAGTAAAAAAATTTTTTTTACTCCACCCTACTTGGACAAAGCCTGATTTGAGATATCCTTAAAACATTCTATTGAAATACCGCTAGTCCGCTACCATAATTCTTGTAGTCTTTGGCGAATTGTGATTTGCCCTCCGTAAATTTTTCTCAGTCTACGCCCCTAGCTGTTGATTACACAGTGAAAGTTTAATGGACCATTTTGATTTATAGCCTATTAGCCTAGCATGAACTCAGTATACAACTTATTGAACTCAAACTCGGAAAAAAATGAAGACCTCGAATTCGGACTTGCAAGTTTTAGTGAACTCAGTTAAAAATGCTTCAAGTCTGCTGCTCCGATCAAAATCGTTTCTTATTTCGTGACCATTAAACGACATCGAAACATTTTAGTTATCCCAACGATGAAAAAAAAGGAACAAAACCTGGAAATAGAAATAACTGCCGCATTTGGTCAAATACGGTGTTTTTACATTGTAACGTGCCTGTTTTTTTGAAAAGTTTCAGAAGTAAAACATCTTCAATGCTTCGACCATAAAATTAAGGAAGGTCTCGTCAGCCTTGCTAAGCACAGCCAATCCAGGCTAGACTCATTCCAAACTTTAAAAACTATATATTACGTAGCTTTTCGTAACCTCTCAACAAGAGAAAGCAATCTAGTAAAGATAAGAAGTTGAGAGGATATGGATAAGCAATGTCATAAGAAATCCTTACGGTCTGGAATGAGTCTAGTCAGCACGGGTGCAAATCTACGTTGAGCATTGGGGGGATGATTCTGCAAAACTCACCATTAGATTGGAGGGATAATTTAGCAAATTTTACACCCCCGCGCGATTGCCCAAATTTTTGCTCACCACAGTGAAGTGCAATGAAATAAAGACCAAAAAAGGGTCATCATTTCCCATCTGACCAATTTTTCGCCCAAAATGTTATACTGAAGACCACAAAAAGGTAATCTAGTTTGCTGATGTGTGACACGAAAATATTGGGGGGGATGCAGCCAAAATATTGGGGAGATATATCCCCCATTCCCCCTAGATTTGCACTCATGCTAGTCAGGATTAGCTGTGCAGTGCATAGCAGGGCTGACAAGACTTTTCTTTAGTTGAAACACATTTTTCTGCGGTTAGTTGCGTAACAATCGCTGCAATCGGTAAACATTTCATGCCACTAGTCTCACATGAACTGGACGAATGATTTTTCAACTACTTTACGTTTATGACAGCTTCGCGTCATCATCATAGTTATTGATTGGGCTTTCGAAACATGAATAGATTTCTGCATTTTCGTTGAAACCAAAATTAGAGCGAAAGGCGTAATAACTTAGGCGCAGTGGCAAATCGTTATCAGTGAGAGAGGTCTGGGGTACGATTTCCCGGCCGGCCAAATCAGAATGTTGCCAATGGCTTGCCGCCAGTTTACCGTTCAGATGGCCGAGTGGTATAGGGCGTCCGCTTCTGATTCGGTAGACTTGGGGTTCGATTCCGAGTCGGGTCAAACCAATGACTTTAAAATTGGTATTCACAGCTTCCCTGCTTGACGTTCAGCATTTAAGAGACAGTGTGGAGAAAGCCGGCAAGTTCGCTTGTTGTGCCGTTGGGAAAGGCACTTAACGGACTTCCCCCATCTTAGCGTGGTAGACATATGGCCGGCAACTCCCAAGCGAGCTCGTGTAGCGCATTGATCGCTTTCTCGTGATAGGAGGATAAATATGCCAATAACAAATAGCTACGACATTTCTTCAGAGTTCGAAGCTGAATTTCTTAGACCCTAGATCGCAGAGATGGGCCCCGCCACTAGTTACACGCTTCAGTGTGATGCCGCCAGTATAATGAAGATTTAAAGTTGTTTTTTTGCTCGGAGCATATTACTTGAATAATTATGCTTAGGGCTGAGCAACGCACGTAAAGTTACGTCTGCTAATGCTGTTAGCAAGCATAGCCGATGCAACAATAGATCTTCAATTAACAAACAAATTTCAAAGCAGCCAACATTTTGCAAAGCAAGCACAAAACATGCAAATGACCCAGTTCAGATATTTTTATTTACAGCTTAAACTGGAAATGCCAACAATATATTTATGAACCATTCATGGAATCTTCATTGTGTATTCCAGAATTATCTTAGAATACGCGGTTTTTATGTTTTGCCCAGCAGTCAAGAATTTACTTTTGGCTAACACACAGGTTAGCCGTGCATTTGCGTATATGCAATATGTTTATGAACAGACCAAGCGAGACATAATTGCATCATTAGGCAAAAAATTCAGATCAAACTTGCGAAATTTCACCATGCATTTTCTTCGAAATTATTCTTTAAGATTGCTAATACCAAAATTTCAACTTTTTGTTTAAATGCAGTTTTAGACTACTAGAAATACTGCTGTAAACAATAAAACGTTTGTCAGATCCAACAGTGAGCAAAACGAAAAACTGGTATTGAATTTTTAAATTACATTTAAAAATTTTTGAATTTTTAAATTACATTTAAAAATTATGAACTTAACAACACAAGGCGTTTTGATCAGGAATCGCACGATGACGTTCCGTCTATCACTTGCTCATTGCAGCGATTAAAAAGTGCTCAGCTTACAAAATACAATATTAATTGTATTTGTACAATTACAGTACTTAATCCTGCCCGTACTTAATCCTGCATTTGTACAATTACAGTACTAACTTAAAAATTTAAGTAAAAATTAAATTGTACAAACTTAAAAATTAAAGTTAAAAATAATTGTTATTAATCGCACAAACAATTAACCCTGCAATGAGCAAAAACTCTTGGATAGATCCTGATACAATGCAGTTAATGCTATAAATTTTTAATTTTGCAAGACAATTGGATATTTTATTATACAGTTTTCAATTTAATTTTGTTTTCTTACATCAGAAAAATTCACATCTTTTAAATCTCAGTTTTATATCACATTATAACTCAAACGCTTGCCGGGAAATACTTATTTTTAATCATATTATTTATCGGCAAAAAGTGTTTACACAGTTTAACAAACAGATTGTGACGTAAAGAACAATTAAACCGTTTTTTCGCATAATCCCTTGTGATGTTTATTGCATGGAACATCATTGCTTTCTCCATTGTCGGTGGCATTACTAACAATCTTCATAACAACACAATTTTCAACGGTATGGCCGTTGGGTTCACCAGAACCCCACACCACCTGTGGCGTTGTAGCGCTGACTCCGTTCACCCATTTCCAAGTTCCTTCAATTTCTTGATCACTTACTCCAATCCACACGGAATGCTTTAATAAAACAGCATCAATGATATTCCTGTAAATAAACCTTTTTGTATCACTAAAATTTCTGCACAACTGGAACTGTGCAAAAATGCTTTAAAGCTTACCTTCTTGATTCTAACGTTTGAACTCCGTGCACAGCGAGATCTCCTCCCCAACTTTGACAAACACGTCGACCTTTATTCCAAGATGGTTGAGAAGGGGTCTCTTTGTATAGATGTCCATTAACCAAGAACCAACCCAATTGAATATATACTGCCTGGCTCAAATCTGAAAATATTTACAACCGTTTGAAAATATACGGTTAATGATTCAGCCCACTAGCGTAGCCAGGATTTTGCAATGGGGGAAGGGGGGAGAAGTGAGAGTTGAGAATGACATCACATTTGACCATACGTTGTATACAGGAGCGGATCCACAAAGTTTTGATTGGATAGATGTAATTTTGAATCAGTTTGAACGTTAACTAAACGCAAAGACGTTTAGACCCGGAAACGGGCGTAAATAAGCCTTTTGAAAATGTTTTTCATGTTAGGGGCGTATTCAGAATTTTTTTTCTGGGAAGGGGTACCAAATTTCGTCACTTTTCAAGCGTAGTTTTTTCGACAGATAAAATTTTAAGCAACTTAAGTAGCAAAAACGACTCTGGGGTGTCCGGGGGCATGCTCTCCCCGAAATTTTTGAAAAATTTGCATTCTGCAATGACCATTTTAGTGCTTTTTGAACAAACTTTAAGAAAAGTTTGTCATATTTTTGGCCCCTAACTTTGAGTGCTTTATCAAATATGATGCATTTTGTTCGCAAAGTTTCGATCTGCGGTGGCGAGGCGAAAGTATCTTGCGCTCCGGGGGCAAACGAAAATTTTGCGCCCCCTATGTTTTAAAATATCTGTTCGCAAATGAAAAACTCGAATCTAGAGTTACGTTAAGTTGTTTTAACCAAAATGCACAATTAATTGGATGGGTCCCGTGCCAATCAAGCTAGAAAAAGTTGGTCCACTCGTCCACATAATTGCGTTTAAATCGCCACTTTCCAAATTTTGCATAAATCTACAAGTGGAAAGAGTCCCTTGCCTTTGCTTGGTGCAGGATGTTCGGAATTTAGAAAATAGATTGTAATTTCTTGCGTCTTGCCATCGTTTCAACGTACGTAATTAATTGTGATACGTTATTGCATTTAACGCCTGTGATCGACTTCGTGATTTCATCAGTGATATCAGTGTACCTTCACCTGGAATGCGACTTTCCAGACCTGCCTGGGCCCGGTTGAATCGCCTCCGAACTGCTGTCGGCGTCTTCCGCTCAACTAGGCCTATGCACAGATGGGGCGTGTCACACTCAGCGGTTTGCGAGTATGGTGCTGGAGAGCAGACCACATTGTGACAGGATGTCCTATGCAGGCTATCATCTCTCCAGTGGGATTCAGAGTCTGCTGACAATGTTCGAGAGCTTCACATTGTTGCTTTTGAACGTGTGCCCAGGCATCTAGAACTTCTTCCATAAAATCGACCCCCTGGAAGAAGAAGAAGATCAAATTCTGTACTGATGAATAAATTAACGACGAAATAGGTAGGATAAGTCGAAGAAGCTTTCATGCAAAAATGATGCTGTAATATACCCCACTTCAAACAGTCATGCAACATCAGAACATTCAGAAGTGATGCAAAATAACGTTTTTTTTTTCTATTGTTTTTCTTGACCTCGCTTTTTGTTTTCAATCAGTTTTTAATGCATGTTTTTATTTATTCCTTTTACGTAACTGCACCAGGTCGTTTAAACATAGAAATCAACAACCGTCTTAAATTTCTTGCAAAGCAACCCCGCCTAAGGAAACAATTTGTTATACCGAACGAGGCAAGCCGCATCCACCCAGAACTTCTTGAAATAAAATTTGCTTTAAGCCAAGGCTACCCGGTTTCCATTTGAGGTCACCGAATTTTGGGTAAAGACCTTTTTTGCGGAGACCACTTAGCCGTCAAGGAGACCGAGATTCCATTTGAGGGCCCAGAATTGTGGATGAAGATCTTTTTTTTTCTTTTTTGGAGACAGCATCCCAACGATCGGCTAGAGGCCCACACTGGGGAAAGCTGCCCACCTCAAACTGCCAAGCTTTTTCGCTTTAAATCTCAGCAAAAACTTTGACTGTCGATCTGAAAAAATGGCTGTCCTGAAAACGGAATTGCATTTCATATAAAGCAATCAAGCGCTCACCTGCAATTTTATCCTACGATACCGCAATTCTTTTACATTTACAGCAGCAACGAAGCTGCGCTTCATAAGATTTGCCAGATTTTGATTGCTGCGCTTGCCAAATTTTCGCCTATTTTCTCATTCTGTGCAGGCCCGTAACTATACGGAAGTCAGGGGGGCCAGCCCCCACCCTGTCAAAGTTTTGGCCCCCCCTGTCAGACAAAGTCTTTTTTTTTATTTTATTGGCGTATTTATCTTCCTATCACGAGAAAGCGATCAATGCGCTAAACGAGCTCGCTTGGGAGTTGCCGACCATCTGTCCACCACACTGAGATGGGGAAGTCCGTTAAGTGCTTTTTCCAAGGGCACTACAAGCGAACTTGCTGGCTTGCTTCACACTGTTCCTTTGATGCTGAACGTCAAGCTCGGGAGCCAATTTTCAAGTCGTTAGTAAATACCAATTTTCAAGTCGTTAGTTTGACCAGACTTGGAATCAAACCGCAAGTCTACCGATCCAGAAGTAGACGCTCTATCCACTTTGCTTGCTTTTTAACTAATTACCAACGTTACAGTGTTAAAAATGTGCACTGGCAACTTATATGCTCTCAGTACACAGTAATCAGTAGTGGGTTTATTCAAGTAAAAGTCGCTGTGTCATAAAGGTCCACTCTCGCACAACCGAAAAAAGCGAGACTAGAGTAATTAAATAATCAGAGCTTTATGACACATTCAGAGCAGCTTTATGACGACCGGGTCATACTTGGGTAGACCCGCAGTAGTCAGTGTAGTTGCAAATAAGCCGGGTATAGCCAGCACTTGAAAAGAGAAACTAAAGCGAGTGTGGAGTTCGCGGGCCCTGACTTCACCGACGTTCATATTCCTCACCCACTCTGTGGCCTACAAAGTAAATGGAAGGAAAGTGACATTTTGCTGTTTAAACTTCACGAACAAAAGCGTGCCTTTTCTAATGTGTAAAAACTTGCTGCAGCTGGAGCCACTTTTTGGTGCAATGTCGCAATTTGTGAATGCAGTTTTTTGCTTTGTTGCGTATATTGACACCTCTCACAAGCGTTCAATGACTCGCGGGCTGCAGCGCAACCTTGTACAGCCTGCTTTGGAGAAATCAAGAACTAAGAAAACTGATTTGGATGAATTCGTCCTAAAATTTGGCAGATAACACACACCATTGCCTCTATTGTAAACGATTAAAGAGTGTGACGTTTTTCAAAAGCAATTTTGTTGTAATTTCGTAGTGATTTTTCAACGTACTAGCAGCCAGTTGTAATCTCTCAACGTAAAACATTTCAGCTTTTCTCATACATTTGTTGCAAATCAAAATCAAACCTTCGTTTTACTCGCCGGATTACGTCCAAGCTTGCAACGAGTTGCAGGGCCCATCTTCGCAGCTTAGCGCCTGGGTGACACAGCTTCGAACACCGAAAAAATATTGCAGCGTTGGCGAGCCGTTGGCGAATCTGTGTCTGATTTAACCGGTGCGGCAATGGAACCCCAAACCTACCGCACCGTTAGCGATATCGTAACAACTACGCCAACCGACCATTGTTTCCAAAGTACGTATTAATCGGTAATAATTTAGTTGGACCTTACCATAGGTGCACGCAGGGGAAGGCCACAATGCCATGCCCCCCCCCTTTTTTTTTGGTTTTTGCCCAGTAATAAGGTGCTAAAACCTAACTTTCAATTTATAATTTCTCAAACTAATAATGTTAGCTGCCTCCTTTAACTTAATTTAGGCAAGTTTCTGCTTTTAATATTTCTGCATTGTCCGTAATGACTGCACTCACTACAAGCCTTTTTTGATAAAAAGGTATGTTAAAATGAGTGTTTCTTTTATGTGAAAACCGCAAAATTTGTTGGCGGCTGGAGGCTACGCCCCCAGACCTCCTTAGTCTCCGGTTGTGGTCCGGTTGTGGTCCTGTTGAGACGCCCGGTTGTGGTCCCCTCTCACTTTGCCAAATTCTAGGTGCGCCGCGCTGGTTCTTGAATATAAAACAAATTTAAACTTTCCAAGCTGCTTACATAGATATTGACTGTTTTTAAAGTTGGTAATTCAGAAAGTAGACAAAAAAATTTGGCCCCCTTGTTAAAAAATACCCCCTCTGAGCTCAGTTTCCGGTTACGGGGCTGATTATGTGATTGCTGCCTTTAAACCTGGTCAGTCTTCCCTGGCACCACCGCCCTTTCATAACAACAACAATTTGCTCCACGCTTAATGTCGGTGAAAAAAACGACATGTGCGGATGTGATGACCTTTTTTTTGCTCTTCACATGTATTGGAGTTGGAATATTGGACATCTATGGACGTGCGGCCCTCGGCTTCAAAAATTTTCAAAATTTTTTCACCCCTGGCTTACAAGATTAATTTTGCGTAGGGTAAACTTTAACGTACAAAACGCATGTACAAAATCATGAAATACATGTACAAAATCACAATTTGTGTAAACCAAAATTTTCACATTAGTACGCGTTTATATTTTTTATACATAGGCTACTTTTCTTATACATACTGTAGGCCTGTCAACATTAAATGATTGTACTGTAATGTATTTCTTTTTTAACTTTTAACCACTACAAATTTGCAAGAAATTGATTGAAAATTGCAGTAAAATATTGTTTCTAAAATTCTACCTTAAAGTGCAATTTTGTTCCAAAATTAAGTAATAAACTTCAATAAAAGTTAATTCTGTTTCAACTATGTTAAGGCTGGTCTACACTGAGGCTAAGCGAAGCGCAAAAGTTAGATCGTTTTATTGAAATTGGGCTTTGCGCGGCGCATGACTTGCATTAGGTTGAATCCAGAAAATTTTGGTGGGGAGATGCAGTTTTGAATTAGATTGAATATTAAAACTTAAGAAAGAGACGTTAGACCCGGAAAAGAGCGTAAGTAAGTTCTTTTTTGAAAAAGTGTCCATGTCAGCGGAGTATTCAGCATTTTTTTAGAAGGGGAGGCAGCAAATTTTGACATTTTTTAAGCGTACTTTTTTCGGCACAGTTAATTTGAAACAAATTGGGGCTCCAAAACTGCTTTAGGGGCTTCGAGACATACTCTCCCGGAAAATTTTTGAAACTTCACACATATTGTAAGGGCCATTTTAGTGCTTTTTGAACAAAGGTTAAGGCATATTTTTTGCTCCTAATTAGTCCTTCACCTAATTTGTTGCTCTTCGTTCTCACATTTTCAATTCATACGAGCTTAAGGCCTAAGGATTTTGTTATATCAAAGAGGTTTAAATTATCGAAAAATTTTATTCATGTAAAACATTGCTGAAAATGGCTGGTGGGGGGAATGCATCCCCCACATTCCCTTTCCCCCGGGATTGGACCCTGCGCCCAGCCGAAAATAAATTTAAGCTTAAGCCGCGAAATTGGCATGAATTAATCGCTTGCATCCGGTCTGACATTTTTGACAAGTTTTGAATCTTGCTGCATGAATGAGTGCTCCTACTAAATATTGAAAAAATAGCGGCATTAAGATACAAAAACAAAGCACCAAAAAGTGAACAATATATGACGCGGTAAGTCACAGTTTCACAGTCGAATTATAATCCAGTATTTAAGACGTAATTTGTTAGGTTTTGATTTAGCCTAGCATTTAGCTATAAGCAGGGCAATCACTCCATCGTTGTGACAGTGCTGACATTGCTTAAAGCAGTCACAATGCCCGAGCAGTGTCGTTAAATCTTGTCCCAAAATGAACAAAATCGCAATTATTCAAATCAATTAATCAATCTTTCTAGCGTTTTACCATTGATACTTGAATTGACAGTTTCAACTAGTTGCCGCAGCGAGTTCATTTCTGAAATTCTAATTACAATTATTTTCTAACGGATAAACAACAATCAATAGAGCCTGAACAAATTAAAATCAATCACCCTTGTTTATTAGTGTGAAAAAAGAAACTAACAAACACAAAAATTAAACAGAACATAAAGTCTTTAAAACAATTAAAAAAAAAAAACACAATAAGGAGACTGCGAAAGACCTTTCGGTCATCGAGGCAAGCAGCAGCCACCAATAACGTAATGGTCAAATGAGACGCTTCGGGTTACAGTAGTCATTATCATTCTTGCTCAAATAGATTCTACGTCTTGTATTACTGCTATATGCATCAATTTATTTTTACTTTCTTATCGGTGAAAGCGAAACACCGGTAAATTTGAGAATTTTTTTGGCAGAGTTGGGGCACGACTGCGGTAACGAAGCAAATTATTTATTTTTCGTAATCATTAATCAAAACAATGACATATTACTAGCATGAACTGAAACTGCTCAGATGGCCGAGTGGTAATTGAGTCTGTCCCTGGAGCTGTAGACTCGGGTTTGATTGCAAATTGGGTCAAACCAATGACTTCGAAATATTGGTTTTCGCAGCTTCCTTGCTTGACGCTCAGCATTATGTTGCAGCAAAAAGCTATGCACTTTCAAAAATTAATTGGAAAAAGTAAAGACAATTCAATGTCTTGGAAAGCAATTACCAAAAAACTGCGAAAACTTCCAATTGTTTTCCTACCCTATTAATTGTTAAAAGAAAAACATTATCCGATTCCTCTCAAATTTGTCATGAGTTGAACCAATACTTTCGTAAAACTGGTCACGAAATGGCCAAAGGCGTAGTGGTCCCTCGATACAAATCACCTATTTCGGAAAGTTTTTGTGGGCAACAGATGATTATGAAATTGTTGGCATTATTAACAATTTAAACCCCAATAAAGCTCCTGGGGTCGATGACATTCCAACTCAACTAATCAAAGCAGCAAAATATGTGCTCGCCCTAAAATGTTAAAAAAAAACGACTATCTTGATAGTCTTAAAATTTCTCGTGTCACTCCTCTACATAAAGGAGGTTCTAAATGTGAACTAAAAAATTACCGCCCAATCTCGGTTATTACTGTATTTAACAAAATCCTTGAAACAATAATAAAACGGCGACTTCTAGTTTTTTGGAACAAGTACAATGTATTTACTCCCACTCAATTTGGTTTCCGTGAGGATTACTCAACGACCTTAGCAATAATGCGCTTACTTGTGAATAATATTAAATGAATTGGATAATAACAACAACTATAGCTTTATATACTCGCATTTACTGTAAGTAATTATTTGCTAGGGTGGTACCAGTGATGGAGTCGAGTACTCAACTTCCGAGTACGAGTGCCGCAAAAAACTTCGAGTACAAGTACTGATATTGAAAAATGTACTCGAGTACGAGTACCGTAAAAAAGTTCGAGTACGAGTACTTTTACAAATTTAGCAAAAGAACAATTTTTAAGTTGTAACAGTTCAAAGTTTGTCGCAAAAACATAAACGAATACGTTTTTTCAGTGTTTGGGATGTTGAGAATGCGCATCAATTTATTTACGGGTTTTGTTGGCTGTAGTTTGCTATCGAAAATTCATCTTGTTTGTTAGTTTGTTACTTCTAGCGAAAGCCAAATGTACTCGTGTATTCGGCGCTTTTTTTGACCGAGTACCGAGTACATTGACCTGCGAGTAGCCGAGTACGAGTACTAACCGAGTACCAGGGGTTGCGAGTACGAGTACCCCAAAAGTGGTACTCGAGTACAAGCACAGTACTAGAGTACTTCATCACTGGGTGGTACTTCTAAAATACATATCCACAAATTAGCCTACAAGTCAAAATTTTGTGCAACAAATTTGGAAAAAAACGAGGCTAAATCCACTTCACGAAAAATTACAATTTTTAAAAATCAACGGAATTTGCAAATTCGAAGTTGCTAAATTTATGTCGGAAGCAGCGGTTCCCAACCGGGAGCCAATGTCCCCTTAAGGGGCTCGGGACGTTTATCCGGGATCCACAAGTAAGCTGGGAAGTAGGCTACCAGCACTAACCTACCTTGTCTGGCCTATCGGCGCAGATGCAAATGACATACAGAATGACTCGAGACAGAGAATTTTTTTCTGAGTAGGGGAGTCACGGGTGTTGAGAGTCTTTAAAAGGGAGCCACAAACAATAAGAGGTTGGGAACTACTGGTCTAAAGTGTACTTAAACAAGTTACCGGAGTTTTGCGGTGATCATTTAAAGGATTTTAGAAAAATTGTCTTCAGTCCACACATACCCTACAAGAAATGCTCGATCGGATCACTATTTTGAACCAAAAACTTGTTACTTTAAAACCGATCACTCGATTAAGGTATTTGATGCTAAAATTTGGAACAGTCTGCCCAGTTGTTTAAAAAATAAATCTAAGATATCTTCTAAAAAAGCTTTTCTTAAACCACTTCAACAACATTTTCTTGAAACTAAACTTGACAATAAATAAAATTCACACCTATTAATGCTAAAGTGACCTGTCATTCTTCTTAAGCAGCGTCGTGTTAATATAAACCGTTTATCTCCTCATGTTTTTGTTCTTGCTCGAATATTATTTATCAATATCATAATTTTATTTATATATTATTTATGCTCTTCAAGTTTTTTGTCATTTTATTTTATTTTTTCCTGTTGAGGAGGCGCAGTCTCGGCGACCATGCAGCCTTCGGCTGCAGAATAATGGTCTTTCGCGCTATCCCTCGACGCCTTTGTTTTTTGTTTCATAATAGCTAAATTGAAGTGTGTGTCCTGCCGGCGTCTAGTAAAAGTTCTGTTCTGTTCATTAAAGGGACAGTGTGGAGAACAAGCCGGCAAGGTTACTTGTTCTGCCTTTGGGAAAGGCACTTAACGGAATTACTCCATCATTCTGGTGATAGGAGGATCAATATGCGACTAAATGTGAATACTGTATATGCATAATACAACTGTGCCAAAAGTGAGCGCTTTGTCTCGCAGCGGTAACGTTTCAGTGCTTGCACCAACTTTTTGCTGGCGGCATTGCTGTGAGAAGGGAAGTTCGTTAAATGGTTACGCAACCGTCAAGCAAGTGGGAGAAAGGGATCAAGAGGTTTTCGGAGTGAAGACCATGATATAGTGGAACTAATCAGTCCAGTAGCTTGCTCGGGTTCCCAAAAAAAAAAGTTCGTTAAATGGTTACGCAACCGTCAAGCAAGTGGGAGAAAGGGATCAAGAGGTTTTCGGAGTGAAGACCATGATATAGTGGAACTAATCAGTCCAGTAGCTTGCTCGGGTTCCCAAAGAAACTACTTCATAAATTTGTAGTTTAGAAATTACCGATAAGCCTACTACCGGTACATCAAGGAAGCCCCGTTGAAAAGACATTAAGTCAACCGCCAAGTGCTAACCCATCAAAAATACGACAACAAAAGCAAAAACACTAGGATGTTATAACTTCCTCAATAGGGAACGAGCAGCGAAAAGGTGATTTGAACTCTAGCTTCATCAATTAAAAGTTTAGTTCCACCGAAAAGCAAAACAAAACAGGGAGGTTCTTTTTTCAAATTATCAAACTGCAATTACAAAGTGGAACCTGAACTGCAATACATTTACAAAACATAACTGAGTCAATCAGCGACCTGTCATATTTTGTTTACATGCTAACGCCATACCGGCATTTATGTTTGTGACATTAAGTGGATGTAATTGTAAACAAAGAAGCAAAAACGAGAAGCTACGATTAGAAGAAAGCACTGAAACATGTGTTTCCGTAGTTGAAATCATCAGTTGAAAAAATATGAAAACACACATTAGCTTTATGACACACTTTTCAACACAACAAAATTTTTGGTGTTCTATAATTTTATGCAATTTTACAAAGGTACGAAAGCTGTCGTCACACTTATCTTTTTATTGCATAAACTTTGCATGATATCTGAAATTTCCAAGTTTATAGCACTGAAACACAGCAAATCGCTGTAATGCAAACGCATTTTTCTTTCAAATGGCGACTTGTCTTTAGTGTATTGCACGAGAAATTTGGGCTAATTTTGGGTGAAATTAGCTACTTTAGGGCGACTTATTGTAAAAATGATCAAGCAACTCTGGTCATTACTACAATGACGATGCCCAAGAAATTGAAATAGTGTTCATCATTTGCTGTTATTGTAAATACTTGCGAATTTGCTTACAGCAAGAGAAACCTCATTTCTTCAAAACCTACCGCTGATACTTGCATTCAGAGTTTTCATCTGTTCACGAAGGGTGTCCAATTCGCCTGGAATAAACATGTTTTAAGATGACCGACCTCATGCAATGGACTGGATAACTTTGCTTTAAATCAGTTCTCCCAACTTGTTTGCATGGAAAAAATGTTCAAGCCAACACTGATAATGGCTCGACGACTGATAAAATTACAAAAAACTTGTACTTCGTAAAGTCGTGTCACAAAATGAACAAGATCACAGTTATTCAAATCATTCTTGCAAGCGTTTTACCTCTGAAATTGGAATGGAAGGTTTCATCCTGCATCTGCAACAAGCTGATTTCCCCTAAAATAAAAATAACGATTAATTTCTTATTGATAAATATAGAGTCCGAACAAAGTGAGATCAATCACCTATTTTAATAAAAAAAAAAAAAAAACATATTTCCAGACTGCGAAGGACCTTTCGGTCATCGAGTCAAGTAGCCACCATAACTTAATTATTAAATGAGACGTTTCGCATTACAGAAGCCTTTATGATTCTTATTCAAATAGATTGCATTTATTCCCGGTACTTTTTTTCTGCTTTTTTATATCAGTGAAAGTAGAATAGAGATAATTCGGTATACTTTTTTACTGGAACTTCGGCATGACTGTGGCAACAGAGCAGATCATTTTTTCGTAATTATCAGTCCAAACAATGAAATATACTGCTAACTAGAACTGAACTGAAACTGCGCTAAAAGCGACGTATCAGTCAAGCAAGTGGGAGAAAATACAAACGGTGGACTAACAAAGGGATCGAGGGGTTTTTGGAATGAAGCTGAAGATATGGTGGTGAAGCTAATCAACCCAGCAACTTGCTTATCAGGCCTATACAGTTATAATGACTAGAAGAACCATTTTGCTTGCCTAACAACTAACCAACAAAAAATATTGATTTTGCTTCAGTCAGCAATCAATGCAGATCAAAATCAGAAACGTTACGCAAAGAACGACTTCAGTTGGACGGAGAGATCTGTCTGCAGCGAACCAGAATTAGCTCGCGCGTGCACTGTTCTTGGCAGTGGTAAAAGCGAGTCGAAGCGGTGATTCGATAAAAAATTTCCTATCCGAACGCCATTCCGGCATAAACGTTGCCGACGACCTTCGCTATGTTTTGTTAGTTGACCTACTGGTTTCTTAAAAAATTATTGCTTTTTTGTAATGCTGGAGCTGAAACAAATTCGGGAAGCTGTGATAAAACCAGCATGTATTTTTGCATCACTTTCGATCTTACGACAAAGGAAACCATACACTCTGTGTCAGTGGAAACTGGAGAGACATTGATCATTTAGAACAGTGGTTCCCAATTCGTTTTAAAGCCCGCATCTCTTCGGCAAGGAAAATCAACCTCGCACCCCTGTACTCACTCACGCGCTGTTTCTGTACCGACAGTGGCGTAGCTAGAAATGTTAAAAAGGGGCCATAATTTCCATGTTTTTTTAGGCTTCCTTTTTTTCGGCAGAACAAGTTTGAAGCTGATTGAAAAACAAGAAAGGCTCTAGGGGGGTCCAAGGCATGCTCCTACGAAAATTTTTTGAACATTTACATGCCGTAATGGCTATTTTAGTGCTTTAATTTGAATAATTTTCAGGCAAATTTTTTTAAAATTTTTGACTCTAATTCTGAGTGCTTCGCCAAATGTGATGTATTTTGTTCGCACATTTTCGATTATGCGTGCTTAAAGCGTAAGGCTTATTGCTTTTTAAATGGTTTGAAATTATGGAAAAATTGTATGTATCAAAAGCATTTTTGAAAATGGCTGGTGGAAGGATGCATGCTTCTCATCCTACTCCCCTGTATCCACCCCTGGCCATAACCTACGGTATCCGCCCCTGGCTTTAACAGCTGAGATGGCCGAGTGGTATAGAACGTCTGTCTCTTGAGCTGTAGACTCGGGTTTGATTCCGAGTCGGGTCAAACCAATGACTTTAAAATTGGTATTCACAGCTTCCCTGCTTGACGCTTAGCATTGAAGGGACAGTGTGGAGAACAAGCCGGCAAGTTTACTTGTTGTGCCGTTGGGAAAGGCACTTAGCGGGATTCCCCCATCTTGGTGTGGTAGACAGATGGCTGGCAACTCCTAAACGAGGTCGTATAGCGCATTGATCGCTTTCTCGTGATAGGAGGATAAATATGCAACTAACTAACTAAATTACCGAAAGAGTCTGGCTTACTTCAGTCACTTGGTAGGTCATTAATTTTGTTCTTTTTTACGAAAAAACAGAGTCAAAAGGGTGGGAGAATGGCCCAATCGCACACAGACACATTTCAGACTTCACAAACACACAGCTAGGGAGAATCAACGATACCGTTCATCAGATGTAAAATTGGCAAGTTCAGCGGTAAAGTTGGCAAGTTCAGCTGTAAAATTGGCAAGTTCTCTAAGCACTCCTAGTAGTCTCTTTTCGCACCCCCAGTTGGGAACCGCTGATTTAAAATAGAATTAACGAACCAGCTGGCGATCTCATGATGCTTTCTATTAAAACTTTTTAGATGTAGCAGTCAAAGTTAAGGCCAAAAACGTTTTATCGACGATCAACCCAAAAGCTTCTAAAGGTACGAAAATCACGAATGCTGTCGGCCAGACAACTTTGAAAACATTTTCGGATTACCCCAAAATTTTCAGCACCAACCTAACCAACGATACAAATTTCTGTTCTTTTTTTATGCTAATTGTTTTTGCACGTATTAATGTTTTGCACATGCTAAAGCAGGGGTGGCCAACCTGTGGCGCATGCGCCATACGTGGCGCATTGGCTACTTAAAAGTGGCGCATTGCACCTTTTTGATGACAAGCCACTTCTACTCACTAATTTTTTTTTTATTTGCCTTCCACCGATATTTTTCAGTGGAAAACAGAACATCTGAAATGTGAAAACCTTTCTTCATTTTTTGCTTTCCACCGACATTGTCAGTGGAAAACAGGACGTCTGAGGGCATAAGAGCACGCAGGGGAGCCGCGGTGCCATGCCCCCCCCTCCCCTTTGGCCCTGTAACAAGGTGCTAAAACCTAACTTTTAGTCTTTAAATTCTTAAACTAATAATGGTTGTTGCCTCTTTTCGCTTATTTTAGCCAAGCTTCTGCTTTTAGACATAAGCTGCGACAATATTTTTGCATTGTCCGTGGTGACTGCACGCTCTTTTTCAATAAAAAAAGTGTGCTAAAATGAGTATTTTTATATGAATACCGAAAATCTCGTTGGCGGCTAGGGATTTCGCCCCCAGACCCCTGGTTTTGGCCCCCCTTTGACAAATCCTGGGTGCACCACTGTCTGAGGGCGTGAAGTGAAGACACTTTTTTGCTCCTCACCGATATTGCACGCCTTTGTTTTAAAGAACTGAAAAGAAATGGATGCTTGATGTGGCGCATCTAAATTAAGGGTGAAAAATATTGGCGCATGGAATCAAAAGGTTGGCTACCCCTGTGCTAAAGTGACAGACTATCTGAAACAAACTGTAGTACTGTAACGCTGCATTTCTTTTTCAACTTTTGAATCCTACAATTCTGTGCGAAAGTGAGTAAAATTGCGGTGAAAAATTGCTTTGATATAAAGAATCAGTAGCGCGGTTGACTTCAGCCTTAACGTGCAAGTTTATTTTAAAATTAAACAAAAAATTCATTGATGTTAATTTAATTTCAACCATACTTTTAGTAGGCCATGTTTCAACCAAGAAAAGTCTGATGTATACTAAGGCTAAGCGATGTGCAAAAGTTAGTTTGTTTTAATGAAATTGGGCTTTGCACGGCGCATGACTTGCGCCCCATTTGGGCGTAGCGGATCCAGAAAATCTTGGTGGGGTGATGCAGTTTTAAACTATAGGTTAAAGAAACGTTAGACCCGGAAAAGAGCGTAAATAGACCTAGGTCCTTTTTTGAAAATGTGACAGTCTATGTCAGCGGAGTATTCAGTGTTTTTTTAGGCGGGAATTAAGACAGCAAAATTTGACTCTTTCAAGCGTTTTTTTTTTTTTTTTCGGCACAGTTAATCTGAAGCAAAGTGAGGACCTAAAACTGTTCTAAGGGGTCCGAGACATGCTCTCCCGGAAAATTTTTGAAACTTCACATATTGTAAGGCCATTTTAGTGCTTTTTGAACAATGGTTAGGCCTAAGGCAAATTTTTTGCTCCTAACTAGTCCTTCACCTAAGATGTTGCATTTTGTTCGCACATTTTCGATTTATGCTTGCTCAAAGCCTAAAGATTTCGTTATATCGAAGAGGTTCGAAATTATCGAAAAATGCTATTTATGTAAAACATAGTTGAAAATGGTTGGTGGGAGATGCATCATTCTCCTTCCTCTTGAATCCGCCCCTGCGCATAGCCGAAAACAAATTTAAGCTCAAGCCGCGTCATCGGCATGAATTAATTGCTGAACGTGGCCTGACCTTTCTGACAAGTTTTTATGCTCGTTGCATGGATAAGTACATGGACGCCAATCTACAAAATATTGAAAAAAGAATAACGGCATCAAGATACAAAAACAATACAACAAACAGTAATTCACAGTCCGATCGTAATCCAGTGCTTAGCTGTTATTGTCAATTTTGTGTGGTTTTTAATTTAGCCTAACATTTAACTATAAGCAATGCAATCACTTTACTGTTGTGACAGTGCTGACACTGCTTTAACCAGTCACAGTGTCTGTACACTGTCGTCAAATATTGTCAAAAAATGAACATGATCGCAATTATTCGAATTAATCTTTTTAGCGTTTTACCATTGAGACTTGAATTGACGGTTTCAACTAGCTGCCGCAGCGAGCCTTTTCCTGAAATTCAAATAACAATTTATTACTAACTGAAATAATAATCAATAGAGCATGAACAAATTGAAGTCAAATCACTTTTTTTTAGTGTGCAAAAAAATACTAACAAACACAAAAATAAAACAGAACATAGCTGTAATAATTTGTGTTTTATTTGGGAACTCTGTTGATTAGTTACTTTGTTCGGTTTTTGCTTACTTGCTGTATTTTGCCTCGAGAAGCGTGATTCTGAACCTGCGCTGCTACGCTCGTTACTTTGTTCGGTTTTTGCTTACTTGCTGTATTTTGCCTCGAGAAGCGTGATTCGGAACCTGCGCTGCTACGCTCACGGATTTCATTTAGCAGTTGAATGATTGTCTAATGTCTAGCCATGGACTGTTATTTAGAAGTCCATTGGTCTAGCGCTAGCATAGTGTTGTTTAGAGCTTGTTAGTGTTATGTTAGTTTATCGCTCGTGTTTATTCAGATGCTCTTGAGTTCTTACTTTGTTTAAGACAATGTTCTGTTTGTAATGAATAATGCTTATTACATTTAAAAAACTAAATGTTTACTCAGTCATGGATAAATGTTAGAAACCTGAACGCTTTGATATTGACCCAGCAGCTCCAGATGCTAAGCAAAAATGGCAACATTGGATACGTACTTTCACCAGCTACGTAAATTCAATTGAGAATATTTCGGAGGAAAATCAGCTAAACATGCTAATCAACCACGTAGACGCTTCTGTTCATGAATATATTTCAGCGAAGCTCAAACATATGACGCAGCTTTACAAGCTTTACGTTCAGTGTTCAACAAGCCAGTCCATGAAATATTTGCTAGATATTTACTTGGAAAACGCAAGCAGCAGCCTGGGCAATCTCTGCATAACCATCATCAAGCGTTAAAAACGTTTAGTCGGGATTTAATTTTACAGCTGTTTCGGCCGTTCAACATCGAGAAGAAAATATTCGGTACGCATTCGTTGCCGGTATTATGTCAATGCCATCAGACAACGGCAGTTTTGAAAGTGAGAATTTAGATTTAAATTCTGTTATTGCCTAAGCACGATCCTTGGAAGCTGCACAGATTAACGCTGATAGGTTTGGATTGAAGCGCAGCGGTCTAGTTTCATGTAATAGGGCTGCGATTAACGGAGCCTTTTTCGAGGAGCAAAACTATGAAAATTCTTGTTCAAAAAAAGATCCTGCATCCATAGTAATTAGTAGGTGTAGAAACTGCTAAACCATTAACATGTTATTTTGGGGGAAACAAACAACACTCACGCAAAGATTGCCCAGACGAAGGTATGTATTAGTTTCAAATGCCGAAAGAAAGGTCACTTCGCCAAAGTTCAAGCGGATTCCCGAGAAAAATCTGCTGTTGCACTCATGGATTCTACGGTAATTATGAGTCTCACTAAGTTTGAAAGTGGAAGAACCAAAACACTCGTTAACATTCAGCTTAACGGAGTACCAGTTCAAGCGTTGCTGGATACCGGTGCAATCAACAGCGACGTCAGCAAAGACATTGCCAGGCGCTTAAAAGTAAAGATCTTGCAGAATTCTTGCTGTGTTGGTCTAGCTGTAAAAAGAGTTTCTTCGAAAACTTTGGGCCTATGAGAAGCTTCAGTTGAGCGAATGCAGAGAAAATATTCTAACGTTAAATTTTCTGCACTTAGGGAATTTGTTATCGGATGCAGTTCTGGGACATGATTTTTTGGATCAACATGAACCAGTTAATATTCACTTTGGTGGTACAAAGCCACCGCTAAATCTAGGGGCTTTAAAAGCGTTTCAACCTCCTCTGCTGTTCAAATACTTATCCGAAGATTGCCACCCCATCGCTACAAAATTGCGTCGTTATTCTTCTACTGACAAGCAGTTCATCTCTGAAGAAATTCGAAGACTTTTTCAGAGAATATTATTGAACGTAGCGATTCTCCATGGCGGACCCAAGTAGTTGTCACTACGAGCGAAAATCACAAAGAACGAATGTGTGTGGATTATAGCCAAACCATCAATAAGTTTACCGAACTTGACGGGTATCCATTGCCGCGCATGCAGGACGTTATCCACAATGTTTTACAACACAACATCTTCACAACTTTGGACTTAAAAAGTGGCTGTCACCGGGTTGAATTGAGAAAAGATGATCGAATTTATAAAGTTTTTCAAGCAGATGGTGGTTTTTACCAGTTTACCAGAATGTCTTTCGGACTTAAAAATGCGGTGCTCTGCTTCCAACGCTTAATAGATGACATTATCAGAGAAAATAAATGTGAAAACACGTATACCTGCTCGAAGAATATTACTATTTGCGGCAAAACGCAAGAGGAGCATGACACGAGTTTGCAAAGGTTTTTAAAAGTGGCGAAAGACTGCAATCTTACATCCAACGACGACAGAAGTACCTACTCTTCTAAGCTCAGCAGCAGTGGAAAAAGTATTTTCCGTTGGCTCGAACGTTTTGCGGCCTAAACGAACGTCACTGACTGCAGAAAATTTTGTGCGCTTTCTGTTGCTGTTGCTGCGGGAGAATAAAAAACGTCTCAACCAGTCTTTGTTCCTTCGGAAATGAAGTAATGTTTAAATTTTTATCTTCATAAATGCTTAGGTCTGAGAGTTAGCTCGTAGATAATTGTTCGTATCGGTAGGGGGGATTGGGGGGTTACAACATCCCCAATGAACCACAAATGACGTCATACTTCTTTTTTTGAATATTTATTTTAAAGTGTCGGCAGCGTGGCGCAGTGGTTTGGAGCGTCGTTTTTACGACGACCATAATCGCAAGGGTAATGGTTCAACTCCCAACCTAGTCTCGTTGTTGCGTTCTTGGATAAGATGCTTCACGATGATTATCTCTGCTTGGTGGAATTTGGCAAGCAGCAAATTAAAGAAGTCAGAAATAAATTCAATCGGAAAACTTGAAAACAAAGGCAACTCCTATGAGCGGGTCTGGATTCGCCCTACGCATAGCGACTCCGCCGCTTTCTCGTGATAGAAGGATAAAAATGAAGAAATCAATCGATCAAGTGCTAGATACTTTGTACTTGATAATTTGGTTTTGTAATTGGTAGGGTTGTTTTCTGAATCTTGTTCTTTGTCGTTATGCTGATTGCTTTTGAAGCAATGACGCAATTTTATTAGCAGAGTAATGCCGCTACTGTACACGCAATTGCCCTCAGCCCCTCAGACCTTCCGTAGAAAAAATGCTCAACGATTTCAAGCAAAAATGATCTAAGTACCGTAGCTCAAAAAAGAACTAAATCGCTAACATTTGAATGTCGTTTTACCATTTTCACCACAAAGCATTCCTTTGACTTCCTTACTACAATCATGCCTTAACTGCCTTCGGTATATTTAATAACATATCTCTTAAATTTGAAGCCATCTTTTGTTATTATACAACCAGGAGCGGATCCAGGAGAGATGTGGGGTAAACTGCGTATGCATTCTCCCACCAGCCATTTTCTACAATGTTTTGGATGAATAAAATTTTTTATATAATTTCGAACCTCTTCATAACGGTGTGCCTTAGTCGCCTTAAGCACGCATAATCGAAACTCTGCGAACAAAATGCACCATTGGTGAAGCACTCAAAGTTTGGGGCCAAAAATATGACAAACTTTCCCAAAAAATTGTTCAAAAAGCACTAAAATGGTCATTACAGTATGCAAAACCTTTAAAAATTTTCCGGGTAAGCATGCCCCCGGACCCCCTTAAAATCGTTTTTGGTACTTAAGTTGCTTACAATTAGCTCTGCGAAAAAATTCGCTCAAAAAGTGGCGAAAATTGGTGGCTCCTACCTGAAAACAATTTTTTGAATACGCCCCTGACATGAAGCATTTTCAAAAGGCTTATTTACACCCGTTTCCGCCTCTAAACATCTTTGCATTTAGTTAACATTCAGCCTGACTTAAAATTACACCCCCCCAACAAACCGTTCTGGATCCGCTCCTGTATACAACGTATAGTCAAATGTGACGTCATACTCAAACCCTCCCATTGCAAAATCCTGACTACGCTAGTGGTTCGTACCATTATGTTTTGATTTTTGTTTTCGATTGCTACATTGCCGTGTTATAAACGCATATGCAGTTGTGGTTTGCTATAGTAGAAAATCTTCGAACGGAGCAAGATTAAAAAAGCTGTCAGGCCGAGCTAGATGCTGGGAGCGCAGTCTTGCTCTCAGCCAGCCCACCATGGTATTATCAACAACCGCTCAATCGCGAGCCTAAGTGGTGATACAGTATTTAAGGCAAGATGACGAAGTGGGATGATAGCTGCTCCTTTGCGCCGATCTTAAAAAAGCTCCTGCTGTCTGATCTTGCTCCGAACAAAGAACGAGTTAGGAAATAATCCATAGATAACGAATTTGCTTGCGCTTTAGTTTATGATGAAACTTTCAGTTGCGGTTTATCATTACAAAATATTGTTTGCGCAATTTACGTTTGCACTTATCCGCTCCAAAACTTCAATTGCGAAATTTGCGACTGCGCTTTGCCTTATTAAAAATCTGCTTGCGGAATTTGCGGTTGCGCTTTCACAGTTAAAAAATCTGATTGCGCAATTTGCGTTTGTGCTTTTTAACTTTAAATGTTTGGTAGCAAAATTTGTGATTGTGTTCTTTTACTTCAAAAAATCATTCGCGGAATTTTCGTTGTGCTTAGTTAATTGTTTTTAAGTGCCCAGCTCTGGTGGTCGGCAACCTTTTTTCAACGCGGCCCAGATCATCTTTCAATAGTTATTGAAGGCCCACGCCCCACTACACTTAACAGCTCAGATGGCCGAGTGGTATAGAGCGTCTGAAGAGCATTTTCGATCTTTCCAATTGAGCATCAAGCCCTGTGAATGAGTGTGAAACCTATGATCTCAGCGACAAATTCTTTTGTTTCGATAATGAAAGCACTAATCTACCTAAAATTTCTTTCCTTCACTTATATTTTGAAGAACTTAAAGATTTCCTTGATTGTCTGCAATGTCCACCTTCCATAATCTTCCTATTTGAAACTCGCCTTAAAACCGAACCTCTCTACAATTTAGATATCCCGGGCTATACTTTCATTCACTTTCCCTCATCTACTTTATAGTAGCTGGTGGCGTTTGTGTATATTTTTCTAACCTTTTAAAGTTTTGCCAAGTAGATAGTTTGCGCTTCAACGTTGACAGATGTGAAGGCCTTTGGTTTGATGCGCGATTTCCTGGCCAACATAATAAATCCATGTTTCCCGTAATTCACCGTCACCTTTGGAGTAATTTAACTACGGCTTTAATTCAATCTTTAGATGAAACATTACAGAAATTAAACCGTAAAAGAGACTAGGTTGTAATTATGAGCGATTTTAACATTGATTTAAATTCGAAAAACAATTCCGTTGTTCGATCCGATTACCTGCACATGATTAAGAGTAAAGCATTTCCAAACTTAATTACCAAAACAACGCCCGTCACTGAGAACTCCCAAACAACAATTAACCGTTTACTCACTAACAATTTTAAGTCAATTATACTGTACGTCCTGGGGTTCTTCGTTAAAAGTTGGCGGATCATTTCTCTTATACTTTTGGTTTAATATCTCCACCAAAAACTAAGATTTGTCAATCAACAGTCACAAATACACTTAGAAATATTAAATCAATTGATGCTGATAAATTTTGTGATGGTTTGGAGTCATTTTTAACACCACTTATGTGCGACCTAAATTATTCTCCCCTAACTCCTCAATCGCTGAATCATAACTTTAACCGTTTAATAAAGACGATCTCAAACGTGATTGAAAGTCGCGCTCCCTTACAAACAGCATCTAGAAGGCAAAAGCGTCTGCAAATACGACCTTGGATAACATGAGGAACTTTTATTTCTGTTCCGGGAACGAAATTAGTTTGGCCAACCAAAATAATTTCTTTCGCTGCTGGGTGAGATTTTCATTAATGAACAAAGATTTAATTCCATAAACAGAAAATTTATTAAAATTCAAGTCACGAATCAACTTCCTCTTGGCGTAAATTTCATTTCGAATATCCCGATTTACAAATCTAGCAATAATGGGTGGTGGAGATGTTTTGGTTGAGTCATTGTCATGGTGGGTACGTCGTACTGGTAATCTATGAGAGGTTGAGATTTGATCTTTAGTTATTTCAACGCCGATGTGCTTAGCAACTTCAATAATATCCTCTCTTGTTAGTATCCTCTCTTTGTGTTCTGGTATTCCTGTGAATTCTAAATTTTGACGGCGTCCATATTACTCCAGTGCGTCAAGTTTTTCAGATTCTTTGGCCTCTTTTTTAGCAACTAGTTGAGAGTTAATTTGCAGACGCCTAATCTCACCTTCTTGTTGTTTATTAGTCAATAAAAGATGGTCATAGTCTTGCTTTAGGTCATCATATTGGCTGCAAATGAATTTTTGGCTGTCTTTTAATTCCACCAACTCCGCTTTCAATATGCTGATTTCTTGCATGTACTCTGACTTCCATGCTTTAACTGCATCATCAACTAATTTTTTTATATCAATTTGAATCTGATTTGCATTTTCCTTGGAATTGCTTGCTTATTTGCTTTGTCTTAGACCTGTCCTTTTCTCGTAGTGATGTACCAGTGCATAATCAATTAACAATTACAAACACGGATATTTACACCTGCCTTATTCACATAATTACAAACCTTATTCAAATAAAATCATAGTGTTGTTCATGCATTGTTAGATATTACCACCCACACTTATGATGCAATGCAAAACAATTCCTATACAACCTTACTTTTGATGGACCTACGTAAAGCGTTCGATACCATGTCTCATCATATTTTATTGCATAAATTATATCATTACGCTGTATGTGGTCTAGCTCATTCCCTAATTGAGCGTAATCTCGCATCGCGAGAACAATATGTTTCTATTAATAACCATCAATCTTGTTCTAAGTCCGTATCGGAGTTCCCAAAGGGTCTATCTTAAGTCCTCTTCTCTTTCTTATCTTCATCAATGACCATAGTAACGCCACATCCTCTTGCCTTCGCTCTTTGCTCATGATACTTGCTTAGTTGTAAGCAATTCATCTTTTATTGAACTTGAAAAAACTGTAATGCTGAAATGCAAAATCTACTTCACTGGTACAGTGCAAATGCTTAACAAATTAATCCTGATAAATCTGCAGTAATAACCCTCCCCCAAAGTTAAGATCTCTTCCAGTGTTGAATATTTATTATAACAACATATTGATAGAAACGTCCGTTTCCACAAAATACCTCGGTATAAGTTTAGACACCAAACTCGATTTTAAATTCTACATACCTTTAACTAATATCGAAGCCAAAATTTCTAGATCTGTTGGTATTTTAAGTAAACTTCGCTTCCTATTTCGTTTTTCCACCCTCCCGCTCTTATATTTCACACTCACACATCCTCATCTACCATTAAGCCTTCCACTCTGGGGTTGCACTTTCGGCTTTTAACTTACTTGAAAAAGTTACAGTCTTTACGAAACAACTACTGGAATGGTGACGTAGCCACACTAGTGGATTGCGTACCACAACGGTAAAATTCTTTAAGAAATATTTATCCGAAGGGATGAGTGATCCTGACAAGATCATTCGTCCTGGAAAATAAATGTATCTTACCTGAGGGCGGCTGATGAAGGCTAATAGCCAGAAACAGCGCTGGTCCCGCTCTACACTCATTACGAATCAAAGCAATTCGAATTTTCTTGAATACAGCTGTCGATCCTCCATCACGAAACGATACCACAATCTAGGGGTTCTCAAAATCAATGGCTTACACATTTATGAAGTCGCGAAGCTTATGCACCAGCACACCAACCAAAAACTCCCTCCATATTTCACTTCTATCTTTACTGACATTTCGAATTCGGACATACAGTCTCAAAATACTAGATCCAAAAACAATTTCTATCTTCCCAAATTTTCTACAACACGCTACCCAAAACCAATGAAGTTTTAAGGGCCAAAAATTTGGAACTCGCTGTCCTTACTAAATTAAGAAACCAACCGTATTCAAAATTTAAAAATAACCTTAAAAATATCTTCTGGAAAAATGTGTGAAGACAGTCATGAACCCATATGCGATGCACTTCATTCACTTTTTAGTTTTAACCAATAGTTGTTTTTGGCAACTTTCAATTTCGGGTGGCTGCTTGATTAAAAGATCTTAAACGGTCACTTAGCGGTCACCTTTTAAGTGTTTTTTCTTCTTGTTGTTTTTTCCTTGTTCACTTTGTGCGTGATGGTCGTACACACGAAAAAAATAAATAAAATACTACTACTACAGGTACTATAACTTCCTCAATTGGGAACGAGTAGCGAAAAGGTGCTTTGAACTCTAGCTTCATCAATTAAAAGTTTATTCTACCAAAAAAAGCAGGTAGGTTTTTTTTTTTAATTATCAAACTGCAGTCACCAAATGTAAACTGAACTGCAATACATTTACAAAACATAACTAAGTCAGCGAACTACAATATTTTGTTTACATGCTAACGCATACCGATATTTATGTTTACGACGTTAAGTACGTGAATCTAAACAAAGAAGCAAAAACGAGAAGCTACAATTATAAGAAAGCACTGAAACATGTGTTTCCGTAGATGAAATCATCAGTTGAAAAAATAGAACCCATATCAGCGGTATCAATCATCAGTTGAAAAAATAGAACCCAAAATAGAACCCATATCAGTGGTAAATGAATGCAAATCACTGTAATGCAAACGCATTTTTCTTCAAATTTTGGACTTGTCATGTGTATTGCACGAGGAATTTCGACTACTTTTAAATGGAATTGGCATTTTGGGGCTACTTACTGTTGTAAAAATATCCAGGCAACCCTAGTCATTACTACGCTGACGATGCCCAAGAAATTGAAACAGTGTTCATCATTTGAATATATTTTTAATACTTGCAATTTTGCGTATAGCAGGTGAAACCTCATTTCTTCAAAACCTACCGATGATACTTGCTTTGAAAGTGTTCATCTGTTCACGAAGGGTGTCCAATTCGCCTGAATAAACATGTTTTAAGAGAACCTCATGCAAGGGACTGGATAACTTTGCTTGGGATCACTTCTTACAACTACTTTGCTTGAATAAATTATTCAAGCAAACATTGATATTAACCACACGACTTATAAAATTACAAAGTTTTGTACATCGTAAAATTTTGTCACAAAATGAACAAGATCACAGTTATTCAAATCAATCTTGCTAGCGTTTTACCATCGAGACTTGAAATGAAGGTTTTATCCTGCTCCCGCAACGAGTTAATTTCTAAAATAAAATAACGATTAATTATTATCTCAAACTGATAAATATAGAGCCTGAACAAATTGATATCCAATCACCTATTTTTATTAGTTTGCAAAGAGAAACTAACAAACACAAAATATAACGGAACATAACGTCTTTAAAACAATGAAAAACCCTACACGCTGACTGCGAAAGACCTTTCGGTCATCGAGTCAAGCAGCCGCCATAACTTAACTGTTAAATGAGACGTTTCGGATTACAGTAGCCATTATAATTTTTTTTCAAAAAGATTCGATTTATTTTATTACCGATATGTATCAATTTTTTTGCTTTCTTGATCCCGATCCGGGGACGGGAAACTTTATTTCCCGGGATCCCGAGCCAATTTTCCCGTAAACGGGAAATTTACAAACAATAATGCAAATTGTTTAGTGGTGGGTATTTATAAAAGCAGAGAGAAAGAATGAGTAAACGATTGAAAAGTTTTAAATTTCCCGTCCCGAAGTTTCGAAAGGGAAACCCTAATTGACATGAATTAATGGCACCAGGCTCGACTTTTTTTGACAAGTATTTGTGCTCGCTGCACGCTTAGGTGCATGGACGCCAATATACCAATTATCAAATGAAAAATAACTGCCATAAAAGACGAAAAATAAAGCAACAACAACATCAAACGATACGTCACAGCCTCACAATCCACTCGTAATTTTGTGTGTAGGCTGTAATTTTTAACTTTGTGGTATTCGAGAATCAGTGTTTTTACTTGGTGACTCAACTTTTTCACACATTTTAATTTGCAAACCTAAAAACTAAGCTTATCGCAAAAGTGGAATCAATGTAAGCATTGATTGATTCCGCAACATTATCAAATTTAGGAACAATTTTACCTAGGGTCAATTTCATGTAATTTTTAGGCATGATGCAGTTTTTAGGTTTTGCTTTGAACTTCAAAAAATGATAATGCGAACAGCTAGCCGGCTGCTGACGACCCAACTCAATTAAATCGCTACCCTCTTTTGAGTTTCATCAAGGGGTTGAGAAGCATTGTTTTCTAGACTCCAAAGAATCTCGTACAATAGAGTGGATAACTTTGCTTCGGATCGCTTCTCACAACTCGTTTGTTTGAACAAATTTTAAGCCAGCTCTGATATTGACCAGAGGGCTGATAAAATTACCATAAAAATTGTAAAGCGTTAAATCTTGTCACAAAATGAACAAGATCACAGTTATTCAAATCAATCTTGCTAACGTTCTACCATTGAGACTTGAACTGACGGTTTCAATCTGTCGCTGCAACGAGATGATTTCCCCTAAAATAAAAAATAACAAATAATTTTCAACTAATGAATATAAAGCCTTAACAAATTGAAATCAATCGTCGTTTTTATTAGTGTGCAAAAAGAAACAAACAAACACAAAATAAAACAGAACATAATGTCTTTAAAACAAAAAAACACTATAAGCAGATTGCGAAGAAACTTATTCGGCAATCGAGTCAAGCAGCCACCCTAACGTAATCGACTAATCAGACGTTTTGGATTACAGCAGTCATCATCATTCTTATTCAAATAGATTCTATTTATCATCGGAATGTATGAATTTTTTTTTACTTGTCGGTGAAATCAAAAAACCGGAAACTTTGAATAACTTTTTGGCCGAAGCTTCGGCATGAACGTGGTAACAAAGCCGAATAGTTTTTTGGTGGTGAATGGCATTAGCAAGACGACTGATAAAATTACAAAAAACTGTATATCTGTGACTTGGACCAGCAGCCTACCTATCACAAGGTAGGATACTTAGTCGGTTACATTTTGAAAAAAAAATTGAAGAGCACTGTACGGTTCTTGATCACCTTTTCGAGGGCACGCCACTTTGAATAACATTACCAAATTAGTTTGATCTTATTCTGGAACGTTTGAAACTGTAATTTTCGGTTTAGTACGAAAAATTTTCAACTTTTTCCATTTTATTTTTTTTGCCATAGCGTCTGTAAGAGAACAAAAGTTGAGGACCCCTACTCTACTAGGCTGCAATACAAAGACTACTATCATCCCAATTTTTTTTTAATTACCCTAAACCAAAACACAAATATTCTGATCTAAATTTCTTTCGTTCGTGTAGTTGACGTTTTATATCATGTTCCTAAAAACTTTTTGGCACTCAGCGCGACTCAAAATTTTAATGACGCTACAACACGGACAATCCATCGATGATAAAAACATTTAACCTACATGTAGAGATGTTTTCAACTTTTTTTATGAACGCAAAGATGGCGAATTTATTTTAACTAAGCAATAACAATGTTTCATTGCTCTTTGAGCTGAAGGTAGAAAACGCGTTTCTGCTTAGTTCTAATCACTTTAAAAAAACAAAGAATATTTCATTTTCTTCCAAAAGATTTTAAAAATATCACATAGGCATAGTGATGGCATAAAAATTTCGATTTATAACAAACAAATTCGTAACTAACCAGATGTTCGGTCCTGCACCTTCATGTTCATCTGTGCGTTGTTGTTCTAAACGCAATACAACTGTTTTAGAGCGTATCATATCAGCCGAAAGTTTTTTAATGGGCTATGGTGCATATAGTCCACTTCATTAGATTGCCATCTTAACCTGAAGGGTAAGTTTAAGGTTTCAATAACCTTTAGAGTAAGGCTTCAATGACACTTAGAGTAGTGTTCCATTACTGATATCAGGGTAACACATGGTGGTGAGGTCGTAGCAGAGAAACACACTATCGAAGAAACATAGCAAACCTACGCTGTAGCTAAATGAAAAGTAGTATGAAAATTATTCTTACTCCATGGGACGTCGCACAGGATAGAAAAGTTGCGTTTGCGTTTGAAGCAGAGGCAATAGTTTGAAAATAAGTTACAGTCTCCCCACAAGCTGACCGTTACCGTCAACCCAACATCGCAGCCGTTAAGCGTTTGAGGAGGCAGGCGGGGAGCAGCTCAAAGAAAATGTACTCGAATTGGACCGAATCCCGGCATCTAGCCATCGGGAACTGAAATTTTGAATAATTTTTTGGCGTGACCAAGTCAACGCTTCGTCATTAAAAGGAACTTGTTTGAAAGGCCCGGAAGTATTGCCTTGATATTGTGGTAATTTCAAAAACAAACCTGGTAGGGCTCCCCCTGACCCCCCACTTTTTTTCAGGGGGTGCTGGGGGCCCTAATTTAGGCGTTTATTTCAACAATATTGCTTCTGCATGAATGTATTTGAAACTTAATAGGCCTACAATCAAAATTAAAACCCGGAAAAGAGCCTAAATCCAGAGACGTTTTCTTTCAAACTTTGTTTGTGGGGTGGGGAAACAGAAACTAGAAGCAAGAACCGTGGGTCTAAAGCCCACCTAAATTGGACATCTCATGTAGACAGGCTAAATATGAATTGTAGGCATAGGGCCGGATTCAAGTATAGGCTAAGCAGGCTGAAACCTAAGGTCTCGCACAAAATGAGGGGCCTCATCACGAACAATGAGGACTTTTTTTTCTTCACCGATACGTTCAATGGAAAACAGAATATCTGAGGAGGTGCATACCTTTTTCTTGCTCTTCATTATACCAATATTTTCAGTGAAAACGGACATCTGAGGACGTAAAAACCTTTTTTTCCTCTTCCAATCAGTGTAATCAAATAGCCTAAGGCCTTTCATCTTTAAAATCCGGCCCTCAGGAGCATATTTAGGAGCAGGGCCATTGTGCCATGCTCCCTTTTTGACTCTGCCTTTTAGCAAACAAGAACAATGCTAATGGTGCCAAGTGACTAAAATATGCCAGATTCTTTTGGTGGTGTCTGCAGCTTATGGCCAGGGGCAAATCCAGAGGGTAGCATCCTCCCATTAGCCTTTTTCAAAAATGTTTTTGATGGATACAATTTTTTTATAATTTCGAACCTCTTTGATAGCTATAAGCCTAAAGCACGCATAATTATAAATGTGCGAGCAAAAGGCATCACATTTGGCGAAGCACTTAGAATTTGGGTCAAAAAATTTAAACACAATTTGCCTGAAAATTATTTAAAAAGCACTAAAAAAGCCATTACGGCATGTAAATTTTCAAAAATTTTCCGAGGAAGCATGCCCCCGGACCCCCTAGAACTCTTACTTGTTTCTTAATCAGCTTTAAATCAATTTTGACGAAAAAATACGCTTGGAATAATGTGGAAATTATGCCCTTCCCCGTTTAAAATTTCTCGCTACGCCACTGCCGGCCCTGGTTGTAGATGAAAAAATTTGATCCATTGGTTTTGGGCCCCTCACTTTAGAAATGCTTACGCTATTGCTGACGTTACCTGTAATGGTACCGTACTCAAAAAGTACCTCGATTCTGCCCGACTCTGCCAGTGATACACTGACTAAATTGGTTTTAAGTTATCGGTACTAGCCTCTCTCCAACAGAATTTTAAGTGACGTCGCAAACCGAAGCGATAAAACAAAAGATGCATCCAGCTGTGCCACGTGATACCAAAGTGATAAAACAAAACAGCGTATGCATCGACCTTACTGCTGTGCCACGTGATAAGAATGTGAAAACATTCATCCGCTGCGTCACTATTTTGTACTACGCAGAGACAGGCCGGAATCTACAGCTAAGTTATGAATGATGTTTGCGGAATTGCACCAGTTTTAAAAGTCTGAAAGCTACAACGATATATGTCTACTATACGAAATACGCAACACTTGAGGCAAAATGTAAATTTAACAGCTCCGATGACCGAGTGGTAAGATCGTCCGCCTCCGGAACTGTATAGTCGGGTTTGATTTCAAGTCGAGTCAAACCAATAACCTTACCATCAATGTTCTCAGCTTGACGCTCAGCGTTAAAGAAACAATATGAAGAACAAGCCGGCAAATTCACATGTTGTGCCGTTGGGAAAGGCACTTAGCGGGGTATCCCAAGCAAGCTCAATAGCTCATTATTGCGCTTTGATCGCTTTCTCGTGATAGAAGGATAAATATGCTACTAAATACCAAAGAAATACAAAATTTGTATACTCCCTGCGACTCCTGAAGCTTATTACTCGACCCCTCACAGGGTCGTGACTCTCAGTTTGGGAAGTTCTGGAATAAATACTATCTTTAGAAGTCAAAATACTACTGAGAACCGCCTAAACATTTTGACGTGGGTACCACTTAGCGGGATTCCTCCATCTTGGTGTGGTAGACAGATGGCTGGCAACTCCTGAGCGAGCTCGTATAGCGCATTGATCGCTTTCTCGTGATAGGAGGATAAATATGCAACTAACTAACAGTTTATTTATCTGCAATACATGGAGAGAAGTGTGCCTGTCCCTTGGTGTGGTTCAATTTAAACTATAACTTCGAAGAAAGAATTCAGAAAATTCGATAACAGAGGGTCAAATTCGTATAAGAGCCTAAGACCTGTCAGCAGAGCTGAGAAAATTGACTAAATGGAATAAATGTTAATCGTCTTGATTTGAATCCATAACATGCACCTGTGATGAATTCAGTTATTTAACTTGACTTAATGAAATCCAACGTCAAATAAGTTTTAGGCAGATTTATGAACATCGTTGGAAAGTTATGGATTACCATTAAGGTTTGCTCGCTACTGCAAGCTATTTACTATGACTTATTGTGATAGCCATGAAACAAGCTTGCACGTAACAGTTTTGAGAAGGCCACTTGCCCTGCCCAGGTTTTGAAGATTGTTTAGCATTCAACCGATAAGTTTCTCCAAAAACAATTTTTGCAGCTTTCTCCTGAAACATCCATGTAAAATGAAATGTTTTAGGAAATTCAGCTTCGCTTGCATTGTTTTCTACTACTTTAAATTTCTATCCAACGAATAATGTGTTGCTGCAGTTATCTGGGTTGCTCCACGCTAGCAGGCTAGAATACTAAGAATATTGAATATAAGTTTAGACGTATTAATTACATAAAAATAACAAGACTTACTGTTGTTATTTCCAGGACGGCACCGAAAGCCATCCAGGTCGCTGCAAATAATATAGCTATGATCCAAAATTTCCTTGTGGCAATCGTTTGATCTCTTTCTGAAAGATGCAAAAAACTTTTTGTAAAAGCGAGCGCATTAACATGTATAGAATACGGTTACATTTGAATAAAGGAGCTATAACTGATGTTTTACTTCGTTTGCATATTCAAATTTTGTTTAAACAGTTTTTGCAATGAAACACTGGCGTTAATTGACTCTATGCACGACCAGCATCAAATGACTGCATGAGAGCAATAGCTTGCCAATTTTAGGTGTGATTTCCCAAGTACGATAAGAGTCACTGAGCCAATGTGAATTCAATGTCGGTCCAGCAGCAATGGGTCTGAGCAGTGCTAGTCTTTGCAAAACCTGCTACTCAAAAGTTTAAGAACTATACAAACAATTTTTCCTGTGATCGGAAAAACTGTTGAAAATAAAAAACATCGCAATTTTAATCGTTGTAGAGTAAAAGCTAGTAACGCTTTCTTAATTTTAACGGATTTCATTCATTTTAAATATTTGTCGTCGTTTGGCCTAGCTTTCACTCCCGATCAAGCGCAAACTACTATGAGGCCGATGGTATACCCTTTAACCATTTTAGGTATTGTATATTACGAAAACGATCTTTTACTGTGCTGATTGATGATGCAGGGTCTGAGCATAAATTTCCAGAATGTAATATTCCCCAACGCTTAGTTCTTGCTCCACTGCTATTTACCATGCATTTAAAACTTGTAGGAAAAATCATAAAGCAAGCTGGGTTTTTCTATCAGCGTTATGCTGATGATGTTCAATGTTATATGTCCGTGGACTGTAACTCTAACCAATTTCCTTCCACTCTAAGCAATTGCTGAAACAAAATAGCCGAATGGATGGAACATAATAAGTTACATCTAAACCATGATAAAACTTAGCTCATGATATTTGGGACTCGTTCTCCAAATACAACTGTTTACAATGCCATGATAGATATTAATTTTGCTGATAATATTGTGACACCGAGTACTGTAATGACAAATCTTAGAGTTATATTTGACAATGGTTTGTCATTTGAAAGTCAAGTTAATAATGTTGTATATTGTTAAAAAATGTGTTTATCATTTACGAAATATTGGTCGCATTCGGCATCACATTGGTTCTAAAACCAGTGAAACTTTGGTGCAGGGCGTGATTAATTCATTATGTCACAAATCGACTATTGTAATCGTCTATAATGCTAATTCTGCCACTTTATTTAATTAATCGATTGCAAAAAATTCAGATAATTGCAGCAAGAATAATTTCTCGAACCCGTAAATTTGATCATATCACTCCGGTTATGCAAACCTTACATTGGTTGCCAAAGCAATATAGATTTATGTTTGAAATTCTCTTAATATTTATTTCAATTAATGGTATAGCGCCTTCTCATACGAGTATTTGTGATTTAATTCAGTTGCGTAAACTTAAAACTAGTTTGCGCTTAAATAGTATAGACTAAGCTCGACAAATTGAAAGGATTGTGCTGTGCATTTTTTCATAAAAGCAACAAATTTTTAGAAAAGTGGACGCAGGGTATAAAGTATATTTTTAGATGTGAGGCCATCTCAATTTTGACTCCTGAAGGCCAGGAGGGGATAAAAATTAATTTCACTCAGCGACACCTAGTGGTCAAACAGAAACATGCTGTTTTTCGCCTTTTTTTTGTTAGATTTCATTGCTTTAGCCAATCGCATGGCTTGATCGGAAAAGGTTTATGCTCACATGTTTATTTACAAGCCATCAGTAATGACGTCATCAAAGCGTAGTGAATTGCATTTACATTTAGTTAGGATTTGGCAGCAATTTTACTCTAAATAAATAGATATCAACCGTCAAACTAATTACACTTCGATACTTTCCTAACAGAATAAATTTTGACCAGAATTTCTGGGGGGGGGGGCTGCAGTCCCCTTAGACGAGCCGCCGCTGTATCCTACCGAATTAACGAACAGATACACGATTAAGAACAGTATATATAAGAACAGATACACGTATTAAAAATTTGAATCACCAGGTTTGCAGGGTAAGAGCGTGTGAGTGCTCTCGATCTCAGTTTGACACTTGCCAGATTCATTTTTTTAAAAAACGTTTGCATACACAATGTTACTTGGCAAAAACTAGAGAACTTTTAACCTTTTACGAATTCATAAGTCAAATCCACACAAACACCGTTATCCTAACACTTGATAAAATTCAAATTTTTACCTCCATCACTCGAAGAGGATGAGGGGTTTTCATCTAATAATCCATCCTGATGTTCGTCGTCTGGCAATGCTTTGAAAACGTTTCTACCTTGCACGATAGCATCTTGACCATAATTGCTGATCAAATCTAAATGCAATTTTTATCATATATTCACTCAAAGTTAAAGCTGAAATTGGGCTTAACCGGTTCAGCTGTATTTTGTTATTGCTATTTCTTCTTCAGTCGAGTGATTGAGGTTTTTTAATGGATTAGTGAATATATCAGTTTGTGTGCTTTTGACTAGATTAAGAAGACTTCTGAATCTAATTCAGGTCATTTGCCTCCTTATAAAGAACAACAAATATTTGATATTTTGCGCACCTAAAATTCACTGTTGAAAATCTGATTAAAATGGCAATACTATACTTGTTTAGCAGCTGCTGATTTCTTACAAAATGAGGCAGTGAAATACAAAACTCAAAATCAAGCTAGAGCTTTTTATGACCTCACAGAAACTTGGTCTTCCAGCAAAAAATACGTTGTATGATGCGATAGTTAGTACGCATTCAAAAAGTTACTCACGTTCGATCAAGCAGAGATAACCGTTAACACTGTGTCCCATAGGCAGTGATGGGCACGATAAACCTTTCTGTGCTAAAGCGATAACAATACAATAATGAACAAAAGTTTAAGACCACTTGAAATTATTACGAGTTTCTAAGCACAAGGCAGTATAACATTTTATTTACATTTTGAAAATTGTTTTATTTTGCACCCAATTAATCATGAAAGACAGTGCGTCACAGTTTAAATAAGGATATGCAGAAAAATAATCCCCTTCTCAATATCTTATGCGGCTTCCTCTGTTTTTGATCACAGCTTTCATTCTTCTTGGCATATTTTTTGATCAAACTTTGGCAGTATTCCTTGGATATTTTTTCACTCAGACTTCCTTTATCGCTTTTACCAACTTTGCGCCACTTGATAGTTGCTCTTCCAACACTTGATTTTTCATGTTGGTCCACAAATTGTCGATGGGATTTGAATCCGGACTGTTTGCTGCCCCTCGAAGAGGCCGATGTTATTGCTATCCAGCAAATTTTTTGCGACTTTGGAACTGTGGCAAGGGGTGCCATCCTGCATAAATATTTGACAATTGTGAACCTGCAGGTGAAGTTTTAGCTTCTTTGAAAGCATTTGCACGTATTTTAGCTCATTCATAGTCGTTTCTGGAGGCAGGAAACTGAGAGCAGCGACGTCATTTCTGGACATAGCCCCCCAAATCATCTGATTAAAAGGCTTGCTCCACTGTTGGTATGGTGCATTTCTCATCAAAACGTTTTCCAGTTGGTCTACGGACGTGCCTCTTACGAACCACGAACTGTTAAACGGTGATTCGTCTGAAAAAAGCACTTTTACCCATTGCTCGGCGGTCCAATGTTGATGATTGTTAGCAAGCTCTTAACCATAGGCGCGGGAAGTGGGGTGCCAGGGGGGGCTCAAGCCCCCCCTGAACTTTTTTTAGCCCCCCCTGAACCATTTGAGCCCCCCTGACAATTAAAAAAATTATGCACTGAGTGCGACGTGATTAATGCTCGCAACGTACATACGTAATGAAGCAAATATTTTTTAAAGTGCTTTTAACCAACGAAGAATCACTATTCTTTTAAAAATCAGTCAGTTATTATTCACTTGGTCAACGTAAAATTTGGTAAAATTTTCAATGCTTGAAGTTCATTTTTAACCGTGTTTTATATCAGCGTTTGCAAACCTTTACAGCAGTCATGGACGATGGCCCAGTAAAAGTATAATGGCTGTCAATTCTTGTAGCTGCCAAACACTTTACGCCAAACTACTCTGAATGCTCGAATGAAAGTCGCTACTGATCATGGGAATTACGTAAATCGTAAACGAAAATGCGGTGAAGTGCAAAAAAACGGTCCTCAATCCTTCAGATGTTCCGAATTCCACCAAAATTTTTGTGAAAAGCTAAAAAAAAGGTCTTCACGGCCCGGACGCGTTACATGAACTGGAAATGTTGGTGGCCAACCTGATTTGTGTACATGCCAAATTGACCCGCGATCGACAGCCAAGCATCCAAAGATCGACCGGTACATCGCGATCGACTGGTTGGGCACCCCTAATTAAGCTTATATGAGCTGGTGCAAGTTCTCTTCTGGTTGAGTTTTTTAATGGTTTTGAATTTTTTCTACCAACCCAATGAAGCGGCTAAATCACTACTAAACTGGCACCGATGATCAGTAGGCTACTCGATTTGAGGGGGATGCCATCCCCCCTGAAAACAACACCATCCCCCCCATAAAACATTTTAGCGTAAACCATTCCCTTACAACTATAATGACCATCTCTTTTTAGGTCTGCATGAAAAGTTGTAGCCTACCACCCCCCATAAGTGTTTTCACAACTCGAGCACTGCCGATGATTGTTACTAAAATTGAGCTAGTACGCCTACCTAAATACCTATATCTACACATCTCATTATGTTAAAAAATGGTTCAGTGCTTTATTTTGATTGTGTGTTTTTTGTTATTTTTAAACCTCAATGGGGCATTGTTTGTTGCATGTAACTCTGATCAGCAAAGCAAAAGTTAGATCGGGCAAATTTTGTTTGCCTACTTTTTGGTTTTGTGATTGAGGTATTTGCATTTTACAAATACATGAGTAGTAATTCGAGCATGGTTAGAAAAGCCTAATGGTAGTAAGCAATCTTGTTTTCCATGATAAAAGATTATCCTGAAAAAATTCCGGTCACTTGAGCGGCATGCAATTGATGTCTATCAAAATAGGTCTGCTGAGTGTCCTGCTCTTAAAAACGTGCGTTCGAAAAAAGGGGGGTCTGGGGGGCTTCGCCCCCCAGACGTTGACACGATCTTACTATTTTGAGCCCCCCTGTCTAAAAAACGTTCCCGCGCCACTGCTCTTAACCCTTGACTCTCATAGCCGCAGTGAGGCTTGTTTTTTTCGCCGGTTTGTATGACTTCAGATTAAATTCTTTGGATAAACGCCTGGAAACGGTTATATGACTAATTCCACTACCTCTGCGCACCAACATGGTCCTAATTTTCTTTATAGAACCCATGGATGACCTTACAACTATTCTCCTCATCACGTTATCTTCTCGTGCGGTGGTGACATACAGTCTTCCATTCTTGTCGAATCGGCAGAGGAGCCATCCTGTTGATACTTTGCCATCGCGGTTTTGATGCACCTCATTTGAGCAGATATTTGCCTTTTAGATTGATTTCGGCCGGGTAAGGCAACTATCTGGGTCTTCTGAACCTCGCTTGGAGACTTTTTCTTGTCCATATCAAGCATCAAAAATATCAATAAATAGCATAAAAATCTAGCAGAAAATGTGCACAGAATAAGAATAGGCACCAAATGAAGCACAACGAAGAAAACAAACTTATAACGTAACAACAAAATATGTCTGATGCAATTACACGTTAAATGTTGAAAATCGTCGCTTTTGCATAGTGGTCTTAAACTTTTGTTCATGACTGTAGTCGATAATATCCAAAAAGCCCTGGGCGAGGCTAATCGATAAATCTCAATTTCATAAAGCGATATCAGCAATCGATAAATCATCGCCAATAAATTTTTTCGATAAATGTGGCGGTAAATTTTAAATGTGTTTGACGAATTTTTTTTTGTAAGTCAAATTGCAAAAAAAAAGCAGTTCACGGACTCTGCCGCGGCATTAAATAAAACAAAAAGATAATTTTTTAATAATATTAAGGCTTAATGGACACTGTGAATTTTTATATAGCGCCAACTCACCAACTTTGAATACTGAGTGCCTAAAGAATCGCTTATCGCGATAATTTATCGGCTATAACAAAATATATTGCAAAAGCGATATCGGTAGGCTAATCGATAAACTAAAACTATTTTGAGCGATAACGATAATCGGTAGTAAATTATCGCCGATAAATGATCTCGATAAATTCTCATCTCTGCCCATAGGATAGTTTAAAGCACGGGTGTGCAAACTTTTTTGAAACCGGGCCAAATAGCAACAAGTGCAATATTCTGCGGACCGCACCTTAAGTATCTTCATAACAGAGCTGGATGTCTCGAGACGTGTCTAGATGTCTCGAGACACGAGTCTCGACACGAGACGAGACACGACACGAATCTCGACACGAGACAGGAGTCTCGAGACGTGTCTCGAGACTGTCACGTTTTTGAGTGTCTCGGTTTCGTCTCGGTCTCACTATGCCTCGCTTCGGTCTCAAACCTTGAAAGTCTCGGAAAATGGTCATGTCTCAATCAAGACATGAAAAAATTTTGGATTTGAAACAGCATTCAGGTCTTTGATACGGAAGCAACAGTGGTACTTACCCGATGTATTCAAAGTAAAACATTGTGCGTGATTTCGCACTTTGCAAAAACAGTTGGCCACATTTTGTTTAGACCATTTTGTTTTGTTGTTTAGGCCCGCAGAATTGCAGGCTTTTGCTTTCTTTTTGTGAACAGCATAAATGAAAACTGGTCTATTTCAGCCACTAAGCACATGCATTCGATGGTAATCTGCTCTAGACCAGGGATGTCTAACCTTTTAATTTATTAGGGACCCATTGCAAAATTAAATATTTGACTGGGCCGCAAAGTGACCAGAATTCCAATATTTCATATTATAGTTTTAAGAAAAAGAAATTAACCATTGATAGGTAGGCCTTGTACTGAGCCGTATTTTGCTGAAAATGCATCTTTTTTAACAACACAGAAAATTTTTGATAACACAACACAGAAAATTCTTTTTTAACAACACAGCATCTTTTTTACAAGACAGAGAAAATTAAATATAATTATTTAATGTAATAATTAATCCAATAATGTTAATTTAGTTTTAACTTTCAACAATATGGCCTTCACTCAAAGACATAACGACCGCTAGCCACGTCTAAAAAATTAATAAATTTTTTATGGGCAAACGGTGTGTAAAATCAAAAGTAACGTGTCATATATCATAAAATTAATATTTCTACAAATTTATTCCCTATGAAAGATACTATTCTCGTCTGGTTTACAACAGCTATCAAAAGATTATTCAAAGTAGTCCAGGCCCAGAAAAAGCCTCAAATCGAAAAAAGTGCAGGGATTACAGTTGCAGGAAATTTGGTTACCGATATGGGAAGTGCTTCCAGATTTAAGCTAGCTCTTTTTATAAGAAAGTGCTTAACCAGATAGATCTTCAAAAATGCATGGTGTCACAATGACTTTATAATGTTTATGTTTATTAATTTATTATTTATCAAATATAAAGTATCTTGATAAAATTTCATGAACACTCTCGTGCTCAATACTTGATAAACTTGCTAAAAAATTGTTTTCACAGAGGATCTATTCTAGACCAACATAGCCTACCAATGACTTTTTGTTTAAAGTTTTCTTGACATCTTTTTCGTAAGATTAGAAAAGAATATTGGGCCGTGTAATCGTCTGCGAGAGGTATTGCTTGCCTCGCAAGCTACAAGGACTTAAACTTCTGTGATAATAAGCTGTTTCGTTGTTATTATGGTGAACTCGTTAAATCATTAATTGTAATCGTTAAAAGGATATGACCAATAGCACATTTATAGCGGAGAAGTGTAGGATTGAAGAATTCTCTTTGACTCACATATCCTTCTTCGTATCATCTGGCTGGATCCTTTAACTGTACATGCAGTTCGATAAACGTACCGGAATATTGATGTTTAAACCACCGATAAGCGCTGACGTTCACTGCGTTTTCTGGGCTGCATGCGCAGACACAGTGCCTGCCTTGTCCCCCGCTTTTTCACGGGCGAACGCGTTGGGCACAGAGGTTTTTTTGCAGGTTTTGGTAACTGGTATAGTTACAAACCGTAAACAAAAATGTCCTTCTCAGATTACCGGAAAAATAATCTATTCTTTTCGATTGTTTACAGGGAATCTGTGACGTCGTAATTCAGCATGTACTAATTCCTTGAAGGTTTTATTTCAAATGTTCTACCTTGAGCAGAACGAGTATGAGTAGAGGCTTATATTTGGGGTGTGTAGTTCTTTTGAAGGTTAGAATTTTTTTTCAGGAAGGTTGCTATGCTGCACCGATGAGACCATAATAAGGTTGAAACGCGTCTGCAGCTGCAAATGAGTGGGTTGCCATGGGAGCTTCTAGTGATGTGGGCTAGTTAGGCTACCGGTAACTTAGTTGTGGGTTAGTAGTTATAGGCTCTTTCATTGGGTATCGTTGTTTGGGGCCAGTCGCCAGCTAAAAATACGGCACAACCTAGAAAAGAGATAAGTCGAGATGCCCAGGCAAAGCAATGCAAAAACAGAGTCTTTACAGTCTGGAATGAGTTTAGCCTGGATTGGCTGTGCGTAGCAAGGCTGACGAGACTTTTGCTTTAGTCGAAATATTTACATAAATTTCTTCACTGCTATGACTTAAGCATCGTTCAATAAATAGCAATTCAAATTTTTTTCCTAGTTTAGTTATCTAAACATTGAATAGTCCTGCTGATGCCTTCTGGAAGTGTGTCGCTTAATTAGGTTATTAAGTGGCGAAAACGCCGTACCGACCTCTTTCAATTCCAGCTTCAATCAAAACTGGAGAAGACACACAAGTGTAGGCTACTGTAAAATTACAAACAAATAAATTTTTACCAACTTTTACAACCTTCCCGAAAGCTCTGTGGTCCACCTCAAAGTGCTTCTGCGGCCCATTAGTGAGACAGGCCCACCGGTTAAGAACCCATTTTACCTCGAATTTGTGCAGTAACATCGAAATCAAAAATTGTTTGTCCTCTTCCAAAAAAATGCTGCGCTGGCATTAAAGCATAATACCTAGGGCGATTTTTTGTCAGTAAAAAAAACTTGCAAATGTGACTTTATTTTTGCAAAAATGTAACCAAAATGTGACTTCAATCAAAAACACTACAGAAAACAAAAAACGCAACTGCGGTTTATGCTAAAAAACAATAAAATAGCCTTATTAGGTGCTCAAATTATGGTGCACGCACATGCTGTATAGTACTTAACATTCTTTATTTAGAAAGTTTCAGAGCTGGAACGAGGACCTAACCTACCGAGACCGAAACGAGAGATCATAGCTTCGAGACCGAAACATCATAGCTTCGAGACTGAGACGAGACTTTAAAGTTACGAGACACCAGACTTCAATAGTCAAAACTTAAGAAAATATATAAACAATAGTAATACACTGGAATATAGGCTCTACTAAGCCAAGTTATTGAAATAACTTTATAGCAAAATGACATTAGGAAAAACAATTCTAGCAAACGAAGCCGTCGCGGTTTTGAGCTGATGCAGCCTATTATAAATGTGCTATTGGTCATATCTAGAGCCCGCTAAAGTCAATAAAGTCAAAATTTTTTCAGGACCTTGTTACATGATCAAATGTGTACTAACGTTCGTTTCAGGTGTTCAGGAGTCTGTTTTGGTAGATTTTATAAGTCAAAATAAAATCAAAATTTTGCACAAAGTCAAAATTGTCTTTATCAAAAATTTCCTTACAAAAACGAACAAATTTATATTTTCTAAATATTTTTTTGAATTTTTGAGCTGCTATTAAAATCTTATGCGCAGTTTTACTTGATTTTTAACTTTTGAAATAGTTGCAATATTTGCCCTATCGTCACAATACTGCGTGTTGTAATTGAGAAGGAAATAGCACTTATTATGCATGAAACGTCATTGTTGATGCATAAATACATAATTGTTAGACAATTAATCTAATCCCATAAAAGCCTTGCGCTCTTTACACGTGATCTTTTAAGTTGTAGCTTGCAAAGCAAGGAATGCCAAAACAAGCCAAATCTTCTATAGCGAAAGTTAGGCAAACTTGCCAGGAATATCCGGATGAGTTTTCGGCAACTCCTGCCGACGACTTGCGATGCAACCTTTGCGACGTGTTAGTCAAATGCGACAAAAAGTTGTTTGTGGAAAGCCACCGAAAAAGTAAGCAACATCAAGGAAAATTGGAGACGAAGAGCAAATCTCAAAGTAAGCAAACCTTTTTACATTTCGATCAAGTAAACTTCAAGGAACAGGTTGTTTCTTCATTCTTAGCTGCAAATATTCCACTTTATAAACTGAACCATTCTTCTTTAAACTCTCTGTTTGCTGGAATGGGAAAAGTATTGCCTTCGGAGACTGCAGCCCGGGCATGTGTTGCTAAATTGGCATCCCAAAAAGAGGAACAAATTCAAGAATTACTTCGCGACAAAAAATTGTTTTGATTGTGGATGAAGCAGAGGTTGCTAAACAAAAGTATATTTGTGTGCTCGTGGGCAGCTTAGATGCTCCAAATCAGACATTCCTCGTTAATTGCCATCCATTTGACAGTGGTCGCAATGTTAATAGCAGTATTATTCTGCACACTGTGGATGACATATTGCGACAACTTGAAATAAAACGCGAGAATTTTTCATTGTTCTTGACTGATGCTGCTCGGTACATGTCTTCGGCTGGAAAGACATTAAAGGAATTATACCCTTCTTTGATGCATGTCACCTGCGTTGCGCACTTACTACATAACTGCGCTACGCGTGTGCGTGCTCATTTTAAAAATATTGATGAAGTAATTGCAACGATCAAGGCAGCAACAATCAAAAACAAAGATCGCAAGAAAGATTTTCATGATGCTGGTCTGCCATCTTCTCCTGACCATGTAATTGCAAGATGGGCAACTTGGCTTAGAGCTGCCATATATTATTGTGAGAACCTTCCAGCTGTTCATACCATTGTCAACAATTGAACAAGTGCAGGCCTCTTAGTCAGCAGAGCAAAAAACGCTATCAATGTGGAAGGTTTGGTGTCGGACTTGGTTAAAATAAATTAATACCGGACTCTAGCAGCCAACGTAGAGTTCTTAGAAGGAAGTGCCTGCACAATAACCAAAGCATACGGACTGCTGAAGAATATACAATTCGATGATGATCCTTGCGTAATTAACGACTACATTAACAAATGACTATCCAACTCTGATTTAGAAACAGTAATAAACTGTACCAACTTGACAATTGACCCAACAAGCTACGCACTATTGCAAAAAGCCCAGCCAACCTCTGCTGCTGTTGAGATGTCGTTTTCTATGCTCAATAAATTACAGAGAAAAGACAGAAATTTTGATGTTAAGAACGTAAAAAATTATATGATGCTGTATTACAATAAAACGTCCTTGTAATTATACCGCGTGGCTTTCGTTAAAAAAAATCATAGACATACTGTTAGTGTACAGTACAGTTGCGATAGCAACGCAATTTTTGTATTACACACTAATTGATACCGGTACACACAATGGCTCGTTATCCTAGGTTTGAACGTCATGCGTCGCTTTGTTGCATTAGCTTCAACACTGAGTAATAATGAGAAAATGTTCGAAGTAGGCTACCATTTTCTTTAAAAACTTATGCAAGTTGCAAATTATAAAACATATTTAATTAATATAGTGCCACAAGACATAAATAATACGCGGAAGCGGTTAAGTCAAAATAAAGTCAAAGTTTTACTAAAATAAAGTTAAAAATATAATTTTTTAGATCAAAAAAAAATGGCCCTAGTCATATCCTTTTAACGATTACAATTAATGATCTAACGAGTTCACCATAATAACAACGAAACAGCTTATTATCACAGAAGTTTAAGTCCTTGTAGCTTGCGAGGCAAGCAATACCTCTCGCAGACGATTACACGGCCCAATATTCTTTTTTAATCTTACGAAAAAGATGTCAAGAAAACTTTAAACAAAAAGTCATTGGTAGGCTATGTTGGTCTAGACTAGATCCTCTGTGAAAACAATTTTTTAGCAAGTTTATCAAGTATTGAGCACGAGAGTGTTCATGAAATTTTATCAAGATACTTTATATTTGATAAATAATAAATTAATAAACATAAACATTATAAAGTCATTGTGACACCATGCATTTTTGAAGATCTATCTGGTTAAGCACTTTCTTATAAAAAGAGCTAGCTTAAATCTGGAAGCACTTCCCATGTCGGTAACCAAATTTCCTGCAATTGTAATCCCTGCACTTTTTTCGATTTGAGGCTTTTTCTGGGCCTGGACTACTTTGAATAATCTTTTGATAGCTGTTGTAAACCAGACGAGAATAGTATCTTTCATAGGGAATAAATTTGTAGAAATATTAATTTTATGATATATGACACGTTACTTTTGATTTTACACACCGTTTGCCCATAAAAAATTTATTAATTTTTTAGACGTGCACTGTAAAAAATTTTGGGTAATCGCATTGCCCAATTTTGGGCAAATGTATGCATTACCCAAAAAAAACGGTCAAAAACCCAATTTTTTTTGGGTATGATAAGCAAAAACCCAAAGTCGATTTTGGGTTCTGCATAACCCAAAGCACATCACCCAAGTAAATTGGGTGAAAAATTTTATACCCAAAAATAAATTTTGGGTAATCGTTTTTGCAAATATTAATTTGGGTAATGTGGTAGCAAACCCAAATTAAATTTTTGGGTGAGTGTTATGACTATTGTTTTGGGTCAATGGATTTTAAACCCATTAATTTTTTTTGGGAAATAATTCCTGAAATAATAACTTGTGTATATTGTTTTTAAAGCCAAAAAATTTTTTGGGAAAATGTTAAATAACTTATTTTGGGAAAGTGAATTTTAAAACTAAGATCTTTGGGGAAAATTTTTAGATAATAGATTGGTTTTAAACTCAAAAAACGGGTTGCACTTTAAGCAATTCTTAGTTTAGGAAACATTGAGTGCAAAACCCAGTTGTTTCATATAGCACTCGATGAGTTTTCATACGGCCCGCGCTTGTTGCTGCTAAATGTATTATTTTTGGCCTACAAGCACATGTAAAGTTAGATAGCCTGTCCAATCTAACTGGAGGTTGCTTTTTTATGCTGTAAATGCGACAAGACTATCTGATTGAGACGACAAAAACCGGCGAGAAAAGTTTAAACCATTATTACGTCATAATTGCAACAGAAACCATTTTTGTTACGAAGAGCAGCAAAACACATAGAACCACAAAAGACTATTAGCCTTCGGGTACTTTACATTATGAAATTTGTTCCTCTTGGAGAAAACTTTGGCGCCCCTGGTCTAAGGCCAACCACCAAAAACCTTACATGCTTTATCTAAGTTGATCACTTGGTCTGTAGGATAATCGAGCCGTCTAAAAATTTTCTGAGATTTATCTGCGTGTTTGGCAGATATTGGAGCTGGGCAAGCCATCTTAAATTTTTATAGCATTTATCTACGGGCATTGGTAAATGTTGCTACATTAGCAAAACGGAAAGCCGGAAGCCATAGTAGTCTGCGATTTATTGCTTTTCAAGGCCTTACCACGCGCATGCGCTTAAATTTTGCTTAGACGTAAATGCTAAGCATTATAAACTAGCATTTGTGTAGCTGTTTTGCTTGATGAGACAGAATGCGTCATCTACCCCAAATTGATATAGGCCTAGTTAAATTTTGCAGTATATTTCCACTTGAAATAAAACCGATGACAACCCCAATTTCACAAGTCATTTAATAAGCTATTGTTGTCTTATTTCTCACTACTTATGCTATAGCAATTTTAAGTTACATACCTGTGTCTAGTCATTTTAATTTCAAGTTCAACATTATTATGATAGACAGTTGCGCAAGCGGCTAACCTTCACTCTACCGCATAAACCAAACAACCTAAGCTTTCAACTTGCAGTATACCATCGTTTGTCAGCGTAATTTATTAATTTTGCTGGCAGACTTTAATAATAATTAAATGTGCATGATGTAATTCATCATTCTAATAAAATAGCACTTTTCAGAAATTAATTAAATTTTACTTTACGCTTCAATAAACTTTACGGTTTAGTGATCAGCGCAATCAGTGAGCGCCAAAATAATCGAAATTCGAATTAAATGATGCGTCGGAACTGAAGCTGCTGCTTCTCGCTCGAGTAAAAAGCTAATTTAAAATCTAAAGGTTCCGGTAACGACTTAGGTAGGCTATGTAGACACAATGATTTTAAAGTTATCTGCAGATTCATGTGTTCAACTTGCTGAAGTGAGCTATCATAGTATGCAGTATCTACAGATTTGGAAATGCTGCGAAGACCACAAGTACTAGTAGTCCGCAGGTCTTTTTATTACTAGCTACTAGACTTAAGACCTAGCTGCCTAGTCAGATGTCAGTAAGTTACTGGTTGCGCATGCTTCTTTTAGGTCTGCTAATGGCGGGATAGAAAATTAAAACAACTTGTTTTTTGACGAACTTTTAAATAATTTAAATTTGGAAAAGCTTATCAGAAGGCAAAAAAATTTCAAGGTCTACTGGTACTGACCCTTTTCAGTGATTCTTAACTCCCAGAGTGCACTAGTACAGGTACGGAGGAATGGTAGAACTGGAGATTGGAGTGACTACAGTTCAAATTTAGAGTTGTTAAGCTGGGTTTACATAAGCTAAAAAAATAGTGCAAAACGGTGAGAAGCTGAGCTTTTATTTTATAGGCCTAATGTCATGCAACTTGGCTTTGCTAGTTGAGCAAAGTGGAGCCAAGCTTCATTGCAAGCTTCAAAGAACAAACAAAGCTCAGCTCTGCTCCATTGACGTTTTTTTGTTCGTGTAAACCCACTATTAGTAGTTGCAAGTTGGACCATTAGAGGTTGGAGTTGATCAGAGTTTTGGGGAAATCTGAAACTGAGTTGATCTGAGAAAAATGAGTCAATCTAAATGAGCCTCCAAATAAAATAAACCAAATAAATAATCTAAATAAACCGATTTGGAAATGACACTGCTGCCACTTCCCAATTTTATGTTAAAGTACCACAATACCCATTACACTGATACTGGTATGGATCTTGCTTATCCAAAGTGTTGACTGGATATATAAGCAATCAAATAGCTTGCAATGTACATTTATTGATGTAAAAACATAGTAAATTTCAGAATTAGAGAATGGGCCTAGCAGTCATGTTATATAGCTGATGCTTCATGCTGTTAATGTGATGTATGTAAAACTACTGTGTCGAATTGTCATTGAAGTTTCTGATCATCAATTCATCATAACATGTATTTACCTTTGTGTGTGAAACCAAAACAGACATGCAACGAATCAAGGTAAGTGACTGATAAACTGTAAACATTATGCATGTTGTGTTGTAAATGCTAAGGCATTATGTAATGCTTCACACTAATAACTGATTGTATATGATACCCAGTTTTGTTAGGCATCCATGTGGCAGTGATAAACATTTAAATTGTTTTGTGAAACAGTCAAAAATGTGCCATCATATATTTAAAATATTGACAGAAGAGCAGTTCAAACTTTTTCTCGATATGCCATGCACATCAATACGAATATGAGTATGTTACCAATCAAGTGCATTGTGATTATTCTACTTCATACTGCTATTTATAAATTTTTGCCTACCTAAAGCGCTTTAACCAATAGGCCCGGTATGCAACTCATAGAAAGTGACACGTGATTATGTAGTGAGTGGTTTCATGATTTTACGTATGCAATAAGCAGTAAAATCAAAGAACTTGGTGCAAAAAATATGGCTTGACATGCACTGCATTGCTCCCTGCAGCTGTGTGTTAGAAACTTGTTATGATAGTATACTACTCTTTCAGTTTTATTATGTAAAGTTAAAGCAGTGGTTATGACACATGGGCAACATGCATATAAAATAATTCACAGTGGATTATTTTTGCATCAACCTCTTTGTTTCATGAAAATCAGCAAACTTATTTTGTGACAATTACAGGTCAGCATAATTTGATGCTAGTCAAGCTGTTGCATGTTGTTTTCTGTGTCTTTGATAAAAAATTATTATTAAATCAAGTAATGTGGCGTTAATGAACTTTGTTGATTGGAAATTTGAAATAATGTTTAAAATTTGAAAAGGCTATAGACTGGCTAAATTTTTTGTAGCTGTTGTTCCTGTTACTAAAAATGATCAAACCTCAATTAGCAGTTTTTATCCAATGGTTTTTATTGGGTAAAGAAATTAAAAATGTAATTCCACATAAGCAAGCCTGCTCCAAGCAAGTGGTTTATTGCTAAACGTTTTTGTGAAGTTTCAGAAATTGATTGTTTGGTATAGTTAAACATAAATGATAATTATTTAGTTGGGATGCAAAGGTGTGAACAACCTAAAGACTGCCATGGTAGCCCATGCTAAGGTTTTTATGTGCTTAACGCTAAGAAAGCATAAATTATAAAGCGCTAGAGTCCTTGTTTGCTTGTCTGTTATTTAAGACAAACTCTATGGCATTGGTTTACTTGCCTGTCTATAACGCGCAAAGGTTTTCATCAACGCATAAAACTGTTCAGTTCCAAAAGACCTGTTCGCACTGTAGATAGGAGTAAATAATAATTTGGTTTGAAACGCTATATGTCTTGTTATTACCATATTGCTTCACGCTACAATAAAACCGAATTGTCTCTTTTGTTCTATATCTAAGACACCCCATCACTCGAACTGCTGAAGATTTGACCTTAAATGCCTACCAAAGCCTACCAAAGCAGATACGCGGGCTCTCCAGTTTGCTTTTTCTTACCCAGTCATTCCAAACTGTTTTTCATAGTTGAAATTTAACAAAAGCACTGCTGGACATAAGCCCAAGTTTAAACGGTTTCTCTCAAATACTGCAATTTATATAATCTGATGGAAATTTTCATTTTCATCATGCGCTTTTCTGGCTCATTATTTATATACAATATTTAGGCTTACAATTGCTCCATCTTTTTAGGGAATTCTGCGAAGAATGTGCATCGAAACACTAAATTCTGCAGACAGTTGATGCTATCTAATGCGTCCTGAATAGCTGTTCACGCACCGGCTTTGCTATTTTCGTCATCTGGACCTGGGCTGGGTTCGATCCAACGTGTGTGTCTCCTATTAATTGGTTTGAAACTGTTATGCCGCTAGTCACCGCTTTGGCTAGCAGATAATCATTTTGTTTCCACAGTTTGTAATTTTATTGCAATTTTAAGAAACGCCCTAAAAATGTGTTGCGCAACTGTTCACGTGATTTGTTTTCTTGTGGCACATAGCACCTTTAATCCTCAGATTCGTTTTTGTTCAGTTGTGGTTCGGATCAATTTTAACTTATTATTTTATGTCGCCATTTTATCGAGAGAAGAAATCTCAGTTTTATTCTTATGTTGCGTAACCGACCGCAAAATAAGAGCCCGGAGGAATTCCAAGGCCTTACTAGCAAAGCATCTAATGTTTCCACCAAACTTAAAATATCTTGAATTTATTCTTGAATCTATTTGAATAAGGCAAAGCCTGCAGTTGGCAAGTAATTTTATTCAATGTTATTGACCCTTTGTTTCGTGAAACTGCTTTTGTTTTGGATTCAAGTTTGGCCTTGTCAGAAAGATTCAAGAATAAATTCAAGATATTTTAAGTTTGGTGGAAACATTAGATGCTTTGCTAGTAAGGCCTTGGAATTCCTCCGGGCTCTTATTTTGCGGTCGGTTACGCAACAATAGCACAAAAGGCTTGAATGAAAGCGAACGGAAAAAACAATTGAGACAAATGGTAAAATAAAAACTTCTCAGATGCATAATATGCGAAAACAGACGTTTTAGGGGGAAAACTTTGAACTGATAACTTGTCGAATTTATTCCAAAGAAGTGTGTTGCTGCTTACCGATTGTATAACATTTGCACTAAACATTGTTTGCCCGTCTTTGTTTCCTGTGTTCTATTCTAACGTATGGGTGTCATGTTTTTTTAGCCTATTTTGTTTGGTTAGTTTTTATGCAACATCATGACTGTGGCTGGTTGCTTATTGACATAATTTTGCTTCAGCGGAATATCTGACTGACATAACGTAAATATAATTAGGCATAGTCGAAATCTTCGTGACACAAGCTCTTGGTTATGGTTGAGAGCTACTGTAATTGCCTTTTAACATCTTGTTAAACTTGATTGCTGCTAACCTTGTTTTTGTGAGCGCACAATAGTTTGCACTTAAAGTGCACAGTAAATTGTTGATAATAACTGAAATTAATTAATTTTATGTATCATAATACTTCATTATTTTGTATCTTTGCAAAAGCATTATTTTGTATTGTCTCTGCGTATGCACTTCATTTTTTATTCTTTGAGTAGCATACTGTAACTGCTCCGCATCTATGATTGTTTATTTTTTTACATACATTTGTGAGTTAAAAATGCTTGGGTTTGCATATGGTTGTGGCAGATTTCTATTTGTGCTTGCAGGAATTGGTTACTTGCAATTCTCATTTAAATTGAGGTCATAATCGCATAATATTTACATCGTTTGGATCAGTTTTATTTATAATCGCTTCATATGTGAACCTAAACATGTTCAAATAATCAATGCTGTTATTTGTTGAACATTTAATTTGTACCTATTTCTTTTGACAATATAAAGCATTATTGCAATATATTGTTGTGCATTTCTTGTGAACCCTCCATTATTAAGTGATTATGACGACTGTTGTGATTACGAGTTAAGCAAAAACGCATTCACAAATATTAATCGGAAAACCCAAATCTGAAAATTGGGCTTTTTTCCTTAGCTAAAAGCTTTTGGGACAAAGCGCCCAAATTTTCAGCTTGGGTATTAATTACCCAATTTTCTTGATCTACAAGATTTAAGGTTAAACACCCAAATTGAAAATTTGGGTCGTTATTACCCAAGTTGACAAATTGGGTTTCTCAGCCTTCGAGCCCAAAATTTTCAATTAGGTTTAAAGACCCAAGTTTGTAGTTTGGGTCAAGTTACCCACTGCACTTGGGTTATGGATATTGGGTTAACAAACCCAACTTTGTAAATTGGGTCGTTATTACCCAAGTTGGCAAATTGGGTTTCTCAGCCTTCGAGCCCAAAATGATAACCCAAGTTTTTTGGGTCTACGTTACCCAATTTGATTTACAGTGTGGCTAGCGGTCGTTATGTCTTTGAGTGAAGGCCATATTGTTGAAAGTTAAAACTAAATTAACATTATTGGATTAATTATTACATTAAATAATTATATTTAATTTTCTCTGTCTTGTAAAAAAGATGCTGTGTTGTTAAAAAAGAATTTTCTGTGTTGTGTTGTCAAAAATTTTCTGTGTTGTTAAAAAAGATGCATTTTCAGCAAAATACGGCTCAGTACAAGGCCTACCTATCAATGGTTAATTTCTTTTTCTTAAAACTATAATATGAAATATTGGAATTCTGGTCACTTTGCGGCCCAGTCAAATATTTAATTTTGCAATGGGTCCCTAATAAATTAAAAGGTTAGACATCCCTGGTCTAGAGCAGATTACCATCGAATGCATGTGCTTAGTGGCTGAAATAGACCAGTTTTCATACATGCTGCTCACAAAAAGAAAGCAAAAGCCTGCAATTCTGCAGGCCTGAACAACAAAACAAAATGGTCTAAACAAAATGTGGCCAACTGTTTTTGCAAAGTGCGAAATCACGCACAATGTTTTACTTTGAATACATCGGGTAAGTACCACTGTTGCTTCCGTATCAAAGACCTGAATGCTGTTTCAAATCCAAAATTTTTTCATGTCTTGATCGAGACATGACTATTTTCCGAGACTTTCAAGGTCCGAGACCGAGGCGAGGCATAGTGAGACCGAGACACTCAAAAACGTGTCTCGTGACATCCAGCTCAGAAGAGTTTTTGTTTTTAGCAAGAAGCTTCAATACGGAAAAACCGCTTACTACTACATTCTCTCCATTGAGAAGCAAAAAGCAGGTGCTAACGATCGAAGCCGCACGCCGGGGGTGGGTAAAAATTTTTTCTTTTTAGAAAAAGATGTCTATCAAAGATTTCTACAATTTTTTAAGAGGATACCTTTTAATTATAATTATTTCTATTAGGCCTACATGTTTTTTTTGGCTTGAAGCCTCCCAACCATCACAGCGTTTCTGATGCTGATACATTACTAAAAGGTGTAGGATCTTGTGGGCCTTAAATTTAGCACGTAAACACTTTGGTGGATCATGCAGTGCAAGTCTATTTCAATCGAAGCAATAAAAGACAAGGAAGCTAGAAAATTAGGCCAAAAAGAGCACAAAAACACTGTTACACAAAAAATAAAATGTAACCAAAAACATGGAGCGTACCGCAACTTTTGTGGCCTTATAACTTCTATACTCATCCCACACCGTGAAGTTTAGTGTCCACGCTTTTTACGTTAATTGGAGCCAGCAAAAAAATTTGTAATTTTTGTGACCAAAAATCGCCCTATTATTAACGAATTAATGAAACCATTCAGTCTTTTGCCTATTGTTGTTTCACAAATGACTTGTGACGCAATAGTTGGTTTGACAATGATTATTTTGTTTTTAGCTTTTCCCTTTTTTCAAAACTTCAGCAGTTTTTCCACTAACGTGACGTATTGTTTCATTAAAAGAATAGAAAATTTACTACATTCAGCAAGCAAACTGGTCGTTCTACGTGCTGTCGTTCAAAAGATACAACCTCTCAAAAATATTTGGACTTGCCATACCTTGGTCTTATGACGACTAAATATAACTCTTGGCCTGAATAGAGTGATTGGTTTGGTTCTATTTTTTTAGTTTTTTGGGTGTTTTACACGTCAATTTTTTTTCGATGGTGCGCGCTTCTTTGCTGGGGGTTGCTGTACAATGGGACGGTTTGCTCATGACGCGCGCCGCGCATAGCGTAATTTCAATAAAGCGAACTAACTTTTCCACCTCGCTCAGCCTTAGTGTAGGCCAAAGTTATAGCGTGCATTAGCCATGAAAGTTTTAATTGCTTTTTAGTGATGATATTGCTAGAACTTTAGCTAAACACGTAGGCCTAATATAGTTAACCAATTTGATCATTACGGCACGGTACCTGTTTCGAAGTGGTTTGCGTTCATCGTATTGATTAATCCAAGAACTTAATTCCACAAAATTGGATGAAGCCAGGACTATAAGGTCAAAATCCCGCATTGGATCAACAAACAACACTAATTCTGCTTTGACTAAATTATAGTTAAAGCTTAGAGGCTCTAGTCCTTCCTCGATTTCAACGATTTGTTCTAGCCTATCATTTTTACGTATTTTATTTAGTAGCGTATTTATCCTCCTATCATGAGAAAGCGATCAATGCGCTATACGAGCTCGCTGAGGAGTCGCCGGCCATCTGTCTACCACACCAAGAAGGAGGAATCCCGCTAAGTGCCTTTCCCAACGGCACAACAAGTAAACTTGGCGGCTTGTTCTCCACACTGTCCCTTTAATGCTGAGCGTCAAGCAGGGAAGCTGTGAGTAGGCTAACAATTTTAAAGTCATTGGAATCAAACCCGAGTCTACAGCTCAAGAGACGGACGCTCTACATCACTCGGCCATCCCTGTGCTGTTTTACTTACATAGATAAACATGAGTGAAATAGCATAGAACTGCTGCGTGAATAGGCTCTATGACGACTCAATAACTCAATTGGTTCGCTTCCAACACAGGCAGAAATATTTGTATTTCGTCACTGACCGGTTAGCTCAATTTTTAAGCACGTGGGCATCGGTGCGGGAAATCTGGGTTCAATTCCCGGGCGGGTAATTGAACCCAGATTTCCCGCACCGATGCCCATGTGCTTGAGAGTAGGAATCGAGATGTCTAAAAACGGATCACTCCAGCTACTGAGACAGCTGGTACGTAAAAACAAATTTGCCTGCCCCCCTCCCTCGTTCCGCCCCTGGGCCTCTTCAAATCTTTTGTTGGTCTGGTCTTCCTTGGCAGTATTTCAATTTTAGCACCTTACGGCAGTGTAAATTTAGTTTTTTGTTTTAATAATTTTTCAACAAACCGGCCGGTTGTAGCGTAGTTGTTAAAGGTGCCGCTATGGATGCGGAAGGTTTAAGGTTCAATTCCCAGGCCGGTCAAATCGGACACACTATAGCCAACGGCTCGCCACCGCTACGACGTTTCTTTGGAGCTGCGTTGCCAGGCGCTCACCCGCGGAATCGAGCCCATCACTCGCTACCTCGCTTCGATACTACAGCGAGTGTACTGTAATGAATCGAGAAAAATGAAGATTTGATTCAATTTTTAAAAAAAATTTTTGCGTGCAGCCCTAATCACTTCAGATACACCGCATTTAAGGAAACTCCTTTAAGTGCTTCACAGTAGCATCAATGACAAAAATGCAGTTCAAGCAAAACATATCAAAAAAGTTGGACTATCAGTATTGTTGCATCGCATCGTAACGAAAGTTTCTTGAGATTAAATTGGAAAGTTGGACAGAACAGAAAAAAGATGATAGCAATTGCGGCAAGCTCCGCACGAAACGTAGGTTCGTTCCAAAAAAAAGAAACGTTTCTTTTTTATGCAATCGCCAAGGGGGCGGGTGTTGGTTGTTGAAACAAGTCTAGTCCATGCCAACAGTTCAATTTCATTTGTTTGTTTTTATATCTTGGACTAATCTTCGCCCGAGGAAGGGGGAACTGCCCTCTATTGGTTAACCCATGCTAGTTAAAGAAAAATAAGGTAGGACCCTTATTGGCAGAAACAAAGCTTGTCGGCTTTAAACAATCGGCTTATAGTATCGCATTACAAGTAGGCTACTGAGCTGAACTACAGTACAGTTCTTGGATTTTCAAAGCATAATGGCATATCAGTAAGCTACTTCCATACCTTACAACTAAAATAAGCGAGCTCTTCATCTGTATTACGCTTTTCCGCAATACTGCTCTACAGCAATTTCCTACACTGATTTACCGAATAGGCAGTCCAAGAAACCTTTTCATCATGAATTTATTTCTGACTTTCATATAAATTATGATGTAGGCCTAACTAGTAGCCTAACAATAGCATCCTGGCCGTCAATAAGAAAGGACTTCGATCACAGAAAACGCTGCTACTCAAACGACCCTCCTGAAACCTCGTTTAAAGTATTTCAGATTTTTGAACCAATTATGACATTTGCTCACAAGTAAAAATTTATAAAAACTTCGGGAAGGGCTGGCCCCCTGGGCCCCCCCATAAGTCCTCGCATGATTGGGGGGGATGATTCTGCAAAATTGACCAGTTTTCGAGATTGGGGGGGATGATTTAGTAAATTTTACACCTCCGCTAAATTGCCCAAATTTTTGCCCACCACAGTGAAGTGCAATGAAATGAAGACCAAAAAAAGGTCATCACTTCCCAGATTACCAATTTCTTGTCCAAAATGAAGTGAAGACCAAAAAAAAGTCATTTAGTTAGCTGATGCAGGGCATGAAAATATTGGGGGGGATACACTCCCTCTAGATTTGCACCCATGACTTTTAGTCAGAGCAACAAAAACTTGATTTGCGTTTGGATTTTATCGTCTTCATCCAAAGCTGGTTGAGTTAGCAAAATTAGTCCGTTATGCAATAAAAGTAACCATTGAGAAGTGGGCGGCCTTGAAATTAAAAAAAAGCACTGACTTCTTCTTTGGGCAAAATAGCTTTTTAAAGGCACATCAGCTGTAGTGGGCTTCGCCATGACAAGCAAAATCAAACAACTTTATCAAGATAATCATTCCCACTTTAGAAATAAAACAAAACTCAAAACCAATGACAAATTTTTGCTTTGAAATTCGTGCCAGTTCGGATTTGGATGAGGTAAAGGCACCGATGCAAAAAAGCACCCTAAACCGATTTGGATTAAATTTCGGCTCATGTTACGATCACGTTATCTGTTTACATCCTCGCAACTATTTTATTTTGCTCATCTGAACTAGGACACACAAATCGGTATCAAACACTTTTATACTGCAATAAGTAACGAACAAGGCATAACAAGCACATTATAGGCGCTTACGCAATTATTCTCTTTATTTCACGACACCCTAACGCTGACCGCTTACATCTGTATAGTCTTTTCAAGTTAGTTTACAATAATAATTTCTGCATTTTATTGTTATTTTCAATCGATCCCCTCCCCCTCTGACACTCTACTGTAACACAGTTCCTCAATAACTTTCAAATATATTAAAGTTACATTTATTTTTGCTCGTTTTTATTTATTTTTTTGTTAAGGTTGTTTTGGGGAGGGTAGCATCGCCCTTTATCCCTCCCCCCCCTAAATACGCTAGTGCTCATCGCATGACTGTTGATTGGCTTGCGTCCATTCGCACGCCCAGTTTTAAAAAATTAGCCAATCAGCATCTTGCCGTTAACGGCAAAATAGACACTTTCTATATTTTGGTCTAGCTTCAATTCTTAAACCAGTTCTATACTTTTCTGCTTTGCTCAATAGCCTTCAGCCCATAAGCACAACGTTTACTGTCTAGCAAGATTTCAATTTCATCTCACTTTCTAAGCCAAGCAGAAATGGCCTAGGAGACAAGCAAAGCTAGTGGCAATTGCAGTGATGGAGTAGTACTCGAGCGCTGTATTGGTGCTAAAATATGGAATAATATTCCTTCTGAAATTAAAAAACTGCCTTTTCATAAATTCAGAGAGATTCACAAAAACTTTCTTTAGCACAATTATAATGCCGAAACAACCCCGTAATATTTTCTTATTTTACAAGAATTATTACTGTACATCTTTAAACACTAGATTTTGTTAAAATTACGCATTGCCTAATTACTATTTGTTAGCTTATTATATTACGTTTTATTTCTTTTTTTTCTTAATTGCTTTTGTTTTGTTTTTTTCATGAATATTAAGAATAGCTGGGCTGCTGCTTGACTCGAAGACCTATGGTCCCTTCGCAGTTGCCTGTTGCTTGTATTATTCTTGTGCTACTGTATAATGCTTTAGTGATTGCGAGTTAGCAACAAAAATAAACTTGTTCTGTTCTGTACTCGAACTCGAGTACACTCGAGCACAGTTTTTCTAAATACTCGTACTCGAAACTTTTAATCTCAAAAAGTACTCGTATTCGAACCTAAAAGTACTTGGACTTGGTCTAAAAATCAGTCGAGTACACGAGTGCTTTGATTTTTATCATAAATTGCCACCTTAACGTGATGGGAAGGTTTGAGTTTTCTATGATTTTTAGAGCAATGCCGTCGGTAGTGTTTAATCCCTTCCATCAGGGTCACCCATGGCGGTAAGGTCGAAGGAGAGAAACAGACCAAGTAGAAATCCAACGCTGTAGCTAAATGGAAAGTTGTAATAACAATATTCATGCTGCATCGGACGGCGCGCAGGATAAAAAGGTCCGCGTTCGAGTTTTAGGCAGAGGGACTCGTTCGAAAAATATGCTACTGTCTCCCCACACAAGTTGACCGTCATCGTAAACCCATCAACGCATTCGCTAAGCGTTTGAGGGGGGCAAATGGGGGCAGCGCATAGAAAATGTACTCCAGTTGGGCTAAACTGCCGGGATCGAACTAACGGGAACTGGAACGTTTCGTCACTGACAGGAAAAGAGCAGGAGCTTGTTTGCGAAGCCCAACAGTATCGCCTTGATGTTGTAGGAAGTTCATCAACAAAACGCCGGGGTTCTGGAACTGTCGAGTTGAACGGTGGGTGAAAATTTTCTACTGAGGTGTTGATGCAGCAATGTCTGCTTAAGCTGGTGTTGGCTTACTTGCGAGCCCCAACATAGCTGAATGTGTCGTTGACTGGGTGCCACTGGGAGGAAGGGTTTGTCTTCTAAAGCTAAGGCTGCAGGAGCGATCTCTGTGTATATTGCAGGTGTACGCACCTAACATGGAATCACAGTACGAAGCCTTTCTGGAGGAAGTTGAGGTTGCATTGGGAAAAGCAACTTCATCAGAATCCCTTGTCCTTTTGGGCGATTTCAATGCACATGTGGGCATCGACAATGCGACCTGGAAAGGTGTTATTGGGCAACATGGTGACCCTGACATTAACAAGAATGGAAGGTGTTTATTGCAGTTCTGTGCCACCAATGGGCTGTGCATAATGAACACATGTTTTCAGCACAAAAGAATCCATAAGTACACCTGGTACAGAGACTCTCTGGGACAACGCTCCCTGGTTGATTTTTGTATCGTTTCGGCGGACTTGTTGTCTACCGTGTCTGGTGTTCGTGTTAAAAGAGAGGCTGAGTTGTCACCTGATCACCACCTAGTTGTTTGCACTTAAAAAGCTTTGAAACCCTTGAAAAAACGAAAGACTTTTTGACCACGAGAAACTTATCGAATCAAAGGGGAATCATTGTCTGACAAAGAGGTACGAGCTGCATTTGCAGACAACATTGCATCTAAGTTCAAAGAACTTCCGATCTTTACTGACGACATTGAAACTGAGTGGTGTTTGTTTCAAACAGCAGTCATTACGTCCGCTATTAACTGTTGTGGACGTAAGCGTGTTAGAGGGACGAAGAGTAGCGAAAGAAGAACTCCTTGGTGGAACGAAGAAGTTAAAGAAGCTATTTGTGCGAGAAAAAGTGGCTTATAAGGCCTGGCTTGCAAATAAGTCATCACTTGAACTTCGTTCGCAATAACCTACTCTGAAGCACGTGAGGCGGCAGCCACAAAAGTTTAACTGTCTAAGAAAAGGGCCTGGAAGGAATTTGAAGAAAGGTTAGACAATGATTTCAAAACGGCAAGCAAAGTGTTCTGGCAGACCATTCGCCGTTTGCGTGGAAAAAGATCTCAAGCCGCTTTCTTCATCGAAGATTCAAATGGTGTGACTCTGAAAGATTGAGATGCTATTTTGAATCGGTGGAGAGAGTACTTTAGTGATCTTTTAAACCCAGTTGATGCTACACCGATACAAATTCACGAGGAACAGTTTGGGGAAGATATTCAGATAACCGGAACAGATGTGAATGCAGTTATCAAATCATTGAAAACTGGAAAAGTACCTGGTGAGGATGATATCAGACCTGAAATGTTAAAAGCAATGAACATATATGATGGTCGTTGACTGACTCGTGTTTGTAAGGTGGCATGTAGTACTGGGCAAGCACCAAAGCAATGGCAAACTAGTGTGATAATACTTATCCACTAGAAAGGAGACAAGAGAAAATGCACCAATTATAGGGGCATATCTCTCATCAGTGTCCCAGGTAAGGTCTGTGCCAAATGCCTTGAAAAGAAATGCCGTGAAATAGTCGAGCCTAAACTAACGGATGCTCAGTGTGGATTTCGTCCTGGCCGAAGCACAATGGATCAGATCTTTGCCTTGCTGCAAATCTTTGAGAAGTCGTGGGAATATGCAAAAGAGGTCAATGCATGTTTTGTTGATCTTCAAAAAGCATATGATCACATTCCTGGAGACAAGCTTTGGGCGGTGCTGTTGCAGTATAACATTGATGGCCAGTTGCTAACTGCTATTAAGTTGCTGTACATGCATTCCGAGGTCTGTGTTCGTGTTACCAGTGCAACGACGAAATCTTTCCGAGTAAGCGTGGGACCACGGCAAGGCTGCTCTCTTTCACTTATTCTGTTCCTTATTTATATGGATAGAATAGTTAAGAACAGTGACATTGAAACTGAGTGGTGTTTGTGTGATGATTGGTGTAAAGATCGGTGAATGCACTGTACAACGTTTGTTATTTGCAGATGATCTCGTGCTACTCGACTCTACCCAAAATGGTCTCCAGCAAGCTCTTGACAGGTTTTCGGATGCATGCTCTGTTGCCGGAATGAAAATCAGTGCAACAAAAACAGAAACCATGTGCCTGTCCAGACAACCAAAGCAGTGCTCTTTCCAAATTGATGGAGTACCACTAAAACAGTCAGAGAAGTTCAAGTAACTCGGCGTCTCATTCACAAGTGACGGCAGACAAAATAGCGAATCGAATATCTGCATCGGAAAAGCAAGTGCAGTAATGCGCCAGCTCCACCGATCTGTGGTACTGAAACGGAAGCTTTGCGCCAAAGCACTATGTTCCTATTCTGACTTATGGCCATGAGTGTTGGATCATGAATGAGTAAGTGAGGTCTCGAGTTCAAGCAGCAGAAATGGGATTCTTGCGAAGAATTAGCGGTTTGACCTTGTTAGATAAGGTTAAAAGTGCAGACGTTTGTGAATCTCTAAACATCGAATCGCTGCTTCTCCGACTAGTTAGAAAGATCGCAACTGCGTTGGTATGGACATGTGACACGAATGTCCCAAGAAGGAACAGCCAAAAAACTGCTCTGTTCAACACCGATTGGTCGAAGGCCTAGAGGCCGTCCGAGAATTCGATGGCGAGATTACGTAGAAGATCTTAGTTGGTCTCGCCTTGGCATCCCAGCAAAGCATCTGTCCTTTGTTGCAGAGGATCGAGATGCTTGGAGGATCCAACTCAAACTGCTGCCTCCGCGACCCCCAAGGATAAGCTGGTCCAGAAAATTGATTGCTTACGATTGATTATAATACTTATAACAAACTTTCTTCGAAACGTGCTCAAAAGTTCCGTAAAAATTAATGTCGACTCTAAAGAGCTTAAAACCATAGTGTTCAAAGTGGTAACAAACATTTACTTAAACAACTTCAAGAAAAGTGGTTCCAATTTATGTAGCAAATGCCTGCAACTGATTTTAAAGTGTAAAGTATAACTGCGAAAAATGTACTCGGCACTCGTTGGCCTACTCGTACTCGAAGTCAACCACCAGTACTAGTGCTCGAAGATTCTCAAGGCAAGCACTCGATACTCGTTTTGGAAGGTTAAGTACTCGACTCCATCACTGGGCAATAGCTTAACTTCAGCAATCCCTATGCTTCAACCACGCAATGAAGCTACAGACGTCACTACGCGTTCACTACGACATAGTCAGTGCATTAGGATGCTGCTAATCGCTTTTTTCTTTTTTCAGTTTTTAATTGCCCAGTTTTTAATTGTTATAGCCGAAGCGTTCACTAAGATTTGGTGCTCCCTTGAGATGGCTCGGGCTGACTTTTTAGAGGCCCGGATCGCCCACGGTCCGGAATTTCTAGCCTAGTAAGCGTAACCGACCCAGCAACTCATACCAAAAATAAAGCCCAGCCCGCCCAAAGCCCATTCTTTCTATGAACCTTTAATCACATTAATCAAACTTAAAGGGATTTCGAAAAGTGTTAGCGGCTCGTTGGCGGCCCAGCAATAAACAAAGATAGAACCGGGGCGTTAGCGGACCAGCAAAAAGACCGGTTAACGGCTCGTTGGCGGGTCTCTTAGCGGCCCATGCCATCTCTAGTGCACCCAGGCGACGTCAGCATAAAAAAATTTAAAATTAACTTTTATGGTAATCGCAAAAAATTGCAATTATTAAATTATTTTAAAGGAGAAAAAAGCAAAATACATTTTCTGAAAGATAAAGTGTATTTCAAAAGTTACAAAAAATAAAAAGGTAACAAAAATTTGAAAAAACTTATTTTTTGGAAATGTCAGAGTGTTCACTGAACACCTTGAACACCCTGAGAATACGCCAATGATATAGTCTCTAGCATAGGCGCCCGCTGGAGGGGCAAAAGGGGCAAGTTGCCCCCCAAAAACTTTTTGGTCATTTTTCCTAATCGCACAAATCCGTTGAGTTTTTTTTTTTTTTAGGGCTGTACTCCCCCTACCCCCCAGTTCAAAATATTTTGTTCATGTTCAAAATTTTTTGCTAAAAAGTTTATCATTTCCAGACCAATCGCTTGCTTGGTCAAAATTGCCGACATATGGGCGATGAAGCAGCGTGAACTCTGCCTCATCTACCATGGCGAAGATTTCAAAAACTATACTGTACAAACTATATACAAAGCGTGTTTCCACAAAATTGCCAAAAATATATCATGTTGAGTATCCAGAGCGATATACGATTTGAAGCAGTCATGTCACAACTACGAACCGGCCGTTAGCTCAGTTGCTAAGCGCACGCTCTCGGTGCGGGAGGTCTGCGGTTCGATACCCGGACCGGTCAAATCGGCACAGTGTCGCCAACGGCTCGCCACCGCTGCGACGTTTATTCGGAGCTGTGTAGCCCAGGCGCTAAGCCACAGAGATGGGCCCCGCCACTTGTTACACGCTTCGGCGTAACACCACGAGTATAATGAAGATTTGATTTTTTTGATGTCTCAAATACATGACGCTATAATAAAAAGACAAAAACATTTTGTTATTCGACAAACCTCAATAAAATAAGAGCATTGCGTAAAAGGTAAGGGAGTAAATTTTCCTTCTAGCCACTAACCAGAAGTTATGTTAAAATGGGGAAGATTTAGCATCAAAGTCAAAGAAGTTTTTTAAAACTATGCGATTAATCTGAACTTGAGATAGAGTGTACTAAATAAATTGCCAAAAATATATCATGTTGAGTATCCAGAGCGATATACGATTTGAAGCAATATACGATTGAATACGATTTGAATAAATTGCCAAAAATATATCATGTTGAGTATCCAGAGCGATATACGATTTGAAGCAATATACGATTGAAGACGATTGAATACGATTTGAAGCAATATACGATATACGATCCAGAGCGATATACGATTTGAAGCAGCGAGATACGATTTAAATAAAGCAAGACATATTTCAGATCTAGATAATCCGCTTTGACAATCGACAGGGTCAAGTATAAACATCTTTTTCTACACTGAAAAAAATCAAAACTCGTAGGAGCTGTCGAAGTGAAGAAGAGCGTCTTTCATCGCTGGCAACAACCGCCATTGATATGGATAGACTTTAAGAGTTGTGACAAAAAAGTGACATTTACTCAGAGGTGAGCACAATTTCGTTAATCGTTAATTCGTTAAAAATGAAGCTAACTTTTTCATTAACTATTTAATTCGTTTTTTTTTTATTAATTTAACGGACCAAATTAACTTCCGTAGTGATTGATAACTTCCGTTAAATTTTTGTGAACGCTTGTTTCCCTTAATGTTGGCTGAGTTTGACATCAATAAGCTGGCAAAATACGACCAATGAGATCAAAAAGCGAGATAAAAACAACAAAACACATCGCTTGTGAATAGAAAAATTGCTTAAATGCTTACGCAAACATTAATATTAAAAAATTGTAAGTTTTTTTTTTTTGAAAAGAAACGCCGCTTTAAGTCAAAATTAACGACTTAACGAATTTAATTAACTTCCGTTAATTGGAGCTGAATTTAACGAATTAACGTTAACGGAGGCACATAACTGTGTTAACGAAGCAGTGGTTAACGAAGCTAACGTTTTGCATTAACTTGCCCATCTATGCCTTTACTGCAAAGTCGTAGATGTTTTTGTCGAAACCGATAGGAGAAATTACAATCTCTTACTTCCATGTCTGTTGAAACAAATATTACAAATATATATATTTGTTATATTTACACGAAAAAATAGGTGTGACTCAACTTGTTGATATATTTGCCTCTACGACTCATCGGTCAAACGGAACCATATCAATAATAGTCATGCTGCGCATTTTTTTTTTTTTCTTTCGTAGATTTTCGTTAATATTTTTTTCTAACATTTCGTACCGTAGCCTTGCCATCTGTTTAGAGGATCGGAACCACCTTGGACATTTTTAGACAATCCCAAAAAATACCTAATTCAATACAGAAGTCGAGAAAGATTGTGAGAGGGTAAATAAGAATGACCCCAATTTTAGGAAAAAGGAAGAAATGTTATTAGGTCCGCTGGAAAAACTGCTTTTCAGCGATGAAATAATTCTTAATATTTCTTGAGGATAGGAAGGGGCTAAAAACATGGAATCTGTCACTATATTGTGCAGGTGGTATGCAGGGTTGGGAAAAATCGATTGTAATCGATATTCGATATCAATATTCTTTACTTTTTGTTTATCGAATGCATTGGAGCCTTTACTTTTTTGAATGAGTATCGAATATGGCCTTGTCTTTACTTTCCGCTTAAAATCGATATTCGATAATCGATTCTTTTCGTCCAGATTATTTTATCTTACTTTAGTAAATTTAAAATGCTTGTCGGATGTCATTCCTTTTTCGCTGATATAATTTTTTTGTGCCAAAACCCGACTGAAAATAAAAATAAAACATAGTTGCTATAACAAAGTCGTTTCGCATCTATGGTCGCACCCGCATGCAATGTCCGGTGCTTGTCTTTAAGCTACGTGACCGTGAGCAAATTCCGGAAAAGGCTTAGCGCATACGGCTAAACGCTCAATTGGTTAGGCTGTAGGTAGCTAGGCCTTGTATTGCGCTATGGAGGCAAAGTTAGCAGTTTAGTGGTAGTGTAGGTAGAGGTACCGGTAATTTTACTGTCTTATTGGTGGCCAACTGGATTAGTGATCAGCTGGTAGCCTGCTGTATTTTGGTTTCCTGAAAAAACAATCATAGGCCTACCCAGTACCGGTACCAGAAGTAACGTAGACGGAAACTCAAGGTTGATATGAGTTGCTACTAGTGCATAAAGCTCAGCCGTGAGACCGCTTGACTATTGAATTTATCAATGAAACTGCTTAACAAACTCAAGTTTTTGTTCGATCTGTCATTGTACCAGGAGGCCTGTGCTCTATGACTACTCAGTACTTAAAGTTGAGCAAAAAGTAATAGCCGAAGCTGGTCTTGCAGGCACGTCCGGAGTGTGGGAGGGAGGCTACAAAGTTGTGAAGGGGAGTCCTCCAAAAACGTTGTTAAAAGACATCATCTAAAATAAAGTCACACACACTCGGCGAGTACTGTTAATAATAGACACCTACAGTCAAGTGCTTAATGTATGGAAACAAGTTAGTCTAACAATTTTTGGGAGCAAAACATTTTCGGGGCTTGTAGTCCTTGGGGACAGGTATGCGGTGTGCAAGGGTTATGGTATCACTACGAGCTTTGAGCCAGCCTGTAGGGCTCATGACTTCTTCATTTGCAGCAAAATCCAAAAATTGGTGTTAAAAATAATAAAGCAGCATGAAAGTGCAAAATAGCACATAACGCCATATTTTGTACACCTTCCTCGTTTGAATAAATGTCTTTTCTCGCCCGGTTTCTGCTAGTGTAAACATAAGCTTGTTTACCCTTCTAAAGATTTTGACGATCTCCACATAGCCTTAGAACTCCCTTCTCAATTTGTATAAGCACATTAATCAGATGATAGATACCCAAACGCATAGTTGCTGATATTGATAAATGTTGAAGACAATCAAGACTGTGCGCAAAGCGCTAACCCAGTTCCAAACTAGTGCAACATTTAATGCGAAATTGACAAATTGTACGTAAGTTACTCGTATAGTAGAAACATGTTTTGCGCAGCATGCAAAGCTTGCAAGCCCGGTAAACTACTAGGACAATAAGCAATGATTAAAAAGAACATGGCCCAGAAGAGCAGTGCACTCATAGGGCATGAGGCGAAGACCCGAAAAATTTTATCACTTAGCGTACCACATTGCATTTAAATTAAAAGAAAACACTATCTGTTTACTGTTATTGGCATATTTATCCTCCTATCACGAGAAAGCGACGAAGCGCTGTACGAGCTCGCTTAAGAGTTACCGGCCATCTATCGGGAATCCCGTTAAGTGCCTTTCCCAACGGCACAACAAGTAAATTTGCCGGCTTTCTCCACACTGTCCCTTCAATGCTGAACGTCAAGCAGGGAAGCTGTGAATGCCAATTTTAAAGTCATTAGTTTGACCCGACTCGGAATCGAACGTCAAGTCTACCGATCCAGAAGCAGACGCTCTATACCACTCGGCCATCTGATCGGTTGTGATCATCATGTTCGATTCTGATCAATTCTATCCGGAACCATCATGTTCGATTCTGATCAAAGGCCAAAGTGTCACTGCTGTGGTTTAAATGTTTAACCAACCGTTTGCTCAAAATGTTTTATCAGCGTCATTGCTTTTGTCATTTCAATTATTTGGCCCTAATGTTCGCAATAATATATTCATTCCGTAAACCTGTACCAGCAAAACTATCGTATTTCTCTTTTAGCCGTAATTCGTAGCTATGGACAAAAGCAAATTGCAAAGCCCATATGGAATAGTTGCCAGAGAGTTGAGAAACTAGCATCTGACAAAACTTGAGATTCTGGCAAGTACCAGTATTTTGCTGGCAAAAGTGCATTTGGTGTCAACACTAGGTTTGCAATATTTCGAAAAAGCTAAAATCAATCAGTATAATAAGGAATATCGATTACAATATTCTTTATTCTTTGCTTTTTTAAACTACCATCGAAATCGATTCTTTTACTTTTTGGTGAACTATCGAATATCGATTATTTCTTTACTTTTTTGGGTATCGATTCCCAACCCTGGTGGTATGAAGGTTTTGTGTTACTGGGAGTTTCACTAACTTGAATTGCAAGCGATTGCCCAATATTACACACAGAGGTGGGCACGGTACTTCCTTAAAGTACCGGCGGTACCGGTACTCGGTACTTTGTTAAAAGTACTGGCCGATACCGGTACTCGGTACTTGAAATTAAAAGTACCGCGGTACTTTTGTCGGTACTTTTTAAAGAAAGTTCCAAAGAGAAAGTACTGCCCTATATTTCGTTGAATTTTAATTAAAACTGCACGGTTTTATAATAATTAGGCCTATGGCTATTAGTTAGCTAAATATTTAATTACTCAATATGGTAGTGTTACCGGTAGTACTTGGTACGGCACACTTCACGAATCACAAACTATGCACCAACCATCAAAACACGGTACAAAATAAGGTATAGTTAATCGTTAGTGCAAGAAAAATCAGAAGAATGATGCAATCATTTCCCTCGCCCATGGCAATGGGTCGCAACGCATAACGCGAAAACGTTTTTTATTGGAAACCACTTTCAGCGACAAAAAGATTGTGGGATTTTGAATGAATGGGGACCCCAAAACTAGAAATAGCCTATGCTGGAGTTTTCAATGGAAAAAGTTCGTCATAAATCGTAATGACGCCAACGTTTTAGGGAAGTTATTAAAATAAAAACAGGTTTTTATCATCGAAGTGTGTAGAGCGGGGTATCCAATTATATTTTCAGAAGTACCAGATTTGATAATGTACAGTAAAAGTGCTCGAGGAGTCGAGGGCCAATAACATTTAATGGCATGCTTCGCTGTTTTTTGAAATTTGTTACACTTCGGATCATCACGTGGGGTAAATCCTTTGACTTTCTCATGGCGCTTAATTTTCGTGTCTGCAATTATCAGAAAGCACTCAAAGCTGTAAATTAGATTCATGTGATCATAATAATAGACATTAGACAATACTTTGTGCGACCACGGACGAGGACAATATAAAAACTCATCGCGAGACTGTAGACCCCTGGGTGTAGAGCAGTGCAGTGGCGATTCTACGGGGGGGCCAGAGGGGGCAATGGCCCCCCAAGATTTTTGCTTGGCCCCCAGGTTGGCTCCCCCAGTTTTAACAAGCTTATGTAGCCTATGACAGGGTATGAAAATATACCAATCGATTGCTCAACCTTAGAGTTAGGCATTCGTTGTCTTTACTTTTCAGTTTACTAGGCTATGTGAAACTTGCATGCTGCATAGTTTTCTTCGGTCTTTGTCTTCGCTTTTCAGTAAAGTAGAGCTTTTATTGCATCTCACAGTTCCGTCTAAATCAGACATGGGCAAACTACGGCCCGCCGGTCCTTTTATTCTGACCCGCCGGCACTTACACAAACTTAAATTCTCACCGTGAATTTAGCGGAAGACCTTTTTTTTTTCTTTAGAGAGCATGGATGGCAATAATTTTCAAAAAATAAGCCTGAAAGGTGCAAAATTGGAATAAAAAAACGAGGTGAAAACCTCTTTTTTTGGAGATTACATTCGCACGTGGATCGTGATCTACAAAAAAAATAAGGGGTTCACCTTGTTTTCCAATCAGTGTGCGGCCCGCGGCTTCAACAGTTTTTTCAAATCTGGTCCTTCGTGTGAAAAGTTTGCCCACCCCTGGTCTAAATTGTAAAATCGCTTTCACAAGCGGTTAAGTCATAAAGCAGCCTGTGCAGATCGAAGAAGCTCTTAGTGACGGGTGAAGCTGTGACGAGGAATAAAGAACTAATTAGATTAAAATCTTACGTATCGTGTCTTTGGTAGTGGCTAATCGAAGTAAAAGTGACATTTTGAATTTTTTGCAGCCTAGTTAGTCATGTACCGGTATTTTTTATATTTTTTTGTTGAAGCCTAATCAGCAAGCACTAAAAAGGAAAGACAGCAATGTGCATTGTGGCAGCATTGGCAGACGTAATAATGGTATTATAAAAAGCCACAGCAGCCAGTGCTAAGTAAACTTGGCTTTAATGCGTCATTTGATGATGGCAGTGGAGTTTGGAGCGGTAGACCTTGGTTGAGTGTGGACTGGTTCTATAGGCAACAACAGTGCTGCCTTGTTTTATCATCGTTTTTGAAATTACAAAATCATTAAGTTATAAAGCAGTCGACCTTCCTTGCCTCACAATTATTCAGCCTGTGGTTGTTAGGCGACTAATGTAAAGAGCGAAAATTGCAATATGTTTATCTTGAAGCATGATGGCCGAGTGAGCTAAGACGCTACTGAAATCTTGTCGAGTGCCAATGCTAGCCTATCGTAACCCCTCACACTCCCTCCTGGAACTCAACGCGAGGTCCCACAGGCAAAAGTTTTTGTGCCCAAAAGAATACTTTTTATCTCCACGCAGAATTGAAGACTAAAAAAAAAGGACTTCAGGTAACGAAAGTGCGCCCCCAAGCACCGGATTGGGACCCCAAAAACGCGTGCCCCCCACCACCCGGTCGGAGAACAGGGGGGACGGTTGCGCCCTCCCTGGCCTTAACACTGCCACCAGCCGAGTGGGGTTCAAGCTTTTTACGGAGAACATATTTTCACTGGCGAGGACATATTTTTACTATGGAGAACATATTTTTACGAGAGGTAGAATGTAGGGATTCATTAACCGTTTGCAGTTAGAGATGGAGGAATTACGTTAAGTACCTTTTCCAAGGGTATTGTAACTAGCGAACTTGCCAGCTTGTTGTCGATACTATTCCTTTAATGTCGAAGTCGAGCGAATAGCAGGAAAACTGTGAATACTAATTTTTAGGCTAGGCAAACAGTTTGACTCGTCTCGGAGTCAGACCTGCAAATCTCTTTGAACTTACTCTTTTCCTTTCAAACACAGTTTTCAGTGGCCTCACCTAAGTCTATCTTGGCCCCAAAGTAGCCCCCCCACTTTTTGGGTGCTAGAATCGCCACTGAAGCAGTGGTCCTCAAACATCTTTGTTTTACCGCTTCCTTTTGGAAGTTGGAGACTTTCATCACCCCGTTATCAGGAAACAAGTTTTAAGAGGAGCATACACCGTACGTAGACATTTTTAAAGATGGAGTTGCGTAAATGCCAAGACATGTTTTGCTTTGTGAGATAGCATGCCAGTTAGTTGGAGTAAAAGTGCATATGCGCGTTAGGAGTGAGTATTTAAATCTCATAACGGAACTAACAGAAATTGAATAAGCTTCAAAGTAAGACCGGAAGAGCTGCTGCAATAGACGGTCATAATCAGCAACCAATTTTTTGAAACATTATAAATACTCGTCGAATTGGCACGAGTAAATGCAATACCAGCATCGAAAATGTAGTATGCTGTTAAAGTAGGCGTCAGTCCGGTAATGTTTAGGATGTAGGCCTTTTAAAAACGAAATTAATTTCCGCTTGCTAACAATAAGGTCTACGTCGATAGAATTTTCAAAAAAAAGTACACAATTATTTTGTATTTTTGCATCTTTTAAGATTTACTAAAGAAACAAGCTGTATTAAAGAGAGTTGTAAGTCGTTGGAATATCTAGAAAAAGCATATTTGCGAGTCAAAGTCGAAAAAGTTAATTTTGAAATCTGCAAAATAAACGTCTTAAAACTACTTCAAAATTTTTGTCGTCCTTGTTCTCATAGTTAAGATTAGGTTTTGAGTTGCATTGAGATAGGCCTACATAAAAATTAACCAATAAAATCCGTGAGCCTACAGAGATAAAGTAAACATTCCTGAACCGTATTGAACAAGAAGAAAAACATTTTGGAGGGCGCATCCATTTCCCTAGGGCTACGCATTGCGCAACTCTGTTTAACATGAGCCTAATTAAACCATGTAGCACGCTGGCTATTAAAATATCTACCCAGGTCTCAAGACTTTCTCTTACAGTTACAACCTTATCAACAGACGGTGACGCAAAAAGGTGCTGACGAAATTATTTAAAAAGTTATATTCTGAATTGCCTTTAAAGGATTTGGAAATAATTGTCTGAAACACCACTCCTCTTCTGCTTCAAAATATCTTTTCCTGGGAAAAGAATCTTTCTATTGCCGCGCTTGACGGGTTGGCAGCATTGTATTCTAAAAACAAATCTTTCAAACGATTGCTGTGGAAGATGTACAGGTGCAATTGTGCAGACTTCACCTTTTTTATTATTATTTTTTTATTACAGAAGATTTTGGAAAAGTACCGAGTACGGCCTAAAAACTGAGAAACAAAAGTACCGGCAGTGCGGTACCGGTACTTTTTTTCCAAAGTACCGACGGTACCGCTACCGGTACTAAAAAAGTACCGCGGTAGTGCCCACCTATGATTATAGACAAAATTGTTGAACTGCGAACAATATCAGCGGGGTTATCAAAGGAAGTATCATCAATTTTGAGAAATTTGGGGGCAGAGTTTCCAGTAGATTGCTTTGAAAGCAGCACATTATTTAAAATTTTCCAAAGCAAACAAGGGTTGTCAGCAGAGGAACGAAATTCACTTTCATAAGGCTACCTACCACACTTTATTAAGGTTACCTACCACATGCTTAAACTCCAAGAGTATTATAAACTCAAAATTGAACGCTCAGAAGCGGATCTAGAGAGTTTTAATGGAGGGGGATGAAACTTTAAATTAGGTTGAATTTTAATTAAATATAAAGACGCTAAGACGTTTAGATCCGGAAACGGGCGTAAATACGCCCTTTGCGGGCTCAGAAGGCCCGCCCCATCCCCCCAATCAGCAAGGAAAATAATCCAGTTTTATTCAAGTTGTCATTGGTCACACTAATAAAAAAGACAATGACTGTGTTAACAAATGTTGGCTCAAGGACGTAACGAGGGGTGGGGGCTGGGGTATCCTGCAAGCATAATTCCAAAAGTGCCTCTAGAATGCACGAAGATTCGTGTTTTAAAGTGAAATTTTGCAAAAAATTTCCGGGCAGCATGCCCCCGCACTTCCTCGAATGGTCGTGTCTTCAGCAGTGTGCGAAGTGGGGGAGGGATGGGGGGGGGACATGTCTCCTCCGGTAAAAATTGTCGTCCCCCCTGTAAAAAAATGTGTCCTGGGGGGGATGCCAAAACGTCCCCCTCAGTGGTAAGCATCGCAAAAAGTCAAATGTTTTTTTTACTGGTATACGTGTAGCCTGTGGGTAGCCTACGGACTGCGGCGATACTTTCCTGCATATCTTCTAGCCATTATGACTTCCTTCACAAACCAAACAAGAACAATCTTTGCAGCGCGCCTATTACACTGCAGAGATTTAGAACAGTTTTTTTTTCATCAACTCTAAAACACGTCAGCAGTTTTTTATAAGCATTAGTGAAAGCTAGGCTATAAGAGTATGTCAAAGTAGCGGTTCCCAAACTTTTTTAATTTATACTTGAGATTGAGAGTATGAATTAAGAAAAATGCTATGGCTTCCGGGGCTCCGTCCCGAACCCGCTTGGATAGCTTGCTGCTCTCCCACTAAACCCCTAGCTTCATTTATGAAACAAAAACCTACCTACAACAAAGCTAATGAAGCATAGGCGCACACAGGGGGGCACGGTGCCATGCCCCCCTTTGGTCCTGTAATTAGGTGTTAAAACCGAGTTTTCAGTTTATAATTTCTCAAACTCATAATGGCTGCAGCGCCTCCTTTCACTTATTTTAGTCAAGCTTCGATGCTTTTAGACATAACTTGCGAAAATATCTTGCATTGCCCACAGTGATTGCACTCACTACATGCCCTTTTTCGATAAAAAAAAATGTGCTAAAATGAGTGTTTTTTTATGAGAAAAGCGTAAAAATTCGTTGGCGGCTGGGGGCTACACTCCCAGACTCCCTTAGTCTCATTCGGCTGGTGGCCCCAGACCCAAAATTGTGCCCCCCTCTTGCCAAACCCTGGGTGCGCCACTCTAATCAAATTTTCGAAAATTTTTGTTCATCATGTTGGTGGTATGCAAACTCTAATCAGTACGTCCTCCGTCACTGTTTTAATTAGGTCATTGACCAATGACAACGCCCCATGAACAATAAATACCATTTTTACAATATTGTCTTGTTATTTGGGTTCAGAAGTCAGACAAAATTGTGAACAAAAACATCCCCCCCCCAGTAAAAATTTTCTACTTGGCACACTGGTTTTCGGCACTCTGTTTCGCTTTGTCGTAAAACTAAATTTTGTAATGATCTGTTACGGACATGATGGGGCTAATACTTGCTTGCTACGCTTAAAATTGCCTGGAATCACCGCTCAGGCAAAGCAAATATTTTCAAAAACCGAAAGAACGCTGACGTGACAGCTATCCGAAGCAAAATGAAAAAAGAGTAGAATCGCTTAAAATGCTGCAGTTTCGCGTATTAGACACGGCCTTTGCCGAAAATAGTTTGTAGGCTATGTCACGCAAGACGACTACGGTTTTGTTGCTTAAGACATGAGGCCGAAAAAGAGGAAAACGAGGCCTCCCAGCCACTGCTGCAGCGGCCCCCCAGCCACTGCAAAAACAAATTCAAATTGGGCTCCTCCCAATCTGAAATCCTGGCTATGCCTAAGGAGGGGCACCAAATTTCGTCACTTTTTTCAAGCGCAGGTTTTTTCCGGCAGAGGTATATATAAGCAACTTAAGTGACAAAAAAACTGTAGGGGGACCGGGGCATACTCCACCGGAAAATTTTTGAAAATTTGCATAGGTGTAATGGCTACTTTAGTGATTTTTGGACATTTTTCATATTTTTGGCCTGTATCTTTGAATGCTTCACCAAATATGATGTACCTTTACCTATTTTGTTCGCACAGTTTCAATTATGCGTGCTTAAGGCCACAAAGGCATGTTGCTGTGAAGAAGTTCGAAATTATGGAAAAAGTTTATTCATCTATAGCATTGTTGAAGATGGTGAGGGGGATGCTTACCCCACATCCGTACTGGATTCGTTCCGGTGAACGCCTTAAGGTCGATTTACACAGTATCCGTTTTTGCGCGTTTTTACGCGTTTTGACGCAATGCGTCAGACGCAGCGTTTTTTTGATCCGTTTTTTGATATACACAGTATCCGTCAACGCGTTTTTTTGCAAACGCACGACAAAACGCTCCGTCAATTTTAGTGCGATTTCGAGTAGAGCCGAGTTCTACTTTTGCGACAAATTACGTGCGTCAATTGAGAAACTGGATGGCTGGTCTTGCAGTATTGTATTTAGGTAAACTTTGCTGGGCTGTGGACAGCGTCTTTAGTTCAACCTAGAGTTGAATTTGCAGTTTAGTAATCTATTCTAGAGATGTTATAGGCTTTTTAGGACTTGTATAATCATGCTTTGAAGAAAGTGTGCCAATGGCTGATTACTGATACTGGTTAGTGGTTACTGGTTAGTACCGGTATATAGTGAGGGGTAACGTCTAGTGTCTTAATCAGCCCCCAGGTTCGGTTAGGCTTAGGTTTGGTTAGGATTAAGTTTGGTTAGGGTTAAATTTGGTTAAGGTTCGATTCAGTTACAACCCTAACTGAACCTAATCCTAACCAAACGTAACCAGCTAACCCTAACCAAACCTGGGAGCTGATATTAGACGTTATCCTATGGGTAGTATATAGACTACTGGTACGTCCGGTAGTCTATCATATTGTATGTACCGGGTACTGTATGAAAGGTTTTGAAAAATTTTTTATTTGCCAATGATAGCCTAGTCCACTAAGGAAATTACCGGTACTGGTACATTTTTCCAACTTGCAGACAGTGCTGGTGTAGAAAATCTAAATTTAAACCTGCCCGTGTTCACTACATAATTCATAACTTAAAATAGGCCTAGGCTTTTCAACTATTGTGATTTAAGATTGCTGTTTAGCTACGATACCAGTAGTTTTTTTTTAAATCCCCAGGCTGGAAACATTTTGGGTGCGACCCCGCATGTGGTACCAGTAGCCGGGTCTTGTCTAGAGTAAGCCGTCCGCATCTAGAATAACTCATTCGTGTAAGGCAACGAAAGACACAGACGGCTTAATCTAGATGAGACCCCCAGTAGCCTACACAGCATATCAATGTGACTAGTGATAGTGATAAACTGGTACTGGCGCTGTAAAATTTTATATGTTATCTTAGCCATCTGATATAAATTATCTTGTATATATTATTTATCTATTTCTTTTGTCTTTCTTCGATATGTTTCTGTACCGTATCTTTTTGCTCAGTTTTCTATGGAAGCTTCTATTTCACCAGAAAAAGGTTACTCATCCACGATTTTCAAACTACGGTAACCGGAAATTTTACCATATTTGGGCATAACTTTTGGTTACTGTAGTTTGAGTTTTGCAGTAGCGGAACCATTTTTCCGATCACTTGAAACTTGTACATGCAACATCGTAATAGACGGTTCTTTTCGGTTATCGACCCCAACTCCCCCGACTTCAAACCCCTGACCTAACCCCCCCTGACCCAAACCCCTTGACCTTAACCCCCCTGACCCACCCACCCCAACAACCCTAGCTCCAAGCTACTCAACAGTTTCCTTTTTTCATTATCAAACTACCATTCCCATGCTTTTGATTCGCCTACTTGCTTTATCAAACTACCATAACCATGCTTTCGGTTCCCCTACTTTAATTTTCAAACTTCAGGAACTGCATTCGGTGCCCCTGCTTTGACTTTCAAACTTCGAGAACCATTTTCCGGTTCCTCTATTGCAAAAATCATGGTTCGGTAACCGGAAAACGGTTTTTGAAGTTTGAAAATCAAAGTAGGGGAGCCGAATTCAACGAAATAAACACTTCCATTTTCTATTAGCTATATTGACCTGATGAGCTCATAATGAGAGCGAAACTGATTATGGATTACTATTTCTATCCGCAGCAACATTGTTTGTAATGTGTATGTTTCTCTTGGACATTTGTTAGTTCTTTACTTTTTCTTTTTTTTGCAACTGCTATTCTTTTGACGGTATTGAATGCCCAAATGCCAGATTGAGTCATTTTGTTGTGTGGTTTTTGATATGGTCCTTCCTGATTGTTATTACTGATGAGGGATGGAATCCCGAAACAGGATGGCTCAGGTTTTATCTTGTATGATAATAATCACTCTCAAGGGTTTGAGCACTCTTGGGAACCTGTCGTGTGTATCGTAGCATAATACGTTGCTCACCAGATGGTTTGAGCTCTCTGATGCAACATTTACCTAATAGGCCTACATCTTTCTCTTCCAGTAATTCAAAATTTATTTCAATACCTTCAAGGCAGCAAAAGTTAATATATATGTAAAGTTTGAAATTAGTGAATAGTGATGTTTTCTATTTTTTCTGGAGGCACCCAGTTCATAACAGGGTTGTCCTCCTTGTGGCAATGTGATAGAGGCAGCATGTCGAAGACCATTTTTTAAAAGGAATTGAAGTAATTCAGAAGAGCAAAATGTCATAGAAATGATTTTCTTTTGCTTGGCATAGCCCTTAATTAACCTTACTTCAGTTACAGCTTTCAATTTGTGGTAATTTATACCACAGCATAAATAACCTACTGAAATGGCAAGTGAAAAAATTATGGAGTTAGTCAGATGCAAACCACTTTTGTTTAACCCCAAGCATCCTGATCACTAGAACTGGCTAACAGTGCAAAATGATTAGATGGAAAGAAATTGTTGAAGAATCAGGACGTCATGGTTAGTGTTAACTTCTTTCTTTTCGATACTGTATATTTATGCTTTGACGCTTTTTTCTTTAACATACTGGTATATGTACCATTTTAGCCGCTTTTTAACATCTGTTTTGCATTTGTTGTTCATAACATGTATCACTGTGCTATTAGTAAATTGAGGAGCTATTTGTTATGATATGGATTATTCCATTTTTGTATTTAGTGTTTCATAAAAATCCCTTTTTTTCAATATTTCTAGTATCATACCCAGGGTTACCATTTCGTGCTTATTTCTAAGATTTGTGCTATTTGTGCTTATTTTCAAGGGCAATGTCTTAGAAAACGTGAATGTGCTTATTTTTAAGAAACCTTGCTTATTTTTGAGTCCCGTGCTTATTTTTGATTTTTTAGTGGAAAAAAATAGGATACTGTGGACGTGAAGATCTTTTTTTTGGTCTTCACCGATTTTTAGTGGAAAAACAGGACTTTGTTGACGTGAAGACCTTTTTTTTTTTTAGTCTTCACCAATTTTTAGTGAAAAAACAGGTCTTTGTTGACGTGAAGACCTTTTTTTTTACTCTTCACCGGTTTTTAGTGGATTCACAATAAAGAGCAATCGACTTTTTGGTAACCTAACTGCAGCGTGCTTATTTTTTGGTGTGGTCCGGTAGTAACCCTGATTATACCTGTAGTTTGTTATACAAAAGTAAATGTATATGTGCATTTAATGTTGCCTGGTTAAATGGTATAAACTATTTTTTGTCAATCTTGGTCATGTTTTTTAAAATACCTGTGACTTGAATATTGTTTGTGGCTGAAGAAGACAAAAAAAAATGGCGGAACATCACAGAGACCTTTATATATGAGAAAGGAACGTTCCTTAACAGCAGCCCAAGGAAATGGAGCAGGAGCAGATGCAATGCAGAGAGTCTCGTCGTGTCATCTTTTTGACAGCTTGCGATGGCTGGATGACTCTATTGAACATCAGAACTGAGTGTTTTCGCAGAATGTTTAGGTTTTGTGTTTAATTTGCTTTATATTGTTATTTTAGAACTGAAAGTTCTCAACTTTCCTATGAAAGATTGAATGGATTTGCCTAAAGATAATGGCTTGCTGGAACCCTCGAACATCATTGATATGACAAGTGAGGAGAATTTGGAACGTTATTGTGGTATTGTGTCTCTGAGAGTAATCTAAGTTTTTTAAGTGAATTCATTTAACTCCTCTAATGTTACAGTGCAACTGCTCAGTTTATTCAGTAAGGACTAAGGAAATAGCAGTTTGTTTTTGTGAATTTACTTTGATATGCTGCATCAGCATAAACGAAGTGCATGGCAGAGTCCTATCGTCGACTTTAATATGCTGTATCAGCATAAACGAATGGCATGTCCGAGTCTTATCGTTGGTATCAGAAGTGTAAAACTGTTGAATTCAGATCTGCTGGTAACTAAATCATTCTCAACTTTTCTGGAACAAATGAGGTAAATGCATTACAACCATTCAATTTACTTTTTAGAAGTTGTGCTGCATTTGCTTTTTCAGTATGTATTTTTGTATTTAGCCCTATCCTCCTATCGCGAGAAAGCGATCGTAGCGCTATAATGAGCTCGCTTAGGAGTTGCCGGTCATTTGTCCACCACACCAAGATGGGGGAATCCCGTCTAGTGCTTTTTCCAAAAAACAAGTAAAGTTGCCGGCTTGTTTTTTACACCCCTTCAATGCTGAGTGTTCAGCATGGAAGCTGAAAATACAAATTTTATAGTTATTGGTCTGACGTGATTCGGAATCAAACCCGTGTCTACAGCTCCAGAGGCAGACGTTCTTACCACTCGGCCATCTGAGCTGTAGATGTGATAATGCATTTCATCTGGTTTTCAAAAACTTTCGATTGTTGGTTAAAAATTTCTTTGCAAAGCACTTCTTCACATTTAAAACTTTTGTGATCAATCGCTGTTGTCTAGCTCAAACAGTTATCAACTTATTAAAAAAATTGAACTTTTGCCTAAACCCAAATGAAAGATGTTAATGAAAGGATGTTATACATTCAACGTTATGATTTGCTAACTTGAAAAGCATACGCTCGTTTGGCAGTCTTCTCACCTTGCTTAACGCTGTAAAAATCAGGGCGTCGAACCGAAACGCAAACCGAAAACCCGTATTAACCGCTTCCTTTCACTGAACCCGAACCGTAGCCTATATTATTTAATGGAGGTAAACCGAACCTGAACCCAAGGTTATGAAAATTCTTGAACCTTAACCGGATTTGAACCGTTAAAAGATATTTATCTAATGCAAACCTTGTCTAACCCAAAGTCTGCGGAAGTTTTGTTGTTTTTTGGACTAAAAAAACATACGTTACGTTAAATGGGGTGTGTTCTTATGAAGGTTTTTTTTAAGAATGCTTGTTATGGTGGCTATAACTGCGGTTAAGGACATCTGAAGTTAATCTGAGATTATTTCTGCCGCTGAGAACATCTTTTATGAGCTACAGTAGCATCTTAAAAAGCACAATCAGCCTAAATACAAGTATTTTTGAAAAAAATGCGCTTGTAGCTGTGTGCCAAAATAAGCCGAATTGACGGTTTCAAATTCTAGAACCCGAACCGAATTTGAACCTATAAATTTTTGCCTCTGCGAACCTGAACCCGATTATTCTAAGTGTTTTTAATTTTAACCGGAACTAAACCTACAAAATTGAACGACGAAAAACCTGAACCGGAGGTAAACCGCTAAAAACAAATTTTGCAAAACCTGAATCTAAACCGTAGCGATATTTCACGCGGTTTCATGCCCTGCTAAAAATAACCTGTTATTGATAATTATTTTATTGATTTCCCGTAATTGCATTAGTATTTGCTGATACAAGTTTCGTTGCGTTTACAAATATGCTTTTGTAGGAAACCTCGAGCATCAAGTCTACCCTGATGAAAATTTTGTTATTTCCGACATTGTATCCACCTCTGCTCTACCACTTGATGCGCCAGCAAGCTCATGGTCAACTGAAAAGATAGCACCTGTTCTGAAGGCAGAGCGAAAGAAATTCTCTCTTAATTAGCGTAGGCAAATATTGGCTATAATTCAGGTTTGTTTTCTATTGTTTTTAACACCGTAATGCCCTGAAAATGAGGGGTTTGCATAAGTAAAAACAGAAAAACATTTTATCATCAACCTACGCTTCTAGTCACGGGAAGACACTGCCTTTTGTCACGGAAGACTCGAGGCATGTTTTAAAACGGTGGCTTTTCGCAAGGTCCTCAATGGAAGTTCTAAATGTCCCTAAAAGAAGTGCGAAACCGCATTGACAACGGCCCAAACAGGTTGTAGTGTTTGTACTAGAAAGGAGTCTTCAAAGCCAATATCTTTAGGAAGAGGGGTCCGGAACTGGAAAGGTTAAGAACCGCTTTTTTAAAACATAGAAGCGAGTTTTTCCAGTCTGTAGTGTTTCAGGTTGAGTGCATTGCGTGCCGACTTATATTCGTAAATGAAAAGCACCCAAATAGTGGCTAACAACAAACTTCTTCACAGGAGTCACTGGTCCATGTGATTGAGCAGTGTATATCCAACATTTCGAAAATGACAGAATCGGTAGCTTCTGAAGATATCGTCGGCATTTTTAAAGACTATGGAAATGTAAGACTTCATAGCCTCGGAGAAAAAATAGCGTCCAAGGCTTTCCCAAAACTGTTGCTGCTTCTATATGAAATACAGTAGAAGGCGATTGATATCGTATATGTTTTAACTTTTTACCGTTTAGATTTGTTTTACCTGCTTTCGTTTCACTTCGTTTGATTTTTAAATGTATTTATTTTGTATGGATTCTCTACTGCTCTATCTGAAGTAAACTGTGTGCCCACTGCCTAGTCTAATTTTGCTTGAAGTGTTTTTAAAGTCTTCATTATTTGGGTTACGGTACTAGTCGTTCAAATATACACTTTAAGAATGTCCAGGTGTAAGTAAGCCAAAAGTATGCATTATTTCTGCATCTTTATTAATGTGGTAATTACTTTTTCAATTATTATGACCACCAGAAGTTTGATTGTGATAAAGACACTACACAACTCTTGGGATTTTGCTACGCTTAAACTGGACATGTGGGAAGGGTAACTGTGGCATAACGCATCAAGAATTGTAGTTCGCGATCGCTGAGTAGTCTCAATATATGAACGGAATTCCAACTGTAGTAAAGTGACCAACTTCGATTTTATCTTTTTGATGCTATTTTAATGCCTTGCGTTTTTATTTCGTTAAAGTTTCAACACTGCTTTCTGAAGATGCTGACTGTACGTTGCGGTAAGTTCTCATTGTGAGAAGTTGTTACTTTTGATTTTGTTTTCGTACGCAGCTTTTAATGTATTACGTTCTTTCTATTTTGTTAAAACTGTCAACATTGCGCTAGTTTATACACTTACTCATTAAAAAACACTGAAAAGCTATTCATATGTGTTGGGAGTGCCGAATGCAAATTACTCCATGAGGATTCGAGCGATAGCTTTAATGTACTTTTGGAGGAAAACCTTGAAGAATCGCTACTGTTCGCTTTTGCTCCTACAACGTCACTAACAACACAAACAACAAACATACACTCATGGTAGGTTGTTTACTTTAGTTGCACGAAGATGTAACAAAAGAAAATAAAGAACACACTCAACAACAAAGCACATTGGTCGGATAACTGCCTGCAGCAGGCAGGGGCGAATCCAGAAACTTTTGGTGGAGGGGGATGTAATTTTGAATTAGGTTGAATGTTAACTAAATAAGCTTACTAAGACGTTTAGACCCAGAAACGGGCGTTAATAAACCCTTTGAAATTGCTTCATGTCAGGGGCGTACTCAGAAATGTTTTTATCAGGGAAGGGGCATCAAATTTCGTTACTTTTTCAAGCGTAGTTTTTCCCGCCAGAGTTAATTTTAAGCAATTTAAGTTCCAAAAACGACTCTAGGAGGGTCCGGGGGCATGCTCCCCCAGAAATTTTTTGAAAATTGACATATGCTGTAAACGCCATTTCAGTGCTTTTTGAACAATTTTTTGGCAATTTTGCTTACGTTTTTGGCTCCTAATTTTGATTACCAAATACGATGCATTTTGTTCGCACAGTTTCGATTATGCGTCCTTAAGGCGACTCAGGCATATTGTTATAAAAAGGTTTGAAACTGCGGAAAATTTTTATAAGGCGTTGTTGAAAACGGCTTGTGGCGGGATGCATACCCAGCATTCCCCACATCCCCCCCTTGAATCCGCCCCTGACTGCAGGCTAGAGACTGTAGTTAATAGGCTACTGATAATAATTAAGACTTTAGGCAGAACTGCAGCAGCCTAAAAAATTACGCTGTTTGTATTAAATTACTAAATAGCCAGCGTACCGGTAGCCGAAGATTAGGGACAAAAAAAAATATCCAATCAAAACTCACCTTCGTCATTCTTGTAAAATTATCACAAAGCATAAAAGCACATGATACTGGATTGATGTCGCAATCTGTGCTATCTGACAATTTATAACTATAACTTTGTGACTATGCGACGCGCGTCTTAAAATTCTCGACGGATACTGTGTATATCAAAAACGCAAGAAAAAGACGGATCTGTTTCAGCGCGTCAATACGCCGTTAATTAACGCCGTCACAAACGCCGTCAATTGACGACGTTAAACGCAGAACGGATACTGTGTAAATCCACCTTTAAAGGGGAACTGAAGAGCAAAACTGTTTTTTCAGAAATGGCGTTAAAAATTACACTGAGTTCTATACTGACTGCAGAAACTTTCAATGATTTTTAATTAGCCAGAAATTAAACCTTAAACTCGTGATCATGACGTTATGGAGGTCTGTACGTTCCGCACCACTGCACGCACGCAACTAAGCAAACCTTACCGCTGTCTGTAATCCACGCTTTTTTCAATGACATCACAGACCTCCATGACGTCATGATCACAAGTTTAACGTTTAATTTCTGGTTAATTAGAAATAATTGAAAATTTCTGCAGTCAATTTAGAACTCAGTGTAATTTTTAACGCCATTTCTGAAAAAACAGTGTAGCTCTTCAGCTCTTCAGTTCCCCTTGAAAGTTTTGCTACCAGCCTGCATATAAAATCCAATTCTCTGCTCTGAACATCATTCTCTACTCTCTAGTTATTTGTACATTCTCTGCTCGGTACATTATTCTCTTGTACAGCAAAACTAAGAAAAATGTCAAAACTCAAGAGTAGAATATTACTATGCATGAATTACATTGTTTAAGCTGGAATTATTCGCATGGACCAAGCATATATTAGACCTATTCTCCGAAAGCGAGTTCCAAAGAAAGTAAAAAAGGCATAAAATTTCATAACTCCTCAACGATTTCCTATTTTAATGTAAGCCTTCTCTTTATTTATGACAAAGTTGCATTCGTATGGGCCTATTGAAGTTCATCCACGCAAAAAATTGTGTGCAGTATAGCTTTAACCATACCTAGGCCTTAAAGCATCTGGAACACCTGGAAAAAAGACCCTGGACATTCCCCCCAAAAGGCCTAGTTCCGCCATTGATATTACGGCAGACATATTGCTTGCTCCATTCTACATTTCCTTCTATTGATTAAAGTGAACAACCTTTTCAAAAATTAAATAAATGTTACTCATAGCGACAATTTTGTGAAAAGTGGTGAAACTCAACAAAACTAGTTCTTTTCGTTTTTTGGTTGTTGGTGTTTGCGTGGAATTAAAATATGAGGCAAGTAATCTTGTTTAATCTTTCTATGGTTGGTAGTTTAATTGTTTTTAATAACGTTATTATTTTGCGCATAATGCGAGCAAAACTTCGTGTGAGTTAATTTGACTTATCTAGTCAGAACTGGTAAGGATTTCATTGTCGAATATTCAGGTTTTGTAAATGAATATTACGTCTTCTGACTATGTTGCGTGGTACGAATTCCGATGAAATTAATCAGGGTATTGGGTTATTCTGTTATTATTGCGGGAACAAGTGGACTGAGAGGGTAATGACAAGTCTACGTGGCTATCTCCTCGTCTTTTGAAATAAATTTGGTATCTCATTGCACAGTTCCATGATGTTACTGATAATACTGGCACAATATCACCCAGTCAGCTATAATTGCATCTTGGCCTAGATACATGTGCATTTAGGCTAAGTTGCATGAAACAACTACCAGTACACCGTTAAGCCTGATTCACACTGATGTTATTGCATCATATGACGCTGCTGACGCGATAACAACGCATACAAACAACAGCCAATTCATACTGAACAATTTCATGCGATAACGACGCAGTAAAAACAACAGCCCGACAGAACAACTTGCTTTGAACAAATGACCTGACTAAGTAGAACCGAGTTTTACTAGATTGTTGTTGTTCAGTGCGTCAAGAGCGCTTTGCCTGGGTTTTGTCGAATAATTTTCGAATGTATTTGTGATTTTGACTTCAAAACTTAATTTATTTTGTATTTCAAGAGGGTTTTTCAAATTTTTTCTTAAAAATTGCTAAAGTATTATTCCTACAATAACTGAACAAAATTAATAACCTAGCATCAATTTGCATTGTATTGAAATGTGAATTATAGTCGGTAGGCTTATTTTCATTTAATTTCAAATACGATAGTTTACCGGTATAAAGCCAGAAAATTGTGCGGTAATTAAACTTTGAAAGTTTCCAACAACCATGCCGAATTTTTTGTTTACTTTTTTATTGGTGCACTAGCCAACTCTTAAATTAAAGCATCTGCAAAAGTTAGCGTATGTGAATTGGCTAATACGGTAAAGCTTTAAAATTGACGATAATCAGAGTAAGCCCAGCAGAGTAAATTTCGCAAAATGTCCAGTTCGGACCCTTTTGGGACTGGCAAAAATTACCCCAGCTGCCAATTAAACTAAACTGGTCTAGAAGAGATGAACGTTACAAAATTGTTTTACAAATACCGGCATATTACTAACAATTTCGTTTTGTTCATAGGCTAGCTGTTAACTGGTTAACTAAAAAGAAACAACTTTTTGTAGTTTTAAATGGTGCAGTAGGACTTACTAGACAATATCGAGGTTTTCTACCGATACCAGTGTGGATCTGCAACTACTAATCTGCTAGCAGTGCGAATGCCGCTATGCGTATCCCTTGGAAGCGATCAAATCGCACGCGGTGTGCATTGCTTGCTGATACAACGTTGTTATATCGTATCAGACTGACATTTCAGAATCGCTAAGCGCTTGTAAATTTTCGATCGTTGTCGTGTCGTTTGCCAGTGTGAATCCGGCTTAAGGCTACAGTATGGTACATTGTGCCGGTACTGGTATTTGCAGTTTTCTATCACCATTCTTGTGTCTCGTGATGTTATATATTGCATGTATTATCTGAACATTATTGTTGAGAATATTTCTAGATGTTAACTGAAGACACTAGATTTTTAAACCTAGGCCTAGAGTAATCACTGTACCCTGTTCACATATAAGCCCTCGGGATTTTTGCATGCATACTACGGTAATTACCCTACCCTGTCCACATTGACATATAAGCCCACAGGGTTTCTGCATCATAATCAATTTTTTTTAGTCATAATTGAAGCGCTTAGTGCAAAAAGGTGACAGCCTGGGCCTATGTCAAAAATTAATGTTACAAGAAAAAACAGCTTAAAGTTTTAGCTTTACTGTGCTTGCGTCGGTGCATGGCTATCAGAATTGCATTTTTCACTTACCGGTATATTTTTCTACTGTACCGTACCTAGGGATGTTAAAAGTCACCTGGTGCAATTGTCCGTCATTTTTGAAAACGATTGTGGTGGTATTCATTTTACTGTTTAGCACAATGGGTCAATACATTGATTTGCATAAACTTTTGGCAGTTTGTGCAATTTTTTGTGAAAAACGATGTATAGTTAATAAAGGTAATGCGCGTGCATTTTCTAAAAAAACGGTGTAGCTTCACTTCCACTAGAGAAAAAAAAACAAAAACGCACCTACAAATACATCATTGCATAGACCTTTTCCAAAAAAAATTGGATCGCTAACTCCCAGCAGTTACTTACGCGGCATTTACATGCACAATCCGCGCATTTGATGGTTTTTGGCTAAAGCGCGGCAAGCGCATTTCAATGATGGTGCGTGCATTCCAAGGCGTGTTAAGTGTTAATAAGCCCATTCACGTGGTCTGTTATAAAGCGCTTTGTGACGTGGGCCAATTCTATTTGCTTTTCAATTTGCTGCGACTACTTGTTTACACGCAGTTTGCAGTCCGCAAATGACTGATAGGACTAATAGGCATAAAAGCAGTAATGGGGAAGAATGGGGGAGTATAGAGAATTTGAGGGAGTATTGATGGTGGGGAATGGGGTAATTTTTGTAATCAAATTTTGAACCAATAAAATCTGCCAATCAAACTTGAAAAAAAAAATGTTTGCATTTATATATTTCAGAAGGAAAAGCGCATAAAGACTTTGAATCAGATCAACACCAGTCTTGGTCTTGTGTTCTGTCAGATGAATTTTAAAAATCATTATACTTGGCTTCATAAAGGCGATATGTTGTGATGACTTTATGCATTAACATCACAAAATTTTCCGTGACATATCACCTTTTGTCAGAATTTTTTTTTCCATGGCTAGATAATAAAATACCTCTCTCTTGCATGACAAAGATAGCCTCTTGAAACACGAAATTCTTCTAAAGTTTGAATTTTTTAGAAAAGTGACATATCAACATTTTGCACTAAGCACTTCAATTGAAAAAAGGGTTAATGACATCAAAAGTTTACTTGTGATGCGGAAAGCTAGTAGGCTCCTTGGCCCAGAAAAATCAGCTTATGGACAGAGAAATTGTTTCATAACACGCAGGCCTACGGTGTTGGTTGTATTCTGTCAAATTCCTTGCTAACCAAGTAGTTGGTGTAATTGGATGCCAGCCAACTAGGCCTAGCAGAATCTAATGAGAGTGTTGCAATGTTACAGTTCAAGCAAAGTTTCTCGAGATACTTTGTATGAATGCGTCGACAAAGTTTTAGCTGGATCAAAAGCTAAGAAGAGGAAGTTTTTGGAAACGGTTGAACTTCAAATTGGCCTGAAGAACTATGATCCACAAAGGGACAAACGTTTTTCTGGAACTGTAAAGTATGTTAAACCAAACTACAATGTGTGGTTTGGTAGTCCTTTTGGACGGACCTTAACCCAAGGTCTTAAAAACTTGGGTAGCATGTTTTATTGCGACTATTAACATATTGCAAGTATGTTTCAGCTCAATACTGTTAGTGACAAACATGCTTTAATCTATACCAGTGGTTCTCAACCTTTTTTGGCCCTTGGACCACTCTTTCAAAGGAAATGCTTATCTGTCGATTTTGTCGTTCATGAAAAAATACTGATTGGTTAGTTTTTTCAAAACCAGTCATGCGTATAGATGCAGGCCAATCAACAGTCCAGTCCTGCGTATGTACGCTGGCCATTTGGTATTTTGCCGTTACCGGCAAAATAGACACTCCATTTAAGAAAGTCTCCAATAGACCACTTTGGTAAGCTGATGCCATATAAAATACATTTCAGACCAGGAAAGAGATAAAAGTTAACTCATTAACTTTAAGAGTCATGATTAATGTTGCGATTGTTCATTTCAATGCTTTTAATAGCAAAAGTTAACTTGTTGAAAACTTGGAAAAACTCATCAATGAGACTAGGAATTGTTTTAAACATGTGCCAGCAACACACTTAACAAAAACAACACAGTAAGTCATTCGTCTATCGTTACAGCATTACACCCCTTACTTGGATCTATTGCGATGCGGTACAAGCAAATCTTATAGTGGTTTTTAGATGCCAATAGAATAATTTCAAGTAAGAACAGAAAATACAAATTAATCAAGTGCTCTTAAGCTCTGCCTACTGTCACTACGATAGAACTAAAAATTGTATGGGACAATACGGTACCCATAACGTTCCACACAATTCCATTCGGTTGTTAGTTCTACCCCTGCCATTAAGTTGAAATTACTAATAAACGATGCACAGTGAGAGAATGTGAACATTGATAACTACAGGAATGCGGTTCTTCAAATGTTACTGCATAATTAAAGAGGATTCCGTGGTCCACTACAAAGTCCAGGTGGTCTAATGGACCAAGGTTGAGAATCACTGATGTGTACCATTAATGTTGTGTAGCAATATAGTCTACTGTTAATCTGGGTAATTTTTCTCATGAATTTAAGTTTTGCTATTTTTTGTGATAAGAGCTGCTCTTAGGCTGTAATATGTGGTTGTTACTCTGGCATAACTTTTCAGCGTTGAGTTGCAAAACTTCTCAATAAGTCGCGCAGTTCGAATTTCATTTTGTGGTTGAAGTTTTGGATGCAACTCATTGACTGTAATATGTAGAGAATCATTCTTTATTTAAATCTATGAATATCCTTACTGCTTATCAAAAACCTCTATTTCTTGTGTAATTTGCTTTTTTTGCGAGGCATTTAGGCAGTTTCTGCCCATGATATTGTGAATTCAATTTGAGCAGATTAATTTTGTCGTTTTTAAGGCGTGTTTACCGATACGCGGCAAGCTGCTACGTAATTACCTAATTTTTTGTTTATTTCATATTGACGTTGAACTTGGGCGTGACATCACTTTAAAAACACGTTAAATCAAGGAGTTGTTTGACGCAGGCTAGCAAATTTTATATCGTGTTAATCGCAGGCCAGTATGGTTCGTAACGGTTGCCGCGTATCGGTCAACGCATCTTTAGCTGTTCTGGTCCATTTTGATCCCAAACTTTGCTCAATTTAGCTTTTTAACATCTGAAACTGTTAAATGTTCTGACCTTTTATCAGTATTTGCCTTTGCTGTTGATGTAAATTGTGTATATTATTGTGTGAAGTTGAACGTTTTTTTTTTAGGTTGCCCCATCTCCCCCGTGAAAAGTTTCGCATTTGTATTCTGGGAGATGCTGCTCATTGCGATGAAGCAAAAGCAAATGATATTCCTTGCATGGATGTTGATGAATTGAAGAAGTTCAACAAGGATAAGAAACTTGTCAAAAAGCTAGGTTTGTATTACTGTTTGAGTGTTTGTGCTTCGACTCTTGTTGTAAAAATATGAATTGAACGGCACTGTTCCCTCTTGCGTACAAAATTTGAGAAAAAAATTCTGGCCTTTTATAATTGTCAAGTGGAATAATCATTTTTGGTCAAGTTTAAATCAAAGTGTTAAATGCTTTTACAAAATAGATTTGGTCAAATTTTCTCTTGCCAAACTGTTGAGGGAGCCGTAATTAACAGCATGAAACTGTCATAGAGTAATTTTTGTGTGTGAAGTGCAGAAAAGTATGTAAAAAATACGCCACAACCAATCTCATTTGGAGTAGTTCTAATTAAGTAAGTTATTTTAAAGCAGGGTTTCTCAACCGTGGCCCTCGGCCCCCCAAGGGGCCACATACTTACCCTGTGCACTTATCCAATTTATATGGGCTTGTTGTTTTGGACTTTCTGCATCACCTTTGTATTTTCGATGTGATAACTTGAAAAAGTAATTACTGGGTTACTTTTTTCAAAATTTGACTTCCGTCAATTGACCTGTCTACAAAAATTTCGGTCATTTTTTTCGCTCATGTTTGAAGCAACAAGACGTGGAACAAAATATTCAGTACACCTACTTCTTAAACCGCAACACAAATAAAAACTACTTTGATCAGTTTGATGTCTGTTAAACCTGACACTGTGACAACAGTAGTCCATTTGTAATTGTTGCTCGCATATTGGCAAGATATTTACTTCGCTCAATTGGCCAAAATGGCTTTAATTTTTGCAGTTTTAACAAATTAAATTTGGACTACGACCGAAATTTAACCGAAAAACAAAAACAGATTAGACATGTGGACTGGGTAAGTGTAGTCTTTTTGGGGGGGTCACGAGTATAAGAACAAATACATTTTTAATTCTTGACGTGGACTTCTAAAATTACATTAAAGGGACCATCGTCTTTTAACAAAAGGGCCTCGACTCGTAATGGTTGAAAATCACTGTTCTTAAAGATTTTATAAAGCTAACTTAGATCGTTCTTTCACGAAATACTCATCTTGTTATCTTTCTAGCAAAGAAGTACGATGCTTTTCTTGCTTCCGAAGCTTTAATCAAGCAGATTCCAAGATTGCTTGGTCCCGGTTTAAACAAGGCTGGAAAGTTTCCAACTTTAATTACGCATCAGGACTCCATGGTTACCAAGGTGAGATTACATAATACATAGCTTAGCAAATCTTTGGTGTTTTCGTAGTATCTTGAATCAAAGCAAAATTTATTTGAAATTGTACATTTTTTACATCTGGCCAGTAATCAGTGATGGAGTCGAGTACTCATCCTTCAAGTACGAGTATTACAAGCTCGAGTACCGAGTATAATTTTACACTTTGAAATCAGTTGCAGGCATTTACTGCATATAATGAAACCACTTTTCTTAAAGTATAAATATGATAAAAAAAATTTGCTTGAAGTGCTCTTCTCTTCGTTAAACGATCGTGCTGTGATGAAATAACCTACATTCCTTGGAAGTCTGTGCGAAAATGTATTAGCTACTAATTAGACACCCCCTGAAGCTGATAACTGATGAAAGAGTCGGCATTTTCACATTGCGTACAGAGAATTATTACACTTATAATTAACAGTAAAACAATGATTATATCCATCATTTTTGTTTTATTTCCAACTGTTTTTTGCTGTAAATATAGAAAGCATTTTTTTAGAAAGCTTACGGCATGGAGAATAAGCTAAACAAAACAGTTCGGAGACATAATGTATAACAATCTTACTCCAAGGCTCTTACAGACTCCTGCAATATCGGTAGCCTACTACATGATCTTCGTACTGCGTTTAGCCTATCTACCTTTGCAGTGCATACAAAAGTTAACTAACTTTGCCTAAACTACACAAACTCCCCTAATTCATCCTTATCATCACTAATAACTACAAGATTCTTCTGTACCCTTTTTCATCAGCAAACCTTTTAAAGTCTTGGGTCGCTTTCATTTAAATCAGGTCTATTTAATTTTTGGTGAAAAAACAGGAACCAAGTGCACCCTAAAGATCGCAACTACGTTTAATTAGAACCCACAATCGTGGCACATGGCACTCTTAAGGGTTAAATATGGTGAAGTTGCAACCAACATCTTGGAAAAAAATCAAAGTGCACGTGTATTCGACTGATTTTTAGACCCGAGTCGGAGTACTGTTAGGTTCGAGTGCGAGTCCTTTTTAAGATTAAAAGTTTCGAGTACTCCATCACTGCCAATAATGCCTTCGCACGATGAATAATGCTGTAGTTGTCTAGTAAGATTTTTAATATACCGGTAGTTCACATAGTTTTAACGTTGAGTTTATGTGACTTGTTACGAGTTGGACTATGTTGTACAGTGTCATGAGACCAAGTGCACCATCAAATTCCAAATGAAAAAGGTTTTGTGCCTTGCAACTGCTGTTGGCAATGTGAACATGACTGCAGATGATCTGGTGCAGAATATTAATCTTGCCATCAACTTTTTAGTAAGTTGAATCTTCTAAAAATAGTTGCATAATTACTGTCAGCCTACAATTTGCTCTTATCTGAACTGCTGTTTGTTCGATGTCATTTACAAATATAAAAACGATAACTGACAAAAATCGATAAACATCAAGGAGGCTGCGAAGAAATGGTTAGATCTTCGAGTCTGCGGCCACCTTCACACAAATTCAATCGTAGTCCAGGTTGTATCATTACAATCTAATCTTCATCATACTCGCGGTATTACGCCGAAGCGTGTAACAAGTGACGGGTCCATCTCCACGGCTTGGCGCATGGGCATTGGGCGACACAGCTCCGAAGAAACGTCGCAGCCGTGGCGAGCTATTGGCAACTGACAGTGTGCCGATTTGACCGGCCTGGGAGTCAAACCCTTGACCTTCCGCACCGATCGCCTGTGCGCTTAACAACTGAGCTAACTTCATTGATTTAAAAAAAAATCGAATTCAAATTCTTAGCGTTGCAAAACGTGATTTCAATTTTACTAATTTTGAAAGGACCAACACAATACTCAAGTTTTTATTATGACCGGTCTGGGAATGGAACCACAGACCTCCCGCACGGATAGCGTGTGCTTAACAATTGAGCTAATTAACAAATAAAAAAAGAAAGGGAAAACAAAAAAAGCGCTTTAAAAAGAATGAAATGAAACAATAGGCGTTGGCTCTTACACACGGCTGCATTAGGCCTAATCAATGCCATTCTTGGAGGCAGCAATTTTTGATTTTGATATCAAATAATTTTATCGAGTTAGATTTTTTAATTTCTAAAGTTAGGCGGTTAAGCGATGCCTAAATTTAACGCTCCATGTCTTTTTAGGTTTCTTTGTTAAAGAAAAATTGGCAAAATGTTCGCTCTCTTCATATCAAGAGTACAATGGGAAGATCGCAACGTCTATATTAATGTGGTCTCTTTCCCGTAAATAAAAAAGCGTTTAACCTGATCGTTCGTGGTTATTGTCAGTATTGTTGCACCAGATGTGCATGTAAGTCGAGATTATGGAGGGGGGAGGTCGTAGATATAGGTTGGTTCAGAGAGTGAAGGCGATTTACTTGAAAAACTTGACGTTATTTTGTAGTAATTAAATTAGGGCAGGGAGTCGTACCAAACCGTAGTTTTATAAACAGGTTTTATGCTGTTTTTGTCAAACCTTAACCGAAAACCGTTTTTTTTTTTAATCGCAAAGAGCGAACCGGTACTGCACCGAATTATGTGAGTAGCCTTCTTGCGAACCGATTGAAAAAGCGGCTTGCTCCGTGAAGTTACTCGCTTCACTTGGAAGCTGGTTCGAATTCAAAATAATAGTCAATTAGGCAAGTGATCTATACATAATAAAGAAGTCTTTTACGTTTGATATACCCGGTCCCGTAGTATACTAGTAAGAGACTAAACAAAGCACTGTATACTAATTTGGTGCTACGTGTGGATTGAACAGGCCGCCAGAGTCAGAGCGTAGTGACAATTCAATTCTCTAGAAGTTGACTTGGCTACAAGTATTTTATGCATTATATTGGCCTGTCAATGCGAGGAAACGTATGGGTCCTATCTTCGGAGAGTATTTTCGTCAAAAATCGCATAAAATTTCATATAAGTCTGATAAAAATTGCGTGTAATATAAACAGACCGTTACTCTTCAATAATGCTTACGAATGGCAAGTAGGCTAAATTAGATTTTCTTGGGATGACTCGCACACCGCGCAAGTTGGCGTATTCGTTGGAATTGCGTAAAGCAACAAGGAACCTGCAAAGTGCTGCGGCAACAGCAGGCCACGTCAATTGCATGTTTCGAGTGGTTACGTTCCTGCTTCGGTCCAATTAAAAAAAATCAAGCGTGACTTACTTAAATATCGCAGCACTTTTAGTCAGCAGAAAAAATAGGAAGACGCAAATTACTGCAGAGCAAAGACAAAAAAAAGTCGGTATTTAATAGAAATGTCTTGACACATTCAGATCGGGCTGTGTCATGAGAAGAGGCTATTGTCTTTTCTTGGCAAAGCCAACAAGGTAGCCAACAGGGCCGCAGATTTTTTCTCGGCCTAGGTATGGTGCTTTGTAATTTAACAAAGTCATTAACTGTGAAAGACAGGACCTTCTGGCGACTTGCTCTTATTTGCGACAACCTGATATTACAAAGAACAAAGTTCATCTCAACTCTGTCCGTTCATAGCACATTCCACTTTGTTATTACCTACTTCGACAATCAGCTTAATGCAAACATAATTAAACAAGGGTCTCATTGGCATTAAAGCACGTGATTTAGCAAAACACACTGTTCACAGCCAAACACATTGCAGTAATGCACTTGGTTTTAGCGTAATTGCAAAAATCTAGTTAAACTTTAACACAAGTATTGCATAAGATTTCATAAATGAACAACATCACAAACAAAAAAGAAGCAAATCAACATAGCGATATTTATTGGCAACCAAAGCCAGGGTCGTAGCCAGGAAAAAATTAGGTGGGGGGCAGAGCCGGTTTTAGGAAATGAATGCCCCGGCCGTTTTCATTCGCCTTTAGTGATCAATCCCCCAAAATAGTCTTCATACGTAAAAGAATGGGAAGAGTAGTGACCCCCTCTGGCCACCATCCAGTAACTTCAATCAATCAATTCTTTTGTTTTTGAAGATGCGAATACATCACAGAGCGACAGCGTTTCAGAGAAAGAAAAACTCCAGAAAAGGAAGACACGACACAACCGGAAAGACCGTTAAACACAACTAAGAAATACCACGCTCTCAAAAACCTTGTCATAGTTCTCGAAAACGGCCAGCTGATTCAAACAAACCATTCTATCAGGAAAGTATGTCTCATACTGGTGTTTTTTACGCCTTGTCTAATAGCACGACGCTCGTTTGCATAACAATTTTCTAACCGATGCCAACCAGCAAAATGAAACAACAATGACTCAGCAAATTTGAGGAAAGTGTTGCACAACTTTAAAAACAAGGTTAAATTGGTGGCCAAAGTTGGCGAAACAAAATTAACTATAACTAGCTCAACTTTACGTGGTCTCAGAGCCTGCTGGCCAACTCATTCCAATGACAATCGCATGGAAAGCAATTGGAAGGCTTATTCGTAAACGACTTCTGGCATTCAAAACTGCTAATAGCAATGCATCTCAAGCAAAAAACAAGATTATGGTGCTTCATGCAAATAAATTTGCATTTCACTTCCATTATTTACATATGAATAGAATGTCAGAGGTCTAACCGCTCTAAATATTTAGACACATCTTTATGAATAGCATATGAACACAATAAAATCAAACCATGCAAAAGCGGTCACAAAATAGCTTCGAGAGGGCCTGCTTAATGCATAGCTAATGTACATATTTTACTCTTAAATGCACTGTGGCGAAAAATCCCCACTCGTAACATTCAGAACGCACAGTCATGTTACTCCATTCTTATTAATACTAGCCAAAGCAGTTAAGTAACTATTTTTGATTGCTAGCTACACTACTACATTTCTTGTGCACAGAGATGGGCATTTATCGCGATAATTATTTACCGACTATCGTTATCGCTTAAAACAGTATGGATTTATCGATTACCGATGTCGATTTTGTAATATATTTTGTTATCGCCGATAAATTATCGCGATAAACGATTCTTTACGCACACAGTGTTCGAAGTTAGGGCGTTGGCACTATGGCAAAATTCACAGTGTCGATGAAGTCTTGTTGCAATTTAAAAAACCTCTCTTTGTTTTGTTTAATCCCACGTCAGAGACCGTGAACTGCTCTTTTCTGGAAAAATCTAAAAAACTTTTGTGATTTGACTTACAAGAAAAAAAACTTCGTCACACACATTGAAAATTTACCGCAACATTTATCAATTACCGATATCGTTTTAAGAAATTGAGATTTATCGATTATAGGTATCGCCCAGAGCATTTTTGAAAGTATTGATTATCGTTAACGCTTTAGTGCAGAAAGTTTCATTGTGCTCATCACTGCTTGTGCACAAAACACCGCGTACAGAAAACTGCAAACACAAGCACATAACAGACTAAAACGTGAACAAAATTAGAACTACATTTGAGGTTTCCTGTTACTGGTACAGCATGATGTTAATGTGATTTCACAACTGTGCCATGACAATCTGGCCCATCACAATAGCAATAACGCGCTATCGTAACTCTCATTAAAGTTAACATGCATTTAGCAGTTATATAATTAAATCTCTTCAGCGAGTGGCATAAATGCTGATATTCTGCTCAGAGACACCTCAGCACCTACAGATCAATTTATTTTAGCCACTCTCTAAAACGCTAGCGTTAAAAAGTGTCCGAAAACGCAGTATTTGCGTTATGCAAAACTATGCTGTGGACTAAGGACTTCGAATTTTACCGAGCCCACAACCTAATCCTCATTTTCGGATTAGAAACATCACCAACTCGGGATAAACGGATTTGGTTCTATTTGGGCACAACTAAATAAGATGTGAAAATACTGGGAATTCAAGCAGTTTGATCATGTAGGTACCACTGTACAGTGCATTACATAATCGCATTCGGTGTAATTTCATATATTGGAAGACGAAGAGCACTTCGTTAAAATTACGCAAGTTCTACTCTACAACTCTGTAAGTTCAATTTTCTTAAAATTACAAGTCGACAGCATTGCTTTTTTGCTAGCAATATCCACGATGAGAATGCTAAGTACACTTCAGCATAAAGCAATTCGATAATACCACTGCATCACAGTATCATTACCAAAAAGCAAAAAACTAAAATGAAAACGATTATGTATTTTGATAGACAGCATCTTATCGACTTTTCTAATCGCATAACAAAGTATCAAAAACCATTGTCACCAGCAGCTTCTACGTTGTTTTAAAACAATCACAATGAAAAAGCACGAAAACTAGCATACACAATGCACGCTTAAATCAAGCAAGATACAGCCTTGGAAAACAACCTCATTATAGCCATAACACTGATAAAAACTTCAAACCCAAAAATAGTATTTTCATTAACAAACAAGTGTAATGTCATAAATCCACACATTACATGTTACTACACTGCCATAAATTTCAAAATCAACAAACGTAACAGCAAAACTGCAATTGCTGTCAAAACGAGTTAGAAGGTTCAGACGCGTGCCCTTCCGTCTCTGTCGTTATACACCCATTTTTCGTACTTCGGCTGGAAGAGCTTTTATCTACGAAGTAATAATTGTTTTGGAAAAATGTGGTATCTTGAAAATGGTGTTTTAGGGGTTGAAATCGAACTCTATGCATTACGTTGTTTTTTCAATTTTCAAGCATAAATCGACATAACAGTGTAACGGCAAAATGATTAGCGCAATCTTAAATTTTAAAAAGAACAACTTAACTGCACTGTTACGCAATAACATTTTGCAGTTACGTTGTTTTCGCGATTTGTCACTGAATGTATGAAAATGTTTACGTTGTTCTTGGAACTGATCATCAAAAACACACCACTATTGCAAAAACAAAAAAAAAAACATGAAGTGACGTTTTGTTTTTTTTAAATGATTTGCAAACGAGAAGAAAATTTCAAAAACAGCACAAAGTACTTTTACGGTCTTTTCGTGATTTATGGACGTAATATTATCAAGATTAAGGCAACACAAAAACAGCGTAACAAACGCTATTTGCGGTAATTAGGGGGAAATGACTCATTAAGGGGGTAAAAAAAGTGTGGAAAATTAATGATTTGAAGAGAGGCTTTCACATTCGGTGTCGCGCAGGCGAAAAAACTTAAAATCTAAAAAAAATGCAGTTATCTTGTTTTTGATATTTACGGCAGTATAGCGATAAAATTAGCAAGCAAAATAAACTTTTTATACAATACGTAATGGTATACCAGAATTGCAGATCAGTCTGTACTCTTTCCTTCGTTACTAAGTAGGGGCACATCTTTATGTACAAGTTTTCTGGCCCGAAAAAATAAGCCGATTCCCAGAACAAACAAAAATATACCGAGACCAAGAATAACATATGGTAAAGCTCGTACAAAATTTAGAAGTGTAAGGACTTCGGACTTAAATAAATCGGCTGTCCCTTCATCCAAGACAACACTCTCGTTAAGCCAAAGAACTGGCATCATGACATCTTTCATTTGGTCCATTTGAGGTAGAAGATCAGATTTCTGCACATTAACATTCACTTGCATGCGCTTCATGGCCGAAAACACAGCACCAGTTAGCGGCTCAATATCAAGGTAAGTTTCATCATTTTCTTGGGCTGGTTTTTCAGCATCCACACCATTAATATATTTATCAGCACCAAGGTAAAAGTGAGGACTAGATAAGGCTATTGGTGCTCCTTCTCTGCATGGACTAATGCTTTGGACTCCAGCATCTAAGCAGTTGCCTTTAGGAACACAAAACCCTGCATTGTGGGGGTTCTCTGTTGCATTCGAAAAAGCTTCTCTGGGAAGTTGAAACCGAAGAGTTTTAATCCCTTGTACTAGTGTTTGGCTTTGAAATTTTAAGAAAACAGATCTACATAAATCGGTGTTGAAAATATACAAAGTTTCATCAGATTTTAATTTGGGATTCATAAAAACACCATCAGTTCCATTAATCATATTAGCTTCCGGAGTGCTCCAATATGTCAAATTGGCTTCACCATTCCATTTTTCTATTACATTTGTTTGCATGATGTCTTTTCTTCCTGAGTTCACAGTATACACCCCATCATCTGAATTATTAAAGCCTAAAAACAGACCAAAATAGGGAGGAAAATCTATTTTGGCTAGAGCTAAGATGTCATGAACTAAATTGAAAATTGGATCTTCGTATCCAAAAAGCAATTCTTCAACAGTGTGTTGAACAAAAATATCAGAATCGTCAAGAGCTTCGGCTAGGAGATCAACGATGTTAGTAGGTGCCCAGCTTGGCAAATTTTTTGCAAGACTTTGCACTGTAAGCAACGGGATGTTAAGTTGTGTTACTGGGATAATGGGGTCATGGGCTGACATATCTCTTTGATATACTATGGTGTGATTGTACTTGTAAGAGACAGAATTATTGCCATAAAATGCATCATCAAATTTTGGCTGGTATAATCTGTATGTAAAAGGGCCAATTTCTTCAAGCTTAGGTTTTTCGCCTTTGATAATTTTGGCTGGATTAGTGACATTGTAAACCCAGTATTGCATATAAATCGGAGGAGCAGGGTTAATCCATTGAGAGTATGCAGGTGAATCCAAACTTAAAACCAGTTGCTTGTTTAATTCATCATTAATTAGCTTTTCAGCAATATCTAACCCTAACAGAACACTTCCAGCAACAACCAAGATAATGCCAATGACACTAGTTGATATAAAGCAAGACTTGGAGCAACGACACTTGGCCATTTTAAGACTAAAACATAAAACACGCACAAGTTAATACTCACACTATAATGAATAAAAATAAGCTAATATTTTATCCATACAAAAGCCTACAAGCTGGCATGGACAGTTTATAAAATACCAGCACATCACTTTCACCAACTTCAAACACTACACTAAAAAAATAATTGATAAAGCAATAACTTCTGACTACAGCTAAGACTTTGAAAAAGTGTATCAGTCTATACTAAATACTGGTACTGAATCGAAAATGAGATCTGGCTAGCTGCTAAACATCAACAACCAATATAAAACGTAAGTTATAAGCAACACCATGCAAAATGGTTGATAAATGCATATCTTGAAACTTTGCATTTTATCAATGCATATTTGATTTTTTAGAAATCTGCGACCTCTTAGCATTTTATCAATGCATATTTTCAGTGTATATTTTTCATGCCAGCATTGACCAGTCAAAAAGCAGACCTGGCAAAATCTGCGAAATAAGGGATATTCTAGAGGGACCTAGACCAGCGTTTCCCAATTTATGGGATGCGACCCACCGGTGGGTCACAAAATGAATTTTGGAACCAGTAGGTCGTGAAAAGTTACAGAAATCTTTAAGTATATATGCAGGCTATTGGGATCAGTGGCAACTCAAGCATGAAAATCTTCAAATACACAAAAATTGAATTTAAATTCTAATCTGTGACAAGTTTCCCTTTTACGACCTTTTTAATAGAACAAGAAATTGTGGCAGTGTTTATCCATTTTGCCGTTAGCGGCTACATCAGTGGTTCTCAAACTGGAACCCGCAGTCCCGTGGCTTTGGGGTCCATGAAGCAGTTTCAGGGGGACTGCAAAGAGGCTGCAGATTTCTGATAAATCATCCCATTGAATTGTGCTCGTAAATTTGGTGAATGTTTTTTGCTTCATTTTCTCCCTCTAAATATCTGTTTGCTTAGTGCCTGTGTTTTTTTTTTCGGACATTGTCCGAATTTTTTGCTTAATGTCCAAAATATTTGGAGTCATTTCGGACAAAGCGTCCAAAAAACTTTTGCTTATAGCACGACAATTGCACGGGCATGTACCGGCTCCATGCTCATTGAATTTACTAAAATTTTGCGAGTATCTTTTTGCAACTAAATCGTTACCACTGTAACGTTCTAATCGAGTTGTTTGCAACATGCGTGCTCATTGCAACATTCTCACTTGTCAGCAAGAAGAAACCGTTTTTGCGTTTTACCATATTTGGGAATTATGTCCAGACGTATAGAACCCTTGTGGCTACTGCGATATCGCGTATGGGCTTCGTGATTTGGACTCTCTCGAGACTTTAATGACAACTTCAAACAATTTGTTGCTTTTGATATTTCGAGTGAAGTTGTGAAATATTGAGCTAAAATAGATTTTTGGAAAATGAGGGTAATCATTGCGTCTTCGGAAGAAAGTAATTTAAAAAAGATCATTTTCATATAAAATCGGTTCCTTTAATCAAGGTCATTGAATTTTCGGGAGAAATCAAGGTCATTGAATTTTAAAAGCTCAGATGGCCTAGTGGTAAGAGCGTCCACCTCGGGAGCTGTAGATTTGGGTTTGATTCCGAGTCGGGTCAAACCAATGACTTTAAAATTGGTATTCACCAGCTTCCCTGCTTGACGCTCAGCATTAAAGGGACAGTGTGATGAACAAGCGAGCAAGTTTACTTGTTATGCCGTTAGGAAAGGCACTTAGCGGGATTCCCCCATCTTGGTGTGGTACACAGTCAAGGAAAAAAACTTAACGTGCTTAAAGTTTCGTTTTCAAAACTAGTCTCGTGTTTTTGTGAAATGCAGTAGCTTAATTATTAACATTTGATTTAGTAAACGTGTAAAATCATTCGTTCATAAATCTTGCCGAAAAAATTTATAAATGTCCGAAATTTTTTGAGCAATTTCGGACATTTGTCCGAATTTTTACAGCAAAAAAATAAACCCAGCTTAGTGCACATAGCATTTATTTCAAATATCCATGCATTTAACATCACCTACACTACGCATTCTTTGGAGTAAGCAGCACAGTAGCCTAATGCATAGCTGGATCCTACTAAACACGGCAAAGGACTGAAACACTGCAAAGGACAACAAAGAACCTCAAATTGACGTACTAAACACCGCAAGTACAACAAAGGACCCTAAAATCCTAACCCTCACCCTAATCTAACCCTACTTCTAATTTATATAAAGTTCTTTGTTGTTCTTTGTTATGGTATGATTACACGACCTTTGTTGTTCTTTGCGGTGTTTAGTAGATCAATTTTCAAGTCAAGTCAAGCAATGGCATCCAAACATACATAATATACAGTTGCGCACAGTAATTGTATCAATATAATACCTGGTGCAGTCACTTGACGAGGAGACAGCGAAAAGACCTCAGGGTCATCTAAGTGTGCTGCCACCTCATCAAACACAGCTGCCAAATTTTGCTTTTATTCTTATTTTTTAAAGATTAGAAAATTTGAAATACAAAACATGTATACAAGTTTAGTTTTACAACCAACATAACAATAACAGTAATAACTGCAGAGTAAAAAAGAGAGAAAAAAAAATCATGATAATGTGAAGAAATTGATTCATGACAAAAAGGTAAGCACTATCTACATAACAGATTTCGTGTTGGCATTTGTGTTTCAATATTTCAATACTTTTTAATCATGCCACATTTCAGGGCCTTTTTAAATCTGTGGCATGGTAGTTATTTCAGATCATTAGGTAATGTATTACAAAATTTTGATGCAAGAAATAAAATCAATTTTTGAACAAACGTTGTCCTCACTCTTTAAATAAAAATATTATTGTTTTGATTTGGCCTGGTGTAATAATTATGCACTTTCTCAAGTTTAACCATTTTTTGAGAGTATTGTATAGGTGACATTCTGTGATAAATTTTGTGCATGGTTTTGGCAGTTTCTAATAAGTAAATGTCATGCAATTTAAGGTATTTTAGATTTTTAAACAGATTTTGCGTGTGTGCCCTATATTCACTGTTAGAGATTCTTCTAACACAACGTTGTCATTCCCTATTTGCAATTCAAATAAAAGTTAGCAATTATATTGTGCAAACCGTCCTGCTAGACCAACTTACCAAACACTAGGCTATACTTGATGAATATAACTTATCTACCCCTCCAAGATCCTAGGCTAAATTAAACGTAATCACAAAAATCTGACTACGAGTGGGATTCCAACACACACTCGCACCAACCAGTCAGTGACATATCATCAGCCCAATGGTTGCGGCGAGTCTTTACTGGAGACACGGCCTTAACCACTCGGCCACTGTAATATGATGCCAGAGCAGCCAAATTTTTCATATATAAGACTATTATTCATCATCCAACCACAGGAAGCCAGCCAATCAGCCATTATCAGATTATTTAGCTATAATGATTAGGGTTGCCAGTAACTTTGCCACATGGTAATTTCGCCACACTTTCATACATGGAAAATTTACATTGCCTACACCACAACAAGACTTTAAATTCCCGGTTGCCGTAAAAAATTTTATCGAGCTTTTCGAGTTACTTGGTAACTTCGCCACATAATCGAAACTGTGGGGAGAGAGGTGTGGGAAATGTGATGGGGTGTGGGGGGAGGTAAGGAAAGATGTGTGGGGAGGGTGTGGGAAAGTGTATGGGGTGAGTGGGGAAGTGTGTTGGCGTGTGGGGAAAGGATGTGGGGAGATATGATTTACGATTAGCAAATAAGCGATATAGCCAAGTAATAGTTGTTCAAAATAACTAAGAAAAATAATTACATATAGCTTATCCAAAATGCCGCCCCCCGGGAGTGCCGCCCGGGGTGGACCGCACCCCCTTGCTACGCCACTGCGTGGACTTACCGCGTACCGTACCGATGGATGGTAGTTGGTGCGCTTAAAACGCACCGTAGGCCTACCATGAAACGTACCGTACCTAAAATTACGTACCGTACCTAAAAATTACGTACCGTACCTAGTTCCTACCTATCGCCATTCTTAGATGCACGCCAAATTAGCTAAGTGCTATTGCAATGCCTATAAATAGGTTAAAGTTTGCAATATGCGACCTGATCGGAAATTGAACTCTATAAAGTTTTCCAGCTACAATACGAACACTCTTGTGGTGTCCTCGAAACTAACAAGTCGCCAGCGCTATTCTACCGCATGAATGGAACAGAAAATATCGCATCCTATCTTGACTAACGCGGCTATCATCAGTTTGGAAAAGCAATGTCCCAGTCAGGGGCGGATCCAGGGGGGGATGTGAGGTATGCATCCTCCCCCCACACCACCCATTTTCAACAATGCTTTGGATAAATAAAATTTTTCCATAATTGCGAACCTCTTCATTACAATAAGCCTTAGTCGCCTTAAGCACGCATAATCGAAACTGTGCGTAGCCTACAAAATGCATCATATTTGGTGAAGCACTCAAAGGTAGGGGCCGAAAATATGAACAAACTTTGCCTGAAAAATGTCCAAAAATCACTAAAATGGCCATTACACCTATGAAAATTTTCAAAAATTTTCCGGGTTGGCATGCCCCCGGTCCACTCTAGCATCGTTATTGTTACTTAAGTTGCTTAAAATTGACTCTGCCGGAAAAAAACTACGCTTGAAAAAGTGACGAAATTTGGCGCCCTTCCCTGAAAAAGATTTTGAATACGCTCCTGACATATTTTCAGAGGGCTAATGTACGGCCGTTTTCACATATAAACATCTTAGTATTTAGTTAACATTCAACCTAATTTAAAATCACTTCCCCCCTCACCAAAACTTTCTGGATCCGCCCCTAATCCCAGTCACACTGATCGATACAACTCATGTGGGCGATCCGAACTGCAGCTAGCTCCTCCGTTTTGTAAAAGCTGAGTCAACATTAGCCGAATTTTTCGTTTTTTAATTGCTTCCCAAAAACTGTAGGTTACGACAGAAAATAATGCTGCGCGGCGACAGTTGAACGGTAGGAACAAGTCCAAATTTGTCCACTGAAATGCGCATTGCGTAAAATTTCTTTTATAAGCGTATTTATAGTCCGCACTCTGCACTCTACCAAATCTTGTTTCAAGGAAGCCAGAACTACTAAAGGAACGTCAGAAGACCAAAAGAGACTTCTCCAATGACTTACCGGTAGCATCTTTTGTTGTGCTCATGAATCCTCTCTCAATTGAAATTCACAGTGGATGCATACCATATATAATTGCGACCTGTTATTGTGAATTTGTAATGCCGCATATCAATATTCTAAGTGAAAAATACTCTGTTTGTTATGGGCCCCAGAGAAGTTTTCTGTCCCTGACTGCTGTCAATAATAACAGTTTGTGTATAACTTAAAAGTTTTGCAACAGCACTAACCTTTTTTTGTCACAACCTTTTTTTTTTATAATTGCTAGTTTTCAGGGACAATCTAATTTTATCATTTAAAAATTGTATAATTGCATGCTTACGTGTTTTAATTCCCGCTTTGTGCTTCAAACCTCGTCGGTTACTTTCATTTTTTTGTAAGTCCTTAGTTTCAAGATTACCGCCAGGACTGATGGTGTACTACACATTATCAATATTATTCTGTATCGCTGTAGATATAATTAATCATTCAGTGTTTTTGTTCCATCGGTCCCTGATCTTCTGTACTTCAGGTGGCAGCGATCTACATGAGCTTTGCTCCCTTCGCCGTCTTCCGTACAAAGTGTAGCCTACATAATCTCTAAAGTGCGATTTTGCCTTTTGCTTTCTGCGATGTTGTTGCTTTTTTCGTTTTGTATTAGACTGAAAAGACATATAGGCCTTAGAAGGAAAAGGTGTCCGCGACTAGGCGAGCGTTTTGGCTCTTACACGGTAACCCTATGTACCATATCCATGTGCGTTAAGTTTTTTTTACTTCCTGCCGTTGTAAATGGTCATGAATAAGCGTATCTATCTATGTATCTATCCATCCGAAGCTACAGAGTGTAATGTAACAAAGTTACCGTTTGCATATATTTGTTTTTGAAAATGTTCTACATCAATAAAAGCTTTGTTCTTGTTGTTCACAAAATTTTACAACGCCAAATTACGTAGGTCTACCGTACCACATGGTACGGTACGTAAGGTTCGTTTAGAACGCATATTTATAATACGTACCAACGTACAATGCAAATAAAATTGGGTACTTTTTTGGGTATTAACGTTGAGAAACCCAATTTCTTAAGTTGGGTGCAGATTACCCAAATGAAGTAAACTGGCTGGCTACTAACCATTATGCGTTGGGCTATTTTAGCCCAAGTCAAGAGCCCAATTATTTTTATTGGGTTTTCGCTACACAAATGTTTTCAGGCAACAAAAACCCAAAATTTTATTTTGCTATTATCATCGCTCATTTGCAGTGTATTGGATGAGATGTTGTGTTGTTCTTTAGGGTCTAGTGCACGGGTCGGCAACCTTTAGCATTAAAAGAGCCATTTTGTATCGTTTCCGTCAAACTCAAACCTATTCTCAGCCACAGAGTCACAGTCATCAACAGTATTTTAATACATTAACTAATGCTACGGACATGACCATTTAAAAATACACAAAGTATTTTATTGATTTCACTCAGTTAAAGTGATATCTGCCCCTGAACTTCCCTGCACAGCTTATCCACTTTCGGTACGAAAGAAAACAATTTTTGCACCAAATTCAGATATTGCCTGTACATTGTACAATGTGCGTATTCATTCTGAATATGCTCTGCTCTTACTGTATTTTTTGAATATTTCAGCTTTTTTCTTTGCACAGTGTTTTTTTTCATTTCAATAACCAAAAAGCTTGGCGAGCAACATCGTATTTTCTGAATTATGTGTGTATTTTTTCATAATTTTTACCGGTACACTAATTTTTTTTTCGTTAGCTTGTTATACCAAATTCAGATACTGGTACTGCCATTCAGTGTTTTTTGAATTTCTGTTTAATCTGCTTTTTTCATTTAATAGATTACATTTGACACTGGTAGGAATGCTGTTGTGTTTCGAACATTGTAGAGAAATGTTTATAGTCAACATTATCTGAACTAGGCCAAGATCAAAGGCAACAAGCATTTAAGAGAAAAAAGTGATCTTCGATCTTTTTTGTAATGAAAAGTGAGTAGGTTTTTTTGTATTCCTACTTTAAACAGCTTATCATTCATAATGTGCTATGCCTTCGATACCGATATTCTCCACTTCGCCTAACCTTAAGCCCCATATTAGCATGAAAATATACTTACCCTGTCGCTGTCAACTGAGTCAGTGAAAAGTATCGATTTGACGTTATCGATTAGTCGATAATCTCTACTTTTTATTTTTATTATCGAATCGAGGAATTCTCTCCTTTTTTTTGAGTTATCGAATATCGAATTATTCTCTACTTTTTCATTGTCGATTTCCAACCCTGCCGAATGCATACCTTTTCATGTTTATACAAGAGTCAGGAATGGCCTTCCAAGTATCGAACACAAGTTTTTCCGCTTTAACAAGGTTTTCAATGTCAGTTTATTTGGGGTTTTGAGCAAGCACGGCCTTTTGGCGAGCAAGATCTTCCAGATTTGGTGTTAAGTTTCGGAACTTGGATACCCACACGTCTTTGTCGGCTATGTCCGCAAGTTCAAGATCAGGCAGGCTAACATTTGTGAAAGATGTCATATTTAGCAACGATGGGTCGACATTCAAGGGAGTAATGGGAAAGGATAATGCGCTTTTTTTTTTCTAGAAAAGCATCTTGCATATCCACGATAGCGCGATGAAAACACGCAGTGTTTAGCTGATTGTTTGCCAGAGTTGGAAAGACTCGAGTCCACTTTTTGAAGACTCGGACTTGGACTCATGCCTCTGGGACTCGGACTCGTGCCTGTGGGACTTGGACTCGAACTCGTAAAAACGGTTAGGACTCGGCTCGTGAATACCTTAGCAGTTTGTTATGTTTGTTTTAAATTTTCAAAATATTCGAAAATTTACAGAAGCGACACAAATTTTCCCTTTGTTCAACATCGACAAAAGACTTTACGAAATTGCCAGAGCTAATTAAATAATTACTTAGCTTTTGTGCAAAGTTAATAGGCGAAAATAAGACAGTGGGAAAATGCGATATGCCTGTATAAAGGCGCTGGCACTTTAATTATTTTGTTCCCGGACAAAGATTCCCAGAACGCTCTTATCGAACAATAGAAAATAGTACTGCAAATAACTAGTGTGATCCACACCAAACTTTACGCCAAATAAATTGTTTATATAATGCTGGCGATTTGTAAACGCAAACAACTTAAAAAGTCTCGATCCAATGCAACTAAGTTCTAATGAATTTTAGAGTTCCTCTGCAAAACTTCCCAATTATGTAAAACTTATATGGCCTTACAGATCTCGGACAGGGACTGATTTACTTTCTTCCTTAACTTTTTTAAAAAGCAATTACTACGTTTTAAAAAGTTTCAGCTGAAGCGACAAGAATTAAAAACTGAATTTTGCTGAAAGTTGACGGTGTTTGCAAATAAATTAAAATATTGTCGGCTAATGCTAGATATTTTTGTCAATGTTTTGTAGCCAGTGCTCGTGTTGTGAGGGGATGCCATCTACCCGGAAACCAACACCATCCCTCTACAAAAAAATTTTAGCGCAAACCATTCCCCTATAAATAATGACCATCCATCCTTTACGTCTGAGTGAACAGCTTTTTTTGCCCCAAAAATCGGACAACAGCGAAGGCGATGACCTTTTCTTTGATCTTCACTTGAATTTTTGCCGAAAATCGGACCGCAGCGGAGGCGATGACCTTTTTTTTTTGGTCTTCACCCGAACTTGCGGCCGAAAATTATGGTATTCCTAGCATCATCCTCCATAAGTGTTTTTACAACTTGAGCACTGGTTGTAGCTGTGGTATCAACGCTTTATTTCTTCAGAGTAATTGTTGTAGCGTGCATGGAAGCATATAGTTCAAGGATGGCGAACCTTTTTAAGTGGTGGGTCAAGGGTCAAATATAAGGTCGTAGACCGAAAAAAGTTGGGTCGCGGATGTAATGATATTGATGAAGCTTTAACTAGGAAAGCAAAAAATAAAATAAAAAAAGGTCTTCGCGCCTTCCAATGTCCCGAATTCCGCCAAAATCTATGCGAAGAGCAAAAATAGGTCTTCACCTCATAAATTCCCAGCGTTACGCAAATAGGCTATTGGGTGTGCAATGCTACAGCATAGGCAGATAAACTTTTCTTCATTACGTAAATGTTCGTTACCGTTTTTCCTACAGTTTTCGATACTACGAGTGGGTCACTGAAATTTGCAAGTGGGTCACTCAGTGATCCGCGGGTCAGTGGTTCGCCATGCCTGCTATAGTTGAATAAGCTTTAATTACGAGTTTTCGAAACTAACATTTCGTTATCTAATAACTGTAATAATTGAAAGACTGCAAACGGGTCGTGATCTCTAAGAAGGTCCAACTCTGGTGAGTGGTAGACAATCTAAATCATGAAAATACTCATAAAAATTGTAGGCCTAATAATAAGACCGGTTTATCCTTTTCAAAATTGTTCAATCTACATCTGCATTGTGCTTCACAGATTTGTAAACGTTGAGTAATCAGCAACCATGTTGGTCACGACACGATCTCGAGTAGAAAGCAGGGGACTCGTAACGTGCGGACCCGCACTCGTAACTTTGAAATGTTATGGACTCGGACTCGCACTCGTAGCGTGCGGACTCGGACTCGTTACTTTAAATTTTTTTGGGCTCGGACTCGCGACCAAGGAACTCGCACTCGAACTCTTAAAAATGACAGAGTTCACTACACTGTTGTTTGCTTCTTGAAACTGTTTCAAAACCGGAAATTGATGCAATGTCCCTATCTGTACGTCTGTGGCAAACACTGTCATCTTGTGCTCAATACGAACGATGTAACAATAATTAATTCATCATTTTATGACGAAATCGAAAGAACTTGAAAATGAAAAGAAAAAAGTTGTTTTTTCTCAAAAAAATGAAAAGAAACAGATTTTAATCACCTTATTACGAATCCTTTTTCACCGTTCGCGACATATGCTTCGGGAACCGTTGTGATGTATGATTAGTGAGGAATAATTGGCTTTATGCCTCCTCATTTCATTACATGAATCCGCACTGCTTCCAACAAAAACCTGCTGTAGGCATTGTTGGTCAGGGAGCCACAGCTTAGAGAACAAAGAGCCACATGTGACTCCGAAGCCGCAGGTTGCCGACCGCTGGTCTAGTGAACGCCTGTTCCTGCCATTGCAGTTCATACGGAGCATTTTATACAAGAAGCGATTTTGATCTTCTAGTAAGATGAGTGTTCCGACTTGTATATAAAACAAAGAATGATGATAATATTTCACTAGTGGTATTTTTGAAAATACGTCATATTGGGTACTCTACACCCAATATTTTTTAAAATTTGTGTTTATTTTTGCTGCATGCAGTGATCAGTGTACAGGCTCTTCGCAAATAAATGTTTTCGTAAATTGAAATAAAATATTGTCTGCAAACGAACAAATGTAGTCCAATTTTATCTTGAATTGCCTAGTTTGTGTATTACGTTTATAAGGCGAAAAAGCTAACTTTTAAATCAATTACCGCAAGAGACTCATTTGTAATATTTAATGCATAAAAGTATGCCTTGATCTTCCTCAAAAATATACTCCATCAAACTGACCTTAACTTGTTCACCCAGCAGTTTTTAGCTTTGTATTTGCAGTGAAAACTAATGATATACCATTAGTTGAGAAGTCACTTGATATCCTATGATTTGTCACACAAAAGTATGGCTTTCAAGCTGGCAAAAGAAGCCATATTTCGCAATATTGCTTTTCTATCTCCTGAATATAGTTAGGCATTTCGAATGTAATCTGTTCTCTTTAGTGTCGTGTAACTTTTCAGATTGGTTTAAACTTGAAGGCCAATGGTAGAGTTGCGAATGTTAAAGGAGATATTACACAAGTGAGCTTTACAATAATCTGGTTACCCATCCCTTACTTGGCTTTACTAAAAAGTTTTCTGGGGCCTAAACGTTAATACCTACCTCACTTTTGTTTGTGCACCAGCCAAGAAATTCTATAAACAAAAATGAAATTTTTGGAACCGTTGTGAATTGTATTACATTATGGCTGTTGAGATTTTTGTTCCATAGCGTTCAAATTCTTCAGTTTCAACCATCACTCTTGAGAATTTTTTAACTGGGCTGCTTAAATTTCTAACAGTCAATGTTTTAGCTGATAATCTTTAGTGTATGCGTATTTGCTCAGTAACCGACCTATCTGAAAACAGCGTGTCTAATAATTAGGGCCCGCTAAAGTCAATAAAGTCAAAATTTTTTCAGGAACTTGTTACATGATCAAATGTGTACTGACGTTCGTTTCAGGTGTTCAGGAATCTGTTTTGGTAGATTTTATAAGTCAAAATTTTACATAAAGTCAAAATTTGTCAAAATTGTCTTTATCAAAAATTTCCTTACAAAAACGAACAAATTTATATTTTTTAAATATTTTTTTGAATTTTTGAGCTGCTATTAAAATTTTATGCGCAGTTTTATTTGATTTTAAACTTTTGAAATATTTGCTATATTTGCACTATCGTCACAATAATGCGTGCGGTAATTGAGAAGGAAATAGCACTTATTATGCATGAAACGTCATTGTTGATGCATAAATACATAATTGTCAAACAATTAATCTAATCCCATAAAAGCCTTGCGCTCTTTACCCGTGGTCTTTTAAGTTGTAGCTTGCAAAGCAAAGAATGCCAAAACAAGCCAAATCTTCTATAGCGCAAGTTAAGCAAACTTGCCAGGAATATCCGGATGAGTTTTCGGCAACTCCTGCCGGTGACTTGCGATGCAACCTTCGCGACGGGTTAGTCAAATGCGACAAAAGTTGTTTGTGGAAAGCCACCGAAAAAGTAGGCAACACCAAGGAAAATTGGAGACGAAGAGCAAATCTCAAAGTAAGCAAACCCAATTAAAAATCCTGGCTACGCCTATGTATGTTAGGTCTGGTGCTGAATTTTCTGTGTTACTCTGTAAAATATGATTACCTAAATTCAAGCACAAATATACGTATCTATCTTTCTAAAAATAATCTACTACTGTAGTAAGCTATGCTACTACGGTACCACTACGCTACTATGACAGTGGCGTAGCGAGAAATCTTAAAAGGGGAGCTCATGATTATTTCCACAATTTTTAGGGGTATTTTTTTTAAAGTTCATTGATTGACAAAAAAATTGTAAAGTCACTTGGCACCCCTAATTTTGTTCTTTTTTTGCTAAAAGGCCGAGTCAAAAGGGAGGGGGCATGGCCCAATGCCTCCCCCCTAAATACGCTTCTGGCTACTAGCAGTGATGGAGTCGAGTGCGAGTATCGAGCACTTGCCTTGAGAATCTTCGAGTACGAGTACTGGTGGTTGACTTCGAGTACTAGTACCGAGTACATTTTTCTCAGTTAAACTTTACACTTTAAAATTAGTTGCAGGCATTTGCTGCATAAACTGGAGCCACTTTTCTTGAAGTTGTTCAATCAAATGTTTAGCCCATTACCACTTTGAACACTAGTTCTAAGCTCTTCATAGTCGACATCAACTTTTACGGAACTTTTAAACAGATTTCGACGAAAGTTTCTGTTATAAGTATTATAATTATGATAAAAATCAAAGTACTCGTGTACTCGACTGATTTTTAGACCAAGTTCGAGTACTTTTAGGTTCGAGTACGAGTACAGTACTCGAGTAGGCCTACTCCATCAATGGCTAGCAGGTACTAGAACTCGAAAAAAGTAATTTATTGGTGGGCCTTCCGCTACAAATTTTTAAAATACCTAATCAATTAGTAATTTAGGCCTACCTAATTAAAAATTCATGTGAAATTGAAAGTAACATCATAATATATCGTTAGCAACTTCATTATCTGATTTTCCACCTTTAGACTATATATATTTTTTTATGAAGTTTTTAATTATTTTGCAGTTCATTCTTATATTGAGAAAAGCTTCTTGTAAACAAATAAGCTATAATTTTTGATCAGATAATTGAAAAAAGATTTTACTGCTAAAACGCGCAACAGGTCTGAAATAGGAGGAGAAAATATGCGATTTTTTCACGAAGTCAGTATTTAAATTCCTTTCACAATAGTAAAAAGCAGCTTGACACGCTTCATTTCGTTTGGTTGTTGCCAAGCAAAAGAACGCGTGAAGTTTGTTACTTTTTCAATTCGTTTTGCGATTTGAGTGTTTATCAGATCTGAAGCTGTGAAGTTAAGCTCAAATTAACCAGAGGTGTAAAGTAACGAAAGTAGCTTTGCGTCAGTAACAAGTACGTTTTAAGTAATTTTATTTTTGAATACTTTCTACTTTCACTTGAGTAATATTAACATAGGGTAAGGCTACTTTCTAACTTTTTGTATCACCCTAGGCTACTGGGCCTAGTTTTGTAAGCTTGATAGTGTTTTTTAATCTGTTTTTGATTCAAAGCGACGTGGAACAAAATGCAGGCTATCAACCATGGTGAGAATGTGAATAGGCCTATGTGGCTTGTGTCGACTGTTGATACAGACAGGTACAATCGGAGTCAAGAGAGCAAACTAGCAATTATAGTAGTGGTTTCTGCGCTAAACTGGTGTGCAGGGGTGCAAATCAATGTTGAGCATAGGAAGGGATGAATTAGAAAAATTGATCCTTTTTCGATATTGGGTGGAATGCAATTTGGTTGGGTACGGGTAGGCTTGTGATACTGGTACATCGTATAGAGAATTCTCCACTTCTATGAAAAATATTAGGGGAAAGGGTGCTACCAGATTATATGGGGGGGATACATCCTCCCTGGATTTGTACCCATGCAGGTGTACAATGTAAGTTGTTTTCTTTCAGTTAGTTATTTTTCTCATGTAAGAGAGTAAAACAAGATTGTGTTCAGCCAGGTAGGCTACTGGTAGTTTTTGGCACAATTTGTGATTGAGTTGTAGAACTGCATAGTGGTAATAATAAGCTTTGGAAGATCGCTGTTGGGCAGTTATGGTTGGTTTAGGCTAACATTTTACAGTGTGTTATGATGTAGCTCCAGCGAAATGGAACATTTTTTTTTGAAACAAAAATCTCTACTTGGGCACTTGAGTAGTTTTATAACCTGTCTACTTTTACTTGCTTAGTTGAATCGTTCAGTAAGGTACCGTACTTTCTACTCTACTTGCACTACATTTGATTGCCAGTAACAATACTTTTGCTTGACTCTTGTTTCTCACTACTTTTTACACCACCGAAATTAACCAAATGAATAATTGATTGTCGTTATTCATTTAGTAGATGCATATTGCTTTAACATTACGAAGTGTCTATTTCACCAAAAATTTCGATTACCGAAGTTTGAAAAATCCAAGTTGCGCAACTGTTTTCAGTTCCTGTAGTGCGACTCTCACAGTAGGGGAATCGTTAGGGGATGTTTGCGGTTTCGCAAACCACGATTTTCGAACTTCGGTAACCGGAGTTTCCGGTGAAATAGACGCTTCCTTAACATTATTGCCTTAAATTATTCGTAAGCAAGGATAGATAGACTTTGGTAAGAGATCCACTGTTGATCTGCAGTCTGAGCCAGTCCCCAGGGGCAACGTGACTAGGCTGAACTGTGAAGCTGTCAAGTTGGTAGTCTGGTTGTCTTCTGCTCAGATGCTAGATCGTGACATAATTATGCAATGAATAGGGTAATCACATAGTTTAATGATTGTAATTGAATCATCTCTTAGTACCAGTATTGGCTGTCTAAAATCTTAAACGTAAGTGCTAGAAATTTGCCTTCACAAAACAGATAAACTGTTCTAGACTAAGACACTTTTTACTTGTTTGGGTAGACCAAGCAAGTTTGCACAACTCAATTGGGCAGTTGGGGGCTCTTTGTTTTCTCAGTTTTATCCCGCTTCATATTTTTACGGATCATTTATGTTACGGTATTTAGAAGCTGATGGGAATTCCCCAAAACATCATGCGCAATGCAGACATGCTCTTATTTTAACCCAATGTGTGTCTGAATTATGTGATGACATATTGGAAAAATTTCTGCCCAAAACTTTAAAGTCGGCCAAACCATCCATTGCAATTCCAATACAGAATATAAGGTAGCTTGAAAACGATGAGGCCCCTCAATTGACAGTATGAACCAAAATTTTTGGTGCTAATTGATGTTAAGCTGCCTTATATTACAATGGATGGTTCACTTTACACTGTTAAGCAAAAATTCTCCCAATACATCTTTCTGTAATCGAGACACACATTGGGTTAAGGTAATAGCATTGTCTGCGTTGTGCATGACGTCTTGGAGAATTCCCATCAGCTTTAAAGTAAACCCTCTTGTGTAATATGAAGTGACTTAGTTCATATGAGCCTCAAATTTTTAAAACAATGTTGCCACAACTCATGTCCTTTGCGTAATTGTTGGTATTAACCTATGGGAAGGGTCTACTTCGATTGCTAATTTTCTCAAAACTGGGCGTGCATGCAAGCCAATCAACAGTCATGCATATACATGCCTACATTTTTTAGCCAGTCAGTATTTTGCTGTTAACTACAAAATCGACACTGCTTACCAAATAGCTTCTGTAAACATACGAGTACAATCTTCAGTCAAAACCTATAATTATAATTAACTAGCTTACTTAAAGAAGTTAGTTTTTAATGGACCAAATTTCAAATGTTGGACCTCAAAGAAGAAATGTTGAGTTATCATAAACTGTATATATATACAAAAATTATTTTTTACCTAACCATTCACGTGCCACTTTTGGCATTCTTGCGGGATGCCACATTACGCACGCAGTCCCTGTTTTGTGCACCCCTGGATTAGACTAACAATAGGTTTTGTTTTGTTTTTCTGAACCATGTTACTGATTCAGACTGCAGGCCCAATTTTGTGATTACTTTTGTAGATACTGTTTTAAAGTGTAATTTTGAATTTGATTTAAACTGTGTATTAAATGCAAAGCCTGAAAAGGCAGAATCTGATCAGTCACAATGTCAAATGAACCAAGTAAAATCCAAACCAATACGCTAAAAGCAGCAAAAAAGAAAACAACCCCAAATTCATCTACAAAGAACCCACCTAAAATGAAAAAAAACTCAGTAAGTGCAAAAAAAGGATAAGAGTATATACACTTGGATTTGGTATATTTTAATGTAGTTTTTTTTAACTTCAATTTTTTTGTGTGTGTTGATTTGCTGTTTGTAATTTATGATGGTTATGCTTATCAACCTTTTCAGTAGGTCCGTTTTTTAATTGTTTGCCATTTTATTTGTAATTTTTTTTAGATACACTTTGTGTTCTGCATAGTTGCTTTGTTGAATGTTATTGCCATGTGCCTGGATTAGGTTATATATACATTATTGAGAATTTCTTTGCAAATACTCTTTTAACTACATTAACAATTGACCTTGGTAAAAAATCACTTGAAGGTAATTAACTGGTGTTGTTTTATTTTAATTGCTGCTGACACCATTGCATTATATTTGTTTCTGATAAAACCCCAAATAGCACTAGCTTAGCTGCAAGTTTTCTACTAGACATTTCGGTTATGCTTAAACAGAACATTTCTTTGCAGTGACAAACACGCAAAGATGCTACAATGGAGAGTCAGCATGATTGACCTTAACATAACCATATCTCTGACCTTAAACCCTTGACTTAACATTGAGTTATTCACACCAAGTTGTCCTTGGCCCAAACGTTTTGTTTTGACACATTGTAGTCAGCGCTCAGTTTAGTATTTTTTAGTATATATATTTTTGCATATTTATCCTCCTATCGTGAGAAAGCAATCAATGCGCTATACAAGCTCGTTTTGGAGTTGCCAGCCATCTGTCTACCACACCAAGATGGTTAATCCCGCTAAGTGCTTTTCCCAATGGCACAACAGGTAAACTTGCCCAGTTGCCGGCTTGTTCTTTTCACTGTCCCTTTTATGCTGAGCGTCAAGCAGGAAAGGTGTGAATACCAATTATAAAGTCATCAGTTTGACCCGACTCATAATCAAACCCAAATCTACAGCTGCTCCTGAGATGGCACTCGACCATGCGAGCTATTTATGAATTTCATAGTACCTATGTTGAATTTCATAGTACCTTCATTTGTTGCAATCATGTCTAATTTTTTTAATTTGCAAATTCTTGTTTACATGTTATGTTTTGTTATTTTGTTTATTTTTTGTTTGCTTGAATGTTTAATGATTTGGTGGAAATTAATTTGCCATAATTATCACAGTCATCACAGATAAATATAATTTTGTTTATTGTACTGATTGACATGACAGTGAAAGCAACTGGTAATATTCTTTATTGGTCATTGACATTGTTATGCTATGATATCACAAATAGTGCTATTTATACTCACGATATCACAAATAGTGCTGTTTATACCGACGGCTGATTCTTTGTTTAATCCAAAATAACTATAGCAGTTTTATTTTTACATTCAGCAAAGTGAAGAAATGAAAAGTATCATGGTCGATTGGCATAAACCAGTCTATCATAGATCTTCTTTTTCGATGTCAACTGATATGGTTGCCAACACTGAACAGATGGAAGGTAATAAAAATTAAAGAATATCTGAAATGACGTTTGTGTTTAAACTGCTTACTCCAAGGGTTCTCAACTGAAGGCTAATGGACCACAAATGTTAACCATGAAGCCACAGCGACGAGATTCATCAACCTGTCGATAGTGAATAACCACTTATGACTGGTAGACAGTTGTAACCACTATGAATGAAATACTGGCAGAAGGTTTTAATGCTGAGCAGGGGCCACTGATGTTGAAAATCTCTAGAAGGGAGCCACAAACCATGAAAGATTGAAAACATTGATCTAATCAGATTTATGCCCTAAAAAAGCAGAAGTCTTTCTTTGGCTTCATCTATTGCTAAATCACTAACCTGTAGCAGAAACACCAAGGTCTACAATAATCACTTTTTTCATTAGCAGACTTTTAATGTATTGTTATGGAGTTGTTTTGTTTGAAAGTGTTTGTTAATTACGGAAGAAGCTAAGTATTTTAAATCAGTTTCAAGGGCTTAAGATGATCAAGGTGTAAAATGGCCTTGATTTAGCTTACATTATTCATTTTATTCAGTTCAGTTTAATTTTTTCCTAAAGAAATTGTCATGTTTTAAAATTTATATTATTTTGCTCTATTTTTGTGTTGCTGAGCATTAAAAAAAACTTTTTATGGTGCGTTTTTTTATAATCATTTAAAAACTGTTTAAATTGAGCAAATAGTTTTTAATGGTGGGAGATAATTATATAGCGTTCTTTAAAGCCAGTTTATTTCTTAAGCAAAGGAGTATTTGTAATTTGAAATGAAAAGATTTTGAAATCTGTTCATTTAAGCTACCTCTGAAGCTTTGTAGCAATTTAACCTGTTTTTTACGTCTCGTAATTTTCCCTTTGTTATTATGTTAAACTCTTTTTCCCTTTGTTATTATGTTATTATGGTAGAATGTATGGGAAAAACACATAATCATAATTTTAATAATTTGTAATTACAAGCATTGATTCTTTTGTAGAAAACCAAACTATGTGTCGAATATGCCAGTCATTAGAAGACTCGATTTCAAACCAACAAGTTACACCTTGTGGCTGCTCTGGTTCTTTGCAGTATGTTCATATGGATTGCTTACGTCAGTGGCGGTTAACACAAAAAGCCAAAGGTCGTATTTAATTTATTAGCATTGACCCACTAATGGATGAGAGTGTCACAGACAAAGTTTTTAAATAGCTTTCGAAGTTCGCATGGAAAATAACACCATTGTATCATTCACTGGGATTAACAGCAATGGTTGTAACGCTGCTGTTTGTTATACGTGATTAGACTTATTTTTTACCCTCTTCAGCGCATGCAAAACCATATGCTTCTCTTTACTTATAAACAGTATGTTTGGTGAACCCTGTTGTTGAACTTTATCCACAAAGCCATTTTTGCTCTCCCATAATTTTTAAGTGTCTGCTCACGGTCTCGGTAGGGGAAGCTTTCCATGTATTTTACCATACTTGGGAATTGCTTTTCCACATTTTATTTCTTTTGTCTTACATACGAAAAATCTAGTTAAAAACCATATCTATAACGATAAGAGTTGAGTTCTGAAGATGAATCACTTTTTTGAGTTAAGAGTTTGGCTCGGCTTGTATCTGAAATGTTAACAAATAATCGATAATGTTACACATCCATTTTGCTACATATCAAAATATTGACATATTGCACGGCCTTTGGTCCACTGTACTTAGATATGGTAATTTCAATTTTAAATAAACATGCCATAAATAGGCTCTCTACTTTCCTTAATCATTTGACATAATTAGGCAAGTTTTTTTAATCAAGCATAGGTGCAAACGCTTTCGACTTCATGTAAAATAATGCTATTCTTGATTGAAGATAGTTGATAGTGGGAAATGAGCTGTTGCCGAGAGTTATTTGCACAGCTGAAGAGGCTAATTTTTTAACCAGCTTGAAACATTGTTTGCTGCATCGCGGCTGACGCTAATTAACTTTTGTGCTCTCTCAATTAATGTACTCAACAAATGACCGAAGGAGTCAGCCAAAATCCTTACACTGTTGGTTGGAAATTCAAAACTCTGAATTAAGTAGCTGAACAAAATGAATTGAAACAAAGTTACGTTAAATTAAATTTAAGTGTTTTTTGGTATTTTATCGTCTTGTCCAGAAAACAAACACTTATGCTTTCTTAGTTTTGAAAATCATTGGACTTTGCGAGCTGAAATAGCTATTAAAATGAGAATTTTTGCAGTTTTTTTTATGAGTGACATTGTCAAATCTAGGGAAGAGGGCTAAGGGTACTCATGAGTCCAGGCTTCCCCCCCCTTTAGTTACTGCTGCACTTCTATATTTCTAAGCGCACAAAAGTAAAAAATAAGCATTTTTTATTCTTAGCTCCCTGAGAAAGACTATATTCTACACATGATACTGTACTTTAAAGTATTAAAATAAAAACTGCCAATCAAACACTTTTTTAATTTCAGACTACTAAAAAGCCTGGCTGAGTGATATCACCAATACTTAAATCACATTTATAACCATTCCATTTAACCACTTTAAACAACATAGAAATGAATCTGGCCTTTTTTTTCTTTTGAAGTATTGTCTTGCTATGTGAATTGGGTTCCTATTCCTAATTGGTGCAATCATTCCAAAACGATTGCGAAGAAACTGAACGTTGGATAGAGATAGAATAGTGGCACGTTGGAAACTGCTTCGGTTCTCGACTTCCTTTCGCATTTTATGGATTCCTGATTAACTTTGATCGTTTTTCCATTAAGTTGTTAACTTGTTATTTTTAATTTGCCAATGTAAAACTATCTCTTCATAGGCGTCGATGTGAGTCAATGTGAACTCTGCAAACAACCTTATAATGTGCAATTACTGGGCGAAACAGACGTACCGACTAACTCGTTATTGAAGGTGTGTATGGGTGGTAGGCCTGTGTGGCCAGTGGCGTACAGAGGGGGCGGGGCCCTGGGGCATACCTTGTCCCCTTTTTAACAAACCGTAATCCAAAATGTGCTTAAAGCCTAATAATAAATCTTACAACCAAAAAACGCTAGGAAGGACATTTCGGTTTACTTCTGATGTAATTGTCAATGCTATAAGTCTCCACCGAGCTGGATCTTATGCCACAGTGCAAATGTTCAGCGTAGGCTTACGGCGTTGACAATGCACTGGAAATGAACCAAAACGTTCGCCCTTGCGTTTTCAGCTATTTTTTTGGGTTTAATATTTATGATCAAATTGCAAATTAACGACCGGCCGTTAGCTGAGTTGCTAAGCGCACGCTATCGGTGCGGGAGGTCTAGAGTTCGATTCCCGGACCGGTAAAATCGACACAGTGTCGCCAACAACTCGCCACCGTCGCGACGTTTCTTCGGAACTGTGGTGCCCCGGCGCTAAACCGCGGAGATGGGCTTCGCCACTCGTTACACGCTTCGGCGTAATACCGCGAGTATAAGGAAGATTTGATTTGCTAATTAACTTCCATGTGTATCTTCCGTTTGCCAATGCTTAAAGCATCCTCATAACATACCGCAATGTCTAATCTTTGGTCCTTAATTTTTCGCGTTGTGCGCTTTTGTGTGTATGCGCTGTAGTCGTCGACCTACTGTAGGTAGCAAGAGCAGAGGAAGCACGTTGACGAGCTTCATAATATATATTGTCTTTTGTAACTAAAACTGGGTTATTTTGAAAGCTAGAGTATGCTCCTCTTGAAAAAGAACTAGTGGTTTATCCATTGTTGGAAACTTTTATGCAGCCTACACGCCTTTGTGGGTGGGATTGATAGGTGTTATTTTTGTTCTGTTTGTGTGGTAAAAGGTCATTCAATCAGCTGATAGCACTTTTTCATAAAAAAGAAAACTCAGCGAGGAAAGAAATGTAAAATCAACTATCCCGAGTTGACGAACGAAACTAGACATGTGGGCTTGTAGTTGTTCAAGATGGTAAGGTTATCGAACGGGAGCGTCGCACCAGACCGTAGAGTAGCCGGGAAAAGTTCCCCTCTACTGTCCCCTATTTTTACAAACTCTTGTCTGAAGTAACCTATTTTTAAAACGTTCTCAATAAATATCGTAATATTTGTTATCTTTGGTTTATTGCAATATGCCCCTCTAAATTTTGCGGTTATGCCCCTGATACCAGGTGTTTGACTTCTGGGGATGGATCAAGAAATGGAATAAAAAATTTAATTTTTGCATCATAAATTTTGGTTAGCGTGTTTCCGGCTATGTGGTTTTCCGGTCATAAGTTGTTGCAAATGTATAGGCCAACTAAGATTTATTTTAAATTTGTAAATTCGTTGACATTACCTATGCGCTTTCTCCGTTCTCCAGGAGCTGGTATAAGTTTATCTTTGTTTTACTATGTAGATGCAAGAAGATTTGAAACAACTTGTTAGATCTGGAATATATTTAATGCTTCTCGTAAAGTCGTGGAAAAACGATCTTACAAATTTACAGCAGAACACTCAACATTCTTCTGAACATAGTGCTGTAAATTCATCCCAAGCGAGAAATGGCACTTTGAAAATTGCAAAACAACCATGTAACGATATGAATAAACTTCAAAGTATTGAAAAATCGTCAAAGAAGACTCTAAATTCCTATGGCTTATCATCATCTTCGAATATTGGTAGTTCCAGCTATGTTAAGTCTAGAGGACGTAATACTAGACCTTCATCTAACTTGTCATCTCTAACCGGTAAGCGGCTAGGCTAATATTATTGTATTTTAGTTTCCTTTGTTTGATATGCAGTAAGCCTGAGGCCTGCTGCGTCAGTGAAATTGATTTTTAAGAAGCCTTGTCTCCGCCTTTTGGAAGCATTTGGTGCACTGTAGAACTGTAAGAAGTTTTAAATTGATATTGTTTTTTTCGGGGGTCATTTATTTATGTAAGGTTTCGTATATCGGTTAACCTTCGCCATACCTTGTCCACTAAAAGATTACTGTGATTGTCGCGACAGGGCATATATTAGCTTCACTTTTCACTTTACCGTATCACATAACGTCTTGGGCCATGAAATTTTGAGATCACTCCAAGAGAATGGGGTGGGTAAAAAGGTATTGCATCCTAGAAAGTTTATGATTGCACTCGTGCTAATGGGAATTCCAACGCATTCTCGCATATATAGGCTCAATTCCGATGAAAAATTTAGGAGCTTAAAGTGAAGAAATTAAATAGCATAGTCTTTAAGGCTAAACGTAGTTTTAAGGCTGGTCCAGCTTCTAAATCAGGGGTGGTTAAAAAAACGGCCCGCGAGACCATTTTATGCGCTCGCCGGCACTTACAGAAATATGAACTTCTACCGTGAATCAAGTCAAATTTTTGTATTTTGCTCTTCACTCACAGTGGAAAATAGGACATTTGAGAACGTGTAGACCCTCTTTTCCTATTTTTGCTCTTCACTGATTGCCAGTGGAAAATAGAACATCTGAGGACATTTAGAATTTGTTTGCTCTTCCAATCTGTGCGGCCTTTGGCTTCAACATTTTTTCAAATGTGTTCCTTCGTGTGAAAAGTTTGCCCACCCCTGCTCTAAATCTTTTTTTTCAGCTGAAAGCAGTAGTGATGACGACATGGATTATGTTACAAGAGAAGAGTTGAAAAGGCGCAGTGAAAATGCGTGGCTGCGTCGGCAAAAATGAATCTCGAACCGCTTATTAGCCTAACATTTTTGAATTGTTCATGTTTTATCACTGTCGAATGCTTATGATTTATTAAAAGCTTTGAACAGAAATGAACATGTGTCAGAATAGTATTGTAGGCATGGGCGCCCGCAGAATTTTTTGTAGGGGGGGGGGCAAATTTTTGGTAGATCAAGTTAACGTTTTATGAATTCATGGTATCGGTCAATCTGCTTCATTTGATTTTAATCAACACCATAAAATGAAAAAGCAGTATCATAGTCCCAGTGGCGCAGCGAGAAATTTTTAAAGGGCCGTTAGCTCAGTTGCCAAGCGCACGCTATAGGTGCGGGAGGTCTGGGGTTCGATTCCCGGACCGGTCAAATCTAAACAGTGTCGCCAACGACTCGCCACCGTTGCGACGTTTCTTCGGAGCTGTGTTGCCCAGGCGCTAAGCCGTGGAGATGGGCCCCGCAACTCGTTACACACTTCGGAGTAATACGGCGAGTATAATGAAGATTTGATTTGATTTTTGATTTGGACCATAATTTCCTCATTTTTTCAAGCGTATTTTTTTCGGCACAACAAATTTGAAGCTGATTGAGAAACAAGAAAGACTCAGGGGGGTCCGGGGGCGATATTCCCCGGAAAAATTTTAACAATTTACATGCTGTAATGGCTATTTTAGCGCTTTTTGAATAATTTTCAGCCAAATTTTCTTTAAATTTTTGATCCTAATTCTGAGTGCTTCGCCAAATATGATGCATTTTGTTCGCACATTTTCGATTATGCATGCTGGAGGCGTAAGGCTTATCGCTATTGACAAGGTTCAAAATTATGGAAAAATTGTATATATCAAAAACATTTTTGAAAATGGCTGTTGGAAAGATGCATAACCCTCATCCTATCCCCTGGATTCGTCCCTGGCCATAAGCTACAGAAACCATCCAAAGAGTCTGGTATATTTCAGTCACTTGGCACCATCAATTTTGTTTCTTTTTTACTAAAAGGCAGAATCACAGGGGGGCATGGCGCATGGGCACCTCTAAATACGCTCCTGCATAAGCCTTATCAGTTATCATCATATTCGTAGTTTTATAGCCTAGAGATATATCGGAATACAACAAATGTGGGACGAAAATATCTTAAGGAGAAAAAATGAAGCCACAGTAAAACTCAAAACTGGACGTTTCGACAACATAGATTTAGCTGTCATCATCAGCAGTGTATGCAAGACTGTACAAAACTGAATGCATTTTTTGGGCAACACTAAATGTATGCTTAATGTGCTGTAGGCTAAAATTACAAGCTCAAAATAAACTCAGTCAGCCAGCTCTTCTGTATCGAACTTCTAGGTTTTAAAAATTTTACTGGCTGCAAGGCAGCCCTGTAGCGTGGCCGAGTGGTTCGGAGCGTGTTTTTTACGACAGCCGAGATCGCAGGGTTAATGGTTCAACTTCCACCCAAGCCTCGTTGTTGCGTCCACGACAATTATCCCTGCTTGGTGGAATCTAACAAGCAGCAAATCAAAGAAGTCGGAAGCAAGATTCCAGCAGAAACTCGCAAACGAAGGCAACTCCTAAGCGAGTCTGGATTCGTTCTACGCACAATAGCGCCTCCGTCGTTTTCTCGTGATTGGAGAATAAAAATGAAGAAATCAATCAAGAAGTAAGTAACGGAGCAGAAGGAGTTGAACTGGTCGTTCTATGATAATAATAATATCGTCGCGTGATAGCTCATATTCAGTTTTACAGCGCATATAGCGCTGATATCAGCATAATTTATTGTAGAAATTGCTTGCGAGCATGAAACTAAACTACCACTACTATTCTGCTAATAAAGATATTTGAAAATTCACACACGATACAATTAAATTTTGGTGTGGATTAATTATCATAATGTTTATGGTGGTGAGCCGTGTGGGTATTTTTATCGGCTTTAGTGTGAACCGCATAAAAACTTTCCAAAAACACTTAGCGTAATTTTTTTCCAGGGGTAAGCCAACGCTTTCTCCTCTTGGCTTGTTATAATTCGCAACAAGCTTACTTTGAATTAAAACGCTGCAGGCAATGCGGTTGCTGAGCATACTGCAGCCCTCCTAATCAATCTCTCAGTTGATATTTAAATCCAAAAAAAAACGAAAAATAATTCAAAGTAGGCTTATAAATTAAATGAAGCGAAGAGGAGGAGGCTTTGGTTTAGTCCTTGAAAAAATTCACCCTTAGCATTTTTTAAAGCTTTTAAAACGTTAGCAGTAAAAATTCCTCCGCCCAAACTCTTTCACCATAAGCGTATCACCTATTTTGGATTTTTAAAAAGCACTTAACTTCACCTAAAAGTTTTTGCAATCACTTTTATCAATGTACTGGTAGCCTATTTTAGTTTAGCTCCTTTAGCTTTGAGGTCAAATCTTGTTGCGCATTTTTACATCCAAGATAAAACCCATTGAAGCTATGGAGCATTTGTGCACTTCTCATTCAAAATCAGTTCTCAATATCACTTCTCATTCACAAAAATTCAAAATCACTTCTCATTCAAAATCAAAATTCAACCGGAAAATTCCGAAAAAAGGCAACTACTAAGCGAGTCTGGATTAGTCCTAAGCATAGCGCCTCGGCTGCTTTCTCGTATAGGATGATAAAGATGAAGAAATCAATCAATCAAACCAGAGGGGCAAGTGCCGAAATGCCTCCTCTACAGACGTCTATATTTGTGTTAATTTGGCACTTTTAGCTTTGCATCAAACTTTGTTGTGCAAATTATAACTAAAGTCAAATATATTAAAACTACTGTGCGCAGTGTACGGTTGCGTATTTTTCACTCAAAATCCAGGGGTAAGCAAGTGTCCCCCCTTGCCCCCCCTGCGGGCAGAGATGGGCATTTATTGCGATAATTTATCGGCGACAACTTTTTATCGATTATCGTTATCGCTTAAAATAGTTTGGATTTATCGATTACCGTTATCGCTTTTGTAAGATATTTTATTATCGCCTATAAATTATCGCGATAAACAATTTTTTATGCACGCAGTGTTTAAACTTCAAAGTTAGTAAGTTGGCGTTATGGAAAAAACAAGGTGTCCATTAAGACTTGTAATTTTTAAAAATTATTTCCTTGTTTGGTTTCATTTCACGGCAGAGTCCGTGAATTGCTCTCTTTTCTTGAAAAATCTAGAAAAAACACTTTTGCAATTCGACTTACAAAACAAAACTTCGTCAAACACATCGAAAATTTACCGCAACATTAATCGGAAAAATTTATCGGCGATAATTTATCGATTATCGATATCGCTTTAAGAAATTGAGATTTATCGATTATCGGTATCGCCCAGGGATTTTTTGAAGTTATCGATTATCCTTATCGCTTTAGTACAGAAAGGTTTATTAGCTATCATGTATTTATTTAAAAACGTCCAAAAATTGCGTCTAACGTTATAAAAATGTTTTAAATTCAAAGCATTTATTCTGAAAACGCATACGGACCGGTAACAAACTTCGCACGGACCGGCACGGGGCCGCAGCCTGGTGGTCTGGTTGCCGACAACCAGTGTTGTAAAAAGTAGGCCTAGTCCAGAAATCTAGTTAAGTAAAAGTAGTGTTACTGATGGCGGAAGCTACTTGAAGTAGAGTAGAAAGTAGGGGATGTAAAAAGTAACCAAGTAGAAGTAAAAAGTTGCTTTTAAGCAACTTTTTGCTGCTTTTAGCAACTTTCAATCTCGGGTGGCTGCTTGACTAGAAGACCTTAAACGGTCACTTTGCGGTCGCCTTTCGACTTTACTTGTCTTGTTTTCTTCCTTGTTTATTATGTGCTTGATTGTTTTTTACGCTCGAAAACATAAATGTTACTACTACAAAAGTACCAGCAATTTGAAGCTACTTAAGTAAAAAGCAGCGTTTGCAAAACAAGAACATAAAGCTGAGCTTTGACAAAAAGATAATTTGCTCACTTCCAAACTTGACATATATTTTGCCAATGCTTAAGTATATTTAAAGTAGTTAGCACATTCATTTGACGAAAATAAAAAAGTGAAGTGTGTCATAATCTGCAAAATGCAACTTCAGGGTCCACGCCAAACACAAGCGACAAAAGACCACTTAATATCACGAAGTAGTAAAATTTATATAATGAAATAAAACAATACCCGATACTAATGTTGCCAATTTTATTATCAAGCATGATTATTTATCATTTGAGTGATACATTGCTTAATAGTAATTACTTAACATTTTTAAAGCCACTTAAGAAGCATTGCTTTCTGATTGAACTACGTAAGTAGAAGTAGTCGAAATTTAAAGCACTTAAGTAAGCACCGGTACTGGTTACGAAGCAATAACACATAAGTAGTCTACTTAAGTAAAACTACTTCGTTACTTTACGCCACTGGTAAAAAGTAGTCCCGAAATCTAGTTAAGTAAAAGTATAATTATTACTGATGGCGGAAATTACTTTGAAGTAGAGTAGAAAGTAGGGGATGTAAAAAGTAACCAAGTAGAAGTAAAAAGTACCAGCAATTTGAAGCTACTTCAGTAAAAAGTAGCGTTTGCAAGACCAAGGCCATAAAGCTGAGCTTTGACAAAAAGATAATTTGCTCACTTTAAAACTTGACCAGTGGTGAAAGTAGAAAATTTTTCTCACCGGTACTGCGCCAAAAGCCCAGAACAGTGGTAACAGTAAAAAATTTTTTGTAGTTGCTGATAAAAAGAGGCAAATGAATCTTAGGTATCCACTTATCCAGTCACAAAATCCTTAACGCCTTAATTATACCCAAAACTTTAAATTTTTACGAACTATGAAATATCACATAATCCGAGAATGGCTAAAGCGCAAATAACTAATTTGTCTTTGGATTAGAATGTATCGCTAATCTGAGACTGGAAACAATGTCCTGCAGTATTGTTGCCTGCATATTGGAGAGTAAAAGGTTTGCCACGCGCAGCTTAAAAGGAACATAGCTGGTAAAAACAATACATTTGATAAAATCTTTCGCTCCCCCTTTGCAAGCGTTTCTCGCCCCCTAGTTTAAGAACCCCTGGGCTAGTAGGCTACTGGTTACGTCGTCATTAAAATGAGGCTATCATTTGCGCGAAGGAAAATTTTAGATTGTGATGTCACAGTTTGTGCTGATTAGCTCTAACCACTGAGTAAATTTTTCCATCTCTGCTGCCATAATCCAAACATTTTTTATTTATTTTTATTTATTTATCCGATAATGCATTTTAAGCACAAAAAAAAATGGCAGGGTAAAAAAAAATGAATAGCAAACACATTATCAGGGAATTGGCAAAACCCGTAGGTTTAAAACATGCAGTATGAATTAAAAATTCACATGAGAGAGCGTCGGTAGCTGTCTGCATGGCCATAAAACCTCAAAACATAGGCTAAACATGTTTCACAAACAACGAAAGGGGAGACATAAATTAAAAAAAAATTAGTAAATAAAACATATGTACAGAACTTATGTGCATCTATTTACTATTTTGCCTTATCTTTATAAATTGGCATGAAAGCAACCAATAGCCGATGCAGCGTTTACAAGCACTTTTAGGCTATGCAGACCTGATTCCTCACATAAAAATACCAATTTCCACGTCAATGTGGCCAAACTTTTGTCAAAAAATAATGCTCAGTCTAGGCGGGTCCTACAAAACTTTGGGAATGTGTTGGGTTGCAGGCGAGACCCTCAAACAAACCCGGTTATTTAGCTTACGGGCACTTTAAACAAAAGGCTGTTCGCATTAAAGAATTTTGATCTTGATGAAATTTTGAAATTAATTCTATACAAAAATAAATTTATTTAATAAAAGTGAGCCCATTTTCTTGACTTTTTGTGTGATTTAACTTGTAGAATGTGCTATAGGCTGGATTTAGATTTAAAATCTTTTACCGGTACGGCGTTCCGGCAGCAAATTTTTTACCGGTACGGCGCACCTGACCGTTCCGGCTTACTTTCACCACTGAACTTGACATATATTTTGTCGATGCTTAAGTATATTTAGGATGATTTGCACATTCATTTGACGAAAATAAAAAAGTGAAGCGTGTTATAATTGGCAAAATGCAACCTCATTGTCCACGTTAAACACGAACAACAAAAGACCACTTAATATCACGAAGTTGTAAAACTTATATACATAAAATAAAACAATACCTAACACTAATGTTGCCAATTTTACTATCAAGCATTATTATTTACCATTTGCGTGATACATTGCCTAATATTAACCACTAATCATTTTTAAAGCCACTTAAGTAGCGTTACTTTCTGATTGAACTACGTAAGTTAATTAAAGTAAAAGTACCGTAGTCGAAATTTAAATCACTTAAGTACCGTAAGTCTAATGGTAACCAAGTAATAATACATAAGTAGTCTACGTAAGTAAAACTACTTCGTTACTTTACACCACTGCCGACAACTGATTTACAGTACAGCAACGTGGTTTCACGGTAGAGATGGCACGGGCCGCTAAGAGACCCGTCAACGAGCCGTTTTACTGATATACCGGTATGGTGGATAGGCCTACTGCTCTCAAAGCGTCCTTGCCTACTGTATATTGTAAAACGATTTTAGTTAACGACATATATTTAATGAAATTTGTTACACAATACAAAAATATGTTAAAAAATGAGAGCTCCATGTTAGATGTTTGCACCGGAATCGGATCCCCGCCTGACGTATAGTTACGCTCCTGCAGCAAAGGGTTTGGAACAAGCGATAATTAGAGCAAAAGATCCGCAAGCAGGCTTAATGAAATAAGAAGTGGGATTAAATCGAACTCCAAAAAATGCAAACATAGTGGTTGGTTCGTGCTCTCCTGCACACAAGCCGACAGGAGATGGCAAAATCCAAACTGTTTTTACAATCTTTGAGATGAGATCGAAATCTTGGGATTGGTCTCGTCTTGAGATTTCACCTTGAAAACTCCATCTTGAACTGCTGCCTCTGTGACCCGCCAACATATTCGGGTCTCAGATAAATAAAATGGAAGTTACAGACTACAGTTATTGCCAAGCCAATTAATTAGGCTACGTCACTGCGTCAACCACTTTCGGCGCAAGCAGTGTCTTTTTTTGCAGAAATATTCATAACTGCGCTTGCGTCTAACAAAAGCTGCGCTATTTGTGCCTTTTTCTCAAAAACATGCGACGATGTAGGGTGGGAAGGCGTCGTCGCATACTGGTGCCCCCTATTTGCTCCTACTAGACAAAAGGACGTTTACAATTGCAGTAAATGCATTACTCTGAGCTTATTTTTTATCAGAAAAAAATTCAACAGACCTAAGGAAATTAAATTTCCATTCCTGTGAAAAAATCCGTTTTCAATTCAGAGCAATTTGAGAGGAGATAGAAACATAAAACAATTTTTCAGTAAACCGCTCGCGTATTGGAGCACCGACTCGTACAATTTGAATTTTTAAATGTTGACAAATACAAGGATTTTTATTTGAAAGTGACGCTTGGGGAAATTTTCCTTATAGAGTCGCGATTCCGGAAATGAGGATAATTGAAGAATTTTGTCCAAAATTTCTCATTTTTCTCAATTTTCACACCTTGGAGGGAACACTGCCAATAACTAGGTCGCTGATAAATAGATTATCTCGATAAATGCCCATCTCTGTCTATTGTGCTCATTGCTGTTACAAATTATTAAATAGCTAGTTTTAAACTATTACCGGTAGCTTTGCAAGTATACATGTACAGATAGAGTCAAATCTAGAATAAGCCGTCGCTGGAATAAACCGTTGAAGTGAGCGTGTAATATAATGATTGCTCGCTTTGACGGCTTATTCTAAATGAGACCGGAATAGGTGTACTACTTCTGCAAGCGTCAGAGTCTGCAGCAACTATATATAATAAAGAGACTTTGCTGTATGTATCGTACAAGATGTTACAAGAAGTTTCTGCAATTTTTTACAATCTGTTGGTATTCGACGTGAAACTGGAGAAAAATTATGGGCAGGTAAAGTTAAGGTAAAGTGAACAAACGATCGTCAGTGTACAACCGACCATCCATGAGTTTTTTCCTTTCACATTCTCCTGAAAGTTAGAGTTGAGGTAATCTGGACTCACTAGTGCCTCGTCAGATGAATGCAAAATGCCAAAAGTTGTTGAAAACTGATTGTAGACTGACAGCCGATTGTTCACTGCACCCGAGAAAGATGTGTAACTGGTACCGGCATGGACTGATTTTGAAATATGTAGAAGTTAATATAAATAATTATTCTTCTAATAATTCGGGTGTTGCGACCATGCCTACTTCGGGTGTTGCGACCATGCCTACTAATCCCCTCATCTTCAAGTTTCACTCTCGCTAGCATGTTACAACGTTGATCGTTTTGTCGCTTCTTCCCTTTTCTGTGTCCGTTTGTATTTGAAATCCTATATTGCTGTGTTAATTTATTTTGACGGTGCAGAAATAAAAGACACTACTACTACTACTACTTCTTTAGTAGGCTACAGTTTTGCTTTCCTTTTCGATCACTTTTTTGCTAGTTCACACTGTTTTAGTTTGTTTATTTTAATGTTGCGTTATTATTTTTCCTTGCATATTAGTGTGTCTTGGGTTGTAACCTTGCACCACTGTGTTGTATTCTAAGTAGGCCTAAATAGGTGAGAGTTTACCCGTGGTTGTAGTAACTTTCCTCCTAAAAAGCCTTGCAGCAAAACAGCCTTTTAGGGAGTTTTGATTTTTTTGGAAAAATATATGTTGTGTGCTTTGCTTTATATAATTTGATTGACATGGCCAAAATAGCATTTAATGCATCTTTCAAAAGTGATAAAAACTATATACTGTTTTTTTTAAGTATCTACTATAATTTAGGCTGACAATGGCGTGAATAATATTTAGGCTGACGATGAGCTAATGCAACTGGGAGTTATTATAATTTGTAATTTTATTAAAAATACCATAACCAAAAATCCTTGGGCACACGTTTCAGACCACTGTAATTCTGGCAGAATAAACGAGAGAACTTAAATTCTAGCGGTTCAAATCGAGAGAGAAAAAAAAAGGAAAGCACTGCAGCTTTTACGTGAAATAATGTGCTGTTAAATAATGCGTTCAGGCCGTTCAGACACAACAAAAAAAATACCGGACAAAAACAACACTATTTGGTTTGTTTGTTGCTTTATAAACACTTCTTAATACATTTTTGGATCAAAAAAAAAAATGCAAAACACGTTTATGCAAATTGTAAATGTGACTGTGATTGTAAAATGTTGACTATAAAAGCAAACCAAAAAAAAAAAACAGTCTAAATCCAAAAAACTACGAAACTTCAGAAAAATTATAAATTAATTTTGGCGAAGTGATGCCCAATAAATGAGGTGCAAAGGCTGGGCGTGTCAAACATCAATTAAATTTTAAAGCAAAAACCGAGGAAATTTACATTTCTGGACTCGACCACAATGTTCCATTAAAATGTCGTGGAAAAAATAAATCCAACAATAATGCGTGAAAACTATATCCTAAAAACATCGAAATCTTTTCTAAAACGTGTAAAACGAAACCAAATATTATCCAAAACGTTTCCACATAATCAAAGATTAAAATACTTTATTGCAGAATATAATTTTTAGAGTTTAAAAAAGTATAATTGCGTTTCGATATCAACCTCATTAAAGAAAAAAAAAAACAATGCTAAACAACACCCAATTAAATTCATCACTTTTGTGACGTTTTGGCACAGCGTTTGATCAAACACGAGCAAAAACTGGAGATTTGGAGGGCCAGCAAAAACGTCTGATCTCGTCAAAACGCACTGCAAACTTTTGGCGATTGAGCTGCTTTCCGACGCAAGATTATCATGTTGCACACATGTTTTATACACTACATGAAATTTCCTATTCGGTGGGTATTGTCAAGTTGGTGGCATTTGATGCCTTCTACCAGCAGAATTGCGACGAAGTTGGAGTAAAACTGCAGTTGTTTAGTTTTGTCGAAAAGTTGATTTTTGACAAAACTGGTGTGCAAACATTGCGCTGTTTGAACGTTTTGCGTTTCGATATCACCACTTTAAAAACATGGGACATGAAGCTAATTAAATTCCAAAACGTCTGCACATGGTGAGATTGAACACATTTTTGTTGTTATCATTTCACGCGGGTTCGAAAATGAGTGAAAATAAATATGTCGTTTGATCACGTCAAAACGTCATTTTGCTGAAAACGCTGTGCAAACTCTAGGCAAATGCACTGCTTTGCGTTTCGATATCGGACTGGTTCAAATATGATTATGAAACGGAATGAAACGCTGAACAGCATACACTCGAATAGATTGAGCACTTTTGTGACGTTTTGGCACAGCGTTTGATCAAACACGAGCAAAAACTGGAGATTTCGGGGGCCAGCAAAAACGTCTGATCTCGTCAAAACGCACTGCAAACTTTTGGCGATTGAGCTGCTTTCCGACGCAAGATTATCATGTTGCACACATGTTTTGTACAGTACATAAAATTTCCTATTCGGTGGGTATTGTCAAGTTGGTGGCATTTGATGTCTTCTACCAGCAGAATTGCGACGAAGTTGGAGTAAAACTGCCATTGTTCAGTTTTGGCAAAAAGTTGATTTTTGACAATACTGGTGTGCAAACATTGCGCTGTTTGGACGTTTTGCGTTTCGATATCACCACTTTAAAAACATGGGACATGAAGCTAATTCAATTCCAAAACGTCTGCACATGATGAGATTGAGCACTGTTTTGTTGTTTATATTTGACGCGGGTTCGAAAATGAGTGAAATTAAAAGCAGCTCAATCGCCAAAAGTTTGCAGTGCGTTTTGACGAGATCAGACGTTTTTGCTGGCCCTCCAAATCTCCAGTTTTTGCTCGTGTTTGATCAAACGCTGTGCCAAAACGTCACAAAAGTGCTCAATCTAACCGGGGTATACTATGCAGCGTTTCATTCCGTTTCATAGTCATATTTGAACCAGTTCGATATCGAAACGCAAAGCAGTGCATTTGCCTAGAGTTTGTACAGCGTTTTTAGGAAAATGACGTTTTGACGTGATCAAACGATATAGGCTATTTATTTTCACTCATTTTCGAACCCGCGTCAAATAATAACAACAAAAAAGTGTTCAATCTCACCATGTGCAGACGTTTTGGAATTGAATTAGCTTCATGTCCCATGTTTTTAAAGTGGTGATATCGAAACACAAAACGTTCAAACAGCGCAATGTTTGCACACCAGTTTTGTCAAAAATCAACTTTTAAAAACTGCAGTTTTATTCCAACTTCGTCGCAATTCTGCTGGTAGAAGGCATCAAATGCCACCAACTTGACAATACCCACCGAATAGGAAATTTCATGTACTGTACAAAACATGTGTGCAACATGATAATCTTGCGTCGGAAAGCAGCTCAATCGCCAAAAGTTTGCAGTGCGTTTTGACGAGATCAGACGTTTTTGCTGGCCCCCGAAATCTCCAGTTTTTGCTCGTGTTTGATCAAACGCTGTGCCAAAACGTCACAAAAGTGCTCAATCTAACCGAGTGGATACTATGCAGCGTTTCATTCCGTTTCATAATCATATTTGAACCAGTCCGATATCAAAACGCAAAGCAGTGCATTTGCCTAGAGTTTGCACAGCGTTTTCAGCAAAATGACGTTTTGACGTGATCAAACGATATAGGCTATTTATTTTCACTCATTTTCGAACCCGCGTCAAATAATAACAACAAAACAGTGCTCAATCTCACCATGTGCAGACGTTTTGGAATTGAATTAGCTTCATGTCCCATGTTTTTAAAGTGGTGATATCGAAACGCAAAACGTTCAAACAGCGCAATGTTTGCACACCAGTTTTGTCAAAAATCAACTTTTCGACGAAACTGAACAACTGCAGTTTTACTCCAACTTCGTCGCAATTCCGCTGGTAGAAGACATCAAATGCCACCAACTTGACAATACCCACCGAGTAGGAAATTTCATGTAGTGTATAAAACATGTGTGCAACATGATAATCTTGCGTCGGAAAGCAGCTCAATCGCCAAAAGTTTGCAGTGCGTTTTGACGAGATCAGACGTTTTTGCTGGCCCTCCAAATCTCCAGTTTTTGCTCGTGTTTGATCAAACGCTGTGCCAAAACGTCACAAAAGTGCTTATTCTAACCGAGTGTACACTATTCAGCGTTTCATTCCGTTTCATAGTCATATTTGAACCAGTCCGATATCGAAACGCAAAGCAGTGCATTTGCCTAGAGTTTGCACAGCGTTTTCAGCAAAATGACGTTTTGACGTGATCAAACGATTTTTCAAATTTCACTCATTTTCGAACCCGCGTGAAATGATAACAACAAAAAAGTGCTCAATCTCACCATGTGCAGACGTTTTGGAATTGAATTAGCTTCATGTCCCATGTTTTTAAAGTGGTGATATCGAAACGCAAAACGTTCAAACAGCGCAATGTTTGCACACCAGTTTTGTCAAAAATCAACTTTTCGACAAAACTGAACAACTGCAGTTTTACTCCAACTTCGTCGCAATTCTGCTGGTAGAAAACATAAAATGCCACCAACTTGACAATACCCATCCAATAGGAAATTTCATGTAGTGTATAAAACATGTGTGCAACATGATAATCTTGCGTCGGAAAGCAGCTCAATCGCCAAAAGTTTGCAGTGCGTTTTGACGAAATCTGCAGTGCGTTTTGACGCAGTGCGTTTTGATGAAAGTGGTGATATCGAAACGCAAAACGTCGAAACAGCGCAATGTTTGCACACCAGTTTTATCAAAAATCAACTTTTCGACGAAACTGAACAACTGCAGTTTTATTCCAACTTCGTCGCAATTCTGCTGGTAGAAGGCATCAAATGCCACCAACTTGACAATACCCACCGAATAGGAAATTTCATGTACTGTACAAAACATGTGTGCAACATGATAATCTTGCGTCGGAAAGCAGCTCAATCGCCAAAAGTTTGCAGTGCGTTTTGACGAGATCAGACGTTTTTGCTGGCCCTCCAAATCTCCAGTTTTTGCTCGTGTTTGATCAAACGCTGTGCCAAAACGTCACAAAAGTGCTCATTCTAACCGAGTGTATGCTATTCAGCGTTTCATTTCGTTTCATAATCATATTTGAACCAGTCCGATATCGAAACGCAAAGCAGTGCATTTGCCTAGAGTTTGCACAGCGTTTTCAGCAAAATGACGTTTTGACGTGATCAAACGATATATTTAATTTCACTCATTTTCGAACCCGCGTGAAATGATAACAACAAAAATGTGTTCAATCTCACCATGTGCAGACGTTTTGGAATTGAATTAGCTTCATGTCCCATGTTTTTAAAGTGGTAATATCGAAACGCAAAACGTTCAAACAGCGCAATGTTTGCACACCAGTTTTGTCAAAAATCAACTTTTCGACAAAACTGAAACACTGCAGTTTTACTCCAACTTCGTCGCAATTCTGCTGGTAGAAGGCATCAAATGCCACCAACTTGACAATACCCATCCAATAGGAAATTTCATGTAGTGTATAAAACATGTGTGCAACATGATAATCTTGCATCGGAAAGCAGCTCAATCGCCAAAAGTTTGCAGTGCGTTTTGACGAGATCAGACGTTTTTGCTGGCCCTCCAAATCTCCAGTTTTTGCTCGTGTTTGATCAAACGCTGTGCCAAAACGTCACAAAAGTGATGAATTTAATTGGGTGTTGTTTAGCATTGTTTTTTTTTTTCTTTAATGAGGTTGATATCGAAACGCAAATATACTTTTTTAAACTCTAAAAATTATATTCTGCAATAAAGTATTTTAATCTTTGATTATGTGGAAACGTTTTGGATAATATTTGGTTTCGTTTTACACGTTTTAGAAAAGATTTCGATGTTTTTAGGATATAGTTTTCACGCATTATTGTTGGATTTATTTTTTCCACGACATTTTAATGGAACATTGTGGTCGAGTCCAGAAATGTAAATTTCCTCGGTTTTTGCTTTAAAATTTAATTGATGTTTGGCACGCCCAGCCTTTGCACCTCATTTATTGGGCATCAGTTCGCCAAAATTAATTTATGATTTTTCTGAAGTTTCGTAGTTTTTTGGATTTAGACTGTTTTTTTTTTTGGTTTGCTTTTATAGTCAACATTTTACAATCACAGTCACATTTACAATTTGCATAAACGTGTTTTGCATTTTTTTTTTGATCCAAAAATGTATTAAGAAGTGTTTATAAAGCAACAAACAAACCAAATAGTGTTGTTTTTGTCCGGTATTTTTTTTGTTGTGTCTGAACGGCCTGAACGCATTATTTAACAGCACATTATTTCACGTAAAAGCTGCAGTGCTTTCCTTTTTTTTTCTCTCTCGATTTGAACCGCTAGAATTTAAGTTCTCTCGTTTATTCTGCCAGAATTATAGTGGTCGTTTCAGCTCACTTCTGGTGTCATTGTCTAGGTTAATAACCTATGTTGTGCTGGTTCTTATCAGTTATGCCATGGTACAAAAGATATAATTATGCAATTTATTGAAGTAAGGATACTTGTAAACCATAATTGTGCTTAGCAGATTGTTCTTAGGTTTTTAATTTTTAAATCTTGTATGGCAATAGTATGATTTCTATGAATTCATTGTTTTTTTGTTCTCTGTGTTATACTACAGTATGACTGTTTTCTAACAGTTTGCAAACTTGATACTATACTTGCCTTGTGATGCTGAAGTGTGTAACAAGTGGCTGGGCTCATCTCTGTGGCTTAGCCAGTTAGCACCTGTACAACACAGTGCCAAAGGAACGTTACAGCAGTGGGGAGTTGTTGGCAACACTGTGTCTGATTTGACTAGCCTGGGAGTCGATCCCCAGACCTTTTGCACCAATAACAAAGTGCTTAACAACTGACCTGATCGTTTGGTTCACCCGACATTTGTTTTTCTAAATTGTAACACAATGTTCTCAGGCAATGTAAAATCGCCACAAGAACTTGCGTCAGTTGAAAAAGCAAAACTACAAGAAATAGTCAATGATCCTCTCTTGCTTAATACAATCTTTCCAGTTTTGAGTATGGTAAATAAAGTTAATTAGCTGATTATCTTGATGTACAGGGTGTTCCAAAAGTCTTGGCACATTCGACGTTGAGTATCTCAGAAACTGTTAAGGATATAAAAACTTACAAAAACTTAATGACACAACTTTTTTCTTATTATCACCATTCATAATGGTTGCCAGTAACTTCGCCACATGGTAACTTCGCCACAGTAACTTCGCCACATGGTAACTTCGCCACACTTTCATACATCGAAAATTTACATTGCCTACACCGAAACAAGACTTTAAATTCCCGGTTGCCGTAAAAAATTTTATCGGGCTTTTCGAGTTACTTGGTAACTTCGCCACATAATCGAAACTGTAGGGTAAGATGTAGGGAGAGAGGTGTGGGAGAGTGCATGAGGTGAATAAGGAAGTGTGTTGGGGTGTAGGGGGAGGTCAGGGGAGCTGTGGGAAGAGCTATGGGGGTGTGGGGAGAGATGTAGGGAAATGTGTTGGGGTGTGGGGGAGGTAAGGAAAGATGCGTGGGGAGTGGAGAAGCGTGGGGAGGGTGTGGGAGAGTGTATGGGGTGAGTGGGGAAGTGTGTTGGCGTATGGGGAGGGTAATGGGGAAGATGTAGGGAAATGTGTTGAGGTGTGGGGCCCCAACACACTTTTAATTCCCCACATCTCCCTAGACTCACCTTTCCCTACATCTCCCCTTACCTCCCCCACACCCCATCACACTTTCCTACACCTCCTTTCATACCTCTCCTTTTACATCCCTTCTTCCTCCCCCCACACCCCAACACATTTTCCTACTATCCCCACATCTCCCTTCACCTTCTCAAAGTGTGGCGAAGTTACCATGTGACGAAGTTTGTGTGGCGAAGTTACTGTGGCGAAGTTACTGGCAACCTTCATAATTACAAAGATATGGGGAACTTAATTGTGCTCAAGGCTTTTGGAACACTCTGTCTAATACTATAATTGCAGTCTGCATTTTTTGTTGTAACTTATACGTAACTTGCTTTTTGACAATATGATACCTTAATTTTCTAATGATTTATTTTTTTTAATTGATCAAAAATTTTCTAGCTTTTAGTGCTTTCTGTAGATTTCCAAACAATGTTAGCAGCTACTCACTCAAACAATATTGCATTCCACATTATTTATTATGCAAAGTCACAAGATTTACGATATGAGCATTGAAAAGAAATAACCACATGATTTTACACAAAATTTTGTTGCATCAGTTTGAAAATGCAAAGATATTAGTTGATGAGATTTTCTAAAAGCTAAAAAGCAGCAATTATAAACGTTAAAGAGTTGTTTTTTCAAAGGAGTATTATAATTTGAAAAATTTTGAGTTTAAAGTTTGTCTAATCATTGTCAAGGGCAGTGCAATATCATAAAAACGCGTATATCTAGTCTGATATTATCAAAAACTGGATTTTTGCTGTTTCGTAAGCCACATCTTTTATGCGATAATTAGAATTTGGGCCGCAATAACTAGCTTAATAAAGTGGTTACTCACCATTAATAATTTGCTGCACAATTATAATAAGTCAAAAAATTAAATCGTCATTATACTGACGATGTGATGCCGAAGCATCGTCATTGTAACAAGTGGCAGG